>JAWWLV010000183.1:11787338-11876998 GCA_035041135.1 Platyrinchus mystaceus | reverse complement strand
CAGAAAGAATCGCGTCTTGTCGATCTCACCCAGGGAGTCTTTCTGCTGTGCCTTCTGCAACCGGACTTGTCTATCTCTCATTGGCCTTTTCAGCCATCAGTGCGCTTGTAGCAAGCGTGGGTAGAGCCCTTCTCAGATCTTTGTTCGTGAAGCCCAGCCATGATGATGAGTGAGATCAATAGAAATGTGACAGTTTTAATACATTCCTGGGGCAGTGGTTTACAACACTGTTGTGTCCAAATTTTTTAAGACAAACCCACACCAATTTCAAGTCTCTTTAATACACAAATCTCCTGACCACTGAGATACCCTTGTGCTGCTCATAAAGACTTCTCAGAGCAGGATGGGATTGCATCTAAGGGCATGAACAGTAATGAATATCCTCAGATAAGATGATCCAAGTGACCAAAGCACGGAACTGCTACATCTTAACTTCCAAAAGAAGGCTTTTTGGTTTGTTTTCATAGTGAAATAACTAACCTCACTGCCCAACCCTCCTGGGGACCATTACTTTAACTTTTCCCATGATGTCGTTAGGGAAGGTCAACAGCAGTTCAGATGCACAGTATTTGGTACTTCTGGCTATAGCATGGCAAAAATCACCTACTTCTTGCCACCTTTAAGTTTGATTGTCGAACAGCTGTTGGACTAGAGAGACAACAAACACCAAGGATGTAATTGAAGCTCACTGGGCCAAACAGAAACTGTTGTCTTCAGCAGGATTTTATCTCAGGCTAGAAGCACTCCAATATTTCACAGTAAAGACAAGCCTCAGACTTCCAGAAGTTTTCCTTTTTTCTACTTTAATCAATCAGTGACAATTAACCAACATTTAGTTTCGGCTCAAGGAAGAAATGACAGAAATAATTATGTCCTGAGACAACCATCCCATCAGCTTCTCCGAACCTATTAACTGCCTCAGATGAATTGGCAATCAATGAAATGAGATTAAAAAGTCTAACACACAAACCATCTCCATTTCCATCTCTAGAGCCAGGATGACACAAAATTACTATCCAACCTCTGCATATGTTCCTATAAACGCACCATTATTCTGTCCATAAAACAGTTTTGTTGGTTCATAGCAGGACATGAGTTCATCTGACACTGAAATACAACGTGGAGTTGCTCCTAACTGATCCTGAGCAGGGAATGGAATAACCACTCCTGACATGTCCGTTTATACGGCATCAACGAAACAACTGTGTTATCACAGAATAATTCAATCAAGAGTTTTGTTCTATAGGTACAGGTGGCCCATTGTAGTCTTGAAGACAGGTTATTGTCAACAGATTAAAGATAGGAAAAATGTAAATACAAGTGTGAAATAGGAGGATAAGGTTGTGGTAGTTTTAGTTATTTAAAGGTGTAGCTCTGCCTTCTTTGTTTGACTTAATGTAAACATTTGTTTAGGATAGGATGCACAGCATCCTAGAGTCCCTGGACTGTGCCAGTGCAATCCCACTGTCTATAAACACCGGAGATGAATCAAATGAATCCTGCCAAACATCTGCTTTCATTCATCAAAACAAGGTTAGGAAACTTGATCACAATTTATAAACATCTTTTGTGAAAGGACTTAACACAAACAGAAGAGAGGTGGTAGCACTGAAGGGGAAGTTGAGCCCCTCCAGCAGTGTCCAGCTCATAACACCTGGTGTGAGCAGTAGCAGTCACCGAGATTATTAATGGTGAGACAACGCTGTTATTTTTATGATAACTAAATAGACTAAACCCAAAGTGACACAAGCTACTTGGTAGTGTCAAGCAGTCAGATTTATATCTAATCATCATAGTTGCTTTTCAATAGTCTCCATTTATTTGAAGCTCCTAGCATTTTGATTTTATCATTACACATGCCTCCTTTTTTTCTTCAAAAGCATAAATGAAATTATTCTTGAGTTTTTCTTCCTGCAGGTTTCTTGTTTGGACTTTTCTAACCTTAGCAGTGAGTAAAATTACATGGTCTTAATCCAGCAACCCAAGAACAAACTGTATTGAAGAACAGTCTTTACCATCGGTGCCAGTGTTCAGTGTGACTTGGAATCCATGGGGAATTCCAGAAAAACCCCCACATTGTGATAATATTTACAAAACAGGAGTAGCTTGCTAACTGCCCAAATCTGAGGAATCCAATGGTAAATAACATGGGGACATGGAGAGATGTCTCCTGGTGGAGGTTGTCAGGGTGGCACACCAGGTACTATCCTAGCTCAGCAGCGAGGAGTTGGAAACAAGCACAGACTGGCATCTTTTAGTCAAAAGAAATGTGCTTTTAATAAAGGAAACTTCTTAGTCAGACCTCTCAGTTGCAAATATTAATAATTTTACCACCACAAGTCTCTCTAGTAGCACTTAGAAAAATCTAAATTTTTATTAACTATAAGAACGTACAAAGATTGCCCGAGTGATATAGACACATGAGAGATGCCAAATCTCCAAGCTCAGAGTAAAAAACCAACCAAATAAAAAACGAACCAACCAACCAAATAAAAACACTGAACAAACAAACAAAAAAACCCAGGGTGTTTTAATACAACCAAACAGGAGCACAGGGCATGGGTAAGGACAGAGAGGATCAGCATTACTCACAGTGGGAAATCTGCAGAGGGACTACAGGAAATACTCAAATACTCAGCTGCTGGTTAATGGTGACAAAGCAAGTCTCAAGATGAGATTTGGGAGGCCAGGAAGAGGATTTTATTTTAAAAGCAAACCCATTTTCACTCACACCCACATACCCACATACTCACAACCAGAAGATGTGTCTATCCATCATCCAGGCACCAAAACATGTATATCCAGGGCCTGCTCAGGATCCCTCGTAGTGAAACAGTGGAAGGGACACCGCTATGTAGTCCTTATCCTGGTCTCCTTCCATGGCTGGTGACCACTCACTGCTTTGGGATGTGCATTTTGAGCCCTGGAGCTGACAGCAACTGCCTTCTTCCATCTCTCCATCCCACCCTGAGTTGGTGGGTCATCAGAATGTCTCTCTCTGAGTACCTCAAGGCTCCAGTTCCAACCTTCATTCTCCTGCTATCACCCTTTTGATGGTCTGAGGCTTCCTTTCAACCTAAATGTAGGTTGTCCTTTGCTGTGGATCATCCCTGGTTTGTCTGATCCAGCCTGAAGGTGTATGTCTGCCAGCTCCGGCTCAGCTGGGCATGTGTAAATGTGACCAAAGGAGTTCCTCTGCAGCCTCTCACCTCTGGTGATTGAGATGCCAGCAGATGCAATCCCATGGCTTCTCCTGGATGAGGGAGTCATGCTGCAGCAGACTTCAGCCACTGACCTGGAGACGCTGCAAGGCCCAGGTTGCTCCAAGTGTTATTTCCACTCCTGTGAAAAGTGATTGCACTTAGCAGGTCAGATGGCTATAGATGTGACTTTTTGGGGATTCCCGTCTCTACTGGAAATAAAAATAAAAATAATAGTTGAAAACCATTGAACTACATAATGCAAGAGCCTTCCAGTGGCCTTGAATATGCTATTCATTGAGGTCGGAAGCTGCTATGGAATTTTTCAATACATGATTTAATCTGGGCAGCCTGAGCTCCAGAAGCAGAGGGAGGAAACTCAGCAACTCTGGAGCCAGAGGCCCTCGGGCAAGGAAAGGGAACATTTTCAATGGCTTTTTAGAGGACACATTGGCCAAGTCACACATGTTACAGCAGTGCACTGGTGTCATTATAAAGCTAGAGAAGCAGTGTCAGGTGAGCTGCCTCAAAGGACAAAGATTGCTCCCTCCCCTGCAGCACGCTAACATTGGGCATTTTTGGGTTTTAACTGTCTCACAGTCGGAAGGCAAGCTCTTAGCATAGGGATTTTTTGGCCATCGTAAACACAGTTAGCAGCAGCTCCTCAGCAGGCAGAAACTGCTCTGGCACTGAATTCTTAGCAACTGTGGGTAACCCTGCCCTGGTAGCTACAATGCCCCGCCCCATGCACTTCCATCCACCCACTGCAGGACATGCAGCACTTGTCCCTTCGCCTGCACCAGCAGTGCCAGGAGACACTCACAGTGGGGAGAGGTGACCCAGAGCCTTGGAGCTCCTGGAGGACACTGTGACTGTCTCTCCTCACCCTACACCACACAGCCCTTCCCAGGACCTCCGATAAATGTGTGTTGTGACAGAGCTTCAAAGGTGATGTCCTTGAATCAAGGGAACAACAGCACCAAAGAGGAGCCTATTAAACTCTTTGTCCTTCAAATGCCAGTAGCCTTTTGGTGGATGTCTTTGATTTTAGAGACTGGTCAAGCCCAGGAAATTATACTTCACACTCAAATACATCCAACTGTTCTTAAAGCAGAGAGCATTGCCAGTCCAAGAAATACAATCCTATCCCAAGGCCTTGAGAAACTCAGTAGATGTTTTTAAGTGTCTTCCTCCATTACAAGCAGCTTTTTGTCAAGGACACCCAACGCTAACCAACACTGATAAGAGGATCACATCCCCCACTGCTGCAAATGGTCCTGCTGCCCAAAGGGGATCAGACTCCACAGAAAGAAACAACACAGGCCATTGAAATGCATCATGCAGACAGGGGCTGAGGCAGAGCTCCCTGCCCATCACCACATGCACTTGACAGAGACCTCAGTTCAGGCTCTAAAACCTGCACTCTGGCTTTAGTTCCAAAGGAAGGGGCATCACTCCACACAGGCAAGGACCATCAGTTGCATTACCCATGTCAGGGCCAATTAACCTCGGAGAGCCACAGGAAGGGGAGAACAGCAATGCTCCCCCTGGCAGAGGTGCCTCCTGCATGTGTGAAATGTGGTGAACCTGGGGCACAAGCAAGGTTAGAAAACAAACCCTAACACAAGCAGAACTGAAGGAATAATTTAAACATGTTTCAACAGTAGAGGCAGTCCATATGTGAATATGTGTTTTAACTCCTTGAAGATATGTAACAGTTGTGGAGGGATCCTGGAAGTGTGGAGAAACATCACCCCCTTGATAACATGGGCCTTGAAGGAAGATGTGCTCCATGTCCCCAAAAAACTTCCCAGTGGTCATAAATGCTTTGCTAATTTTTTTTCTGGGTGCATGGTTTGCATGGCCTTCTCCTGAAAGGGACTCTGCTAGAACACCATCCCGTGCCTTGGTTTCTTCACCTGCACAGCCAGGGTAACTGGGCTGTCCCCACAGGAGCACTGGGAAGATGGATTGGTTAATATTTGCTTAGTGCTCTGGAGATAGCCCTATATAAATCTAATTACATTTTATGCCCTCATGCGATAAGGATGTCATCTTGGATTAGAGGGGATTAGTTGTTAATGCCATTCCTGTACATACCGGTCCCCTCCAGGGCTTTGATCTCTGCTGAGAAGGTTTTTCACTCTGCTTTCAAATCAGTAAAGTCCTCCTAGTTATGTTAATCAAGGAAATCAAAGATTTTGGTGGATGAAAACAACACTTGATGGATACCTGACTATGCCTTCAGCCAAGCATAGGTGTGTGCTCAATGAATGATGGTGTGCACTCAGTGACTCTCTTGCTTTGACATCACTAAATCTTTGGCAAGGCCAGGGAAAGGGGGTTGAGTATGTCCCCTCCCTGTGCACTGAGCTCCAAACACACTACCAAGTTATTAAGTACAAATATAAGTTAATGTTTAGCACTTGCCCGAAATGCAGCAACTGCCGAAAGCCAAAGAAAACGGAGTGAGAACCCACATGCTGGTAACAATTGCAGGGCAAAATGCTACTGAGAGGACATTCCCACATCCTAGGAGTGCTACACTAAAGTTAGTGCTCCAATCTGCAGCCATGTCCCAGAGCAGTGAGAGGCAATTCTGGCTTCCCAGGTGACTCAGAGGGAATTTGGTTTTCTAAACTAGCAACAGTGAAGCTTCTATCCCTTCAGCACAGTGATCCTGACTGTTCTCAGAAGATTGACTGGAGAGCCAAAGCACTCTGCCCTGGTTGTAGAGGTATCAGGGATTAAGCCAAAATCCCTTTCAGGGATCCCTTTCCAGCACTCCCACTTGCTCCAAGAATTTGCTTACCTCTGACATAGGCTTGGATTTCAGCTGCTGACTTGCACCAAAAAAGGGCTGTCCTGTCCCCACCTCCAGTGAAGGATTTTCCCGGAGGAAACCCTGGATTTGACACCTATTGCTGAACACCCAGGATTAGCCAGGAGTAGGACCCAGGCTCCTTTCAGCAGCAGGAGGGGAAGGATACAATCTCCTGATTCTCAGCCTCCAGTTCACAGGAGCAGTTTTGGCTTACCAGCATGGTGAAGAAGCTTGTTGTCAGGGACTTCTCAAGCTGCATTAAACTTCCAGAGACAGATCCCACCATGATCCTTTAGTGGGGACCATCTGCAATCAGGTATACAACAGGGAGCTGCAACAAGGAGTGTGGGAAATGGTGAACAGCAAAAGTCTTGCAAACACCCCTAAATTGTGACCAGTATTCACCCAGGCTGCATGATGATGGCCAGGGTCACATGTCAGCGAAGGTTGGCAGGAGCACCTACCAAAATCCAGATGGTTTTCCCTGCAGCTAAAACTGGGAGGAGAGGCTGACAGCCTGAACTTGTTGCAGCAGCATCCAAGTGGAAAAGTGCTCCCAGAGCAAAGGGGACCCCATTGCAGCAGATGCTGGAAATGTCAGAAGGGGTTTTGAAGAAAACTCACCAGCAATGGAGCTGGGCATTGCCCTGGGTCCAGCTGTGACTGAACAGCCTGCTCCAGGTGCCTGGTTTGAATTTTTCACAGGGATGTTGGAGGCAGCACTTGGGAATTAGATGCCTAATTATGCTTTTTTCACTGGGGTTGAGCAAAGTGACATATGAAGAGGCACCAGGAGACCTTTATGGTCCCAGGAGGACCCACAACAGTGCTGAGAGGGCACAGATGAGAGAGGAAGAAGGTGGCCAAACCTTCAGCCCCAGCTCTGGGGAGCCTGGGAGAGCTCAGATGAGCGCACTGCAGGCTGAGCCTGCTGGGAGCCAAGCTGGGCTGGTGGTGCTCCTCCAGCATCAATGGAATGCAAAAGCAACCGGAGTTTTCTGTTTACCTGGGTTGGCTCTACAAGAGAAATAACTACCTCCATTTATTTCTTGTTGTTCACCAGAAGAGCTGGTCTGTTGCAAGACAGGGATTCAATTACAACCACTATTGCTCTGGGTAGGCGCTCCCCATCCTCCCAGGGCAAGAAGAGCTGGGGTGCAGATGGGGGCAAACTGTTTAACTGCCTCCAGCACAGCATCCTTAGCTCAGGGCAGTCTGCAAGGCAGAGCTGAAGCTGGTCAAGAGGCTGAATTGTCACTCCTAAAAAAAATACTAGATAATAAAAAAATCAATATTTTGAGGAAAAAATGTTAGTTCAGGGTCTGAAACAAGACACATTCCATGGAAGAGAACTCATGGCACAAGAAGCACTAGGGGCAGTTGCAAGGCAGGGTGCTGGGTGATGTGGGGCTGCAGATGCCACCAGGGTGTCCTGGCTTGTCACAGCCCATCCAGAGCCTCAGCAGAGCCATCACCCAGGGAGGCCCGAGCATCACACTTCTTCAGCTGCAAGGACCAACCTCCCTCCCAGCAGCTATTCCAAATGCAGGGCGTGGAGCCAAGCTGTCAGGGAAGCCAGCAGGATCTCATTAGCAATTTTATCAAACTCAGCGTTTTTTGGTGAAACGTTTCCATTTCAGCAGCCTTGGAAAGTTTCTGTGGGCAGCAGTGAAGCTTGAGGTGGGCACCCAGGGAAAGGCCCCTGGGACAGGCACCTAACCTGGCTGTGTGGACACTGCTCAGGAGGAGCCATGCAATGAACCACCCCACTTTTTGGCCAGTTCCTCTCCAGTCTATTCATTGTCCATCAACAGAAGAGCCTGTCCAACAGAAGAGCTTGTCCAAGCTGAGTTTTCAGGTTAAGTGAACCAACATGCAACAGGTCAAGACCACAGAAGGATTCAAGCACTGGCTCCCTTTTATTCACATGCTTGATCAAATCATCCCTTTGTCAAAATTAGGCCTGAAAACAAGTTAACTTTATTACTCTGACTAGTAAAAAGCTTTCCTCATCTAAATTTGTCTTGCTAAGCCCAAGATGTCTTGCCCCATCTGCAGAGAAGAAATTATCCTCTCTCTGCATTTGCCTCTTGCGTATTTGAGGGCTGCTCTCATGTCTGCCTGAGCCCCTTTTTTTGCCTGTTATCCAGCCCAGGTCAAGCTTGCTGGGAGTCATCATGTCCTCACTAATCTCTGGCCACCCTCCAACCTGTCCATGTCTTCCCCGTCCCAGTGGGAAGCTGACTTTTCTTTGCAAACCTTCTCTGCAAAGTTCTTGTCCCTTCTTCCAGCAAGTCCTCACACCCTTCTCAAGGATTTACAGCCTGTCCTTTGGCATGGATGGAGTTGTTTGTGCTGTTGGAGAGATGGAGGAGATAGGGCAGGGGATCCAGGCTCGGGGGTAGCCAGCAGATGGGAGACTTGCCAAGAGACCAAAAATGCTGTCAGTCCCTACTCCCAGCTCCCTCTCCAGCAGGATTTTTCATCCAGGGAGCAGAACTGGGTCTTGCATATCAGCCTGCAGCACTTGAATCAGGGCTTCACCTGTCTCAAAAAAGGGATGGCTCTGAAGTGGCTCTGGAGGGGCAAGGCAGGGAGTCAAACTGTGCTGGGGACTCAGCACAGAGCAGGATTGTGGAGCCCCTGCCAAGACAAGGCTTGGTTTCTTTCCTCTCTCTCTCTTTTTTTTTTTTTTTTTTTTCCTTTTCTGTTTTAATCAGTCTGGTTAGAGGAGGACTCGCAGATGAGTCTCATCAGGCAGGACTCAGCTGCTTCTCTCCCTCTCCCAGCAGTGTCTGCAGGGCTGCAAACTGTAGCAGTTGCAGGTACCTCCTTGCAGGAAAAAGCAGGAAAAAACTGGCAGGGAGTGGAAACAAGTGGCCAGCAGATTAGAAACCCAGCTCCTATTTATAGACCGACAGTCAAGAAACTGCCCCTGTGACAGGGTGGTTTGTTTAACCCTTTTGGCCCCAAGCACCAACCCACCCAGAGATGCTGAGCCAGCCCCAGCCTGTGCCACGAAGGAACATTTTGGCACAGGGGAAGCAGGAGAAACCCTGTGCCAGGGCACCCAAGGAGGGAGCAGGAGACAGGTCCAGGCACAGCGTAACTTACAGGGCTTACACCTCGGCAAGGGAGGGAGATGGGGTTATGAATATTAAGAATTTGGGTCACCAGGACAAGGAAAAGAATATCCCAGTCTCCTGCTGCATGGCAGACAGAGAGACACAAAAATATTTCATCTAATAGTGAGATAATGAACCTGCTTTAGGAGCAGCTCCAGTGTTTTCAGCCTCTTTTGTCTCCCCTGAGTTTTGGTAGGTCTGAAGGCGATGGGGGCCATTGCTTTGAGGGCCACTGCATATCCATTGCCCAGTAGTCCTTGCTGATGCTCATGGGAGGGCTGCTGCATCCCACAGGAATGGATTGTGACCATACCTCCTGCTGCTCCCCACCATGGTCTCCCCAGAGCTCATCAGCAAGAGGACAGACAGACACTGTCACCAGCCCCCTGCCACATTCACAGTATCTGTTAAATGAATTCTAAAGCTCCCCTTTGTCTGCTCTCTACCTGCTGTCACTTATGGGTGTCTTTATGACATACACAGTTGTTTTATACACTGCCATGGAAAGACTTTCCAGCTGTTCTCCTGCTTGCTTGTGTCAATAGCTATTTTTACAAGTTTGCTTTTCTTTTCTTCTTAATTGATCTAAATCCTTTCCCTCAGCTTTCTCGTTAAAGGTGGATTTAAAGAAAAGGAGTTCATTATCTTGGACATTTTTGAGTCATTATGGATGTCATCCCTCTCCTCATTAATTACTTCTTACCCCTCAGCTCTGGAGGGCTGCTTTGTCCCCCGTGTGTTTGTGAGCAGCTTCCCTGACACCCTGTAATCCCCCCGGCCCTGCGTTAGCTTGGTCTGGTTTACACTGCCCTCGCTGTCCTCTCTGCTGTCTGCTCAGCTGCTTCCAGTCTCCTCTGCTCCTAAACAAGCTCTTGCCTTTTCAATGCACCTCAGAACTGTCTCCTGCTGAGCCCTCTGGCCCTGGGTGCCTCAGTGGGTTGAACCCCTTGTGCATCTTGCCTGCCCCGAGGGACATGCACCCATTCCCACTGGCCTTGTGCCATGCAGCAAGAGGAGTCACTGGCTCCTGGTTAATAGGTTGGCACTGGAGTTTGGATACAAATAGCCATTTTTTGGAAAGCAATAGCTTTGCTGGGCCTGTTTTGGTACATGCCAAGTTATGACAAAGCGGCATGGAGAGTGGAGTAATGTTGTGTAAGGGCTTTGGGATTAACAGGCCAGTATTTCCCGAGCCTTTGGCTGCAGTCAGATCCCCAGAGAGGACCTCAAACGTATAAGCATGTCCTGTGCTGCAGCAGCCCAGGGGGGCACAGCAGCTGCAGTGGTGTCATCATCCTCCCATTGTCCTGGCAGAGGAAAGCCATGCTCAGCTGGGCACTCAGATACTGACCCTGCTGCTGAAACAACCTTCTTCAGCCCACGTCACAGGCACATATTGGCTATAATCCTGTGCTACCCACAGATGGATCCATGACTGGGGATCACAATGAGTGATGGCCTTTCCCTGAACCTAAACAAGCACAGAGACATCCAATCTCTGCTGGCAAGAGACCCCCTCCATCCCAGCCTCATGCTCAGGTTGACTTCTGTGCCCCTGCTGCCCCAGCAGCTTCCCTAAAGCTTTGCAGGACTTTTTTTTAACCATCACAGCAGGGGATAGCGACTCATGGTCTGCCCTCTCCTCCCTGAGGTCACTGCTAATGCATTTCTGTGCTGAACCTCCTCCCAGCAGGCTCCTGCCAGGGCTGGGGTGTGGTCACTGGGGAGGGCCCTACCCATACTTCATGGAAGTGAATGAAAAGGCAAAGCAGGAAAAATGTGTTGGGTTGGTAAAGGGAAGAGAGGGGTGTGCGATATTTGCTTGGGGAGGGTGAACGAGCATTGCACAAGCAAGCAATGGGGTTGCACAATCAGAAGCAGTGGAATTATTTAACTTAAGTTCCAATGATCAACTGAGCTGCACTTTCTCAGGAGGTTTTACCCAAAACATCTTATTCTTTAACTGGAGCAAACTGAGATAAGACACCTAGTCCAGGAGTGCAACTCTGCTGACCTGCCCTGAGCTGGGCCTTGGCTCATCCCTCAGTGGAAGGGAAGGAGGTCACAAAATCATTTCAGGGGATTGAAGTGTTGTGTTGTGAAGAAATCAGCAGCAGCTCAGACTCTTCAGGACAGAGAAATAAATTGAGAACAGGCTGCAAGTGCTTCCAGCAAACCTTCACACTTGCCAGGCAATCTGCTAACTACCTTTAATGGCTGGCAACAACTCCAGTCCGCTGTAGGGGTGAGCCCAGCAAAACCCTCTAAAACAAGGATTACAGCCATTCCTCATTCTCCATCTGTGAAGCAATCATATGGCTGAGGACAACAAGGGACTCTACAAAGGAGCTACAAAGAACAGATTCTTTCAGGTGGCTCAGTAAACAAGCACCCCCTTGTCAATGAGCTGCAATTTCATCCCTAAAGAACACATCAAAATCCATAGAATCATTTAGGTTGGAAAAGACCCCTAAGATCATAAAGTCCAACTGTTAACCCAGCACTGCCAAGTCCACCACAAAACTATGTCCATAAGTGACACATCTACGTCTTTTAAATACCTCCAGTGTGACTCAGCCACTTCCTTGGACAGCCTATTCCAATGCTTGACAAGCTTTTCCACAAAAATGTTTTTCCTAACATCTTATCTAAACCTCCCTTGGTGTAACCTAAGGCGCTTGTCCCATCACTTGTTACTTGGGAGGAGAAAACATCTCGCTACAATCTCCTTTCAGCTGGTTGTAGAGAGTGATGTCTCCCCTGAACCTTTTTCTCCAGACTGAATACTCACAGCTCCCTCAGCCACTCCATGTAGCACTTATGTTCCAGACCCTTCACCAGCTCCATTGCCCATCTCTGGACATGATCCAGCCCCTCAATGTCCTTCTTAGGGGCAGAGGCCCAAAACACAAGTCAAGGTGTAGACTTACCAATGCCTGGTACAGGGGAACAATCACTGCCCTGGTCCTGCTGGTCACACTATTGCTGATACCAGCTGGGATGACACTGGCCTTCTTGGCCACCTGGGCACACTGGTGGCTCAGCTGGATGTTTACCAGCACCCCCAGGTTCTTTTCTGCTGTGCAGCTTCCCAGCCACTCTGCCCTCAGCCCGTAGTGCTGCCTCCTCTGGCTGTTGTTTACTGTCTTGTACAGCAGTAGCCAAATTAAGTTCTAACAGGGATTTGGTCCCCACAATTTTCTCCCTGCATAACCTCACAATATCCCTGTAGTTCTCCTGAGTCGCTGCTCCTTTTTCCAAAGGTCACAAACTTCTCTTTTTCCTGAGCTCCAGCCCTAAGCTCTGTCCAGCCAAGCCAGCCTTCTTCCCCACTGCCTCATCTTTCGGGCACAAGTGGACAGCTTGTTCCTGTGCCTGTGAGATTCCCTTCTTAAAGATTGTCCAGCCCTCCTGGACTCCTCTGCCCTTCAGAACTGCCACTCAAAGGACTCAGTCTCCTGAACAGGTCAAAGTCTGCCCTCTGGAAGACCAAGGCAGCCATTCTGCTGAAACCTCTCCATACTTCTCTGACTCCATTATTTTGTGATTGCCGTGCCCAGGACAACCATTGCATCACCCACAAGTTCCCCATCACAGGAGCCAGGAGACTGAGAACATTATTTTCTTCTGCTCTTGTATTTCAATGGTATTCCCCAAAACCTTTCCCTTCTGCCATGCTCCTCCCTGCAGCAAAGTGGGGTGGCCTGTGCTGGCACTCCCAAATGTGCAAGTCTTTGCACCAAGGCCTGTATTTGTATTTTTTCCAAGGAGATCAACAGGTGGTCAGATGTGGACAGTGAATGCCTGGAGGCACGAGACATTGCTGGCAATAAGCCAACCATAGCTCCATCATGGCCTTATTCCTTATAACCTAAGCAACAGCACAAGGACTTGGTAAAACCCAGTTGCAGGGTATGGAGAGTTGCACTCCAGAGGTGGAGAAGGCGAATGCACAGCCTCCTCTGATCCAACCCAAGCTGCCTGGTGCTCCAGAGGGCAGGGAGACCTCCACCCATGCAGACAGGCCTCTGCATGAGTCTTGCACAAACTGCCAGAATGACCTACTTCTGCATCTGTGGGATGTCCCTCTCCTCAGCTCCTGCAAGGGGTTTGGAAAGCACTGACCATTTTAAGCATGTGTCAGTGAAATCCACCTCCCCAGCTTAGGTTGTTGTCATGGGCAAACCCATGACAGTTGTCTAACACAACATTTGCAATGCCTCAGACTTCAGAGCTTTTCCAAACCCCTCAGGACTGTAAGGCTAATTTAGGCCAGCTTCTGGAGTTTTACAAGGCCCAGATGAGGTACTACACTATTCATTCTCTCTTCCCATTCTTATAACCCCAGGTACCTGGCACTGCTTGAGAAAACACATGGGAAGTGCTCTGGGAAGAAGCCAGGGTCACTGGGCAAGGCTGGACCCTCCCTCCTACTGCTCTGGCACACAGCAGAGTCAAAAAAGATGCTGTTACCACAGGGGCAAAATGGTCCATTGGGAGCAGGGAGAGCCATCACTGCTCCTCACTCCCAGTCCAGCCCCCGACTCTCAATGCAGAAGGGTCCCTGGGCTGGCATGGTGACTTGGTGACAGCCAGGAGTGCCAGGGCAAAGGAAACATCAGTGATGGCTGCTGATGCTGTGATGGGTCTGCAGCTAAACAAGACTATTGCTTGTCTGAAACATCCCCAAAATATTGTCAAACTTGCTATAGCCCAGAAATAAGCTAGAGAGTAAAAAGGACAGATCAAATAATCCTCCTGCAGAGGCAGAGAGGACAGTTTAACTAGCAGTGCCTTATCCAGCATGGCCAGATCCACTGTGTCCTGCTGGTGCTCACACACTATGACACTCTCCATGTATTTTTCTGTCTAGGAATATTCATACCAAAAGCCTCCCATACAAAATCTGAACCTCCCGTGCTCTCCTGTCTTCCTTGCACCCACTACAAGGTATTTGAGGACCTTTTACCTTGATCATCAAGGTAAAAGTCATACCTTCGGGGTCTGAGTTCCCTAGTGTAGAGCACAGCTTCACTACAGGTTTTTAAGTTGTGATGAGTTGTTATTCCCCCAGGGCAACACACAAGTGCTTGAGTGCTCAGGTTCCCCAGACAATTCAAATTCTTCTCCCTCTATTTGGTGCCAGGCACAGGGACCTGTGCAGTTCTCAGCACCCCTTCACTTGCCCAAACACTTCATCATCCAAATTTCTACTGCCACATATTTTAAAACCTCTGCTATTCTCTTAACAAGCCTCAGAACACAGGCATCTTTTGAAGCCCTTGCTCCTTGAGTTCCATTGCCTTTGCACAACCATCAGCTTTCAAACAGTAAATGGCTTTCCAGTTTGTAATGTCACAAATATCCCCTAAAATCATGACTTCCCAAGACTAGCATCCAAAAATCAACTGCCCACCCGTCGCACTGGCACTCATAGACTGGTGCCTGTAGGAAACAGCCAGCCCACCACATGCCCTCTAATACCTGAGAACACAGAAGGGCAGGAACAAGACCAAATCATTTAGAAGCACAGGCTGGAATAAGGAGCTGTGTTGGATAATGAATCTACTTTAATATTTCTCCCCCAAGAAGACACCCAACTTCCACTTATTCTAGGGCAAACTCAAAAGGTTTTATTTTAATTTTTTTTTTTAGCAAATTCTATCACGTAAATGTTAACAAAAAACATCTGTACAATTGCCATGATACACTCAAAAGTGAAACAAATAAGATATAAATACAGATATGGATGTAACATGACAAAAGCGGAAAAAACAGAAAAAAATACATGCGATTGAACACGGTGCCAACTAAGTCATTTCTCATGGCTGGCATTTTTCAGAGCGTTTTTTTACTTCCCATTTAAAACATTGTTAGCAACGTCCTGCTGGATACTACAAAGGTCTAGTTTTCTGTCCCTTAATATGTAATATTATGCTTGATAAATAAAGGGGTGGGGAGAAAAGGTTTTGATGACGAAGATGCAAGTTACATTACTTATACAGGTTATTGGTAAGCTAGTAATAAGCAATTAAAAAGACAGTCTTGTATTGTAATCCAGGCAAGCACACATAGTGTACCTTAAGAAAGCCACATGCCTCGATATTTCTGAACTACATGAGAACTACAGTACGTAGACCTGTGGGGCGGATGGAGCCTGTATTTGCCCACGCCCACAGAGCACTGGTGCAGCCAATGGCAGAAAAAACATCCACATCTGAGATTTCGGCAACCTTGCAGCCAAGAGCTGCTGTCTGCTGAGAGTTTTCTCCCATTCAGATTTTTAAAGCATGGTGGGCAAAGAAAATACACTTTTTTCCTTTCTTTTTTTACCTATTTTTCTTTTTTTTTTTTTTTTTTTTAAAGGTTACGAAAAATTGAAGCGCTGCATAATGAGCAGCAAGAAAAAAAAAACAAAAGGCAGCTGCAGTAGCTGGCTACTGCCAGGAGAACGTGAACACAAGCTTCACCGGTGCGGTGAGACACTGCAGCATGCAGACCTTCCTCTGCAAGCGTGCGTGGACACTGTGATCTGTAGCCAGAGAGACCTTTATGCTTGCTGAAGAGAAAACAAAATGATTGTACAGCTTGTTGAAGTCGAAACTGGAGATCAGAGAGGTGACATTCAGAGCTAGCCCTTTGAGCACTTCAAAGGAAACACAAAATTAAAATTGGGTCATGTTCAACATACTAAACAACCTTACTATGTACATTATACGCAATGATTTATAAATACCTAAAGCAGAATGCTCCCTACTGTATACAGGTATAACACACTTCTAGGGTACTCAAAGGATGAACAGTCCTCGACTGACTCACGTAACGAAATTAAGTAGCACATTAATGAGCATCTGTTGACAAACAGAACTGAATTTGATTCAGAAAGTAAGGCCTGATTCTACCACGTGCAGCCCCAGGGGTGCCAATGAGATCGGAGGGCGCAGGCTGGTCGCTGCCTGCAGCAGGTCACACGCCTTTGCAAGGACGAGCTGTCGACTCCGACTGAGGTGTCAGGTCAGGGACGTTACAGTGCGTTCACTCTCAGTGCATACTAACAGGATTTTATAAAATATATAAAATCATTTGAAAAGGAATTCAATTCCTGGAGATTTGCTACAGTGTGCCATTCAAAGAAAAAAAAAAACAAAACAAACCAACAAACAGCAAACGATGATGGACCAAACTCCATCACAGCTGGGAGGGACTAATCACTACCCGGTCAACTGTGCTGACCTTCTGAACCCCAGAACTGGAACAGAAGATGCTGAACTGAGATGGGGAGAAAGAAAGGCATAAATACTAAGCAGTTAGAAGTACAAATTAAAAAAAAAAAAAACAAACACCCCAAAAAAACCTAACCCACTACTAAAAATTCAAACAAGACAGCTAACTGCTGCCAACAAGTCAGCTGAATATTTCCTCAAAAGGAAAAATAAATTTGTGTTAAAATAAAATTTGATTAATTCAAAAAAATTTTAAAAAGAGCATTCTGACAAGCATATTGAAAGATGTTGAAAAGAAATGGTCCACAGAAAGGGAGACACAAACTATGGAGCAGCCAATCCTTCCTTTAGTGAGGATGGCTTTTCTGAGCCTGCAGAATCCCACACACCAGGACTGCACACAGTTTCTCCTGCCATAGTATTATTTGTTGGGAAAGATGAGGGAACTAGCCCTGCAGCCAGAAAAGGCCTGGACATGTATAAGTCAGGAGGTGGTCACCTTCTCTGCCCTCATGCGAGCAGAAAAAGGGACCAACAAGCTTTGCAGCCCAATAGCACATAGTCCCCACCAGCCCAATCCCTCCTGAGATGAGGACTGGGAGAGCAGCTGGCACCAAGCATCAGCTCCCAGCATAGCTCCTCAGGGATGGGGCTGAGACACAGAGGGATGAACCGATGGAAGGGGCTTTATCCTTCCGGGCTGCAGTAATGGGAAGTCCCACGTTCTCAGTATGTTCCCAAGGTGTCCCTTCAGCTCCCCAAAGTGGAAATGGAGGAAACTGGAAAAACTCCAAGACACTGAGAGCAGCCAGGGAACATACATCCATCACCACAGCTGCAGCCATAAGCTGCATGTCCACCATCCTCTTGCGTCAGTGGCACTGGGGACAAAACCCCAGTTGTGATCTACTGCAGGATTGGGGTGGGCAGGTCCATCAGCCAGGATCCAGCCCTGGGCCAAACACAGCACTAATCAGCAACCTCCTGCTTTCCCTGGTTACAGGCAGAGCCAGGGGAACCTCCACCTTTCCAAACAGAAGGGTCTTCATCTGGGAAAGGGTGGTGCTGAGTGTTATTTGACTGCTGCTGGTTTGCCTCAGATCTGGTCTGTGTCATCAGGCTACAAAAAGATTTGCCCTGCTGCACCCTCACCCTCAGTACCGTGCTGACAGCAGTGCCCAGCAAGGGCCCTCTGCACTGCTCCAAAATGCAGGGCGTCCAGCAGGCCTGTGAGTGAGGATGGCCAGGAAGGAGGAGGTTTCTAAAGGCAGTTAACAGCACTGCAGGGTCTTCAGGCACAGGAGGGGCTGTGGCAGGCAACCAGCACTGTCCCAGCTGGTTCAGAGGTGCTTCCATGTGGTATTTCTGCTCAGATTCGGACACCCTTTCTGTCCTATGGGATGAACATTTTGCCCAAAGCACAAAGGAGTTGTGGGGACAAAGCTACTCACCACCCAGCACCAGTGGGTCAGTCAGAGCAGCAGATCAGCCCTTTGATGCTACAGACTTCAAGAACAACATCTGGCACTGAGGTACAGCTCTGCCAGCTCCCACTGTCCACCCATGAACACACACAGAGTCTAACCCCACCCCCACCCACCCAACTCCACCATCCTATTCACAGACATCAGTCCCAGAATTGGGTCTCAGGTTCCCTTTGGGGAGTAAGAAGTAACCTGGGGAGTCTTTTAAGCATATGAAAGAGCCAAATGGGTTGAGAGGGGAGAAATATTTACACAGTCAATGAAAGGAGCAAGATCCCAGCTGTTATGCACACAGCACAGCTGGCTGGAGAGCAGTTACAGAGAGATCAGCCCACCCAGGGTCTGTGAGAACTATGTACAAAAACTCAGGTGTTTATAAAGAACCTAGTCTTTAATTACTCACTTGGTATCTCTCAGTATTAAAGCATCTGAGGCTGGAATCACAGACACATCTGCAAAGATCTCCGCAAGGAGAGCCCTGCAAGTCAGGAAAGCTGCAACAGGGAGTACAAAACAGGAACACAAGACTTGTAAGAAGAGGAGAACCTAGCCAGACTGGCTGTGGGGAGAGCAGGCAACCAGCACACAGAAAACAAAACAGGGGATAAACTAAACCAACAAGATTTGTTTGACTTTTACACATGTCCGGGTTCTTGGACTCAAGTGTTAGAACACTAACCTAAACATATTTCTGAGATTTCAGCAGGCTATACCAATATGTTTAAGTATGGCTTCCTGTTGTTCACTTTTCATGAAGACTGCAACACAGACCTTGCTTCCTTTACATTCAATACCAGTAAGATTCTACATAAAAGCTTTTAAGGGACTAAAATACTGATTGCAATAAATATCTGCATGGCCTCCTTAAGCTGATGGAGCACGCCAGTGAAGAGTAGCAGAAAGGTCTCTGAGAGGCACCGTTGATTGCTTCTAAGTCTACACATATGTCCACATATCTCCATTAACTGTGCGTTGAAACATCTGAAGAGGAACTGCTGTTGCTGTTGGTGGTCTGGGCCCTCTTTATATACAAGTTTAGTAGCTTCATCTGAAAAAAACAAACAAACAAACAAACATCAGGAGAAAATGCCAGGAAAAACAGGTGGGTACAAGCTGACTGCAAATCTAAAAACTCGCATTCTGTGGTGAGCTCAGTTTTGAGTGAATTGACAGTGGGCAAAACAGAAGCCAAACTGGCCATATTTCAGAACAGAGGCAGGAGGGTATGCCCAGTGCAACTGAAGTTACAGACACATTTAATGGGATTTAGAAAAACCTCTTGCATTTCACTTCAGCAGCCGGCAAGCAGTTCACAGAGTCAATCCTGCAGCCTGATCAGGTCAAGCAGGATTCTCACAGAGGTCAGCAGGATTGCAGGCACACTGGTGATCCAAGAGCCATGGGTCCCTCCTAGGTAACACTTTGAACACTCTGTGCTTTATAAAACATTCATTTTCAATGACATTGTATCTTCACTAACTTGGTACATCTAGTAAAACTGCAGTTATTATGGCTATATACTTCCTTTCCATGGGTTTGTTTTCTTTTTCCGCTTTGCCACCCTAACTCCAGATCCTGTAATGACTCATGCTCACATTTAACTTTAAACATGCAGGCAGTCTGCATAAACCCAGAAGAATTACTCACATGTTTATAGTTAGTTATGTGGTGGAGTAAGTCCATGGCACCTAGGATACTGAGATAATAAAGTCTCTACAACATTTTATAGGGGAATTTCCTAACAGCCCAAATGTAATGAGGTAAACCTCAGCAACCATAGCTGTCTCTTTCCAGAGCAATTTGGAGGCCCAAATAATTTCTTAAAGGACAAGACAACACAAAAATAAAATCCAAGTGTTTCAGTCTCAGGTTGTTTTGGCCTACATCACACTTCCCACCAATGAAAGAAATTATTGCTTCAAATGACAATGTGACATTTGACATTGTCATTTGACAGAATGAAGCCCTCTGAACTAAATAGCTATTCACACAGAGAGATCTATTTCAGAAACAAAAACCACAGAATTAATCTTAAAATTGCATAGAAATCTTGTGTATGATGACTTCAGACAGAAGAAAAAAATTTTGTGATGGCTTCTTGAGCAGCTCTGAAAAGCAGTCAAACACCACCCACTTCAATACAAAAGGCCAGCTCTTGTCTGAAGGACAGAGCTGAATTAAGGGCTTGGTTTCACTTGCAGCATCAGGTCAGAATCTGAGTTTTGTAGCTAGCCTGACTCCAGGGCACAAAGTCCTTTGAAGAGTCACTTGAGTTTGCTGTTGTCCCAGAAGGAAAGGGATCCATGTGCCGTATTATTAAGAGTGAAGCTTTACCTGCATTTCTACCAGCCCTAATCAAAACGTGATGCTGAGAGGGCCTGCTCTCCCACCATCCCAGCCATGCATTCCCATCATTCTCTGCACCAGGTTACCTGTGCAGCCACAGGGCAGACTGAAAGGTATTTAATTTGGATTGCAGATCTGGTTTTCAGCCAGAGCAACAGCTGATCCAACACGCTGCACAGTTGCCCCAGGACGCAACACCAAAGAGGCAAGGCAAACATGGCTGAAGTGGGAAGGACCTGCTCAGTGGCAGCTTGCAGTTACAAAGGATCAAATGCATCATGAAACCAATCTCTGAACCCCATCAAAATTTTCTTAGTGGGATTTCAAGTGCTCACACTGCTGAGCAAGTGTTGTGCTAGTGGTATTTTTCAGGGTGAGACAGGATTTAACAGAGTACAGGGAACCTGACCCAGAGCTGCAGTGAAGCCTTGCAGATAGCAATAGCCCGCAGAACAGCTTGCAGTATCAAAACATCAGACACACATTACTCCTGTACCTTGCTTCCTGTGAGCTGTGCGAGATGAGGTTTCAGTTCTTCTCCAATTACTGAATAAATTGCCACCAGGCAAAACACGCTGGCTTTACGGACACTGCTCTCTGTGTTATCATAGCCCTAGGAAACAAGACAAAAGGGTCAAAAGACAAACAGCACTCCCCAACATCCTTCTGGGCAATATACTACAGAGCTGATGTCCATTTTGCAAATGTGGTTGACCTTTCTACTGACATATCAACAGAAAGGCCCTTCTTAACAGTTTGCTACCTGAATACTCGAAGAGCAAGAGAATGCAATCACCCAGTACATCCTATCTGCTCCTTCTGTTATTCCTTACTGCTGCCCTAAGTTATTAATATCTTGCTATTTACAGCATTAAATAACAATTTAATGTTATTTAACGTTAAAAATATAATTTTCTAACATGAGCTTGCGAATCTGTCAGATATACACACTTCTGTGTTCAGTGCAGACGACCATGTGCTATCCTGGATGGTCAGGGCTTCTTAGAGGGGAGTCCACCTATCAGGTAGGAAATACCACAGGAAAGAACATGTTGAAAGACCCCTGTCTGTGTGCTGATCTCTGGCAGCTTGAGCAGAGCTCAGGCCAGCCACCAGGTCACTGAGCAGCTGGTGGCATCAGTCCCAAACTCAGGCAAAGATTCACCACTCAGCAGCCATCCTATCCCATGAGAAACACAGACATCACTTCAGCCTATGGGATGCTGGCTCCTCCGGATGCCAGGTGATCTTTGCCAGGAAAGCCAGAGGAGGGATGTAGCACAGCTGGGCTGTTCTAGCTGCAGGGCCAAAGTACAGCCCAAAACGACAGTCTGAAATCCCACAGAGCACTGAGCTAGAATAGCAGAAGACCTCAGTGAGCTCATAGAAAAACCAAGCTATTGAAGATTGAGGTGGAGAAAAGGCTGAAGCCAGGCCCACAGCAGAGGAACACAATCCACTGCTGGGAGGACAGCTGGGAAGCAGGGTCCCTGTGGGTTCCAACCCAAAGGCTCCCAAACCCATCAGTTGCCTCTGCCTGACCTCAGCTCTCCCTGTGGGCCAGGGATTATTCTTACATTGCTCCTATGGGGGCAGGCAGATCCATGTGGTGTTGGGGCCTGAAAGGGCTGCATCCTGGCGGGCACTGGGTTGGCAGAGCCTGTCTGTCTGTGCCAGTGGGACTGTCACCCCACCTCTCCATCTGCCAACTTGCTGCAAGGCAGTGGCTGCTTCTTCTCCTGGCATTTAATTACGCAGCTCACTGGTTGGAGTGTTCACCCAGGAGATGATACAGGCTCAGAGCTCTCTGTGGCCCGAGAGTATTGAGAGGCAGTGCATGGGAGAGTCCCTTGCAGCTCAGCTTCATCCCCCAGGCTTCAAGGGAGCCAGGGCTCCTCATCAGGACCAGGGCAAGCACCACAGCTCTCCCCTGCCAAGCCCTGTTCTTTCCCCGAGACCCCCATCTGTTCATGGGGATCCCACTCCAGGCTGTTGAGCTGCACACTCGTGCTCATATTGCTGCTGTCTGACGCTGCTCGCCTCTCCACCGCTCTGCCAGCACCCTCAGCATGAGAAACAAGCATAAAGGTGATACTCTCCACATGCAGTCCTTCAGCCAGGATCCCAAAATACTTCCCAAATGTAAGGAGTAGAGTTCTTCGATCACTATGAGTTTCTAAGGTAAGGAAACATCACTGACAAACTAGGCTCTAAACAAGAACCATTTAAAGACATGGAAGCAATTTAAGAAGAAATAACAGCCTTTTTAAATACATGCTGCTCCCAAACTTTTCCAGTACAGCAAAGCTTCACTGTTCATGCTGTTGTCTCCAACAATTATGACTAAAACCATTTTACAACAAAAGTTTAGATCAATACAGAATTGTCCAATTCCCAGAAGTTGAGAATTAAGAAAAGAATTGCAAGAGCCGACACTACAAAATTGGGATGAATACTAGGATGCATAAGGGGTATTTCTGACTTTGCTCTTGTCCTTCCAGCATTTTATGCTTGCCACAAAGGCTTCTTTATCCCAGTTCTTCATGGAAGTCTCACCCACACAAACATGCCTTCCCTTTCACACTGACTGATTTGTTCCTGTCACAATCTCTCCCCCACAGACACACATAATCTCTTTCCTCCCTCACTGCCACTTCCCTTATTTTCTTCTTGCTTGCAGCCTCATCCCAACCGCTGGCACCACCAGCTGCTTGTGCAGTGAACCAGAGGACAACATGCTACAGCCAGTGCTCAAAACTAAATTCACAATGTAAAACCAAGCCTTAGCACTGTCAAAAACAAAGCTCCCCACCCAGCCTGAGAGGGTTATGAAAAAGAGACTGAATGAAGTCAGTGGGTAGTTTCAGAGAGGCAAGACGAAAGGAGCAGCCTGCCTGCTGGGATTCAAATTCAACTGCAAAGTACCATCAAAGCACAGAACAGCTCAGCAGAATTCGAGGGGACTACAAGACTCACAGAGACAGCACAAGATGTTGTTAACCCCTGCTCTCACATTTATTACATGGCTGCTACTGGCTTATTTAGGACTCAGGCCAAGTCATCTAACTTTGGAACATACACATAGGAACCTGAGTTTTCCTTAACACTCAAATACAAAAACTTTAATTTACCAAAAATTAACGGTTTAAAACTTTAATTTACCAAAATCTGGCTCCAGAGAGTCCGTAATTCTCTCTTAGGTCACAGACCTAACAAATTACTCAGTTTTGTCTGTGCTCAGGAGCACTGACATAGGATTCTGTACCTGTAACAACCCAGGAATGATATCAGGTAGGAGCTGATGCAACGATTCCTTGGAAATCCTCTCGATGACTTTTGTCTGCATTTTGATGGCAGCCAAGTTAATTGGATAATCTGCAGTCTGAATGATGGGGCAAAGCACCTTGATGCACTGCTCGGGGTGGATGGAACTCGCCAGCGTGGAAGCAGCTTCTTCAGCAGCTCTGACGACCTGAAATGAAAGTAGAGCAAACCCTTATGTTAATGAGGTCACACTTGACAGTCAACACTGCTGGAGTGTGCTGGGAATGACTGCCAGGATATGCTTGGGGGTGTCCATTAACAGATCTGCAGGAGGCTCTATCGAGAGATGACCGACTCTGAGAATTCACATCCTTTGCCTCCAGTGACATCTTTGTTCCAGCCAGCGGCAAGATGTCCATCCTGCCTAATGTAACCATGTCAAAGTTGTGGCTAGTTTGAAAAAATCATCTGTCACCTAAGACAGACAGGCACTCCCATCCCAAGAGAAGCAGGAGGATGACATCTCTCCAGCCACTGTCACAGAACCTAAACCCACAAGCTTAGATTTATACAAAATTTATCTCTTTAAACACTGCCCCGAGTGGCACTCTTGCACCTTTTAGTATCTCACCTGCCAAGTGCTCGGGTGCCCAAGCTGACACATCTGTGGTTACGCAGGGGTGTCCTGCCATTTCCCAAATACTCTATGCTGTATTCAAAACCAGGGACACAAACAGGCTTCAGGGAGTCCCTGACCAGGCAGCTGCATTCTCAGAACATGTAACTGGGATCACTACACAAAATGGGAGGAAGAACAAGTGGGAACAGCAGCAGCACTCACCTTTTGCAACTAGCCCATACTGTTAAGCAGTCACACAAAGCAAAGGAGATCCTAAATTCAACTCCCTTCTTCCATCAAGGGAAGGCAAATTCACAACTTTCACTCTTTTCCACAGGTAGGACAGCTAGTTCAAAGAGGAAAGACCCAAATCTGGTCTCTCCTCCCATGAGAATTTATTCGTTTTACATTCTGCAGTAATTGGATAAAAAAGAACAGGATGGGAAGGCAGGTTTTCTTTTTTTCAAGTGTCTGTGCTAATTGCCAGGCAACAAAATGAAGCTTCCTCTTGGTTGCACTCTTCCTGGCCACAAATAACACACCTTTTGCTCCTCATGTTCTTGTTACAATACAAAAGATGGAGGATGCTTTTTCTCATCCTCTCTTGCTCCCCTGTGTTCAGGGCTTACTTTTAAGGGAGGGTAAATCCTGAGTGAACACAGATGCCCCAGTGGGCATACTTAAATCCAACGCTTCAATGTTAAGAAGAAAGCAGCATTCAAAAATCCTCATGTTTAGGATCTCCTAGCTAGCCCCAAGCAGTCCCTAACCCTGAGCCCAGGAGCATTAATACAGCCTTTCAAGGCATTCCCTCTTTCCTGATTGTGTGGGATGCTCAGGTGCCCAGCACTGGTTCTCTAACTCCTCCTAAACTGAGCTGCCTGGGGTTGTCTGAAGTCAATACTCTGCAACCAGCACTAGGAAATCTGTCCCAGGCAAACCACAAAAATGCAAATAAATCAAGCCATTACTATAACTTAGACTGAAGCCATAGCTGCTGAATTTGCCTCATTCTCCTCTTCCACACAGTGTGATGGTATAAAACTCAGGGATTTCTGTTTTACTAAGGCAACCCATGGATGTACCTCTAGCAAAGCCTCAAAAGAAGGCAAGCTTTCATTATTTTTAAGCAACTACTGGGGATAATGCATGAATCAGGAATATCTGGAAGTTTATCCCAGTCCTCACTAGGACAAGAATGTCTCCCCGTCTGGACTACAAAATATTTTCTTGAAAGGTTTAACTGACTTTCAAGATAGCAGCAGTGAACAGTAACAAGAAGAGATCATCTCCATCTACAAAGCCTGATTCACCCACAGTCTTTGTATCACAGCCACAGTACTAACAATAATCTTGCAGACATGCTGACAGCTACCTCCCTAAAAGAGGAATGGCACAAGACACTTGTATACCCAGGAAATAATAAAAGTCATCCACTTGACTTCTGGCATCCTCTAAAGCAGATCCAACAGCGAACGTGATCTCAGATACTTCATACAGCCCAAATAATGCATGCAGGCAAGGTAGAGGCAAAATGGTGAAATAGCCTGAGATTTTGACTGCTTCTGTATCAGTGCCCCATTTACAGAAGAAAAACTGTCCAAATGCTCAACTTACTTCAGGCCTTTCTCTGCATTTAATTATAATATTAAAACATATTCCAAAAAGAATGGCAATCCACAATGTGGACAATACTAAAAAAATTTCATCCTGAAACATCTGTGAATGAGAAACCATGCAGAACAAAAAGCATGCTTTCCCACTTCCAGCAAGTTTTCCCTCTTACAGCTATTTCTTTGCTAATTCCTCTTCAATTTCACATGTAAGAAGCACGAAAGTTAATATTTTTCCACATAAGTTAGTACTAGCTTAGGAGCAAGCACTACGTGATTTTGTTGGCAAAGGAGAGAAACACCCCAGTACTTAAGGGAAACCTAACACCAAGCTTTGATACCACAGAGCTGAATTGCTGAGTGGATGAAGTCAGGAGCTCCCAGAAGGTCTCCTTTAAAGGAATCCACTTCCTGGCACTGCAGCTTCTGATGTCTGCTTTCCACAAACAATGCAGTGGACTTAGAGAGAGCTCTGATGCCGACGTCCACTTCCCTAATGCAGCTCTCCAAGTCTCTGGTATCCTGCAGTCAATTTAACTACATTCACTAACAAGCCACTGGCTCAAAAGCCCCAACAACAACTATTTGGACACAAGCACTTGGGATTTTGTTTTGCAACAATGACAAATACTGTTGGTACATGTTTTCAAACACCCTCAGAAAGAAAAGCTTGCACATATATCACAACACAGTAAGAGAAAATTAAAAAAAAAACCACCCAAATCTTATATCCTCTTGGTTAGAAAGCAACAATACTTTAGTTTGCACCTATGGTCTAGACTCTGACCTAAAATACACTACTGTAAAAAAAACAGTAGGTAAAAATTTCAGTGACTGTTCTATCTGGGTTTCAAGTCCATATCCTGTTTGCATACAGGTTACCATACATATTAAGTTGAAGGTATGAGGCAAGTGCATGAGAAAAAATCTTTTCTTAAAGCCTATTAACCAATTCCGAGCACAGGTTCATTAAAATATAGTTGTAATTTTTCACAAGACAAGAAATGGCTCCATTGCAACAAAGGTCACACATATTTTGCATATCATAAGGTGAGCAAGGAAAGTTGTGAAGACGCAGGAATTATTTATGCCCCTGCCAGTCCTCCTTCCAGCATAGCCACCCATTTCTAGCAAGGATCTGGCCACATTTACAGAGTGGTTGGGTATTTCACATCCCTTCTCCCTGCAGTGCCTTCCCCCTGAACACAGAAGGATGTATTACACATGTCCAGTACACTTCCTGCTGATATTAGCTTGTAAATGTGACAACACCAGGGAGACTTCCAGGCCTTCCACGAGCACATCTGGCGGACAGCGCCTGCATCTCAGCCACACTTCAGCAAACCCTGAGCATATGATTAACTTTAATAACATGCTGAAGTCTCACTGACAGCAACAGGATTCAAAAGCATGTGCTGACATGCTTGCTTGAATCAGCCTCTGTAGGTAACTAGCTCCTGGCTCCCTTGGGAAGGATGGGCAGGCAACAGGGCGTAGGAGAGGGTAGGACAACACCAGTGGAGAACAAGCCAAAAAGACAAATTCATTCCTGCTGGCACAGAAAGCCAAATGCCACCATTCTGCAATGCAAGCACCAGCCCTCTCCTTCCTTCTGGCTTTAGCAAAACAAAACACTCAGCCATCCAATGGACTGTGCATCCCACGAGGGGAAGCATGTCCCTGAGTATTCACTAACCCGATCTGAATCCTGCTCACCTCGTAATGCCAGAGAAATCAGCAGCATTCCCACACACAGGACAGCGCAAAGATATCAAAAGATACCAACTGCCAGGTCATTTGGCAACAAGAACGTGCAATTATAGTAAAGTTTAGCAAAGGTATTTTGCCATGAGGCACAACACTTGTGACTTGCAAGTTGTACATACCATACAATATCAAAAAAATCAAATATCTTTTTTAATCAGGGGTTTAACCTTACCAGCAGAGTGAAACCACCTTAAAAAAAAAAGGAGTGGGAGAAATGAACAAACAGCATCAAGCAACAGGTCTTTCTCCCATCTTTGAAGGCAAGATCAACAGATACACATCGGGAAATGACAGGAATGACTCACACTAGCAGTAACACCACAGTAAGTAGTGGCTATGAAATCCAAGAAAATGAAAGGCTGCTGTTTGCTACATGCTCAGACTGGGGAGCTCAATGTCACAATAGACTTGTACGACAAGTTTACAAAAGGAATAAAAAGGCCATCACACACAGAGAGTCAGGCAGAACCATTCACATGGGAAGGCTTTAAGCTTCATACAGCTGGAAGAAGGAAGAATATCCACAGGGAAGCATCATTGTATGCTTTCTTCTTGACAGTCAGTCAGGTAGGGTATCAAGTGAAGCAAGCTTTTTGTCTGACCTAACATAATTATTCTCAGGGATCTCAGAAATACAAAAGAAAACCAGCAAAGACATCAAATGATGATGGCAGCTGGAAGCAGCAGGTTCAAAAGGGTGGCTATGAAGCAAGATGTGAAAGACTAGAGCGAGCCTGCAGTGCTTTAAAAAACACAGACACTAAGCTGTGTGTAAGGTATGTCACAAACATGATTTTACCTCCCCAGTAAAAACGCAGAGCAAACCATGGCTTGAACTGGTTAGTTCGACATCGCTCAACACGGGGCAGGCAGCCCAAGAATGCAGATCTAGGAGATAGTTCTTGGCCTTAAAGCAGCAGGCTTTTCTCCTTTCCAAACCCTTACCTTATGCTCTACACACTGGAGACTAGATTCAGCCTGACTTCTGCTGGCATAACATAAGCTGTGTTTGCTGGTGGGTTCCTGGAAAGACATCTGTGGTGCATTAAGACTTTTCTAGTGAGTCACACAAAAAAGACGAATTTTTATACTTCCACCCAGTTTGCTTTAGGGAAGGAACCATATTCACATGCACAAAGCCAGAGAGGTGTAGCACACAGACAGTTCATCTCTAGCAATGTCTTCCTTAATGTTATCAAGGTGTAAGCTTCAAAGTAACAGGTCAGGCAGTCCCAGGAACATGCACATGAAAAGCTTCCTGATTTCAATGGGAGGGAATATGCTGACGTGCAGTATTAGGAACAGTGTGATCACAACAGTAGTCACCTGTCACAAATCCTTTTCTTTTTATAGAAAACTACATTGGTATCATCAAAGTTCTACAAAATTTGCTGGACAAACTTTAGACGACAATTCCCCCTGGTTTGCCTGGTTCACAATGCACTGCAGCCATGGGATCCTGTTCACTTGAGACAACCAGAACTGAGACTCCATCTCTTCCACTTAATTTCTTCTGTTCAGCTACTTCTCAGTGCATTAAGATGATGTTTGCTGCCTGATGGCTGCAGCAAGCAGCTTATCTGTGGCAATATGCTCTTGGTCAGTATGCAGCAGCTTTCTAAAGAGTTTTGGTAATTTCATTTCTGCTTCGAAGTGACACAAACTACTGGCAAGTAAGGAAAGAAAAATATGTCCTGAGTCACCTTAAGCAGAATATGCCAGGTTCATGGGCTGCACAGGGCATCAGTGTAACAAGCTGGGATCTCAGCAAAGCAGCACCTGCACACCTAGATGAGAGCTGCACATAGAACCTCAAGCTGGAGTGCTTTGCCATGATTATTAGTTATACTGTCTCTGCAGAAAGTTGTAGAGGATGAGGCAGTGCAGGTGAAACCCCACTGAAAAGGCTTTGAGGCTTTGTACACTATTGTGAAACATGCAGAGAACCAGAGAATTTTATTAAGTAGAAGATAAGGTTTTGCTTTGAGGCTTAAGAGGCATGTGGCTATGTTTTTGGGCCAATTTTTGCCATCTAGAGGTGGTTACTTAAAGCCTGCATAATCTAAGCTGGAGGGGATGGAGGTTTACCAATACTCAGCCAGGCAAACTCCCATCCCTGAAGGCTTTACAGTCTGATCCAGACAGGAACAAACAATTACGGACTTGGTTTCAAAGCAGGAAGTGGCCTCAGCAATGGGGAGTGCTAAGCAGATGAAAAAACAATGTGATTTTTATAAGGGATTCAGAGATGAAGTAGATTAGGCTGCTTCTCCTGTGCACTAAATATTTGAAATGTGTTGGGAAATAGAGCACATAAATGTATGTTATGAAACATCAATGACTGCCCAGCTGCAGCACTTGGCAGCTTCCAGCATGGACTATATAATAATTAATCTTCAAGACTGATCATTTATTGCTTTTCTTCTTTAGGAAGCTAAATTTTGCAGAAACCTACATAGGTATCACCATCGTCAGAGGACAGTTATAAATCCTATGAAAGCCAGAGGCCAGTCTAAAAGCACCTCAGCAGATAATAAAAATTATCTATAGCTAATGGATAACTGTGATTTCTTCTTTTTCTCCCTCTTTTAGAGGGTTACAACAAAGAGTGTTACATATGCTTATGGACCTTCTAGGTAATAAAATACAGAAATTAGATATCTAGGATATGGCACAGTATCGTTTCCTTACACACAGAAAATACACATCTCTTAAGTCTATAGACTTAGTGACAGAGAAAAACAGAATGGCAGAGACAGAAGCAGGGAATTACCTATCCTATGATTTTTCACTTTGCAGCTGACTCCCAAGATAATAAACTATTTCTGTTTTAATATACACAGTTATAAGAAATTATCCTCATTTTGCTGGTATGAATCTGAAGCAATGTCATATCAATGGTATTGAGTCAGCAGGCAGCATCTCTCCTTAGTTATGGGTGAGTAACTACACTGGAACAAATGAGTTAATATTAACTAATTGGCAACAGAAAGATGGTTCTCTTCCAAGTAACTCCAAACAAAAACTGATAAAAATCAACAAGATTTAATACCATCCACAACTTCAATTATGTTCTAATGCTCCAAAAGTAAGTGAAAGGCATTTACATGTCAACCCCCATAAATATTTCCAGTTATGAGTGAAGCAGGCTTGACTCTTCACATCACCCCATTAAATCAACAGTATTGAACAGACTGTTATACTACAAACAGTATAAAACCAGGATGAAGTTAAAAAATGAAAACTAAACACGAATCCCAACCCAGAGTCTTCTGTCTGTAGCCCAGGGTTACATTAATTTTGACCTGCCATTGAGGTTTGTGCTTTGCCAGTCTCCTTCATTTGCACTCGGAACAAGGTGTGACTCAGCCTCCAACTCCAGGTACCAAGTTTTCCTGTGTCCCTGTGTGGAAATGTGGTGCTCTCAGCTGTGCTGCTCTGCTGATCCCAGACCTTGCTTTCAGCAACAGAAGGCAGAAGACTTCTAGCCATGGCAAAGACCCAACTGTCTAAAGACTTCTCTCTGGACTTGGAAAAACAGCCAACTAGCCAGGCATCCCAAAATAGATCTAACTATGCTAACACTGCTTTGATACTTCCAACTATATAATCTGAAATAAAACACAGACTTTTTTTGTTTCAAAAAAATCTTTAACTAGGTATCAGCACTCAGTTGGGGTGGGGGGGGATATCTGCTGGTTGGCGAATGTGTTGATTTTAATGTGTCATTTGATGTCTCCTGGCCATGCTGAACAACAGCAATATTGGAATTTGGGTAGACAAATGAACCTTCTTGATTTCCAAAGAACTGTCTCTTAGTAGGACAACTTCTTGGAGACAATACCCGAGATTACCAAATCTATACTGTGCTCCTCTTCAAATTCCCTTTGCTTGGTCACTTTAGATTGCTTCTCCATGGGTCAAACATAACTGAAAACGTGAGCAGTAACTTGAAGCAATTGGCAGTCCCTGTGTTGAAGCGGAAAGCCAAGTAAGAAAGACTGAAACATATACACCTTGCTCAGAACAGACACTTACACAGCCTGTTGCACATCAAAGGATCTCAAACCATAAACAGAGATCACTCCTGTCTTCTACTACAAGGCCAGAAGCATTCAGAAATATAACAAACTCTGGAGTGACATCTTATCAGGACATCACTGGCACAGAGATTAACCTTTTCCTAACTAAATGATATAGCAGCCTTTCTTACAGTCCAGAGGAAGATTTTATTTTATGTAGTCTAAGGACAGTACACCACTGCCTTTAGTATTGCTCTGATACAGAGAAAAAGAAAACTGTACAACAAACTGTTCAGATCTTCCCTTCCTTCTTCACCTGTTCTTTGGAAGTGTCCTTCAATCAGAAATTGGTGAATCTTCACTTAATCTTCTGCTCAGGGATCCAGTCAAAGGGCAGCTCCTCTGCCCCTCCTGGAGAGACCAGTGCTGCAAAGTCAGCAGTGAGAGGGAACTGAAGGGCCACCACGGGAAGGGAATTCGTGACCTTCTGGCCCAGAGCTAGGAGTTTGACCAACTGGGCCATGCCCAAATGAACTCTTTAGTTAATTTTTCACACACTTAACTGAATCAGCAAATCCCAGCTACAGGTAAAAATACCTAAAGCATATTCCTAGGTATATCTTTAGCCTAGCTCATGTGGATAGAGCAGGTACCTGTCTTAACTTCAGGAATGCTGATATTCTCAAACTACTGAGAGACAGATGATGTCTTTCATGGGCTGCATCATGGTTCTGAGACCTTCGTTTACACAGGGATCAGAAAACACACACACAGAACAAAAAATCCAGCACCAGTGCCCCCACTTAATACAGCTGCACACACAACAGGGAGGAAAATTAGAATATTCTTGCACTGTCCTGCTATGAGAGCTGTCACCCCAAGGTCCCATTGCAGCAGCTGGTTTTTCATTATGAAGATGTTATGCAAAACCATGGTAAATCAAAGCCATGCTATGTACAGCACAGCAGCTACTTGCTGAAAGCAATACACCTCAATTATTCTATAAAGAAGTGGCACAACTCCCATCTCTTCATTCCTCGCATGAGCTTCACCTTCTCTGCAGCAGACTTTGCTTTTCCTTGGCATGCATCTCATGCAAATCCTGAAGAACCTTTCCACACCACAAGCATGAAGAACATACTGTGGGGAGTACAGAGGCATAAAGTATTTTATTTTCAATACTATTCTTGATCTCTATAAAACCTATCAGTCTCAGAAAGACAGTGAATTCTGCTAGAAATGCAGTTTTGGAGGACTCTTAGGCAAAAAATACAAAGGGCACTGAGTCAAGGTGAACTGAGAAACATGCTAGCAGGAAGACTTGCCAATAAAAGGCACTCCTTCAGAACATAATGTTTTGTCTGACTGCTTTATCAGGAAATCAATTTACAACTGCTTCTTATTACTCTCAACTGAAAATGACAGGGGTGCAAAGGCTCTAAATCAGGGAGAGGAAAGTAGGCAGAGTAGGGCAACCCTCATTCACTAGAGGATTAAACATTTCCTGCTTTTGCATTTTAGAAAAATTCATCCTGTTAGTTTCTTTCCTTGAGGGTGTTTTTTGTTTTGATTTTTAGGCAGTACAGTTTCTGCTACCCACAGCTAATGTAACCTTGTGCCAGTTAAGCAATGCTCTAGAGCAATCTGATCTATACAATGATCTTTTCATGCCCAAATCTCTTCAGACAGAGGTGCCCAAAATTGCTACCTTAGGACAATCCTGTTGCAGAGGAGAATAAATGTCTCAGATTTCAAAGAAAGGTCTTAGGTAACAAAGCCATCACAGACATACAGAGAAATTCTGATAGCACTTTCCAAGGTTTAGTTCAAACTTGCAACATGCACAAGGTAGATTAAAAGATCCAGCTTGGAAATCAATCTACAAAGCTTGGCTTTAAATGTAATTTGATCTACTTCAAAGGTTATCATGCCCCTTTACTCCTGCTTTACTCCAAAATACTTTGTTTTACATATGAGTTCTCTCACAGAAGGAAAATGCAATTCACCCTTCCCTTTGCTTCTTCCTCTGCCCTTGCAGCATGTCCTCTTTGTCCATTTTCTCCTGTTACTCACCACTTCCCAGTTCTCCAGCACAGCCCAATTTCACCATTCAGTTTTCACACACAATTCTGCTTGAACACGGCCTTTGTGTTCTCCAGTACATTTTCTATCCTTACCTGTTATAGACAGAGGCAGCACAGTGCCCTCAGCGTTCTCCAAAAAAATAAGAAACATGCTCTTTTCTACTACAGTGTCTCAGCCTCTCCCAGAATGAGCAAGGAAATCCTGGCAAGTTGATTAACGGTGGCCAACAATTCCAGGTAACTCCAAGTCCACATAAATAGCTCTGTTGGTCCCAACTTTTTTCCTCACTGCTTCAGCATGTAAAAATCTGTCTCTTCTTGGGAGATTTAATATCAATATGTTCTACTGTCAAGATGGGTCAACAATTTCTCCTGTTAAGTCTCACAGGCATTTCTTCAGCAGGTTTTCAGCTCCTTTCCTAGTAGCAACACTGGAAGGCTCACTCACCTCCTTGTGGGAATCCTTATGTGCTTCCAGTGTTTTCATGATAGTCAACTCCGCATAGTTCTTAAACCTTGCCGGCTGGTTCCGTAGGATCTCTCTCAGGACTCGCAGTGCCAGGGCTCTTATTGAATGCTGTGTCAAGAAAATTTCATATTAGAAAAGGTCACTTCTCTAAATCATAGTTAGAAGTAAATTCTTGTGGCTCCCTACACCACCAGAAGTCTTACTTTACTCTATCAGCTCCAGTGGAGCAAGCAGGGTAATCAAAGTAAAAAAAAGTTAGAATTGGTTTCCTTGCTTGCTCTCACACAAAAATCCACATGAAATGACTGTTCTCACAGATACAATTAAGAATCAAAATGACTTTACTTCATTAAATTCCAGATTCTTTTGGTAATGAAGTATAAATCTGTACCCACAGCAGCATGTCTGCATTACATTTATCTACAAAAAAGGCCAGATTGTATTTTTGCCCTTCCTCTTCTGCTTAGTTTTGCAGATATTAAACTGGGCTTCATCCATGCCACAAAACCATCTCCCACGCACTAATGCAGTACAATCAACTCTTCCTGTAACTCCTATGGAAATTACTTCCAAGAACTTAAAGTTATTGTAGTCAACACTGACCTACATCTTAAACTTTTATATCAAAAGGTCATTAGCAGAAGGGATTTGTAACACCTGCTTCACTTTCATAACTACATTAAGTTTCTGATCTGTGGCCACTCCAAAGATGTTCTATCATTTCAGCAGAGGAATGGTTACTTTATTCTATACTCTGCCTTTAAAACATGTAGTTTGCTATTCATCTGCAAAATTCATGCAGTAGCACAACTCACATGTACTTAGACAAAGCCATTATTCTGATAAATGCATGATAATGCTATGATTAAACATGTAGAATCAGGGCAGCTCCTGCTTATACTATGAACAATGACTTGAGAAAATGCCAGCCACCTACTCTACTACAGAATTACAATCCCTATGATAATAACATAATTTTTTTAATACTTCAAAACATGATCCCCTATAAAAGCAGCTTGTTGATGACATTTCTGTAAGGGACAGAGACCCATTCAATGACATCTAATACCCTGTGTCTTTAAACCAAACAGACCAAAAAAAAATTAATTTCTTCTAGAGTGCTTTTATCCTTCATTTTGGGAATGGGTATAATACAGTTAAGAGCTTGTAACTTCATCCTAACTCAGAAGGGAACAACCACTGAAGTTTTGATAGTTTTTGTACTAAATTAGAAGATAACTTCCGAGTCTACTTCAATTTCATAGTTATTAATTAGTTATTTATTAGTAATGCTCTGGAGGGAGAGGAAAAACTGGTACACTTCAGAGTTGCTTAAAACTCATCATTGAACACAGTGAAAACTAGAGTTGTCAACCTTCAAAAGAAAAAGCAAGCCATGCAGCATCACTGATGAGTAGCAGGTTTCATTTAAACTAGTGTGGAGGAACTATCACCCCAGATGAAGCAATGTACAGTACAGTTAAGACAGAAATCTAACTCTCACATCTTTGTCTCCAAGTGTTTCCAGCAGCAAGAGCAGAATGGTTTTGAAATGCTCTTCCCAAACTCCAAGATTATCCTCCCTTGTGATCTTTAGCAATTCCAGGAGAGCTCCTTTCCGCTCCTCCACCCGCTCGTTGTGGTTGGAAAGCTCTTTCAGAAGATCAGCCACCAAATCCGAATGGTCAATGGGTCCTTCTAGGACAAATGGCAGCAAAGCATTTGGAGAAAGGGGGAACAGATCAAAGATGCTAAGATTACTGACACTCTACAGAACACAGTGCAAGTAACAAGGGGCCCCCAAAAAAATTCCCAGTGGCCTCATTCAAGCAGGCAAGAGAGTCTGACTAACCCACAATAACCTGAGTTCATAACACATGGCTTCTAACGAACCAGGAAGAGATGACGACTGGATTTCTTCCAGTTCCAACAATTACTTCTACAAGATGAGAACTGCCGTGGTTTTTTCCCAGACGTACACACTCCCAAAACCAGTGGTCACATGCATGACCTTTAGATCAAAGTACAGTGACTCATCACTGTACTGCAAAAGAATTAAGCTGAGGTGTAGCACCACTAAAATGAAGTGAAGCAGTCAGTAACAACAAGCTATTGAGTGAGACACTCCAGTCATAAAGAGGGGAAGGTCCCAAAATAGTGTCCCTACATATGCATGTAGATGCTTGAGGGACTAGTTTAAGGGAAACTTAAGGCAAACAAAAATCAAAGCTGTGGAATAACATTTTCTCAGTAGTCACAGATGAGGTTCTGCTGGGACATGAAGACAAAGGGTATTTCATACCAAGCCTCAACTAAGATGCAAAGTAATACACAACACATGCACAGGCAGGCACATATCTGAGAGCACTACCCATACGCAGATATACCAGAAAGGGAGCAAGCTGCCTGCAGCTTTATGAGGGAGCTGATACAAACCATCCCGAAGCTGGTCCATGTCATCATCAAACACTGCTTCCTTCAGGGCAGTCTTGTCGTACGTGTTAATTGTGTCAGCATAAGGATAGGGGTTATACTCTCGAGCACGTGGCCCTGAAAAGGCGCGGGGAGGCTGTGTGTTCAGCAGGGAGGTTTTGTTATCTAGAGCCATCCTTCCACCTTCCACAATGTCACTGCCTCCACGGACATCTCCAGTAGGGAGAGCAAGGCCACCATCTCGAGACACCTGGGGGATCAATGGGAGAGAAAAGATATGAGACTACTCAAATTCTGTGGAAGCTGTAGGCTTTTTGGAGGTCACACACCAACAGGAAGAGGCACAGAATCATTTACACGTATTATTTATACATAATACTTATGTAACTGATTACCACTTCTTTTATATAACTACAGCCGCTCAAAAATCCTTCATGATCACAGGGCATGACGCTACGCTAAAATTCCTAAATATAAGTTAAAATCTATAAAACTGCACAAATTGGTAAAGATCTTAAGCTCTGGAACAGGACTAATTTGCTAAAAAAGGATCATCATTTAAAATTCCCATAAATTTCGATGGCTGCGTATTTAATTAAAACAAAAGACACTATACATGGGAGACAATTCTGTAACCACTCATGCAGCATAAGATACTACATGAGCTGTGCACTTGGGAGTGATTACAGGTCCTAAGCCTGTGAGGGAAACCATCCCTGCATTTTAAGAGCAAACATTTCCCATTACAGATCTGATGACACGCACTCCATGAAGAAGCCATCCCTGAGCCATGCTGAGCCCAAGGGACACTACCACTGTTTCCAGCCTGCATGGGACTCCAACAGGAGCCCAGTGAGCATATTTCACAGGAGGCTAGACTTCAAAGAGAGCCAGGGACCACATTAGTGGAACCCCTAATAAAGGTATAAGAACTTAACAGCCAATAAGCAGAAGACGCTTGTAAGAATACAGCAGGAATAACTGGATTTTGTACACTAACAATCCACAGTCAGGTTTGACTACAATGTTTTGAAATTTCATCTATCTGGGGACATTAACAAATCTAATACTTACAATGTCACAGTCTTTCTTTCCATCACGTTTGATTGGCTCATTCAGGTCCTCTTGACTACGGAAACTAAACTTTTCAATCGCTTCTGTGACTCCGCGAAGAGAGCTGTAGATTTCATCAGAATTTAGGTTCTCCGTGTCATAATCCAGCATACTAAAGACCAAACGTATATGAAATGTTACAAATGAAATTGGAATCCGCTTAACAAAACCAAGTCAGAGACAGATGGTTTGGCGTACCCTTTCTAACAGCGACTTTTTACAAAACACGGATGGAATCAAAGCAGAGTTCGGGTCTGAGTCATCCCTCAAGAAGGGTTAAATCTAGGAGAAACTCCACTGAAATCAGTGGTGTTACACTGCTGTAAGTGAGGGGAAACCAGGTACACTGTTTCTTACATTGCAGAGCAATAAGAGTGCTAAGCTTCTGTAAACCAAAAAACCCTATTCCCAGCATGGCAGTGGTGTAATTTAAAAAGAAACATAAAATCAATCATTATGAGAACTGAAAGGGTTGTTAGAGCTGGCAGAAATGAAATCAATGAAATTTAAGTTTAATAATATATGAAACTGTGACAGATTTAAATGGAAAATGTATCTTGACATAAACCTCAGTCTAACACGGCCCACTTTAATTCATAAAGTAGTAAAACCAAAACCACTTGCACAATGCCTTAGTAAAACATGTATTTCACTACTGAGCCTAAGTTTGGGAATTTTCTTACTCATATCTGATGCTTTCTTGCAGTCTGTCTATTCTTCAGAAATTTTTCAGTGGCATAAAGCCACAAAAATTTTGGGATTCCTTGAGGAGCTATCCTAAAAAATTAAGTTCCACGATAAAATGCCACGCATGCAAGGGCAGATGATTAAATTAAAAGTGCTGGCTAAAGAGAAGCTTCTACAAGCTTGAAGAAATTAAAAAGGCATTATTGGCAGGGCTTTGGTCTATCTAGGAGAAGTTGAGTTTGCATGACAATCAGTTTTCCAAGAGAAATTTCAACTAATAGACCCAGTAAGAGAGAACAATTTCTCTGGTGGAGTCTCAGATCTTAGTAAAGCCAGAAGCAAATAGACTGAATCAGACATTTACATCAAGTTTTTTGTCAACAAATAGCAAGAAGTGGCTCCCTACAGTGGTGAATTACTATTTAACAGTTTGGGAAGGATGACAGCATGGGCTTGGAGGTGGATGGCTGAACAAAGAGTTGTGTTCCTTTTCCACAAAAGAAAAATTGTTGGGGCGGGGGGATCAAACCAGAAAAAAAAATCCTGGATACACAACTACTGTTTTCAACAGAACTAAAAGTAGAATATTAAATACCTAGAACCACTTTTTTTCTGGAACAAATGTAGGACCTTCAGATAGAGGATACAACAGGTGCTGCCCAATTCCTTCGGGATAACCACATTGAAAATAGCCATAATCCCTGGCTCCCAAGCAACATGCTCACACTACACTCACAAAGTATCAGCACCATGTATTCTGGCAAAGAAACCAAAGAACAACTCCCCAACTTGAGTGTTTGACAGGTCAGGGAGAAAATAGAAACCACTTAAAGAACAAACCAAGATCAGGGAACAAAAGTTCTTCATAAACCTACAGAAGTAAAAGTATTTAGGGCTTTTCAGACAGCTGAACAACACTAATACACTGTGATAGTTTTCCAAACAGAAGGGAAGGTAGTTTTTCTTTAAAAGTATCAGGTAGGAAAAGGAAAATCTTTGTTTCATATGATCTCAAAAGTACATGCTTTGAGCTCAAGCACATTTAGTTAGTTGATCTTAAAGGGTTCTTCATACAAATACATAAAAGTGAGCAATGAAACCATTTCAGAAGGTATACATGTGACTGTACCTGTGTGCTCACACCAAGAGGTGGTACAACTTACCAAAGGTCACACAATTACATCCATGGCAAAAAAAAAGAAGAAATAATTACAAATATACTGGCACTAAATCTTCTGCTGAAATCATCACTTCTTTCCTCAGCGATGAATTTTGCCCTACACTGTTAACAAAGTACAGACTCTTCAGTGTTAAAGGACTAAGGCAATTTCTCAACAGAGCCACCAATTTGATGCATTTGTCAAAGCACAAACCCACATTTTAATAAAAATCTAAAGAATCCAGAGATTTTGTATGTCAAGACTGAGCCTGTGTAGGAGATAACATTATGGCTGTGTTCTACATGAATGAAAACTGTATGTGTGAACACACATGTCTATTGACAGTATGTGCACTGGAATACTTCACAGACAACACAACGTGGGGAATAAAAATAAAATGGAACTACACTCACCTTTCAGGACAAAAAAAAAAAAAAGGCACAAAAGGAAAAAAAGAAAAATTACGACCCATGCAGAAAACTAAAGGAAAGGCACAGGATGAATAAGAAGTGAGTAGAGATGAGAAGTGTTTACGGATGTCACAACATTATTTTCCATCTTCTGCTGCACAAAATCAATGCAGCTGTCTACGAGTTTATCAAGATACAATTTGGCAGTTTTCCAGTCTGGCACGAAATACATTTTACTTCCATAAACTGTTATTCTGTTTTCAACCCAAACTGCATGTAAGTAATCCACAGTTTAGTGTCTTCAAGCAGTACACAGTAACTCACTTCCTTGCACTTTCAGGCTCTGGGCTGGAATATATGTCAGATAATTCCAAAACTTGATGTCAGATAATAAAAGGCAGAAAAAACATTCTCAACTAGTTTTATTCCAAAAATCAACATGGGTCTCCTCCACATATATCTTAGTCTCCTAGAAGAGTCAGAACGTTAATTTGAAGTTTTAATTCTGCAGGTACTCACAGAGGTATCAACTATTGTATTCTATTCTATTTTCTCTCTCACATGTCACAGGTTCTCAAATTTTGAGCCCTCAAAGAAAAATTTCTTTGCTTTTCCTTCAATAGTTTTTCATTAGGAACTTCCTGTTTCAAGGAAAAACTATATATTAGTCCTTCCTCAGGTAACGGGTATATTTAAGTCAGGAGAAACCATATTTATAGATATTCTGTTGTTAAGGTATAAACTTTAAAAAAGCCAAGGAATTTTCAGAGACGTCTGACAAATTAAATTTGTATTGAGAAAGTTTTTTTGATTAGAATCAGTATACTGCTTTAGTCCAGTATACTGATCCAAGATCTGTATGCAGACTGGAAAAAAGACACTAGGGCACAGGAAAAGGAACAGACGTCAAAATTAGAGACTGATAACCTCAAAATCTTGTGGTAAGAACAATTTTAAATTCAATACTACAAATTTCCAAGATGTTCCACAATCACACTCTGCAAGCACCTGTTAAAACGATAAAGGTTTGATGTGAAGTCACTCCTGAGCTGTATTCGCCATTTAAAAATACTCATGTGCACAGTGTAGCCAAATCGAAAGATCCTGCCCATCGTATCATACTGCAACCAGTGCCTGCCAAAAGTGCTCAGCAACTGTGTTCTGTGTTGGAAACCAACTGTGAAGCACCTCCCTGCCACCTTCCTGAACGGGTGTAAGAGTCTGAAAAAACCCACTTTTCTTTTTTCACCGCTTACATGCTGCATCTTCCCCAAGCAGCGAGCAAGCAGCCACCCATCACCTTTTGCTCTCTGAAAGCTGTCATTATCTCTTTCCAAACCAAAGCCTCTGGAAGTCCCACATTTGAACAAATCCCACAGTGTGAAAGGTAAATAATACTGTGACACCTCAGACAAGTTGGTTTAACAGGTAGCTTGTTACCTGGGAGAGTAAGAGCGTCTGAAAGTCTTGTGGGAAGGAGCAGTGGGGATGGAGTTAGGCTGAGAAAGGGGAGGGGGGTGCTTCGACAGCCCATCTGCACTCCAACCCCAGAGCCGACTGCCGTGATCAGAGGAGAAACAAAAGAGAGAAAAAACAGAGAAAGGAGAGGAAGGAAAAAACAAAAAAAGAAACTATAATCTGAGTGGCTTAGTGCTGTCATGCTGCCTTGGAGAGAGAAAAAAAATTAATAGAAACAAAATTAAACAAGAATACTCCGTTGAGCCTCACAAGTCATTGTTTTGGCCTCTATTATTCATTTCCATTTTTATTCCTAACATAATGATATGATTCACAAAAAAAACAGTCCCTGCTTATACTAACCAGTAGATTTTACAAATGGATATAGCCTCTACGAACAACTCGTATAATGTTCTACATAACCAATTCCAAACCCACGACACATGGTCAGGAATCAGATATCTCCTTAAACCTCCACAAGCCCCTTTGGGTTATTGTTTGATGTGGCACCTTTGGGTCAAGGCATCCATCCCTGTGTCAATTTGTCTAACCTCTGCTTTTGTTCTGTTCTGTTTATGGTACCTGGATTTTCAAAATCACCTTCTAAATGAAAATATAAATGCTTGAGCTGATGGAGTATTCACGACACCACTTTGTTTCTATTACACAGCACACTGTCTTGCAATGTCGTATTTTGATATATGCAAGTGAAAGATATTGTAAGAGCAGAAGTGGCAAACAAGTCAAGAATTGCTCCAGTGCAAACAGCAGCAAAGCCAGTTGAAAATTCTTCTGAAGAGTAGTGTCAAGAAATTCACTCCTTAAACAGCAATCAAAACCCATAACTATTACATGCCAATATTATTATGGAAATACCCCAGACTCCCAGACTCCTGATCAGAACTCTCACTCCTCAGGTCTCACCTACCTGCAAACAGGCCACCAAATAATGCAGGCTTGTCCTTATTGTATAAAGTGGGTGGCTTGATTTTAATTCCATTTCCATGCCTTGACTTACTAAATGTAACACTGAAAGTGTCAAATTTTATTTTTAATAGTATTTTCTATTATCTGTGAAAAAGCAATCAAGTAAACTTAAATAGCCAAATAAAATCATTAGCCTTTTATTTGATGCATTTCCTCTAGAGATCTTTGAAGGACTAAATAGGTTTGGGGTTTTTTAGGTGTTTTTTGTTTGTTTTTAATAACTAGAACTATGTACAGGCTTCTAGACTAATAACAATGGCAGAAATCACATGGTAAATGTATTCATTTGATATTCCTTCAAATATTCCTACAGAATTCTAGGTGAAATTTCCCAACCCGAAGCTAACTTGAAACAGTCTTTTCTCTCAGTTTGAAGTCTGGGAGTTTTTTCCTATTATTTTGAGTCTTCCCAAGTACCCTTCCCTGCTTTTCTTCTCCTCAGAAAGCACCTCTTTCTTCCATAACCCCTCTCACCAAAAACTAAAACTGCCAAGGGAAAAAAAAAAAAAGGCAGGTACAAATGCAGAAGTAACTCACAGATGTAGCTGATGTGTTATAATGATCATGAAGCAGAACTGGAGTGAGGAAACAAAGGCAGGAGAAAGGACTCTGTCCAAGGCCCTGAAGGCATGTTACCCTCTGAAGACACTAACATCAGGGCATACTTAGAGATGTTATCATCTGGATAGGCAAATTAGCTGTTTGCTCGAGTTCAGTTCAACCAAAACATTCAAAATCTATCCAAGAGCCCAATACACCTCAAAAAAACCAGTCATCTGGAACACATGCATAACACAGTTAGTCTGTATCAACAAAGCCCTGATGATTAATATTGGGGATATTGCTCACAAACCACTAGTAAAATGGGAGAGCAGCTATGCTTGGCAGCTTTTTTATATTCCTACAAGAGGACCCAAACATCCTTTCTACATATATCTCAGCCCCAAAGACAAGTATGTCTCTAGATAAGACTCCAATCTGTGCATCAAGAAAAAAATCAAAGTATAACCTTCGAAACTAAAGGTGTCATTAAGAACTGGAGATAATCCTTCAAATGACTGCACCCAGGCTGCCTGTACAAGACATAGGCAGGGACAAGGTAAGCAGGGCCAGCACATGGAGCACCCCAGGAAGCAACAAGCATACACAACCTCACTATAAACCTCTGGCAATGGGTCCCATGAAAATGTAAAGTCAAGCCTAGTTTTGGAGGAGGGCTACACAAAAACTGGGAATCTTCATCCTCTTACAATGCTGTGAGAATGACCTGGGTGTGCTTATGTTTCAAGTTTGTAGAGAGAAAAGTGACGTTTTACCCCACTGATGAATAGCAAATGATAAGCACTTGCAATGGAAACATGCCACTGCAGCAGCTTTACCAAAAAATGCTATAGTACAGCGTACCCTACTTCCCTCAATCTGTCAGCACATCTTCCAAAGCCTGTTTCCTAAAAGAAGGACAACCACTCTAATTCTCCCTTGTAAGCCAGGATCGTGGCCAAACTGTGCTACATAAGACATTTTCAGGAAGGATGCAGTCCACAGAGCATCAGAAGCTACTGCCCCGATTTGCAGCACTTGCTGCCATTTTTACAAATGGTAAAAATCTGCAGCTATTGTTACTGCTCAGAGGTCACTAACCAAAAAAACAGAACTTCTTCCCTCAATATTTTAAAGGGCTTTTACAGCAGCTTCTTCCTTCACCTATCACTGAAGAGTAACTTTAAAACATCACTCTTGAATAACTAAACCCAGCAAGGAAGCAGGACACACTTCTTGAAAAGACACCTAAATTTTTGATTTAACATCTCCAAGAATTCCACAGAAAACTGCAGGAATAATTGCTTTCTAAAGGAAATTCCCAGCTCACTGCATCCAAGGCAGTTTTGGTCTTGACTTAATGGCAGAATGCTCTGGAATTACATGCCCTTTCTATTCCTGGAGAATAAATGACAAAGGCTAAAAAACCCTCCACTTCCTAAACCCAAAATGCTAGAAAACAACAGCAACAATCTACATGGAATGCTTTAATCAATACTTTGATATCAAGAGGTGAGAAGAATGCAAAGACAGATTGAAAACCCGTGAGTGAAGTGGAAAAACCACAGTTGTGTCCCAATGGCAAAACCCAAAAAGCATGGCAAAAGGCTGTGGAATTATAAAATAAGTGCCACATAAAAATACGGCTAACAAAGCCACAACGTAACCACAAGGAGACATATCTCAATTAATAATTTCCCATGACAGAAATCAGCAGGGTAACAATGCTCAAGCTAGTCAAAAAGGAAGCAACACAGTTGAAACCATTCCCCTGAAACTCTACCACTTAATTTCTTAATGAAACCTTTGTGGAAAAACTCATAATAGGCAACTTGACCTTGGCTTGCAAACTCTTGTTTTAGTTCTGGATTACAGCATATTTAGGGGTCACAAAGATGTATTCAGCTATACAAAATTTTCTCAGGAAACCTCATGTGCTCCTATGCTGCTGGAATTAGCTACTTGTTAAAGGCTGAAGGCCTCTACTTTTCCTGGCACATGAAAACTCACTCACATGTCTAAGCATCCCTCCAGACAGAGTTCTGCAAGTCACAACCAGGGCAGATCGACATATTTCAATGTAAATTACTATACTGGACTAAGAACTGCAGTCCTCACCCAACATGTTTCATTCTTTCTCTTTCAAGACAAAGGGAAGCGACCTCCCATGGAGAGGGCAGGCAGACAAGAGCAGCAGCTTTTAAGCTTTCCTAGCATGAATCAGCTTGTCCAGGTAACAACTTAATACTTTTCTCCAATATTTCTATGCTCTCAGAACATAATGTTTAACTTGTAATCTCCTCTGCTCTAAGTTTTTATGGTGCAAAACATATACATTATCAAAATCCAAGAGTCCATGCTGGCTCAATAAAACATTTTGGACAAATAGAATCTAGGGTAGCATCTGCAGCTTCAGCAAAACAAGTGGTAGCAACAGACCACTGCCCAAAAGAGCATGCCACTACTCTGCTGGCGAGCAGCCAGGTGAACAATTTGAGGGATATTCAGCACTGAAACACAGTCACCACCTCTGCTTGTCCTGCATCCTCACAACGAATAAGAGGGGAACAGGAGATGTAGTACTTTTCTCAGCAGCACAAGTACTGTACTACAGTCAGAGGAATTACTGATCACAAGTGCACACCTGAAAAATAGACACAGTGTGAAACCCCTGACCTGAAATTCAGTCTATCTTTTGCGATACAGCCAACCTCAACAAGATTTTATTTCTAATGTTGCCATTTAATATTACTTTCATTTACCCCACAAATGTAATTCTGGAGAAGGCCTAGTTATGAAAGAAAATTAATATTTTAAGAAAAGATATTAAGATTACACAGATAACATGAGGTCTGGAATACTGAAGTCAATCACCGACCATGTATTATCATGTTCAAACCCTGTTTCTTTGGAGCAATCTACTGTAACCTTTCCATCTTGTTTTTGCTTTCAAAGTGAGTCATATTCTGCAAATGCACACTTGGTGTTGAAATCCTTTAATATTTTGCAAGTGGTTTAATTAGCCTGCCACATTACCTTGGAGACAGACCACCATGGGAACAGTTGGTAGGTGAAGTTAAGGGGCTGGTTCTGCTGCTGGAGTGCCGGGAAGGAGTCCGACCAAGGGTATTGCTGGGGGAACCCTGACACAGAAGTGGGAAGACAAGGATTAGCAACGTGTTGCAATGCACAGGCAGGAGTACAACAACAGGTCCAAACACTGCCTTTGTTTGCTATAGACAGGCTTAGTGCAGTGTTTATTTTGCCTCTTGACCTAAAAAAACTGCAGCCATGGTTCATGTAGTCATTAATATGTTCCTGAAGGTACTACTCTGAGGATAAAGAAAGTATATGTGCATTTCTCTACAATCCACATTACCTGAAATTTTAACTACACAACATGTACAGCCTGAAAATATTGCCAGAGGAATGGTTTGTCAATCCAGCAGGCTATCCAGCTTCTCAGAAACGATTTGCCAGGCTCCAAAATATGCAGACCATTATCCTGGCAATTTAACATTTTAATTACACAGCTATTTTCCACATTGTCTGAAGCATTCTGATTATGCTTGTTACGAGCATAAGTAAGCAGTCTAAGTTATCATTTTTCCACTGGCCTGCACAATCATTTATACCACAGCAAAATGAGTAGAAATTGCTCTCAATTCTGACACTCTTCACACAAAAAGTACTAGAGAATCCAGACCATCTGCCTGGAAGCCTAATGCTGCAGTTCTAGCTTACACAAAGGTCTGCTTGTCCCTATTGAAGTGCAAAGATAGGGAGGGAGTGCTCTGGGAGAGGAAAGAAATTTCTTACTTAAATCCTCTACTAAGATATTCCTTCAGGGAAATAAAAAGATGTAAGAGCTTAATAGTAAAGCAAAACATAAGGTAAAAGGCATAGACTGAGATGACCTTGTAGGTCACATTAAAGGTCCTGCAAGCTTCTTCCCAGACAATACATCTGTAATTAAACTGATTTCAATAATAGTCAAAAGCTCAGAAAATCTGTGGTATCATGATCTGTTTTAGTCAAAAGTCATTACTGGCAGGATTTTCAAAAGCACCACCAACTTGAAAGCACAAACCCTACCAATTTTAATGCACTTCTCAGACATTTTTTAATCTCTTCTGGTTATGACTATATTAAATTTTAAAATAACTGAGTTTCTTATTTTAATGGTCCCTATAAAAGTAACATCAAACAAAAGCCTCTGTTGCCATATTGCTTCAAGACAACAGTTACAGATAATTCAAACTAGTGAACATCTGCAACAGCTTATCAATGAGCTGCTGCCTTTGGGGCTCTGCTGTTTGCAAGGAAAGGGCTTCTCACCACACTGGTGTTACTGGAGTTCTTGAGGTGGTTGTGCAGGAGCTTGGTAGCACCATCCTGGAATGTTTTTGGCAAGGCACCAAGTAACATGGTAAACTCAGGAGTGTTCAATTCAAAGAGAGAAATCAGGACTATTTGTGCTGCCTGAAAGAAAGAAGACAGAAAAGATCATCAGGTTTTTTTCTTTGAAAAGAACATGCATTCTGTTAGTAATGATCCTTACAGAAACAGGATGTGTGTTTCATTGAAGAACAAGACTTCTTTACCAGACAAATTCTTGAAATGTTTTCTGTGATGTAGCATAAGAAATTACTAACAGCTATAGTCAATTTTTTAGTTCTTAGAGTTCACAATATATTTTTGTATTTATTTCATTTATTTCTTAGATGTGAAATGTACAGCTATTCACAGCTAATGAGAAACTTTTATCTGTCCAGCACATACTTCAATTGAACAAGTTACTGCAAGAATTTACTGAAAACAAATAAAACCAGAAACTCAGATAAGTATGAAGGATCTAGGACTGCAATTTGTCATTTCCATGCTTTTCATTTTAAGTGTGAATGGGACTACTTCTCTTTCCAACCAATCTCTCCTCTTCCTAAGGATCTGACAAGTTTGTTTCATCAGACCATCCACCTTGCAAGTCTCACCACTGAGGCTGTTTCAGCAACAGAAGACTCCATCTGAAGTGGAAGATCTATTAGGATGGCGAGAACCACCGTTCTCTCAACCATGGACAGGCTAAACCCCACCAGATCTCCTAAATTAAATAAGCAAAACCAGGGTACCACTGAAACAATTGAGAATTTTACCATTAATTTTACTGGACAGGGTTTGCTTTATCTGCCTCATAGAACCGCTGCCAGAACAGGATCTCCACTAATCCATTAGCAAACATACCACTCTGCATATCCTGAACTAAGACAATGGAATCAAATAGGAATGGAAGCGGAATAAATCACAGTGTGCATTTCTGCAAGAGTAATTAACATCACATGTTCCTAACTAGACTTCCCTAGCAGCATCCAACCTGGGTGAATTGCACCAATTCTGTTTTTTCCCCTCCACACCTTTACTTAGAAAGTATACAAACATACAAGCGTTGGTTAAAAGAACAATAAAAATGAAGCGATGATGAAGGACCTCTGGTAATAGCTTGGGCTCACAAAGTAAGCAGCAAAAACTACACATGCTCTAATTTTGGAACAGCATACCAGCATACACACAGGCTTAGGAAGAGCCAACACTTGTGTTTGACCCTTTCAGGAAACTTCTAAAACCTCCAAAAAATGAAAAAGAACATTGAAGAGGGTATAAATGTAATTCCCTGCTGTGGGGATAAATGTGCATTCATTGTTTTCATCAATTTAAAGGAGTTTTCAATAAGTAATGTGTTGTAAAGTTGCAATAACTAAGTGTATCTACAGTTCCCTGTGGGACAGAATTCTTTAACAGATGATGAACTTGGGTACACATGAACCCTTTCATAGTGGAGGGGAATCAAAGTACCTAATTGTTTCAGTGTGCAAACTGCAATTCAGGCTATATTGTTCCTTTTGCTATCAGCAGCAACTAACACAGCTTTGTATATAAAAACATTTTCCATCTATGAAAGTTTGGTAAGTATCATCCTTTTCATATGGCCAACAAAGAAACCAAGGCACAGAACACTCAGTGGGCTTCCAAGGACTGCAGCAAAGAACAGGTCTTCAGACTTCATTCCAGATGGATCATGCTGCCTCCTGACAAAACTCTCACTGACTTGAACAGAAACACAATATGATATTATTCACTCCATACTAAAGATCTAAGGATGAAAGAAGTGGGGAGATAATTTTCCCCATGGCTTTCTTTACTCTATATCCTCCTCCGACCTGAAGTTTTGGGCAACTCTGCCGTGAAGCCTGCCTGGTATCCAATAAGGATCTGTATTTCTGTCCATTTTGATCCAAGAACTTTTTTCACCAGCGTAGTATTTTCTGTAATAAAAATATTACTGCAAACAAGAGATCTTGGAACAATGAACAGCATGTTGAACTGAATGCAAAGTGACAAGTCATGCCAAAGTACATTCCCATTTGTGAACGGCATGCGTATCCTTGGTTAGGAGTGGGCATGCAGATCCTCTGTGTCAGAACAAGCAGATCTCACATTCCTTGAGATAAAAAATAAAATAAATAATATAAAGAAATAAATAAAAGCCACGAACACCCCTCCTCCCCCAAGAAAAATCCACAAAAATTGATCAACAAGGTTCCCAGGTTGCAAGATTGCTCAGACTAGAATATCTGGAGAGATCAACTGATAAGTCAGGGGCTGCCCAAGGTGGGAAAGGATTTCAGATACCTTTGTTCCACATATCTCCCACTGATGGGTTAGAAATGAAGTCCATCCTTGGAGACCTCCTAAGTAAAGAGAGCAAACAGGTGCAAGAGCACATGCACTCCATGATGGGACATTCTGGAGGTACCTTTCTTGTGTGCCAGAGATGCTCAAGATGCATTTCACAGATCTGAGCAAAACCTTCACCAAAGCTGCAGCAGGGAGTTTATGATCCTGTGGCTTCACTTTGAAGCACAGAATTACCTAACTGGGACAGTTTAACCTTAACACACAAACAATAACAGCACAGACATTATCCTACAGGAGTAATGAGAAAAGTTTCAGGTCTCACCAGTCACTTCAATTTTGTTCCACTTTTGTGTTTTGGCTTTAATAAAAACAGAATTGAGTCCACCCTCCCTCTTGGCACAAAACACAGCTTGTATTTAGGAGTGTCTGCCAGTATTTTGTGTACCCAGTGTGCTTCAGCAGCTTTGCTGTCGCCTGCAAATAGTCATTGGGCTTTAAATGAAGTGCTGAACAGCAGCTCCCAATGCTCACAATCTTCTGTGGCCTCGAAGACCCATAGACTTATAGTCTATGCTTCTTCACATAAAGCCAAGTACTTCTACACCCTGGGAGTGGTGCTCCAGTAACAGTCTCAAAGGCATCACTGGAGTTACATGGGTAAGCCCTGTCTGTGTTCTTTCTAAATAGTTTTCACCTATCCAACTGCACTTGCAGGTTTATTTCAGGCAAAAACCATTATTTGAAAGTTCAGGCATAAATTCCTACTTAATAAATAACAGAAAAAGGTCTTAGTCCCTGCTACCATAAGATCAACACTGTTACTACTGGCTTCAAAAGCTGGAAGGTACAGCCTAGCTTGAAATCACATTTATAACATGTTTCAAGTTTCACTCCTGCAATACTTCACAATTTTAATACAGTTAATTTTATTTCAATAATGAAGAGCATCAGGAGCAGCGAAAATCTTGTTTTATTAGAATACTGACAGAGTAGATATATTTAACAAGCAATAAAAAACTTATTTCTGTACACTATACAAACATTCTCCATGCAACACTCATGCTTGATGATATGTAGTCTGAATTTTCTCTTGCCTTTGTGTCCCTGTACCATTAGTAGGGAACACTAATCCATCTCCTTTCAGTGACATGTAACGTAGACCCTACAGATTATCTAATCTTAATGAAGCCATTCTCTGCTGGCTTGAGCTGGAGAAACTCCAGTGACTTCAGAGCCTGACTATGCTAGAGAGGGGGTCTGGCTCTGTGTCAGGCTCTTGAATCATTTGCAAAGGACTGCTTATGTAACTTCATTATTTTCCTTATCACAATGCAGTGAGGGATAGAGTTCCACAAGCCAGTAGCAGCTCCCAGAGTTTCACACTTAGGTCAGTGCAATTCATGTTGTCCAACAGTGTTGGCTGCTAAAGGGATACAAATGCTTTAGCGACATTTTTTTTTTTAGTTTCACCTAGACAGCAGATGATAGCCAGATTTGTCAAAATATGTAACCTTTGCAACTTGGTTGAATTATAATAAAGTCTTTTTGAAATGGTTTGGGCTTATTACACAAAATGTTCAAGGTTAACTGTAAAAATCCACTGATTTTAGAAAGGAAATGTGGTCAGTGACCTAAGGTTAATACAAGTGCCTTATGATTGCTGCTGCTGGTCCAGCGAACCAAGCAGAATAAGCAGCTGCCTAAGCTACATGAAGGCAATTTCCAAGTTACTCAAACATCTGTTGCTGATGGGCTCCCAACACTGGCAGCCCCATAAAAGGAGAGGACTTCGTACCCTGATCCTTTATGAGGACTACAACAAAGAGTTAACAGGAAAGCACACCAAAGCCAAAAATTACTTTAGACAGACACGTTTTTTCAGGCTTCCAGTCCAGGTCTCTTTACACAGCTAGACAGTTGAGTTGAGACTCCAAACACAATTAGTGTGATTAGTGCACAAGGCTTTCAGTCTACCTGTTTACATTTCTCTTCCAAGTTTCCTTCACCAGGCCCTGAGGAGGCTGTAGTTGTCCTAGCTGGCAAATCCTCACCCACCCAACTATGCATCGTCTGGGTTTGACAAACAGGAAAGTTGATATTATTTAAAGAAAACATGGATTTCAACTCAATCATCTAAACAGTACACATTATTTTTTTGTAGAAGAGTTTTAGTCGGTTTCTTGCTTAATTTCAAGTAACAAAAAGCATTATTTGATATCATCAGAAAAGCATTCCTTTCAGCAGAGGGCAGCACTGGCTGAAAATTAAATTCAGCCACAATTTTCAGGCTTACAGATCATCCCTTAGTTCTCCTAAAAGGCTTTGCTTTGGCAATCTCCTGCTGGCCTCCATAACCACCTGAAAACCTCCACTGAGGTGCAGGCAGTGCTGAACTGAGATGGCACTTGCATCTGGCCAGCCAGGAGTGGGGGAATAGGTGCATCTCCCAGCACCTACCCTTGCAGACACCTGTAAGTTCAGAGGAAGAAATGGTCAAATACTTATACACTCCTGTCTCCAGTCTGGGCATCAGTCGAATGGACCAACACTACCTACACATGCCTTATATCATGTGATCTGCCTGGGGAAGATCCTCATTAACATCACTTTTGATGAACACAATCATATCTCGTATGCATTATACACTTCGCCATCCAGGCTAAGGCAAATGTGGTGTTTAATAACTTAAGGCACATTGGAACAGAGAAGCTCTCTCATGCCACTTTGAATTACACTAAACTGCAGATCAAATATAGATCCACTGAGTTCAGAGGCAGCACTTACACATTAGGCAGCTTGTATTAGCACACATGGGCTTCAACTCTCCAATGAATGCAGCTGACGTTAAGCAAGTTATTCACATCAACTGAGAGTTTGCAGGCTCTAAGCAAGTGTTATTTCAGTGTACTTTCAGCAGACAATTAAGTGTTAGCTGGCACTAAGGTAACAAGCTATCTACCAAACCAAACCTCCTGCTTGTTCCTTTTTCAGGTCTAGGATCAGCTGGGCATGGACATCCATATTACTGATATGAAAAGATGAAGCACAATGGCTTCAGCAGTTTATACATAATCCAAGCACGTTAGCTTGAGTACAAGTTTTTAAACACATAGTTTTCCCAAAAGACTTGTATGAAAATATGCTGTTCACGTCCACATGCTGAAAAGGAAGAATTTGTTTAACAGATTTAAATACAGAACTCATGTACAGATTAAATCCATATTGCCATTGTGTTTTACACAGCACACACTTTATATATCACGAAAGGCTTTTACAAGCCAGAGATGGTTGCATTACAAGTGTCAAAGGCATCTCAGAAAAGTGACGGCAAAAATGATGCATCACTGAATCATCACATATTGGGGTTACTGTAACATAACAGATTACAACTCCTTATGTGTGTTGTTTTTTTGTGACCTGGGCACAGGAAACACAGTGGCAAAAATGTTCATCGTTTCCTGAGAACTAGATGTGACCCCAGAAATCAAGTTGATGAAGGCTACCCTGAGTAACTTTGTTCATTACAAAATGACATCTGTTGCAGAAACAGATTAGAAACAAAGGTTACATTTCATTAACAACTGAGAAACTTTTACTATAAACCTGGCATGATAGAAGTCTGAATTCTGAGGTGAAAGTTCCCACATGTAAGCTAAGAAAGAAGAAAAGCTACCAAAATCATATGGTTTATAATGAAAACATGCACTTTAATCTGCACAGATTTTTTTAAATAATAGAGGAGGCGCGGAAGACTTACCTGTCACTGTCTAAACAGCTTTACAATGCATCATGTAAACATCACCTCTAGACTTGATTTTCAAAATAGATACATCACCTATATTTATGTAGGGGGGTGTGTGTTTGCACTAGCTCTTCTAGCAAACAGAATATGTGCTTATATTGCAAACTGCTTTCAACTCAAAGGATACTAGAAGGCTGTATAAAGTGAAGAGAATAATTTTAAAGAAATCTACCCCAGCACCATGTTTCCAAGAAGCATGTGATGATTTTCTGGTCACTGGGTAAAAGCCATTTTCCTTATACTGCGTACACTAAAAACATTTGGGCCCTCATAGCTCTGTAGCATCAAATTCAAAACAAACAGAAAATGAGGGATACTATTTTGGAAACACAGCTAGGACACAGAGATCCTTTTTGTTCTAATAGCATTAAGTCAAATAAACACTAAAGTCCACCAGGTGCCATTTTTGATGTACTACACTCTTCTTCCTAGCACTGACTGTGTTTAAATGCCTGAAAGGAATTCCTCTGGGCATTCAGACTGAGTTTGATTTCTTTATGAATATCCTTTGGCTAAAAGGCTGAACTCAGCAATATGGACACAGTCCTATTTAAGACTCCATAAGCCTGAAATGAAATCCTAATGCTTGCTTCTCTGGTAACTTGGCTCACCATGAGATGCACAAATCTGGTGCAGGAATATTGCAAGAGTGCTAAAGAAACCTCTGACCCAGAAAGACAAGGGCCTGTGGCTGGGGAATACTAAAACAATTTGCCATTCAAAAGCATTTCTGCAAACATCGTTTTTGCCAGTGCTACTGTAACAGGCCATGACCAACAGCGTTTATTGCCCAACACCAGTAAAGATAAACAATGTCATTTCAGCTCCCTAAGAGGCTTTGGGAGTGCTTTTACAGTGAAGCTTCTGTCCCAGAGTTGCTGAAATCAGCCTGATGCTAGATGGAAAATGAAAACTTCAAAAGATTATAGAGGTCTCAGGGCATCATGTTGCAAAGGAGCCCCATTTCATTTTCTTAGAAGCGTTTGCTATCTTGTCTATCACCGGTCCTGCTATGGATACCACAGCAATATTTTATCTGAAGTTGCTCTCAGCTTTATTGATAGATAGGATTTCCTTATCAAAGTGAGATCATCAATATTTCTCAAGAAATGACCTTGAGGATTACTAGTTAAAGTAGTAAATACATCTTCATTGCCTGCTTCAGCTTATAAAGAATTTGTGACCTAAAGCTTTTTCTCTGAAATCTTCCTCATCTTCTGGTATAATTCAGAAACAGTTTCTCAATCAGGTTTTAGGAAAAAATTTGATCCCAAATTCATTTTCTTTGGATACCCCTAGACTTCACCAGTGGTGCCAATCCAAGGAGAGCCCTTCCCCAAGGTAGTCTGAGGGAGGAACATAATCTTCATGCAAATCCCAGTAACACAAGCATTCTCCTGGGCTTCTGAATTTTTGCAATGGTTCTAGTTTCTTAGCAAGTCCCATCCAACTGTCAGTATTCAAGGGCAGCTTGCAATGACAAGTGGGACAGTTGAAAGAAAAAGTTTTCCCGGTTACATAAGTGAAAGGCAGAACGTGATGTCCACAAGGCTGCCCATAACATGTAAAAATGCCTTCAGGCTTGTAAAATAAAACCACTGTAGGAATGTTTCATCAACAGAGAAGCCAGTCTGGATATCAGACACAAAGGTGAAAATTTCTTCTGCGCTGAGATTAGTAGTCCAAATACCAATCAGGCAATACAGATATACAGATCTTGTTATTTATCATTAAGACCAGAGCCTGGCTGATTAGTAAGATGGTAGGCATTGTCAATGGCCCTTCACCTCAGAAGCCCTCATTCTCCTTCAGTCTGTACAAGCTCGTCCTAAACACTAAGATCCTGTATGCCCTCACAATTGATTCCACACCCTCAAATTTTGTGTGCTCATGTTTAATAGAAGTTTCCATTCAGCTGAGCCTTGGACAGAAGGCTTCTGCAGGCTTTGGCCAGAGTCAAATCAGAAGCCTTATTCTAATATCCATTCTAAAACTGATGGCTCTTTTCCAAGATCAAAGTATTTTCTCATACAGAGCCCATGCCTGTCATCTAAATTCAATAAGCACTTTACCTACGTAAGGGTTGCACAATAACTTTGTTGTCAATGTGATAACATGGTGAAGTTACTGATTTAATGTCCTCAGATCAGTCATCACAGTGTTGGGAATGCCATTGTGTTACTTTTCTGTGTGATAATTAATTGGCCTTTGTAAAGGTTTTTCATCAAATCTTTAGCAATTTCCACAGAAAATTCAGAAATAACACCCTGCTACAGAGAGGAATAAACCAAGGCAGAAGAAAGTCCAGTGCATCACACAAGGATAGATGCTACCACAATCAAAATCAGAGCTCAGTTATCTGAAATCCTGATCTGTGCCCTGCCCACTGATCTATTCTGCTTAGGGAAAAAGCAGTGAGTTGGCTGTACGTGTGGGAATTACCAACAAGCGCTCTCCTTGCACTGGAGCCACATCCCATCCAAGTCTCCATGCAGTGCTGCAGGACCTGCTCCTACCCTACGGCTTTTGTTCAACATGGAGGGCAAATGTCTTCACCTTTCTTCCAACACTGCTTGCAGGAAGCAAATCGTAACTTGAATGCAGGGTAAACGCCCACAAGTACTAACAGTCTTTAAAACAAGACAAATATTTACCCATAACACACTGTGGATCACCTTATTTTAAAGCTAAAGCTTGACAATTATTTTAACTGTACACAGTTCATGGCTACTATCAGCAGCTTAAATGGTTTCTGCCCTGAGAGGGAATCACGGCATTTTGTCAGTGACACTCTTTGGTATCAATTGCATGTTCCTCAAAGTACATCACGTTTTTCTTGTGTTAACAGAGTTTATGTTTAACTACATATGTCACTCCATACAGCAACATAAACTGATTTGTGCACAATAGCATTTCCTTTGACGTTTTCTGATTTCAGTAGCTACAAAACATGATCTGTAGTTCAAGCCAAGTGTCAGACTGGTTAAGTCTGCTCATTAAGTGTGCTAAAGTAGTTGTACCAAAAATGCACAAAGTTATTAGTAAAGCTATATCATTCAGCTTGAAAAAAGTTTTGGATTAAATGACATTTTTGGCTCTATTTTCCTCCAGTACCTTAATGCTAGAAGACTGGGTACCTCCATGACCACCACATATAGTAAATAGCAGTAATGGACAGATGATCACTATTAAAAGGATAATCTCAGCACTGACTGAAAATATAATCCACTTCTTGAACAGACACCTTGATTGCTACCATAGCATCAGATCTGCACAACTAATTGCCATGTGCACACAGCAGCCACATACTTTGTTCACTGACAGAGATCACCAGCATAAGTGAAACTTGTTTCACCTGTCTCTGCTTAAAGGTAAAATCCAGACATAACAGCATGGTCGTCACACACACAAATGCTATTTATTTTAAGATAACATTCAGTAACTCAAATGTGGGTAAGAAGGACATGTGGAACCATATTTCTTGGGGGAAAGAGCCCCTGCCTCTACGAGTAGTTGTCTTCACTGTCCCACCAAGTCAGTCACAGTCGTACATGTGGACTGGACCACACCAGGCAAGAGTCCTCAGTACCAAAAATAATGTTCACTCCTGTCAGGTTGCAGGAGCTGAGCTGATTGCACTGGTAGTCTAAAGTCTGGATCCTATTCAAAAACGACCTTATTTTATACTTTTTACAGGCCTCTTGTGGCACTTCAATCATCTCAAGATGGAACTGGGTTTTTTCCCTCTCCTCAATGACCTCAACTACCCTCTCCATTTTTAGGTCATCACAGCGTTTACAATTCATGGTCTGTTCTACATTCAGAAAACCTCAGATCTTGAAGGCCACCATAATAAACCTCCACAAGGGCAGAATCTTCTGATGCTTAAATGAATCATCTTTATTTCAAAAAAAGGTATTTCTTTTTTTTCCAAGTTATAGTCCCAAATAAAACAAGGGCAATTTTCTAATTGTATTCTTCAGAACATTTCACCTGCCAGGGTTGGCCCTTGATAATCCAGTTCACTACTGCATAATGAATTTATTAGTCTGTTAACTACAGTCCTGACAGACATAATGGCCAATGATTGCTTATAAATCCTTTGCTGCACTGTTTCTTCTAAAGCCTCTGGTTTGTACTATGTTCTCAATAAAAGCATAATACAGAAATGGTATGGTGAAATAAAGATCACCTGAGCATTCGTTTTTAGCAGCCTAAGTTAACTTAACTGTGCAATAATTTATTTGAAAGCTACAGGCATCAAAGGCAAATCCAAGTCACATGCAGGTTTAATAAAAAGAATTTAGATTCAGTAATCTCTTGTCAAGCCCAAGGCTCTTGCCCAAGTACTGCTCAGGTGGAGTTTGCTGGAAGTTTTGCCAGAGCTCTGCAAGTCATTGAAAGAGACAGAATGACGGACATCACACTGAACAACCACTCCCCACATCCCACAGGGAACAGCCAACTCCTTCAGCTGCAGCAGACACTCATTGCTCCACTTTGCATGTAGCAATGATGACCCCTAACGGTGGAATATTTCTCCTGGAATTGCTGAGCAATATGCAGAGACTTTGCTTTTTGATGTGTATTTCTACTTATAGTAATTACAACTCCCCCTCACAGATCACCAGCATAGGAAGCTGCTTAAGGTTTACCTGAACTCTAACAGAGAAGCAGCTGCTTTGACTGCTCAATTCTTTCTGACTTTGGACATGCAAACATTATAATGCAAATGCATATTCCAGATCTAAGTCCAGGATTTAAAGTCCCCTCTTTTTTCCTGAGGCAGACTATCTTACAGAAGCAACTTTCAGTTACACTGCTGCGAATAATCCCTGCAGAAAGTCTTCAGAAAAGAGGAAGAGACATTTTTCTCTAGAACCAATCATCTCTATGTGAGCAAGCAAACAGCACCCACCCAAACAGCTTCTCTGAAACCTTGTTTCAGCTATCACATAATGCTGCAGTGACAGTACATTTGATACTGGTGATCTTTTCATAGGAATCAAAAATAATTTCATTATTTCCAAAGTTATAAAATCACGTTACTCTAATATTAAGTTGGCATTTTATGTGTATATAGCGTCAAATTCTCATACAATTTTTACATTCTGGAATTACTAAAGTTTGGTGGTTTGTTGGTTTTTTTTAAATCCAAGTACATTTCAAAGTCTTTTACTCCTACTAGGAATAGAAGGTAATTTTAAATTGTGTTACAGATGCCAGGTACATAAAACCAACTCTCACTTTTCTCCTGGGAGAGATGAGTATCCCTATCTTCCCCCATTTTAGCTTGCCTGACACTTGCATCTGAGCAAGATAAAGAACAAGGTAACTATTACCGAGGCCTGACCTAATTGTGTCAGTTTTTTCCAGGTAGAGATAAACATGTAGCTCTTAAAAGGGAAGGGCTGAGAGCCCCTGGCAGCTAATTGATTTGTTTACTTTCTTTTAACAATATTATAACGCTGAAGTTGTGCTACATTTCAGTCTACAAAGCACAGAGCCTTCACCTAAACAAAAAAACACCTAGAGATATTTCCAGACTGCTTAAGAAAAAGCACATTTTCAAACTATCATCTCTTTTTGCATGGTAATAGTAGTTAAAGTCACACAGAGATTAAGCACCTACTAGGAAAAAATATATGAAGATATGCTTCAAAACTGTGTCTATAATGAGTTGACAATTTCATTTGAACAGTGAGGCATGCAAAATCAGGGGTTTTTTTCAGTTAGAGTTTAATCACTGATTTTTGCATTTTTATGACAGGTTTGTTTAGGTTTTTTTCTCCTTTTTGAAGACCACTAATTACTGCATCCCTTCGGCTTACCTTTCTCACATCTGAGCTCTTTGGTTCTGTTGTCCAAGTTATAATTCTAGATACAGCAAGCCTTGTCTCACTGGAGTTTCCAAAGTCTGTTGGATCCATCTGTCTTGCCAAGGACTCAATATACTTCAGGATAGCAACTTTCACCTGAGAAATGAAAAGGGGATTTGTTAAACTCAGGGATTGGCAAAAAAGGATTTATCCCACAGTAAACAGATACCACTACAGATTGACAAGATTCATGTCACACATGGCAAGGGAGGGGAGAGAGGGAAGTATTCCTGTGACATATCTACAACATTTCAAAAATCAAGAGCAACTTTCTACCAGGGATAAATTTTGGGTAGTAACAGTCTGGAATGGAATATCAGAACTGGCTTGAAATGGTACATTTGCAAAAGCAGATCAGAACTCCACCACACTGTTTCCACCAGCAGCTATTGTTCCAGATGCCAAACTATAGCTTTTGGTCTCAAAGCAAATGCCTGATGCTGGAGTCTGAAAAAATCCAACATTTGGGTGATTGAAGACAGTCATCTGGCATTCAATATATTCCTGTCTCCGGAAGAAAAATGTATACGACTTCCAGAATTTATGGTGTTCCTATAGCCTGAAACAGCACCCTCCTAAAAAAACAGTCTGCACAACAGTATCCCTCAGGGAGGATTCAATGACAGAAAGCTCTGAGGGTTTTTTTTCTCCAAACCTTAGACACGCTACACCTGATCTGTGCAACAAGTACTTGTTAAGGTGTGTCTGGGATCCCAGCTTCCCAGATGTTCAGAGTCTGGTCCCTTCTGTCCTGCACAGACAGGTTTTCTTCCCTCCAAGATCAGGATGAAGAGGAATTCCATGTCTAAATTTTAAAACGTTCCAGGGTGCTTAAAGCCCAACTCTTAGTGACTTGTGATAAGTTATAGGGCCCTATTTTAAAGATATTTACATTTATTAAAATGGAGAATGAGAGAGTTAATCAAAGTTGCCAATATAATTTCTGTATCATGCATGTACTTACAATTAATTACCTTCTCATGAGTTCTATGCTTTATGATATGCCTGACATGGCAAGGTAAGACAAGCATGTTGATGCTTTAGTGAAACGGCTTTTGATACTGACCTTCAGATTTGGTGTTTGGGTCTGATCTACAATAAACCTCATCAAAATGTTAAATTGCTGATCAAACGGAAAAGAATCCCTGTCCAAAGAAAACAAAGGCAAAAATGTAATGCAAAATAAATTTTTAGGACAAAATTAGCTCAATACATTAGCTCAATACAAAGCTTACACACCAGATTCCAACATTTACTCTTCTTCTTCTTAACTTTACCATCAACCAGAGAAACTCCAAGTCTAAGGATTAGCTGATTGTTGACAGAATACCGGAGAAAAGTTCTAAATCAGTATCTTTATACACTGTTACTCTACCTACTCTCCGTACACTTCTCCAGCTTTTGGCACACCGTTCCTTCTTCATTTCAGACTCTGCTTTGTTCCCTTATCTCTAGAAGCAGCCTGGTTTATCTTGCCCTCGGAGTTCATACCTGGCTTTGATTTCTCTCCTCTTTTTTTTCCTATCTATCCTATTTTCTCCTAGATTATTATTACTTTTTTTTTAATTATCCTATTTTCCAGAATGAGCTGAACTTTACTGTAACAGTGTCCTGTTACACAGAGCACAGAATTGTGTGAACATCACAGTAGCATTCAAGATCTGATCCTGACATGACTGTTATTTGCTGTTTGAATAACACTGAAGACGCTTCAAACTTTGTGGTAAAGCCCCTTTCATATTCTGAACACTGCAAACTTTTTGTACCTGTCAGTAAAAAAAAAATTTATATCTAAGCGCCCCCCCCCAAAACTCCAAAATTAATCAGTTACATATTTTAAAATTTATGCTTTAAAGTTATTTATTTAGAAGAGAGACAGGCCTTTTCAATTCAATGCTTGAAATACTGTGACATAACTTTGTTCTCCTCTATTCTGGTATTCATAAAGACTGAGCCCTCAAAATTATACAGCACTGCTGGATTTCTAAAATGTTCTGCCTTCTTGCAATCCTGAAAAAAACCTCCATAACATTTGCCATCTGAGTACTCTACCTGGTGACATCCAGAGCTTTTTGAACTTTTGCCTGCACAGACCCCAACAAATCTGCTCCCATTTTCTTTAGCAACTGGGTAAGGAGAACAAAAAGCCAGTCCTGCAAGTCATCTTTATGAATGATGATGAAATCAACCAGGGTTTCCAGAAACATGCTGAAGACCTATAAAGAAAACAAGTGTCACAAAAAGAAATACAGTGCTTTAAAGAAAAATAATCAAAGGGAAGGGGTTTACATTCTGAGTTTCAGGACTTTGTTATAAACAGTTTCATGAATGAATGATTTTAGTAACTACATTGCTCTGAAAAAAGAATAATCAAACAAGACATGTCTAAAATGTGTTGTATTAAAATACCACATGAAACGAATGAAGGAAGGGGGTAGAAAACACTTACTCTCTGTTGTGAATTCCAAGGCAAAGCAGGCCATGCAACAAAACAAACCACTCGTTAGCACACATAGTGATCAAGGCTGGTTGTTCAGATGCAGTTTGTCAACAGATAAAAGACACATTCATTGAAAGTTTACATTTTCTTAAAACATAATCTCTTCTCAGCTGAGTTACTTAAAACATTATACACCTTGGATGAGATCCAGTCTCCTCAGTCATGAAAGTAACGTATGTTTACATACATTTATATGAACAAAGTTTACATGTGTTTAACACCACAACTAATAAGATTTTAGCAATAATTCTATAAAAGCAGAGCAGATAACAGATCACTGCCACCAGAAAGGACGTACTTGAGTTCAGAGCGCAATAAACTCTCACCTTACTCAGAAATTGGAAATAATTTGCAAAAAATAGTTATACCTTCACTCTGCACAACACATACCAAACCCTGCCTGCCCAGGTAATTTCCAGCTGACCATCACTTATTAAAACTGGTTTACCAAGTGGTCATGAAGTACAAATATTTATACAAACTTATTCTTTCTCAAATTGTATTTAACCCAACAGCAGATGTTTCTACCCAGACATTACTGGCTGCCCTCAACAACAAACCTCCTGAGGAAAAGGGTGTGAAACTCCCTTTTCCCTTCTCCCTGCTCCCACTTAGCCGTCAACAGAAGACCACTGGGTCTGAACAGGCCTATGGACCCAACCTCCCCATCCTCTAGCCTACTTTCTTTCAAGAAATGTCTGTAAATTCATGCCATGCCCTTTAACTTCAAAGGTCAGTGTTATAAATAAGGCAAAGTGCTATATGAAAGACTTGAATTGTGAGATTCAGAACAGTATCTTGGGGAGACCCCATATTGCTCCCAGGTGTATCCAACACACAAACCCCCGTGACTGTGATTCTCATGACCCTTCATGGACCACCAGGAGAATCCCCAGAAAAGTGCAGATAAAACTGAACTTCTCTGTCCAGGAGGTGACCTGCTCCTTATGCAGCATGGAGTGACCGGTTCCTAGCAACATAAGAGAGACTGAGACACATCCCTTCCTTGTAAAAACAGATGAAAATCAAGGAGATTTATCAATGCCAGTTTCCCCCAGCAGATGGCAGGGGTAGAAACACAGAACACTCATCTTGGAACATTGTCAGATGTGCACACATAGTAACGTAAGAGCGCGAGCCAAGTCTTTGTGGTCTTACCTTGCTGTGAGGGTCAGCAAACATGCGAGTAAATATTTCACACAGCCTTTTTAACTCGACTCGGCTGAAATACATAAGTGAAATATGATATTAATGCTAAAGGTTTAGTTGCAGGGGGAAAAAAAAAGCTAATAAATATTAACAGCTGAAAGATTTAAATGTTACTTCAATAACGCTTCTGAAAACTCTGTATACCTAGGCAAAGCCTCAACTGGCACTGCAGTTTAATTGCTGGGATCATCAGTTTCACATTAAGAAATGTAATAAACATTTATTTTTTTTAAATCCTAAGTCAGACATATGGATTTTCTTATGCTTTTATTTTCTTCTGTATTCTGGATTTCAGAAGACAACTTGAAATGTGCACATTTGGGAGGCACTTAGTTTCTGCCTGAGTCAAGGTCACTGAATCACTGAATCATGCATCTTTTTCAGCTTAAGAATAGATTTCTCAAGTCTCCTTTGTGTCAGGGGTTTCAAATTTCCAAGTAAACTGAGAACTTTAGTGTTGTCTGGTTATATACTAATGAAATGTTTTGGTCTAAATTCTCAGTTGCTTCAGTAATATCTGTCTAGAATCACACATTATTAACAGATCAGACAGACTCCATAGTCTGACAGAAAGCACATTTAGGAGACAGATACATAGAAATGGAAGACAAATCAACAAATTATCAGAAGATAATTAAATCAAGGCACAGTCTAAGTTCCTATTAGTAACAGACTAGTAGGTGCACAGTAGTGCTCTTTTTGTGGAAGGGGAAAAAAAATGCTGCATGAAATACTGAATTTGAGTCACATACATAACTCTTTGGTGTCAAAGCTCTTGCTTGCAAATTATTGAAAATAAAAGTCTTAGCTTTCCTTCAAGGAAAACTGGCAAAGAATACAGAATCTTTGCTTGTTTATGGTGCAAACAAAAACAGAGTGAAGTAGTTTAGTTACATTTCCTGCATACTATGGATGCAATCAGGTATTTTTCACAATTACTATAAAACCAGAGCAACTAGTGAAACACACTCTGATTGCTCAGAGAACAAGTTATTAACGGTTTTGGCTACAGGTAACATCTTTCCAGATTCACATTAATTCTACAGTCCACCAACTTCTCTTTTTCTAAAAATAAGCCTTGAACAGGCCAGAAGATGCTAGTGGTCTACACCTATTTTATGTTAGCTTGTTTATAAGTAACACATGACATCTTTTTCAAATAAATCTATGAATGAAAGACTGATCAAATTTTAAAAGGGCACAAACCCAATGGTTTTAAGAGTTTGATAGAGAGCAAAAAGTCTCTGTAACAACATCACAGTAAGCTGTCAGGTTAATTCAGGATGAGGCTGCACAGTCTCAAAATGATTGTAACACTCTCCTGACTTCATGTAGATTGCAGCTCTCTGAATGAACCCCTATTCATTACTCTAATGAACTTTTCTTCTGGACAAAGGTTATATAAAGTCATCAATATAAGCGTGTCTGTTTCTAAATGCTCAAGGACCCAAGGTAAAAATGCAAGCACTAATCTACAACAGACAGTGGGAGAACATTTCCTTAAGGGACTCACTGGCCTTGTTTTGTTTAGAAGACCTTATGGGGAGCCCTTAGAAAAGTAGGCCACATGAGGCTGTACTAAACAAAGAGGGTAGGTAAGTGCCGTTCCACTTTGCATGCACATCTCTGGATATGCAAATCCCAGCTAATATAGGATCAGCCATCTTTCAGTTCAGAATACTAAAGAAAACCTAGCCACATCACTGCCTTTTATTAACTTGTTATACCACAACAGAAGATATAAGGTTTAATTAGAAGACAGACTTGCCCCTTGGACTAATGACCTTGATGTTCTGCAAGATGCTGTGGGAACAAACAGGATGATAAAATCTAATCATTATAACAGGCACCAGATCAACTCTGAACCAAGGAGGAAGCAGATCAAAAGAAAACCAAAATGAAATATAGAGAACTAAACCCAGTATCAAATTAAAAAATAACTGTGCAGAGCTGTAGTTTCTGGGACAGGTTTAAAAATTATTCAGGATCAAAGCTAAGACGACTTGCTAGCTTGAGGGACTCGTGACAGCAGCACAGTTCAAACCCTGCAGCCAGCAGGGTTGAAATCAATACTTTAATTCCACTGGCATTTCTCATAAGAGCTATTGATCTGGATAAATAGCCCATCACCAAAATTTCTCAGCAATTCCTTCCTTGCAACTCTCCCCAACAGCACTCCAAACCTTGTTTATAATCCTCACACACCTTCATTGCAAAATCAGTCTCACCCAACTTTTTCATACAAGTATATGAGGTGCCACAGTTTTTCCAGACAGTTTATTAAAGAGAAAGAAAAAAGACAGCACACGTGTGGGTAGTATTAAGAAACTCAGAAACAGACCACATCAAAAAGCATCTCTGATCTAGAGACTAACTACCCATTCTAAAAACCTGTAGCACTTCCCATTTAAGGACTGTATGACATCATGTGAAGTGCTAGAATACTTTTATGATGGCAAGAAAACAACTTTTCAAGGCCTGCTCTCAGTACGTTTTCATTCAGACTGCTAATGTGAACCATCAAATATTTTCAGCCAGTGTGAAGCCCCTTTAAAACGGAAACAATTGCACAAATCCAAGTAAGTAGGCTATAAATCCTGGAACAACCACTTATAAACTTGACCATAATTTAAGAACATACTACTCATAACAGGAAAATAAAATTGTCACAGCTATCTGTGAATGTTATCTTCAAAGGAGTCAAGAGGTAAACAGCTTATTTCAAATACTTTCACCATAAACTAAGGATGAAAAGCCTATGAGAGAGCCAGTTGTCTACTTAACATGACCTGTGGCCATCAGAAGTTTCCACATAACTACTGGATAATCAGAAAACCTCTTCTAAAGTGTGACTTGTTAAAGCTGTTTGAAGGGTTTTTCGTGGTTTGCAACAAGGAAAAAAGGTCTGCCTCTCTTACCATAAGAAAAGTTTCAGAGTTGGTACACCTACTTCATTGTCCTAAGAATCTTCACCCTACATTATACACTTAAATTTACAGGACACAAGTTTCTGATACAAGATTTTTCAAGAGTTATAAACAAGATCTATAATTACAGCCTTCATAAAGAGTCAAAGTATATCCAGCGTCAGCATCGTCTGATCTCAGCTAAGAAACACACCCTGACTCATTTTACGGTAAGTGCAATGTTTGCTTCGCCAACTAAATTGCTGTGGAAAAAAATACCGAAGGTTCAAACAGACTAAGGTAAAAATGGTACCACCCTTCGAGTATGTTTACAATACCATCATTGTGGGAAACCTCACTGCGTTGCTCCGTGTACCTACCACTGCAGGTCTTCATGAGACAGAGGAAGGCCAAGAGAAGTCAGCATGCTTACCTGAGCCTGTTCTACATTACTGCCACAATTTAACACAAATTCTACTGATGACATAGCAGAAATTTTTCCAAAGGTTAACAGAATTCCCACATTGCAGAGACAAAGCCTTCACAGCCACAGAAGATACTACCTGTTTCCATACAGCAGGTACGTATTACTGACTTCTGACTATAGCCATCCCTCATGAATTACTGACACCATAAAACTGTGAAGGTCACCTCAGTGTCCGCTGGCTTTTCAGTAAATTCTGAAGACCTATGAGCCCTTCCTTCCTTTCAGACCAGTTGGAGCTGGCACAGTGGTTCAGGACCTCAGCCACATCTTCCGTCTGCCGCAGGTAGTGTGGAATGCCCCCATTCCTGGAGCCATAAGAGCGCTCCGAGCAAGCGCTTGATGCATCACTGTTGGCATCATCATCAGAGTACATCCCATAGGGTTCATATCTTCTTCTCACTGGCTTTTTCTGGAAAAGGGGAAACTCAGACTTACCAGGTTATACATAGTTATTACATCAATGCCAAAAGAAAAACATTCTATTTGTAATCACTAAAAGGAAGATTAATGCTACTGTTATAGTGACATACGTGTTTTAAAGACGTCACCATGGACTGCCTGCTTACCTCTCACAGTAGAGCAAGACAGATCCCATTGATTTCAATAAGACTATTGTAGTAGGGCCTGCCTTCCCCAGCAGGAAAGCAAGATATTTATGCCCAGTGGAATTAGTTACTGGTAATGAAATTAATGTTGTTTTATTGGTAATAATGATCTGTTCCATTGTTACAGATGCTATGATGACACAACCTCCACTTCAAAAAAAAAAAAAAAAAAGAAGATAAGGAAGAAAGAGCTGAAAGAATCTGCACTGGCATGCACAGTCAGTTTGATATTGATAATGAAGTGACTCTAGAAATGCACTGGATATAGGACATGGAAATTTCTCTGTTAGTTAGGATTTTTCCAGAGGCTGCCAAGGGAGTTGAGTACTCAAAGCCCACTCATTTCCATAGCATGGCATTAGAGGACCTAATTCCCTTAGGTACATCTTTGACAACCTTGACACTTCCAGAAGGAATATTGGAATAATTATGGCAGCAAAACAAACTCTTAAATGAACCTTAACAGAACAGGGTTGATAAGACAATGTATCAAAAAAGATCGTCTATATCCTAAAGTGTTTGCTACAGAATTCCTTCCAGTGCCCAGTCCTGCAGTTCTTAGACTTGTGAAGCCAGCAGAGTTTTGCTTCCACTAGGACTGGAGGATTGAAGCATAGAAATTAACTCAAGTGCAGTATCATGGGCGTTAGCAACAGGGTGGGGAGAGTTGGAAAACAGAAATAAAAAGTCAAGAAAGCACTAGTACCTTGCTCCTGGAGTCTCCTAACAGCTGTAGGCAGGAAAATATTGAAGGGTGGGAAAAAGCATAGAGAATTATGTCAGAAGCTTATGTAGGGTTTGTTTATGCAACAAAAACGTATAGCAAATGTGTCTTAGCAAATTAAAAAAAAAATACAGTTTACGCAAAATAAAAGTGGGTATAATAAATGCTTGACTATCTCCTAAGTGTTGCACTACTCGTATTGCCTACAATTTCCATAAGGGAGCTCGGAATTGAGATTATCTGTTTTTTAGGAACAGATCTATATGCAGCACCTCTTTGCTTACTTTTCAGAAACTCTGCACTGAAAGATACCAGAGTTTTTGGTGATGATTTCTTTCCCCACATATTATTAGTAGCATCTCATTTTAGGGTCTTACATAGAAATTCTGATGTGAGGAAGCCACTATCTACAGTACAGCACATTTTATCAACTTCACTTGCCAAGTTCTCTTTCAACCCACAGTTCTTACACCACACTTTTTTGAAGATTAGCTTCTTTTAAGACCCCCTGGCTGGCACCCCTGGCTTAAAGGCCTTACTTAACAGCAAAGTTTCCATCACCCTTTGAGGTCTTCTGACAGATCCAAGCACTGATTCCCAGTATAGACACCGTGGGTTTAGGCCAAGTCCAGCTCAAACAGTGGATCCAATGGGATTTGTACAGAGGGAGCAGAGCTCACGAAATGACCCACTGTGTTTTGTTAAATGGAGAATTTGGCTGAAGCCATCTTTGGAGAAGTTCTTTTCATTTCCTACTACTTGTAAAAGAAAACTCCTCTGAAAATAAGGCTACTGGGTAAAAGCTGGCATCACATTACTCTCTCAAAAGGAGCCTGCACAGGGCTTGTAAACTGCCTGTTGTGAGAAGGCAACCAAGAAAAAGAGCAAATTGGGGTGGTGGGAAAGAAAGGGACAGTGACATTGCATTGCATCCCCTGAAGTCATACAAATTCAGACTGATCGACAAAGTCAGCAGCACCACCTGGTTTCCAACTAGACTTGAGTACTTCCTTTTTAAAATGTTCAACCCTTTAAGATTTTAACACTGCAGTATAATGTTATTTAATTTATAAGATGAAATATTGAAGAGAACTCTGTAAGTCTAGCTGAAGATTAAGTCAGTGCTCAGCAGTCACCTGAAACACTGCGACTCTCCTCCCTCCCGAAACCTGTATTCAGCAGCCGCTCACATACAAGGATAAAGCCTGATTTCGTTTACACAGGCAAAACATTGCCTGTAATTGTACTCTGTAATTATACTCTGTAATTGCTCTGGTGGCAAACTTGAGGTGCTGAGAGCAAAACTGGCTCACATGTTGTTTGTTGCATTTGCGAATGAAAATGTTCACTAATGATTCAGCCCACTAAATGCAACAGTGCCATCCACTATATACTGCCTTACCTTTCTATTATTCAGAAATACTTTTACTGTTTTGAATAAATTTTGTAAAAAGGGACATTTTTCTAGGAGTACTCTAATAGGTGACATGAGCTGGGTGATAATCAGACACAAAAAATGAAATGTTAGCCATTCTTAGGGAAAGTGGCTAGAAATGGAGAAAGGAAATGGAGAAAGGCCATCCACCACAAACACTGGGGATGGTTTGTCCTCCTTAAAGAGAATCTGAGACAGATTCTGAGATATCTGTCTCAAGATCCATCAGGAAATCTTTCCCTCGGTTCGGATCTAGAGCTCAAGAAAACCCACTGGTACCCAGCTAATGCTACACAGTAATTTCTCCTGCCTCCACACATCCTCTCTTCCCCAAATGCTTGAGGTAAATCCAAAGGTTTAATACTTGCCTTCTGAGGAGCAGAAGACACTTCTTGGGTTCTAGCCAAGAGCTACCATAGTAGAGTAAGATTATACAGGACAATGAAATTTTTAAGAATGACAATAAATTTACTGGGAAAAGCAGTGAATGTCTGAAAGTACAGCAAACTAGACAAATACAACTTAACTGAATGAGATGGTACCAACTCCATGCAACCCAGGTTATGAGCGAACTGAGTATCTATCCAGGTGCAAATAAACACAGGGCAGGAACTTGTGAAATTCTCAGTTCTTGCTTAAACCTGATCAGGAATTGACTCTAACAAAGGACACTGTTTTTCAGACAAAGTCTTCATGCAAGTAATGGGACTGATGGAAATCTCCAACCCCATGAGTGACGAGCACCCTCACGGTGCCGTGAACATCCTCTGACAGTCTTTCACTTGAAAGACAAACAGCTGATCCAACCCATCCTGCAGCTCTAGCACCAAGCCACAGCAGTCTGTCTGGTAACAACTGCAGAGAACTAACATGGAATAGGGAAAAACATACTGCTGCCAATATACCCAAAGACAAAACAGCAAAAGGTAACTAACTCTACAGCATCAGACACCGGCACAATCAGAACAAAGCTATTTAGAAAGAGGAGAACATACGTACAGGTAACTTTAAGCCACTTTCCGGTGTTGGAAGCATTTTGTATTTTTCCTCTTACCAGTGCATCGGCCACAGCAGCCTCCAGATCTGTGCTGGTGCTCAGGACTCGCATGGCATTCACAGAAGCAGGCATCCTGCCTGGCTGTCCGAGTCCAAACCGGTCTGCACAAAAGACAACATTGAAAGGGATTGTTAAATGAACTCACATCCACTTGGAATCCTAATCAGGTGCCCAAGTAGCTCTCCCCACGGGCTCTGGGAACTCACAGTGCTTTTCCATTAAACACCCTTTTAGCCAGAGCTCCAGAGAGTTTGTCATTAGGGTAAGAAATAAACTATTGTTTGTTGGGTGTTACAGACAATTTTGGATCCTCAGGGCAAGTTTGTATTTATTTATTTTAAACTAGGAAGCAGGGTATCTATTTTGTGTTTCTTTTTACACAGCTGTTTCAAAGTTTTACTTTAATGTCAGAGGCAGACATGCCCATCCTAATCTGGCACTCTCAGAAATCAAGAGAAAGCTTCTCATTAACTTCAGAGAGACAGAGCCACGCCTAGTGTCAGAAGGTGTTAATACCCAAGCTCTCGTCCATCTGCAGCCTTTTCTCAGGCAAGGATGTGAGACTAGTATTTATGTCTATTTTACGTCTCAAGGCTTGATTAACCAGTACAAAATCCCCCTATGCCCTCAGAGTATAAAAATAAAGTTTATTATTTACTTGTGAAGTGACTCCAATTTTTGATTTAGTACTGTCCTTAAGAAGCAGTTTAAATGCCAAAGCTCTATATCAAAACTGATCTTTTGAGCATGCAGGATCATCTTTTTCCCTTTGAATTTGATGGCAAAACTCTCACAGGCAATCCAAATCAACAGGGATTGAGTCTAAAATGCCATTTACACTCCTAACATTAATTAGTTTCCTTTATAATGTGCCAAGCCTACCAAAAAGTTATTGAAATTAGTTTCTTTAGCAAAGTCCAAATTCAAAAAGGAAGGCTAGCAGGGATATAACAGAATCACTGACTTCAGTACCACAGGCCAGGCTCTGGCAGCCTAGTCCTTCCATGTAGGGGCAGATCAGACACCAGATTACTGGGATTCTGGCTCTGATCCATAAGCAGGAACACTGGTTTTGACACTCCAAGTTTTTGTTTCCATATGGGCTTGGTTTGCCTCATGAAGGACTTAGAATATCCCTACAGGGACACAGGTTACACACCTCTCCGCTGCACCTACACATGCCAATAAGAGATTTGCCAGCAAATTCAGAATCAACCTGCATGAGCCCATTTAATAGACCTTCAGCTGTTCCACACTGGAGGCAGCCACCAGGCAGCATGAGAGAGGGATCAAGTCACATAGGTCTTTTAATAGTTCATCTATATTTAATTTAACAATGGAAAAATACTGCTCATCAAATTGCCCAGCTATAGTGTGGATTTACAAAAAACTGAGGTCAAATGTGGTGTTCAGCAGCTTAATGTATTTTTTTGGAAAATACTGTGCTTATCACAAAACTTCATTCCTTTCTTCTTTAAGAACCTCCTGCACAGAAATATCTTTTAAGGAATTAGCTCACAGTGACATGCATAATTTAAATCAGAGATTGAAGTTTGCCAGTCTGCTGTCCTAATTCCAAAGCTTTATTCAAATGTATCAGAGATTAAGCTACTGAAAGGAAACAGGGCAAAATTTTATATTCAAAGTATTTGGACAAGAAAAAAACCCCCCTGCAGACTAGTATTTATTTCACACAGAAGTGTTATCTACTAAAATTTACTGTTTCTTAAGAGTTATGTATCCAGACAAGACATTTCTGATTTACAACAAAAGCACATTTTCTACAAAACACATTACAAGGGGAAAAAAAATAAACTTCTTAGAACTACTGCCAAAAAGTAATCAAATCATGACATTTCACAAAGAAATAAAAGTTGTATGTGTTATTACTATCCCCTTTTTTAATGCACTTGGGTTGAAGAATCACTTCAAATATTCAGGTGAAATAGTGCTTTATCCCTAAAATAGAAAGATCTGTGCACTCTTAACAGAAGCACAGAGGAAATGACAATGTGTTAGGTCTGATTAAAACTGAAGTCACAACTACAGAGATATACACTACAAAGATGTAGAGACAAGGATTTTCTTAAGTGCAAATAATATCTGGTACAATACGAGGGCTGTAAATGTTGAGACAAGTCCTGAACTCAGTTTTATATTTAAACCCAACTCAATGATGTTGCTCAAGTGTTACTGAGATCAGAATTTGGCTTTAAATTTTGAAATTACACAGCATCATTTGTTTTCACATAAATTTAGTATTACATTAGAAAAGGGTAGATAGTTGCTTTGGTTTTTATTAAATGAAGAACAAAATGACAAAGTAATTTAATTGTAGATCACTTTAAATACCCAGCATAAAGAAATAAAATTGAGCTTTTCTAACACGTTAAGTGCAGTGTGGCATGCTGGCTTCTATCTATCTCCATGGCTATCAGGAATTTTCCGAACTAATTTTTTGTGATCTTTAAATTCATAACACCCAAGTTACTCTGGGCTTCTCCCCAAGACACTGTTGCCATATCTGAGTGGAGAAGACCTTAGGAGAGACCTCAGCATATCTCTAACACGGGGCTGGGAATACATCTGGCTCCAGGAATAACCAGTACAGACAAGCCCAATGTTATTGGGCAAGAAATAAGCAGAATATGCTCCGGCCACATTCCCTTGTCTTCCTGGCTAGATTCATTATACTTGTTACAAACTTGGTGAAAATTTGCAACCACCATTTTTGACCCCTTTTTGCCATTTTTCAGAAGATTTTGGCCTTCTGTAGGACACAGGTAACCATACAAAATTTGATTATTCTTTGTACCAAACCACCAGAGCCAAGCATGAAGTGACTATCACAGGAAGCTGAATGCAAACAAAGCTTAAATCTGTATTACAATCAAGCTATTTTAAATATTTTAAATTACTTTGGTTAAATACAAATTCAAATTGTTATTTGAAAAATGCCAGTCAAATCAGCTTGTGAGCTTGCATCATGTCTGTTGAGTAACCTGATAATGGAAATGTTTTGAGAGCTTTAATTAAGTGACAGCCATTTAACTAGACTCATGAGAAAGAGAGTATTTTTTACTCCCTATCTGAAGGGATATAATTAAATAACTTTCAGTATCACAAGTTCCTTATGCAATTTTAGCCTCCAAGAAAACCCTGAAGGCCTCATCTTCTACATCACCTTTGTCCCCACAATTAAGTCTCTATTGTCCCAAAGCTAGCAGTGCTTGTTCCGTTCTTTTTAAGACTCCCAGTGAAATATCCTGATTTCAAAGGGAGTTACAGATTCTCCATAAGAATCCAGGACAGAGGTGAGGAAGAAGTAACTGCAGATTTTTCTCATTATATGTGAGCATCAGTTGCCTGATGCAAAGCCTGTTGAAATTAAGGGAATTATTTCAACAACTTCCTTTTACTTTGGACAAGGCCTTCAGAATTATAGGAAGGGCAGATCAGCATGTGTCAGCTTCAAAGTTGATTTTGAAAGCTCATCAGGTATTTAATTTTTGCTGCTCTTGTGTATTTTGGAGAGGATCCCAAAGAACTTTTATTAACAAAGACAGTAGTCCAGAATATTTAGTAATAAATGGGATGAAACCCATTGGGATCGGGTTCTAGGCCCATGCTGCAAAACTGAGCCAATTTACAGGAGAATTGAGTAAGCCCTGGATCACCCTTTGTTTAAACACTGTTCACAATGTTCCTAAAATACATAAAATTAAAAACATCCAATAAATGAAATTCAAAACAAAAAGCCACGTTGAACAAAACCAGAACAGAAAGCCCCGCAGCGGTGAGAAGCACATGCCAAGTGCTGGCTGATGCACACGATGGCAAATGTTAAGATGGTGTAAAACAAGACTACGTATAAGAAGCGGATTCATGCAGTTAGCGCTTTTTCACCTGACTGCCCAACAGAATCAGCAGTGGAGAGAGCACTAGTGGACCTGGAATGACGTCGAGAAGCTGCAAGTAGAAGGAATGGCAACACCCACAGGATTAACACACATTTAACCCGAGACAGAAAATGCCACAATCCGAAGGGGATGCGTGTGACCGCTACCGGTAAAGGTGTTTCATAGTGACAGGGAAATGAGGCTGTATATGAATGCATAACAGATACAGTGCAAGCCCCACAGCAACGCCTCTGTCTGTAGCTTCCCCCCCTTCTCCTCGTGACCATAAACACGATGCATGACACAACTCATTTGTGACAGTCCCAAAGTGGGTGCAGCTCAGCAAAATCAACCCAGTGCACATCGGTCACGTTCCAGACCCACAGGCCTGGAAGACGGCCACCAACAAGAACGTGGAGCACATAACTACAGAGAAGGATTTAGATGTGTCTGATCTAAACCCCAAAGTGAAGCCACGATGAATGGTTACGAATTGTGCTTGCAGGTATTTTTCCACAACATTCTAGCCTATGCATAAAGAAACATTAACAAAGAGAATGCAAAACCACATAAGTAGAAAGAGTCATACAGGGAGGTCAACCAACCACTGCGTATTGGTCCTCAGGTTGGGTTTCTTTTCCAAGAAAACACAGGTACACACATATTGCAGGTGTGGCTACTGCCAAAGGTATCTTGCTTTTAACAAATTTTGCATACATGTTTCTTGAACCTTGGTATGAACATGCACAGATAACCAGAATATGCACATCACAAACCTATCTAGAATTACACATGTATACAAATTGTTAATAGCAATGGAGCACACGCAGTAGCAGAGGAGCCTAAACCAAATATAGCTCCCACTTCAATTCCCAGTTAGCAGCACATCAATCACAAAACACCTTTGGAGAGATTTTCATTTCTTGGATTCAACAAACAAGTGAGTTCTTTATGAAAGCAAATGAAAAACTGGCCCAGTCATTTCCAAATTACATAAATTCAGTTTTTCTAAAGAAGTCTTCCCTATATCTAGCAATGACATGCTTTCCAGCTCAAAGCAACTGACCCAAGAAACTGTTCATTTGAGCAATTCATCATCACAGACTCACTGAAGGCCTTGTTGCTTTAACATCGTAACTAGTACTGTCAAGAAACTGAAAAAATAAACCAAAATCACCTTCTAATACAAACAGGCTTTGTCAGTTAGGCATATAAATGTGCAGAAGAAAAACTCTAAGTCTTCTTTCTAAGGCAAGGAATTCATAAACACAAATACTAACATTATGAAGTAGAAATCAGCAAAATGAGAAAAATAAAATTTGTGGGTTTTTTCAACTGTGAGAGCTTCAATAAAAACTATACAGAATATGCAATGTGGTCTTTGATTATGAAGAACACATGCATTTATTCAAGAGAACAATCCCACTGACATCATAAGTAAACTCATGAAAGATTTGCAGGATCAGTGCAGGATTATGGAATGAACCTCACAATTAAGGTTCTTAGCTCACAATTGCTTTCTGCCAAATCATTCACTGTGCCCCTGTGGGTGCCACTGCAAGATTAGGTCTCACGGAGAAACAAGAATAACAAAAAAATAAAACCCCCCACATCTCTGCAAACAGGCTGAGCATAGACTGACTCCTAACTGGTATTTACTAACATAGGAAGGAAGACTCTTGATGCACAGACATGCAAACCTGCACAGCAGCCCAAAAACGAGCAATTCGCAAGGTCAGGATGTCAGTTTTGACATTGACCATAACACCTCTTAAATGCAAGAATCCTGTCTATACATATAGCTACTTTGACTATAATTCACGAATATACAAGTTAATCTTTATGAGCAAAACCAGACCATGCACAGTAGGATTATATTATCTTTGCATTATTGCAAGATTAACTGGGTTCTAAAAATACTGTAATAGAACCATATTGTTTTGCCTTAAACTGACATATATAAATTTCTCTGAAATGAATTACACACTACACAATTAACAAGCTCATGAACATGTTCAAACTCAAAGCACTTCAATTAAAACACAAGGAAAAGCCAATAGGATAACAACTACATTGGGTTACTGTTGTTACATCAATATTTCCTCCCCATGTAACCTTTAACAATGTATTTCTAGAAATGCATAAATCTTCAGGTCATTAAAAACCATGAGTTAAAATGAGATGACCTTCTCCCCACAATAAATGTTGTAACAAACAGTGTAACACACATCTGTAACTAAAATTTTATAGTCAGTGTACGAGTCAGACTTAGAACTGCTGAAGGCTCACACTCACTCATACAGAGCTCACCAACCCTGATTCTGGTACACTGCATTTATTTTTCAAAACAAAGGCTCAAGACAATACTTCAACTACTATATTTTCAATAAAATAAACAAAACACAGCACAGTGACATAGAACACTGACAAGTTAACCCTGAAATCCAGCCTGCTTATACATTTTGTCTGGAAGAAAAAGGGCTCATCCAAAATTGAAGCTAGGTAAGTTAACTATAAAAATGAGCTACAGTTGTGTATCTACTGTCTTTTTATAGCTCTAGTATCAAATCAACTTCATTCAATCAAAAAGAAGTTCATCCATTTATCTTAAAGAGCTATGAACCAAGTTATGAATGCAAAGTTGAACTCCCATTTTTCACCAAAAATTGAGATATTAGAGAAAAAGCAAATGGATTATTTTAGAGTATTAACTTGTGCTATGTTCCACTTACACACTATATCATATATCTTCATTTTGTCACTATGTGCAAAATAGATCCTGTAACACCATTCTTTGTTAAATTACTACATAAACAAAAAGGGCCTGGAGATCAACCATATTTCATGTCTGAGATGACAGGTCTTTGATACAAGTAATGTATTTGGTTGAATATATGACATGGTATTTGATCAGAAACATTAACTATCTTGCTGTATTCAGCATTGTGCAGAAAAACTTCTGCATGTGGTAACTTCAATGAGATTCTCTATTTGTACTGTACACTTAAGCTGCACTTCAACAATGCTCCTTTAAAACCTCAGTCTTTCCACGATTTTAAGCTGCTTGATAAAGTTTCCTATTAAAACAGCATGTGCCACTAAACTGATGATGAACAATGTTCTGTAAAACCTCTAGAAAAAGAGAGCTATCTCCATTGGAGGATTTAATACAAAAATTATATACTGTAACTGTATCTAGCCATAAGAAAGTCAGATTGTGAGTAATTAGAGTCACTCAACAACAAACTACAATGCTACCAACTACTTCACTGTGACCTAGAAGATCCAGGTTTGCCCTCCCATAGATTTCCATCGGTGTTGTAAAGTGAAGCACAGCAGCCCGTACAAGCTGATTTTATGACTAAAAATTGCAAAAGTTCAAACTAAACTGTTTTCCTGCTAACAGTGAAACACTGAGAACTAGAATTGAAGCATGCAGAAGAAAACAGAGGGGAATAGAACAGGGTCGGAAAGGGGGAGTGTCAGGAATCCAGAGGACAGGAAAGAGCTCATTGCACCTAGCAGTGTCTTGAAAGGGCAATCACAACAAGGGAAAAAAGGCAAAAAAATATTGACCCTTAAAGCTCCAATGCCTACATGTACTCACCAAGAGGAGGAAAGCCCCGAGCAGGGCTTGTATCTCGACTGCTCTCACGGCTGGTATCACGACTGCACCCCTGACTCATGCTGGGTCGGGGGATACGACTGCTCCGTGCTAGCATGCAGCATGGAGAGTTTCAGAGAAGGTGAACAAGTTTAATGAGGACAGAAAGCTCAAAGTCAAGTCACATTTCTGTTAGTTACGGTAATTATTACATTAGTAATTACAATCTGCAGCAGCCTGCTCAGGCTCTTTACAAACCAACTACCTTACATGCTGAGCGGTGTTTGTGATGTGAAATTTGAGCAGCATTAATGTCTGGCTGACAGTCTGTTTTTGACTTAAGCAATCCAAGTTTTGTTATTCAAGTAGAGCAGCAATCTTCAATCATTTAGGGGAGCTCTACTGTTGCAAAACAGATGAGGCTGAAAGAAACCCTTCTGGAATATTTCTTCCTTAATTATAAGATAAACACCCTTCTGGGAACAAAATAGCAGATGAAAATTTTTTTAGGTTATCATAATAGCCATATGCTATTTCTACATAGATTTGCCTTTCACAAGGATAGTTTCGCCATGAACAAATGTCCTAAGGAAAAAAAAGGTGTACTGTACAGACTTGCAGAGGTATCTTTCTCTAATGAAAGGTACTGGGAAAAAGCATTTAGAACCTGAATACCTGAAAGACAGGTTAAAAAGTCATTTGAATTTGAAGAGAGCAGCAAAGCTTCAGATATTTAACAGAAGCTAACTTCTGCTCCTCAAGCATTTCTAAAAGCTTATATTTATAGTTTTATATGCACACAGATTGAGATGTATGCACACTGAAGGGGAGCTTTAAACTCTACTCTTTACTTTGACAAAACCCTACACGTTTGCAGATGTTTGAAATCCTACATGTTTGGAAGATGTTTGCAGAAAGTTATTTAGTAAGCTTTATACCCGATAAAGAACACAGTATTTTCTTAGGGAAAAGAACAGCAGTTAATTGTCAGGATTTTACCTTGAAGAATTTAACGACAAGAGAGATATCCTTTGCTGTTTTGAAAAGGCAGTAGTATATTTTAAGTGTTCAGGAAAAGCCATTAAGAATTTTCTCATGTACAAAGTAAAACCTAATCTGCCAGCTTTGATGACAACACAGCAGAGGTACATATGCATAAAATGAACATGCTAATAATTTGACAGTATCCCTGTTTTTATTTAAAAAAAGCTATTTGCATGCTTCAGAATATATATATATTCTTATAAATATTGTTTTTTATAGAGAACTTATATACCTAGACTCAAGCTAATAAAGTTCCTCTACAGTGTTTCTGTGGTCTCATATACACTGGGTGTGTTAGTATCCTTCAAGCAAAACAGTACAGAACAAAATAGAAACCTTCATATTTGGGTTTTTAAATTCAAATAGAAACTTCTGCCAGATTCTTGGTTTGTCAAATCCCTTCCAGTTTTGCAAAACCCAGTTCATATCTCTCAGCTGAATTAATGGTTCTGATGGTTGACCTTTGATGTCAGACAATACAAGATGAGCTATTAACCAGGATGATTAGATCACCATAATGTCTAATGGTTCTGAGTGAGTTAAATGGTCTTATAATAAATAAGACAGACTAAATTATGAGAACTGGATGAAATTAGGGTTCAAGAGTACAATAATATCACCTCAGATGTACAAGGAAAAAAGCTGACAGGTGAACTACAGGTAACACATTAAAGTCTTCCACACAAATACTTGCTTGAAATTGCAGACTTTCTAGAAGCAAACTTCTCATTCTTGGGTCTCATGCTTAGATGTAAATAATGGCAGCCTTCACATTAGGTTTGCACAAGCAGTCATTTCTCTTAAGCAGAGAAGATCTGCCAGTCTTTTCTACTTTTCTACCCTACTAAAAACAGTAAAGGCTCTTAAGAGAGGGAGAGATGTGAATGATTAAAAAAATTAATGGCTGCACACAATACATTCTCCTTCCATAACAGCTAACAGCAGCAGCATGAAGTATGAAGAAACTGCACTCTAACTGCATGAGAACAGACTAATAGGACAGTGCTACAGATGAAGCACAATACTGACTGCACAAACAGAGCACCCAAAACCAAACACTAGTTTCTTCATGAGTAATGGTCAAACAGAAGAGTTGCATGTTACTGGATATAAACACAGAAGAAAGGAAAAAAAGAATGGATCAAAAAGAACTGAAAGATGAGTCTGTTGTGGACTCCCAGGCACCTGCCTCACATTTTTAATACTGTGCTGTGTATCAGCTGCTCAGAGTATTTCCTTTAGACACTGCCAGCAGTAAGGGCCAGCAGTGTTGTAATTTAGAGAAGTCTCTCATACTGTGACAGCCTCTCTCTGCACTGCAGGCAGCAAAGGCAAAAGTCTCAATTTGAGAATTCTTAACTCCCAAAAGCTGGACAGAAATCAAGTAAATGAGTAGCAAAATGAATTAAAAGGAGTAAGCAGAATGAAAGCAGACAGTGTGCTCACAGCCAGTTCTTCTGTGAGAGTCTAGGACAGGACAAGGTTGGGTTGTTTTTAATAATATCCCAACTTTCTAATGTGTACTGTACATCTAAGTTTTACTAACTTCATCTGGAAAGTCACAGCACTTAGACATGGCTCATATCATTATTAAAACACTTACACCTGTGGAACACAACAGATGTAAATACCACCAGCAGAAAATGATAGTGCCCCTGTTTACCAATCTACCACTTGGAAGAAACTTATATTTCATTGGGGTGTGAATCTGAATGGAGACTAAAAATCAGCAGAGGCTTTCTTTAAATCAATACTAGTATTTTAAAGAGTCTGAAATGCTGCCAAAACAGCCAAAGGAAAGCTCTGCAGTGGGGTACACCCTGTAGAGGCAAGTCAAGAACTGCCTCCAGCTTTCCAATAAACACTCATAGCATATTGCTGCATGAAACTGATAGCCAGCTGTGCCTGCTCCACTTTTTGGAAAATGACAAACTTGAATCTCTCACTCCTTTCAGATCCAGCTGTGCCACACAATCTGCTGAGGATCCAACAGAATTAACTTCGGGCAGATAACTTTCAATCCATGGGAAATGGACATCACCTCTTTGAGACAACGATCTCCTTCAAGGGACCCAAATAAAACCTCAAGATTAAGTGGACTATACTCCTCCTTCCCCAACTATCACCACCAGTAAAACTCACTGAGGAGACAGCAAAGGCAAGCTTAAAACTGAAGCGTCATAAGCAGGACTATACAGGTGACCATGCAGGAACCTCGGCACACCAAATGTGCCCCTGAAAACAATTTCTTCAAGGTGTCCAGCACACAGAAGGAACATTATTCATGGATACCTGTGATCATCATGGAAATCTAAGCTAGCAGCAAGGTACTGATGTTAACAGGCATCCACATGCAGAGGCTCTATTAGCTTGCTACTGCCCCAGGAGGGCCTGAAAAACTCCAGTGGATGGTCCCTGTATTGAAAACCAAGGTGAGTAGGAGTCTATTTAATGAAATGAACAAACAAAATAAAATACCAAGAAAATATAGAGACTGAAGCAACATAATAAGAAAGCATAAAATACTGTTAGCTACTATGCTATAAAGTAATAAATACAATGGAATAATGATATATAGCTGACAGATCAGAAGCTCAGAATTTCTGCAACTGAGCAGTAAAGGCAACACAAGTGTCAGACGCTCCTGTTCCCTTAACAGTCCAAAAAGAACAGGCTGTGGCCATCAACCCTGGGAGGGCAGGTGTAAGCCACACACTTGATACATATCAGAGCTCTCTCCCACTCTCAAAGAACAAGCACTGACTGTCTTCTCAGGGAGCACACCAGAGAAATGAGATACAAATTAATTTCAAAAGAACTCAAGGCTCCGTAATGTACCTGAAAGCAGGCAACCCAAGGATGAGGATTTTACTCAAGGCAATTTGCCTTCAGATGCTCTAGACTGTCTCAAATCAAACCACATAACATGATGATCAGCTTAAGCATGGGTGATGGTACTATCCATCGTTCTTTGCTTCCTCCTAAAGAACAATGCTCTCTTACAGAGTGATAGCAGAACAATTATCTCCAATATTTGGGAGGCACTTTACATTTTAAAAGCAGCAAACAGAAAAGCACAATGACTTCATACAGAGGCCATAAAATAGATCAGACATGAGAAGAACACTGAATTCGGAAAAGCAATCACAATGAACATGAAGTATTTTTTATGAATCATAATGGCATATGCACTCAGGTGCTTTAAAATCATTTCAGTATATTGGAAGAACGAATAAGATACTTCTCTATTAACAATCTACTATAAATAAAAAAGTAGCCTAAATGTAAAATACATATGCTAAGACAACAGTTATAAATTTAATTGCCAACAGTAAGGCTATAATTTTAATCAATTTCAGCCTACTAGTAAAGTCTTTGGAGATAAAAAATAATTTAGCATCAGTATCATTTAAAGTGTTCTTCTACATTAGCTTCAAACTTATAAACCAATTTCTATTTAAAAATGAAAATGTTCAGACAGCGCACTGAATATCTTTTCACCTCAATTCGGATACACAAAAGTTTTATATATGATGTTTACTCACCTGACTTTAAAAAATGAATCTGCTGATAAAATTTGAAAATAGAAACTATTACAGAACATTTACATAACAGTCACTGAGACAAGAATATTGAAAGCAGAACAATTAAAGCAGAAGTCTAAAACGTCGACAAAGAATGTGGCTCCAAGTTATTAGGGATGAGAGAAGCAAACCATTTAAGCTGCAAAATTTCTAAAATAATCCAAGAAGGTTCTTTTTGCCTTTGATTCCAACTGACTGTAAAGACTTTTTAGGACTGAGACGTTGATACTAAATGAGGTCTTTTTGCTGTGATGGTTATTCACGACAACTGTTTTTGCTGCCTGATCTAATAACATCACTCATGTTGAATTTCAAACAGAAGACACATCGTGACATCTTTAGGCTTATTTTGAAAGTATAGCTCAACCTGCAAAATTAAAATTACTGTCCAATAAACCACAATCACATTAACTCATCAGCTGAAAAATTCAGAAGAATAACAGTAACATAAACACTTTCCTAGTCAACAGGAAAGCCTCTCCTTCAAGCATGCAGGTCAGCATGTCACTGCAGTGACTGTTCTTACCTAGTCCTATTCTGTTGGGACTCGTCTCTCGACTGCATCCCTGGCTCCGAGGAATCTTGCTGCGCTTCTCTGAAGATGATGGCACTGGCTGGACTCTGGATGTTCCGCCGCTCAGGCCACCATAGGAGCTTCCTAAGAGCTTACCCGGAGAACTAGACCGGCTACCAGCTAGAAGAGAACCAGAAATAAGGGAAAAACAATTACAACCCCCCAAGATTTTAAGCACACTGACAGCAAAACTGGAACACAATCAACTCTCTATAAAAATTTGATCCAAATCACTCAATAAATTAATGGGAGTGCTCCCTATGGGCCTGCAAGGAAGACTGAGGAAAGCCCATGGACAGTAAACACGGACATCAGCAATCCTGCCTTTATGAACTGTGCTTCCCACTGGGGATCAAGCCCAGACACTGCTGCATCTGAACAGCTCAGCTGGCTTTATGAGAGCTTGTGGAGGTGCTGGGACAGCCCTGCTGCAGCAATACAGAATTCACAGGCTGCTTCTACTCCTCACAAAGCAACACCAACGAGCCTGTGTGGAGAGCTGTGCTGCAGCTGCTGGCTTCTGGCACAGGTCACCTGCTGCAAAGCAGCTCAGGCATCTTCATGCTACACTGCAGTGGTGGCATTACTTTCCTACAATAATTCAGTGAAGGAAAATAAAAGAAAAAAACAAAACCCAACCAACATAAAACCCCCACCACATCTGAAGAGATCAGCACAATAACGGGTAAACCACGTGAGACTGTCACTTCTGTAGAGATGCTGACTTACTCAGGTCTGGTTGGTAAAACCTAAGCTATTTATTTTTCAGATGTAGAAAATTTTTAGCAAGTCGAATAGTTGGCCTGTTTTATTATTTCTTCTCTGTTTGAATAGTCTGTGGCAAGTTTACATTTCTTCTAAGCCTTGTTGTCTGCAAGAGAGTCTACTAACCAAAATTAATTTATATATTTACATTCCAGCTACAGTAGATATCTCTATCTGAAATAGTTTTGCTGTCTAATTCAATGAGATGACTGATACCTCCTTTTTTTTCCCTGTGGGTCTTCATTTGCTAAGTTGTTTGAAAATTAAGTAATGCTAGCTTAAAGGTAATCACAAAGAAGTAATACTCTAAGAGCAATAGACTCAAGATTATTTTTTTTTTGCTTCTTTAGGTATATAAAGTCCCTGAAAATCTGCTGTTGCCATTACAATTCCTGACATTTAATTTATTTGCTAAAACAGCCAGGAAAAGTATACTTGAAAAGGTTGCAAGAACATACTCTGGCAAGCTCACGTTTTGAATTGATTCTCATGTTGGCTTCTTTCTGAAAAGTATCTACACATCTCACAAAACTTTCATTTCCAGACACTATTAGTACTAGCAAGAGTTAAAGACTGTTCTTCTGCCTTAATTTAAGAAGATAACACAATTCTATTCGTCTCATGGACAATGCCATAACACATGTATTATACACTTACTTGTCCCCTCCAATTTCTCAGTCAAAGCCATTCTGAATCAATTAAATATACCCCAATACTGTATGTGGTGCTGGCTCCATTCTCCCCACCCCAAAGTGACAGATGCCAGTCTTACACAGAGCACCACAACCTAAAACCAAGACTCTTCTCAGTTACGCTGCTGTGATCTCACTGATGTCAGCAGGGTTGCACTGAAGTAACTGGAAGAAGAATGTAGCACCTGGGGTTTAAGCTGCAGCAGTGAGCCAACTTCAGTGTGCAGAACATATGCTTACCATGTTTGATTACTGGGAGAAAGCAAAGTCACCCACCATACACATTTTGACTTATGACTTTAAGAAAACGCTTTTAAGTCTTATGGTTAGGAGAGAATGAGGGATGATAAAAGCTTAGCAGTTAAAATATGTGAAGGAAATAACATGAGAAAGCAAGAAAGGGAAAACGTTTCTTACCACCGGCAGGATTAGCTGATCTGGATCCTTGATTATGAGGGCAGACCAAGGGACAGGCAAAAAGTGGATTAAAAGACAGCAAGACAATACAGCGTTCAGCATGCGGTTTATGCTATACACAATACAGACAGATTTATTTACAAACAAGTCACTCCTAAAGCCTCTGCAGAATGCAGTGAGTTAATGTGCAGATGCAACTAAATTTCCCAAGGTTGATCAGCTACTTAGTAAAACGTCAACCAAGACACCAAGACCCAAGTTCTGCCCAAAATTACTCCCAAGCCCAGTCTGCAAAATTGCAGCATGGCTACCCACTGTGTGGGCATGGAGAACATGGTCCTGTGACTTATTATATTTGAATTCAATTATTTCAAGCAACTGGGCTTAAGGATAAAGAACACATCTGATTGGGCTAGGCTGGAAATGGGATTCAGCAAACTAGACCAAGGCAGCAGGTTCAGATATGACCAACCTAAATTTTCATAAGGCATTCTATAAAAAAAAGTCCATAATATTTGAAACCTTCAGATATTTAACTATTCTTTAAATACTTCTGAGACTTGTCTCGTGTGGTCTGACCATTTTTCACCTTACTAAGTTTAGAAAAAAAGAGTAATTTCTGGCTTTAGATTGGTTTTAGGATCAAAACTGAAGAAATCAATTTAGATCAGCATACCTAAGCCCAAATATATCTTCAAGACCTCAATGAAAAGATTTTCATTTAGCCCCATCCTCAACATACTACTAATTTCTTCAGCTCTCGCAGCCTAACACAAGGCAACAAACTGCTTCTTCACCCCTCCAGCATGACAGAGCAAAGCAATGAGAGAATGAACAGAGAAGGGCTTTTAAATAGGGGTACAAAGCAAGACAAGTCCTCAGAACAGACAGATCCTTCCACAAACCCCATCTACTTTTACCCACAAGGCTGAAGGTCCTCAAAACAGGGACTAGTTTTCTCCCTACCCCCAATCCCTTTTCAAGTCTGAGTGACAAAATTCTCCTCAGATGCACATGACAAATATGCAGCAGCACCATATGTGTGGCTCCTAGGGGAAAACCATGCCTTGCCAGGAAGCCAGAGAGCGCAGATGTGTCATGTGAATCAAAGAAGAACCCTTTTCCCCATATCTACACAAAATAGGTAATGTCCTATTTTAAACTGATGCCAAATCCCATTAATTTTAGACAGCTCACGTGTCACACATACAGAAATAGAGTCACATAAGCAGAAGAAGCTTGGCAGGGCAAGACCCCAGGACAGCAGTCAGCTACAGCCACAGGGGGTGTCTCAGCAGGACTCAGAGCCAGTTATTTAGTTCTACAGATGACAGCGACATGAGATTCTGCTGCACAACTCGTAAAAAAAGGCACTCAGATTTGGGGCCCTCTCTGTCAGCAGGAGCACACACTGGCTACATGGGAATTCATTTTATTACATGTCCAAACATTATTATCAGAAGTGAGCCCAATTCTCAGCTGATGCTATTGCAATTCAAGAGAAACATATTAATAACTAGTTGTTCTGCTCCCCCAGGAATAAAACAATTCTTACGCTGGGACTGGGAAACTACTTTAGCCCGGCTACGGCCTCGAGTATCAGCAGGCGTTGAGGTGACACTTGTGGCACTGCCGGAGCTCTGCCTCCTCGTACGGATCCGACCTGGAGGAACGCAAAGACAATCACACTGTTAATAAAAGGCAGCAGCAGTGTCTAACACACTATATACACAATTACCCAGGGTATACAGAAGAATTTTACAGGGAGAGGCAACACCTTTTATTGGGCTGGCTGAGACGCAGGGGAGGGAGTGGAAACAGCCACAGTCCATGAGTCCAAAAACTTCCTTGCTCTCTGTAATGCTATCAGCCAGTTTATTTAAAAAGTATTACCTCTCTATAGACTTTGTTTCTGTTCTATAGTAGCTTCTTTACAAAGGATCAACAACAAAAAATTTCAGCCTCAATTCAGCTTCCTGTATCAAATTATTACTTTCTGAGAAGGTGATCACACTTTCAGAGACAGGTGTGACAGATGCCCTCCCAAATTCCATCACTGGGATTTCCAACTAGCTGCTTGGCGCTTTATACCCTTCTCCCCCTGCGCAGGCTGGTGTGCACTCCTGTGACAGTCTGTCAATGCAGTCTGACCACGCTTTTATTTCAGGCTCATTGAATTTTCCCTGTTTACAGATCCCTCATATTTATCCAGAGATCAGTGTAACTTTACTTGTAATGGAGAATCCCATTTAACACAATCAATGTTGTGGAGAAATGATTCTGTGTGTCTTCTCTTTATTTAAGCAGAGAAAGGGTATAAAGTGTTCTTGGTCCTTTTTCAGTCCTTTCCTCATGAAAAAGCCACAGACATTTGAGCTAGGAAAGCTTACAGGGCCATCAGTTCATCACCTTCCTGGGGCAGGGCTGTTTCCTACAGAATATTCTTTCCAGTGCTAAGCTTCAATTATCTGTCTCTAGTTAATGGGAAAGAAATGATAATTGAGAGTAACACAAAGAAAGCCTCCATCAGTACTTTTCAACACGTCCGTTCCCAGCCAAATCTGAAGTTGTTTCTCAGGACTCATGCCAGTGCTAACCTGCATTCAGAGGATGACTTCAAGTTTCAGGCACAAAAATAAAAGGGAAAAAACCCATAGCAGGTAAGAGAAGAGTCTAGACAACTGCACCCACTGGTTATAGATATTCATCTCCTGCCCTCTGTCTCTACCATAAGCATACAGAGAAATATGAACAGGGAGACACACACTTCCCACCCAAAAAACCCCACTTCACATAAGGTACACATGCAGGACAAGACAATGGCAAGCAGCCCAGGCTGAACGATTGGGAGCTACGTTCTTCTGTGAGCTCTCAGAATATTCATAGCGTGGTCTGCAAGTTTCTGCTAGACACAAAGAGACAAGGAGATGCTTAACTTTGAGAAGAAAGGTTAAACTTGTCTGCAAAGGGAAAAGCCTTCAAGACAGCTTTACTTCAAACCTCTCCACCAGCACCTAGTTTTAAAACAGCTCAGTAGGCAAAATACAGGCACGTACATTCAAACAATTGCTTATACATGAGACATAGAAGAAATCATTAGCATAAAACTGGGAAAACACAAACAAAACTTTATAATCACTGGCTTAACTAAACAAGCTCTGAGCACATCCACGCGGGTCCAGCAGTCATCAAACTGCCTGCTGAGGTCTTACCATCAGCAAGGCTGCAGTTCTCCTCTGCTCTAGGACAGTCTGGCCTCTTACAAACAGTCAGCCTGATATACAACCAGAGGCAGCCCTTTCTGCTGGCTCACTCCCATCCCATGCAAGTTTGGCACAGGCACAGCTACACACAGATGAGCAGAGTCACCCTGTGACTCATTAACAAGGCATGGACCCCGAGCCCCACCATGGGCTTCAAGGAAGAATTGCTTAGGGAAGGAGGCAGACAGATGTCACACTCCTGTCAGAAGCCTCAAGGCTTCCCCTCATTCCTCACACCAGGAGGGCATCGTAGTAAGACAAGAAGTTACACCTGACCAGTCTTAGGAACCAGTAATGGAATTCACTTACATCCTTCCAGAATGCCAACAGGAGGCCTTGGCATTGCAGGAAGTTCTGGGGGGTAACTCAAGCTGAAATTCACCTTTACACACAGTAGCAGACATTATGGAAGACATGTTTAGTGATGTGTGTGGGCCAAGAAAGGGTGAGAAGGTGCTGATGTCTCCTCTTATGCACAGACCACTTAAGATCCTGAAAATTTTCTGGATTTTTCTGCATCTACAAAAAAAATTATTTTTTTTTTGGTCTCCAACAGTAGGTGACTAAGAAGGAGAAAACTGGGACAATATGTATTCCACCTTAAAAAATACAAAGCCTAAAAAAATCTATAAAGAGAAACCAAGTTTAGCTTCTGATAACAATTCTAGAGGCTTTAGAAAGAAAACTGAACTGAAGGGTCAAATTTAATTAACATGTGATTATCAGCAGAATTAGAAACAGAGAACTCAAGTCCTACTCTGAAACCCCTGAGAGTTAGTGGACAGATTCCTACCAACTTCAGCAGTTTCTGAATGAATAAATGCCCAGGAACAAAATTCTGCTTCCTTTTGGAATGGTAGATTTGCGCACTGATTTTGGCCTAATGGGTGTCAGAGAGAACAACGTGAGAGAAGGAGCTGCCCTCCCACAGGAGGAACAGAGTGCCAACACTGATACTGGTTTTCTCATCCTTTCAAACACTGCACTAGACTTGCATTGTGCAAACAGATTTTTACATATATTATACCAAGTACAACATGTATATATAGTAGTTGCACTATACAATACAAATGTGTCTGCTACATTTCCCTAAGAATTTCATATGCAAACAAGAGTCTGCATTCACACCCAAGAGTTATTTGCACATAGAACTATCTGTGTGGCTTTATCATTCTAACCCAGACAGAAAAACTAATTTCAAGCAGGACTGGAAAAAAAGTATCAAGGAAGTTACTTAGACTTTGCTATTGTTGTTAAACTCAAGCAAACACCTCCCCTCCCAAAACTTCTTTGCTTTCAAGTGGGTTTGTCTCCATATCTAGCTCAAACTGCAGATGTAGCAATCCATATTTCATAATCATTATTTTTCTGCTGCTTTTAAAAGCATTACTGCATCCTGACAACAGCAGCACAGCAAAGGAACAGATAAAGACTGTCTCAACTAGTTTCCAAAAAACCATAAAAGTATTTCCATAAAAGAGCCCTTGATCTAAATTTGATACGTGACACATTGGTTAGTACAGAAAGGATTTTGAAAGACTCCATGTAAACGCTCTGTGTCAAGAAATCATTTGCGGATTTTTTAGGAGGTTTTGGTTTTATTTCTTAAAGTTACTGTCATTTTTACAACAATGGTTCAGGATCAACCCTGAAATGTCTAACAAATGTTGAAACTCAGGAAGGTTGTTTGGTG
>JAWWLV010000183.1:11771600-11787238 GCA_035041135.1 Platyrinchus mystaceus | reverse complement strand
GGCTTTCACAAAGTCTAGAAATGGTATGTAACAGCTCCACAACTCAGTTTAATCAATTCCATGCTCTGAATAGTGATACCTACAAGTGATACCCAAGTTACATATGGAAGCACTGGGATGATGATGGTCTCTCCACGGATCAGGATAAAGCATTTAGGGTACCCAGCACTGGGGTTTTGCCCCACTTGCAGAAAAACATTCCTTAAAGAACCTCTAGTACCCCCTATATGTATCACTGCTAAATGACACATGGACATCTGAGACACAGATCAATTAAAAACATGCTTTACATATAAACCTGTAAACAACTTTCTACAACCACCGTTGGAATGGTTATCATGCACATTCAGCATTTGTCCAACATTATACTAGTGTAAGACCTGACTCTGCACCATAATTTTCCCCCAGAACGACCTGATCCTTACTGGAAACCATAACCAGGTTATGCCTCTCTGGGATTTGCACAAGGACTCCCTCCAAAGCAGAGGGCTCAGTGAACAACAGTTGCTCCACTTTGCCCTACACAAATAAGCACAGGCAAATCAACTCAGCACTTGCAAAGGGATGGACCAAGAGAAGTAAGAAACCTACTACCTGAGCAGTACCACAGTCAGTCACACTTTGAATGAAGCCTTGACCTTGAGGACAAGGGAGAACTTTAAGGCAGAGAAGAAATCAGGAATAGTGATTTCTTTAAACTTGTGTTACTCCCAAAGCCTTTGATAACGCACTCAAGGTGTCCAACTGAGCCTCAGTTATCTGAAAACTATGATGAACCACATTTTATTGCCTTTGTGGTGAATAATTAAAAACTATTGAAAATTGTGCCACTGACTCCAGAAATTGCTAATTTTGTTTTAAACTTGCCAGTTTCAGGTTGAACCAGCATTTATGCTTCTCCCTTTCAGGAAAGGCTTGACTTTATGCTCACTTTGAAAAAAAGGCAGCCAGATAACAGAAACGCTCTGAACCATTACTCTGTACTGAAAGTCAGCACTATCACCTTTTTAAAATATTCCTTGAAAATCCACTTCATGATAAAACACGCAGAAACTTTCCTAAGGTTTCCTTTTAATCAGGTATAACAAACATGGCACAAGCCCTACCTCCCCAGCACTAGCTGTGAAGTACCGATCAAGACTATAAAGACTTCATCTCTTTTGAGGTTTCTGTGTGCAAAGCCCTTAATGAAGTTCAGGGAATCCCCATATATGAAGGGTCTGGGAGATCAAGGCATAACAATGCACTGCATGAAGACCTGCACAGATTTCACTGGTATACAGACTCACAATACCCTTCAATAAGGAAGCACGTTTCAGCAACATTTGCCAATTGGGATGCCATGACTTAAAACCAAAGGACTGACACTCAACTCAACTTGTATTCTTGCCACTGGCACATCCTACTCTATCTTGCTCCTGTTTTGAGCTGCCTGGCTCCTAACCAAACCACTGAGGAGAACCGAGGGCAAAGCAGATGGGAACTGCCAAGTCCACACAATGCTGGCTCCAGTTGAGGGGAAGGTGCAGAACTTTTACACTGTAGCTACAGAAAGCCATGATGGGAACCAGACTGCAGATTTAATGTCAAGCTGCACCACACAAAAAAACACGGGGATTTTCTCTTAAACGACTTAGTGGTGACCTGCAAAAAACCCCAAACAACCCACAGGACCATGAGTGTACATGGCATTTCTGCTTTATATTCTGTTTCCTCCTGTATTTCCAGAGCAAGGGGATGTTCTTCTCTTCCCCTACCCTCCTAATTTTTACGTTTATGTCAAGAATATAAAATTTTGCCTTCCCTGTAGTACTTGACAAACTCTGCAAGATCAGAGAGTTCGCAGAAGACCTTTCTCAGCCTTCATCATTCAGTGTAGGACACACTAAATCCTGAATAAAGGTTGTTTTCCCCTGAGCCATCTCAAAGGAAAACAAAGATGAAGAGTTTCAAACAGTGATTTACTCCTTCAAGTACTCTGGCTATTAGTGTACTGTGTTGTAATAATTCTCCCTGATCCTCACTGTCCAAAAAAAGAGAATCCTATAGCAAAAAGATAAGAGATTTGGTATTTAACACTAAGGGGATGGCAAACTCCATTTTTGGAAGTTCATCTCAATTTTCCTTGCCTCAGGCAACTTGCTGGTTTCTATTACAGATTTTTACCAAATCCAATCTGCTTCTAATGTAATTGCATTGAAAACAATAACCAAATAAAAAACCCACTCTTTTGCATTATGACAATAAAGCATTCAATAAGCTAAAAATAAAGATATTCCACAGGACAGCTGTTGTAACTTGCTTCCACAAATATTATTACAGCTAAAGAGAGGATTGAGAACTGCATAGGGTATTTCGTAACTTAACATTAAACCTTAAACATTCAAAGCCAGGCCAAAAATAGAAAGGTTTGAGAACAGGGATGAAAGGAAGAAGATAAAAGGGTCAACAATTAACAAAACCAAAAAGTTCAGTATTACAACAGCTTGGAATTTTCATCCAATTCATGACTGATTTAGAAATACAGGTGTTTAGGCCAACTTCATATTCCTTATCACTGACAGATCACAAAGCACAAACACTTGCCCGAGATGCAGAGCCAGTTCATCTCTCAACACTAAGTACCATATCCAAAAATGGTACAGACCTTCCTCTCTAAATAACAAATCAATGCATCAATAGTAGTAAGGAAAATAACACGTGCCACAAGAGTACAGCAGCACTTCTCAGACCACCACATCCAAATACAAGCAGCCATCAAGGATACCAGCACAGTCCCACAAGACAGTAATAGATCCCTCGAAAAGAGACTTGCACTGGGAGAAAAGGGGTTTGTTGGGGTGTGTGGTTTCTTCATTCTGTGTAGAAAACATTCTTGTTTTCAACTCCTGTCTACCTCAGAAAAAGTGATTTCCCAGTGATCTTTTTTTGCTTGAGAAATAAGAAATAAAGAACAAGTTTTGACAATAAGCCAGAGGAACAGACTGGAATCTTTCCCAAACTAGCAGGCTCAGTGTTCTAGTAAAAAAGCGCCTTTCCTCCGTCTTCCGTGTAAGCCATCTCACTCAGACAGTTAACAACAAAAAGAGAGCTCAGGTTTAAAGAGGCTGACTAAATATTCCTTCCCTAGGGATCATTGTTTACTGTCCTCTTTTTCTGCCATGTGATCATCTCATTCAATTCTCTCACTGCCCAGTCTCTTCCCGAAAGCATTTGGCAGTTGTGACCTGAGCTTTGGATGGAAAAACACAGCAAACCTTTACACATCAAGGAGCAAGAAATCACAGGCCTTGTGTTCAGGGGTTTTTTTGTTGGGCTTTTTGTTTCTGGTTTTTTTTCAGTCTGGGCACAGGTCACCTTCAACCAAAAGCAGCGCTTTAAATACAGAAACCCACATACAACTTTGTGACCAGAAGTCAAGTCATAAAAGCAGACTAGTGCTTATCAGCAGGGAGGAGCTCAAAGAGAAAGTGAAGAATACCCCATGGCATCAAAATGAGCAGGACAACCATGCAACACTTCATGCAGGTCACCAGTGAACATGGATGAGAACCAGATAACACTTTGAGAACAGAGACCAGGCAGGGCAGTACGACTGTGGACACACCTCAGTTACACAGAGAGACTGCTTACCCTCAGGTTTACTGGTAGTACCATCTTTAAGCAAATTAAAGAAAAATAAGGAAAGGGTTAATAGGAAAAAATCAGTAACATCAACAGAAGTGGGTACTATATATTAGCTCCATAAATATGCAAAAAAAATTTAATACAATTAAAGAAATGAAAAAAGTTTGACTGTGCAGAAAATCAAACCTGGATATATCTGAAGAAAACACTTGCAGGTTTCTCCCTCCTGCAATAACCAACCTTTGCCAAACTCCATTTTCGTTGCTTGCCTCACCATTTCTCTCACGGGAATGTGAAGGTGATAAACACCCCTACAAGTTCAAAAGGAAGCAGAGTCCTTCAGGAGCAGCCATGTTTGCATCACTTTGAGTGATTTTGCTGCTTTTCTCCTACAGCCTACTTTAAGAAAAAGACTAACTGTATTCAGTCTCTCAGCTTCAAGGATCAAGTCAGCTTTAAGTAGATACTTCCCCCCTCTTCCGCTCTTCCTTGTGACATAAGACTGTTTGAAGGCAGTTTAGCCACTGAAGCCAGTGTGCAGCATGATTCAAAAATGGCTGCATGTGCAAGCCCAAAAGCACAGGATCTACTTCACATTCTGTACTATATTTCCACTGTGACGTATCTACATCTTGAACCAAGTAGGAACAATTTAAATCAGAATAAGAATTCAACTTCTGAACTGAATACAACCAACACTTCTAAGCCAAGGTAAAACATTTCAGATATGAAAGAGACTCTTCTCAAAAAGGAATCTATAGAAGCCATCCCTGCATAATTCACCAAGTACATTTTATCAGATTAAAGACCAAATGCCCTACATTAAGGAGAAGAAACTTCTCAACTGACTCAGTGAAGATAATCTATACAGTTTAAATCAAACAACAGATTCCTGACTTTTCTTCCTCTTGTAAAGGTATGTCGATGACAAGTCTGGGATTACATTAGTAATGAAACCAGCAGAATGAGAAACTAGCTCAGATGATCAGCTCTGCTCACAACAGAGTTGAAGCTCAGCAAATATGATGTCAATCACTGCCTTGACTTTCCTCCTTGTGACTTCTCCAATGGTATCTCCAGGAGAGAAAGATCCAATGCAAAGTGAGTTGTAAGAAACCCTGAGGTACCTGAAGGTGATATACAATGCTTTGAGAGAATAACGTGACACGGTGCTATAATCCAAAGAGTCAATATAAAGAACAGATACTTATGTCCTGTCCAGCAGAACGGTAAGGCCGACTTCCTCTTGTTTCTGTGTCTCTCTCTTTTGTGAAACAGGAACCGATCAAACTCACCTAAGATGTACTACTCAAAGCATAAAACAATTAATGGAAAACCACTTTCAGGAAAGGAGGAAAGGAGAAGAAGGAAAAGAGACAGAGGGACATGTCAAAAGGAATTGAGCAGTAAGTATTCTCCTCAGCAACGTCCCAGAACCATAATAAGTTCTGCTTTTCCCCAGAAAGAAGAGACGCAGACTATTACACAATTCAAAACCTGTGAAGTTGCTTCGAGTCAGTTCTGTCAGGTTTTTTTTCCTTAATCGCAAAGGGCAAGAGATCACACACTGATCCTGGAAAGCTGGGAACTATCTCAAAGGTATGTTCTTCTACTTAGAGTTTAATATTCCAGCAAAACTGAGGCACTTTCTGCTACTAAAGAAAGCTGACTGCCAGAGTAGAACACGTAGATTTACCTAGTGATGCGTATGACCCTGGGGGCAAGGCTGCAGCAGAACTGAAGGGGGTGGATGCTCCAGAAGACGTCACTTTTGACTTGGCACTAGCTGCTGCATTCACATCGACGTCACTGCGGGATCGCTGCAGAGATCCTGGTGTTGACACAGATTTTGTACTTACTGTAGATGCTGCAGATGGGAGTGGGAGATCCAGAATAAAGAAGATTAATTTTTTGAGCTGTGTGCTTCAAAGAGCCTGACAAGCAGTTTAAAGTACTATTTTTAACATTCCCTGCTGGCACTGAAATACCTCAACTAAGAATGCTTTATCAGGGCAGTGAGGGCTTCCCCACACTGCATGCAAAGATATTTCATCAATGCTGACCTGATGCTACCTCTGAGAACTTTACCAGACACAAGCCTAAATGGTAAGATCAAAAAGGCTGTCAGGCCAGTAAAAAGAAATTTCTAACAGAATCTAGATGGGAAAGTCCAACCACAATACCCATCACTGGCTTGTGAGTTGCTGGCCGAAACAGACCTGCAGGTCCTTCAGTCCAGGTTCTAATAACTTCCTTCACAACACCTCATCTTCTCATGAGGACCGTTGTTTCCATCACTTGTTGATGCTCACCCTCTTAAGCATGAAGCTTGACTACTCAGCTGCAAGCAAACATGCATTTGTGTGCACAGTCAAGTAGGTTACACAACAATACCTCCTTGAATCAAAGGTCTCAGTAGGGTGTAGTGTATAGACAAACCAGCCAGAACCTGACTTTGGTCAGGTGTAGAAGGCAGCTTATCTTTTACCAACAAAGTTTTGACTATTATATTTTGTATTAAAATGTATTATTTAGATTATTGTATGCATTTACTTAGGACAGAAAAGCTGTACCTAAATATTCCATCTGACAATAAAAATAGATTAGCAACAAGATGGAATTTGACACTGTAGGACTTGTGTGCAGACACCTCCAGTAAGCACTGAAACCACATGCATAAGTGACAGAAAATTGTAAAACTAAAGACACCATTAGACTATGTAGCTGTATATCTCGGCATCAACAGACATTTATTCTAGTTATTACACAGCTATACATAACTTGGTTACAATTTTCAAGGCTTTTTAGGCTTCCCTTCAGGTGTAAGCAATTACAGATTAACTAACATTCTTTAAAAGCATCATTTTATCAGCAGCTGAAGCACAAAATATGGTGTAAAACCCAAAACTATTTAAAATTTTTACATATTCAGCTGCCATTTTAAGGAGCAGTAAACAGTGATCAAAGTTTTTCTTTGCATATCCCAATCTCTGATATTCTCATTTTAATCCATCACACTTCATCAGCAACACCCGAGCACGTTTTCCAGCTCCTGTTCTCACCTCTAGATGTAGTACTTCCTGTAGGACTTCTTTTGGCAGACAATGGACGGCTGGAAGTAAATATAATTATTTATTAAAACAAAAATAGTATTTCTTAGTCATCAGAAGCAATGTTACTCTGTTCCCTCAGCACACAACTAAGTTAATAAGAAGTTATTTATACACAGGAAGAGATTAACAAAGCTCGCTGAAGAATAAATACAGCACCACCATGACATTTGTTATAAAAGCACTAAGAAATAAATTCATATTGATGTTATTTACATAAGAAGAGATTTTTTAAAAAAACTTTTTGTAGCTTTAAAAAACTTAACATAAGTTTTTGATACCATATTACACAAAAATCACAGACATTTGGAGTTTAAGTTAACTGTATCTCTAAGACTAGCTAAAATACCTTCAACAGAAAGTCAAATATTGACTTTGCAGTTACAACTCAGATTTAGTTTAGTCATTTTTGTCTTTTGTATGGACAGAGGCAGACTTAAACCTCTAGGATTAATGCAAAATGCAGAACCTCAATCCAGGCACTGTTTTAAGCACACCTGAAAGGAATGACTAACAGTATCTGCTGAGCACAAATAGCTTCCTAGAAAATTATTTATGGAGTCAAGATAATGATTATATTTTTAAAGCCAGTAAGCAGTTTTGCTGCCTTTTTATTTTCATACAATGTTAGCTAAAAAAATTATAAAATATTATCTGGAGTAACCAAGCATAGAGTCCAAATGATGACCAGATGAGACAAAGCTATGAGATGGCTCCCTCCAATTCAGTGGAGCTCTCTGTCTGCAGTTTTTTAACTCCAGAGGCATTGAGTGACACAAAGACTTACTTGAGACTCTCCTGGGAGCTGGAGGAGGAGCGATCCGACTGTGGCAAGGACACGATGCTGTCAGAGTTCTTCAAATGTGACTGCAGGGCCTTCTGGTAGGAAGACTCCAAGGTGTGGTACAAATGCTCTGCCTCTCGGCTGAAGTGACTGTGGAAATCCCAGTAACACCTGGAAATAAGGCACAATACTGTGAGCAAGCCCTTGTCATGTTTTAGGGGGCAGTGGAGCAAAGGTACAGTCAGAGCCCTTTTCACTATTGCCATTAGTGGGCTCATTAGCCCAGGCATTTCAATCATCTACTGCCCCGTGACACATTTAAGACATTTCACTTTTTTCAACCCATTGTATTTCTCAAGCAGCCACAGAGAAGACAAACCAAATGAAAGAACCACTTAGTGCCTTTGTTGTAAAAACATAAGTAGTCAACAAAGCTTTATTATGGAAGGAACCCTCATCCTTCCAGCTGTCTACTGTACATGGGAGACTGCAGATCCACTAGACTGATATTAGTTTGGGACTGGGTGTGCAAGAGCTACTTCAAGAACATGCCAAAGGCAGAACACACATGCATGGGCCTGATTCAGGAAAGCACCAGCAGGTGTTTTATTCCTTAATTTTAACAGTCTTCCTAGAATGCTGCAGAGACAAATCTCTGTACTGAGTTGAGGCTGTTGACTGTGTTTTTGAGAAGAAATAACAAGGAAGAGAAAAGAGGTGCTCCCATGGACTTCAAATTAGTGCCATGCTAAAAATAAAAGAGCATTTTAAGATGAGGGAAGAATTCCTCTACAGTCCAAATCTCCTGGCTGATAGCTAAACACCATTCACTCTCAGCACAAAGGAGATGAAGACTCTCAGTACTTTTCAGGGGGCAACTAATGGGCAGTTTAAGAGTACAATCATTAGCCCAAATGAATCAAGAATTGTATGTGTGTGACAGCCAGTCCTCAGAGAAGCCACATGCATTCTCACATCACTAGAAGAAAACAAATTTCTGTCTTACAATCAGCCACACTGCTATTTAATAAACATGGGAAGAGAGAATTAAGCATGCTCTCTGAAGTCTTATGCCATTCTCCTCGCTGTCTATTCAGATTAACTGGTCACCTGCTGTGAAGTCTCAGTGACTACTGTAATTTTCAGTGATGGACACACTGCCTTTTCAAAAGGATTTAGGCAGTCCTAGTGTGAAACACCTCTGCTTGTAACACAGCATTTAGATTGATGAAAATTTTTGTTCATTGATTTCATGTTTTACAGCATCCTCTTTCTGAAGAAAAATGTTCCTGTAGTGTTCTGTTCAGAAGAGCGTGATCCTGGTATATCAGGATACTACCATAAGCATGACCACATTAATGGAAATGCCTAAGATCTTCAACAGAAGAAAATTAACTGCAAATATTAAAATTTCCTATAGATAAACACAAACATATTGTTTCAGTGGCATAAAATATTACCTTCATTTAGGATACCATTTAGCAGTGTATAAGCACAAGGACTTTTATTTCAAGAGTAGCAAATAACAACAGAATGGACTATTTCAATTGGATGGGACCTACATGGAACATCTAGTTCAGTTGCCTGACCAATTCAGAGCTGACCAAAAGTTAAAGCCTGCTGTTAAGGGCACTGTCTAAATGCCCTTTAAACACTGACAGGCCCAGGGCATTGACCACCTCCCTAGGAAGCCTGTATCAAATGTTTAACCGCCCTCTTGCTAGGGAAATATTTCATAACGTCCAGTCAGAACCTCCCCTGGCAGAGTTTTAAAGCATTTCCACACGATGTACCCCAGGCTGGGGTTTGCTCTCCTGGCTGACTTCTAATCAGCTGCTGTTTGCCAGCACCCCCAGATCCCTTTCTGCAGGACTGCTCACCCAATTTATACTTTGGCCCAGCACTACTGTCTTGTATACAGGCCAAGAAAGAAAAAAATATATTAGTAATAGTATATCTATATATAATATGCTTGTGTACTAAACAGAAATCTCAGTTTGTTGCAAGTAAGTCAAACTTCAAAAAGAAAGATGAGGTTACTAGTTCTCAACTCTAGACTGTTAAACAAGGTAGGTAAGCATTTTACCTGCTCAGACAGAAAAAAAAATATTACAAGAAGAAAGTGAAATAAGCACCATTACAAGATGCATTACACATAACTCAGCCCTGTGTGATTGCCTCCTGTGGCATCTGCTGCTGAAACTCACACTCCCCAAGACAAGGAGAAAGTTACCACCAACTGAAGTCAGGAGAATGTAACTTGCTTGGACTTGTGTCTCAACCATGCAATACCACTGGCTCACCACACAATAGGGACAAAGAAGGGGAGGAAAAACAGACACCTTCCACTTACTTTCTTGCCTCTATCCTGGCTTCAGAGTCTGCATCGTGAATTCCCTTCTTTATTGTTTCAGCTAACACTGATATGTGTCTGAAACAAGACAGAAAACATTATCCAGCAGTTCAGAAAGATGAGCAACACTTATAAACAAATTACTAATTTGATTTTGTCTTGGTCTCCAAAAACAAGCAGTTCATCACATCCTCCCATTTTGATGTAAGATTCTTTGTAACCTTTATTTATTTACTCTAACAAGACATTTTTATTTCACCCACACTGCTGTCTAGGAAATAGCAAGCAGCATTCCTTCATAGATCTTTACTTAGCTATTCAAACTGCCTGGGTTCAAAAACTCTCTCTTAAGTCTTAAATAGTCTTGCACAATCTAGGGCTAAGGAAATTGCATCCCAGTCTCTTCTCCCACAATTACTTTAACTGGTCATTAGTTTGAAGTAAGGTAGAAGCCTTTAGAAGCTCCTGATAAGACGTGTAGTAGCCTTCACCTCATCATCTCACTTCAGGGTGCAAAAGGAAAAGAAAGTTTATTAAGTAAAAATTACTGCATTCAGGGATTTGCTCAGCCAGGTTTTCCAAGGCTGGCAGAGGAGACACACCAAACTCTGAGAGAATTACAGGGACAAATGGTGTGTGTGCACATAAGTACGTGCTTTTTTTGGTGGCAAAAAAATCTTTACTAGAGCTACCTGATACAATCTCAATCTCCTAGATTATCCTTTCTCCAGAATTAAATTCCTCAGATATAGGTAGGAGAGAACTAACCCACTTGTATTCAGAACTTACCTTTCTAGGGAGTGTGTTTGCCACTCCTGCAACAGCAAGTCTAAAAATTCGTAACAGCGCCTGACAGAAGAGAGAAGAAATGTTAAGTTAAATTAACAGGGGCATGCTGGCTTTGTCATCCCTGACTCTGAACAACAGCCATCTTTTGTTAGGAAGCTTTTTGGGACATCAAAATTCAGTGTAGATTCCAATAAAAACGTCAACATCTCTAAAAACATCATTAATAAACAGTCTGAAGTATTAACTGCAGGCAGCTCACTATAGAGAAGTCTGTAGAGAGGGCTTGACATAAAACAATTCAGGAAGCCCCCTGTTCATTAAACAGGACAGGAGGCCAGAAGATTCATGCTGATAATTTGAAGCTGTTAGTTCAGGCTTCACACAGAAATTTCACCATTAGCTTCATGTGGGGACACTTTCCGACTTTAATCTCCCTTCCTCACCTCAAGAAACTAAGGCACAAGTGTGCTGAAATGACTTCAAGGTTTGTTACCAAATGCAGCAACAACAAAGCCCTTCCTTTGGTCTAACTAGAACAGAATTAGTTCATCTATGTGGACGAGGCAAGAATTTCCCAGTGAGGCAGTGGACTGAAGTATTTAGATTTTAAGTGCAGACAGGACCATTAGCACATCCAGTCCAATTTCCCTTCCACATGATGCTATCACAGAAGACTACTTGTGCCACTGGCTCAAACACATAACAGCTAAGAGTGGGCAACAGGAACGTGTCCATAAAAAAGCCAAAAGAATATGATGTTACAATAACATGTAAGCACAAAGATCAGTTTAAAAAACATCTCTCTTTGTGGAAAAATGCCTTTTCCTCTCTGCAGTGTTGCAGCCCAAATCACGGGAGAGAATGAGATTCATGTTATAATAAGGGAGTGTGTGTGTTATTTCACGAATAACAACAAATACTTTTACACTATCAGAAAGCACATATAAACCTATTAACTGGTAAACCCCAGTAAATTCAAACTAAAGTCTCACCTTCTAACTGCAACAGACTTGGAGGTACAATTACTGGTTATGATGGGTATTAACCGAGGGATGTGCGTATGCTGGAAGAAAACAACAAGAACAGGAAAAAATCTTTACATCACAGTTCTACAGAATGAAAGACCATCTCCTTCAGCACCTGAGCCCAGTATTCAGATACTTCTTGCAGTTCAATTCTTAAAAGTAGAACTGCTAAATAAAGCAACACTAACAGATGTGGATAGATTTTTGTAATTAAAAATATATTTTATCTGCTAAAATATCTTTAACAAATACTTTATCATCTTCTATAATGACAGGCCCCAGTGAGTCAAAGAGCTGAAGACACTGCAGGAGAATAGAAACTGCCAGTGGTGACAACTTGAGAGACATCAGGCTACCTAGAGATTACCCAATAAATCACTAAGCAGAAGCCACTGCTGTGAACTAATTGTTTTAGGAAACCTGAACTGTCTGTGAGGTATTTTAGAGCATAATTAAGAGGATGAGAGTGTGCTGCAAGGCAGGCTTAAAACCCTCTCAAAGAAAAAAGTATGCTCAGCTCTTAGAGGGATGAAAATATCTTGCATTGCAAAAGGAAATATTTTTCCTACTATTTTGGCAGAGCTTAACGAATAAGGTTGCATGACATCTGAGAGAGACAAGCCCAGCACAATCAGAAAAGTAGATTAGGCATTTAATCTAATTTTCATTGCAGCAGCATTCATATTTCATCAGAAACACCGCAGTATTTGGAAACTGTAACATTGTTCTCTTCTGATGTATACTTACTCGAATGATTAATCTAACTGCTACAACACCAGAAGTGGCCATGACTTTGGCACTATTCGGAATTAGATTAAAAATTGTTGGCATGATGGCTTCTGCCCCATGGTCAAACTTGTTTCCCAGAACTGATGACAAATGTCTGAAAAACAGAATGAAGTCATGGTGATAAGTGAGCTGAAGACTAAGCAAGTCAGATTTCAACAGAACATCTGACATAAGCACATCTGACATCTCAATCTTTGCAACTGTCACCTCTTCTCCAACTCCAAAGGACAGAGTTCCTTTGCTTTCATTTCAAACTTGTGCTCTACATTTATCTGAACCCTGAGAAACAGTAAGATCAGCATAAAATAAAGTAACCAGTACAGCTAAAAATTTATTATCAAACAAATGGGATCATGGTGATAGAATGTTTTTTTCTGTTAGTTTGTAACTGAAACTCCCTATTTTGCCTTAATATGCACAAAATTGAAAAAAAAAATGTTAGAAACACTGCAGCACCCTGTTTCTTGAAGTATTTCAAAGGATAGACAGTCAAAAATAAAAACTAGCTCAGTCTGAACCAGAACAAAACATGTACATTTTCAGCTTTATTGTTCAATCCTTCCCTATCATGCATGAAGGCACAGCCTGATCATTAATTCTGCATATCTGTAATCAGCATTGTTTAATACTGAGGAACACAGTTTGGCAGAATTACAATTAGTGGCCTACACGGATGTGGTGAAACAACTGTAGCAAAATCATTTTCTACCTCTAACAATGTAGAACTAGCAGCACAAGTTGCATCCTAATTGTTTTTTGACCAGTGTCTGTTCCTTTTTTTCTACATCACATTTCAAGCACACATAGAAATTAAACTTACCCCAACGTGATACAAGCCTCTCGCACTACTTGAGACCGCAGATCTTTAGCAGATAATTTAAATGCTCCATCCAAAAGCCTTAAGTGTTGGAAGAAGTTATCATATTCTGCAGCTCCAGCCAAAAGTAAGGAGCGGATCTTTTTCAACTGTTAGGAGCATAAAAGAAATCAGTGACTGTTAATGAGCGATAAATATAAGGTTAGTTATGTTCTGGGTCAATACCTGGTTGTGGTTCACTCCTGAACGTGCATTGAGGAACTTGATTCTTAATGTCCAAGCAATTTTATTATTCTGTATCTTAGATTCAACTCATAGGTTCACATACTAAGTGAAATAATACAAACATACTAACTTATAGAAATCCAGAAGTGTTGCATACAGCTACTCAAACTGTATTATTCATTACCCAAACATTAGTTTTTAAGCTAAAAGATATCTTAAATATTCCTCTCTGTTCCCCTATTTACAACAGCTTCTAAAACTTAGGTCATCTCATAGCTGACTCATACATTAAGAAGATACCTAGACCTAAAGGGCACGTTCACACTCAGGTCTGAGTAATACTGACTTATATCTATAATGTGCCCACTGACTTCATTAAAACAATTATCTGGCTCTAATAGAAGTGGAGCCCTGAGCCCGAAAAATGGCAGATTTTCTATTAATATCACAGGGATCACCATCTCATCCTACAGACATTCCTCTGCACACCTTCACAGGCCCTCATGTACACCAATGCACCTGCACATTGCCTTGATTCAAGCTCACTCTCAGTACAGAAATAAAATTAAACAAAAGTAAGCTGAATCAGCACAGTCTGCCACTCAGATCTGTAATACAGGATTGACAGAAGTCACCACACCACTGATGAAAGTCTACTGTGTAGACAAGACCGTGCATCTATTCATATTATGAAAATACAGCTCACCTCAGTAAATAAAACTCATTCTTGACATGCAAATAACATCCAATTTTCCACTTCCACATTTCTCACAGTCATATTTATTTATTCAAAACCTAAGTGTGTAAATTCTTTCTGAATTATTTCACACCTCCTTTTGCAGAAGTATAAATAAGTTCTCTGTAAGCAAAGGAATTTTCTCCCTTATGAGGTAAGTTTTAAAATATTCTGAGTATGACTTCTGACATTTTGATTGTAGAATCTACTAGCAAATTTCTAGCTTTACATCTCGATTTGCTACATGACTTCCAGTTCAACCTGATGCTGCCTCAACAGATTCTTGTATATCAAATGGCATTCTCCTTCACAGATGTGGTTTAAATTCAGTCTCATAAGGAAATGTTTCCACCCAGTCTGGGGGAATATAACAGGTGTTCACCACTAAAACTACATTATGGCTTTACTCTGATGTTATCCCAGTACCTTATTCATGGGATTAAGCTCAGTGTAGAAAAACCTTCTGTTAAAAGAGATCATATCTAAGTTCACCACTTACCGCAGAAACTCTCTGTTCCCAGTCGTGCTTATCATCTGATAGTATCTCTCTGATTTTATTTATGGATTCCTCAAGATCCCGGCTGGAATAAATCTACAAATTGAAATACAGAGCAGCACCATAATGCAAGATTTACTTCAGAAAATCAGATCTCTTCCTAATGACATTCTTATGTCCTTTGCTCCTCAATGCTTAAACATCATGTGCTACAACTGGCTTTGCATAATGCCCAGAGTTTACACTCACTGCCTGTAATCAAAAGCTACAAAATTATCACATGACAATTAAAGGTTCATCTTTTATTATTTTACTACAGTCACACAATTTTAAACAGCATTCCTGCAGCTACCAGTGGCTGTATTTGTCAAGACCTACAAAAGATCATGAGTGTACACATGGGTGGTTCAGCTGTCCCAAACACAAAGCTCTGGTGAAGGAGAGGGGATACATGATGCATCTCAGCTATCCAGCTAAATCAGCAAACATGCACTGCCCAGTTGTCACACTCACACAGCACCAATCCCTGAGACACAAGTCACCTTTGCTTTCAGTTCCCAGAGGGTACAGATGAGATGGAGAGAGGCTCCTGCTGATTTAAGTCTTCATTTGACCAGGCTGCACTGTGCAGAGTGCACATCCAGTTCCGGCCCCACATCCAATCCTGCGATACCTCTATCACATCGCTTCCACCTCCATTCCCTCCACTTCTGAGGATTTCACAAAAACTACCAGCAGATACCACCACTTAAAACTTACCTCCCTTCAACTTCTAACTTGCTTCCCCTTTAAAGAAGATTTGTTAACATGACAACGAATCATAAATTGCTGAGGATCAGCATGAGATCCTATATCCATCTTCTGCTTTTTAGTACAGTGTGGTTTAT
>JAWWLV010000183.1:11734566-11771500 GCA_035041135.1 Platyrinchus mystaceus | reverse complement strand
TGAGATGGAGAGAGGCTCCTGCTGATTTAAGTCTTCATTTGACCAGGCTGCACTGTGCAGAGTGCACATCCAGTTCCAGCCCCACATCCAATCCTGCGATACCTCCATCACATCACTTCCACCTCCATTCCCTCCACTTTTGAGGATTTCACAAAAACTACCAGCAGATACCACCACTTAAAACTTACCTCCTTCAACTTCTAACTTGCTTCCCCTTTAAAGAAGATTTGTTAACATCACAACGAATCATAAATTGCTGAGGATCAGCATGAGATCCTATATCCATCTTCTGCTTTTTAGTACAGTGTGGTTTATCTTGTAATTCTACTCACCTGAACCGTTGGGACATCTTCAAATGCCTTAATGAAGTCTTCTTCATCCACAGCACCTGCTCCCTCTTTGGCTGCTGACACACAAATGAAAAAGCTTTTTCAATCTTCTTATCAACAAGAGAATCAATTAAGAAACCACCAGCTATCAAGGCACTTAATCAGGAGAAAGTTCACTATCCATGCAGCCTCAGAGTGCAGCAGATGTAATGAAAGCAGAGACAGGGAAATTCAATGCCAGGCACAGGCTAGACATTCATGGCATCCTTCAACTCATAGGCACAGAGGGCACATTAGGGGAAGTCATTACAGTAATCACTCAAGAGTTAGGGGACACAGTCTGAAAGATGAAAGGGAATACTTACTTTAATTATATGGGAGATGTTATTTTAAAGGATTTAATCCCATCTATAATAGATGAAGGTGGAGATCTGACAGGTGCACAAACAGACGAATGATAAGGAAGATAAATAGTCTCTGGAATACTAATCAGATTAGAGACTGTCTGATATAGGGAACTTTCTCCATTTCTCTAGGCCACATGTAGAATTATAGTCACATGTAGAATTATTGCTCAGTTTTCTTTCTGTGCCTTCATTACCAGCCATGCCCAAAGGTCTTTTTAGGAGAAAGCCAATGTGTCAGTTTTAGGTTGCAAGGGCTAAAGTTTAGCATGTAGCTGTAAGCAGCCTGTCTCAGATCAGTCAGAGTTGCAGCTATAAAGGTTTAAAGAACACTGCAACACTGACATGATTTACTCACAGCCCTCAGTGCACAACCACACACATCCAACCTTTCACAAATGCAAAATACGTTATAGGGATTCATGCAACCTGATGTGGCACAACAGAGAACATACATGTCCTGATTTCACAGGGAAAAAATTTTTACTGGATTCTGGGGGCCGGTCTGGAAGCCCTTGCAATAAGCTTAGTATGAACACTATAAATACTTCACATCCATGTCAATTCATACATGCTATTTGCTTACTAGAAGACTTGGAGCCCAGAGGTGCAGACCCAAGTCTGCGGGTAGTCCCCATCCCAACTCTGCGCGAGTTTGCAGGGGCCTTGGAAGATGTAGAGGAGCTGGCTGAGGAAGGTCTGTTCCCATCCACGGAGTCTTCATCATCAAAAATTTTATCTGCCAAAGAAAACCACACTCAGCTGTATGGCCAGTGAAGCAAAGAACGTGCCCATGCTATGGCAAACACACTGCATGTTCCAGTCTGCTCTGCCAGCCCTCATCTAAGCAGTGTCCTCATCCTAGAAATCCGGTTATTCACCAAAGACCACCCAGCCACTGAACTCAGTCCTTTGCTATTGCAGCCACTACATTATAAACCCTTCCAATGAATGCATTCAGATAAAAAGAGCAAACTTCAAATCTACAGCAGAAAGACGCAAGCCACAGATAACGCTTGGGGTGTTTACAGTCTGCATCTCCCATGTTGATGCCTCCAACAGCTATTTTGCCACAGACTGTAGCAAAACCAAGACCATAAGCAAATCCAAGATCCAGGTGTGAGGAGACCACACAGCAGAGGCCACCCTGTGACACCTGCCAACTGCCTGCACCAGACTGAGGATAAACAGGGTAACCCAGGAAAGTTCACATGGCAATATCCATACTGTTGATAGACCCAGACCATTAATCACAGACCCATCCAGAGTTATAAATCCCCATTAACTCTTTAAATTATCACTAGATATTATTTACAAGGAAACAGAAAAAGTTACTTCAAATTCATAAAATCATAAATATAAGGTGCATTAAAGCTTATAAAACTTTATGTGTACATCCAGCTTCAGCCTCTACCACCAAACATGAACATAAATTAACTTAAAATGAACTACAGTCACTTTGATTCTCACAGAAGGTCATTTCAATTCCAAAGGAGTGCTTATATTGCAGTTTTACACAGATTATCTAATTCACTTGAAAAGCCAGCCTTAGGTTGAAAGGTGACAAAGCATTTGGGCAGCTGATGTAGATGGAACACATAATTATTGAGGCCAGAAAGCCAGCTCAGTCCCCATCGCTTAGCTTCTGCACACTAACACTTCATTCAAGATTTGAGAGCTGCTTCATGGCAATCCCTCTCCAACAACCCAAGGTACACACCCACTCTCCACAGGTTTAGGAACATTTCCTTCACAGTTTTCACTTGGCAAAAAGTCAAGCAGGTGCTTTAATCCATCCCTGCTCAGGAAAGCACCTGGGAACATCTAGTAACAAATACAGGCTCCTAGTTAGACACTAATGAGTGAAATTCAATACAGGTTGAGCTTTCTGAAAGTAAAAAATTAACTTGATAACAGTATAGGCATATTAAAGGGGAGGTAAAAGAAAAGAAAGGAAAGCCTGTACTGTTCTCAGCCCAATCACCTTCAGTCTTCCCTGCCTGAAGTGGCATTAGTTTATTAGCATCTGGACACAGAAGCACCATCACAGAGCATCTAAAAACCTAACCACCCTATTTTCACTATGTCCTGTGCATGATGCCATAATCCAACCACAGCACAACACAGAAATGGCAGGTACACAGAAGGATCCAAAAAGTTAAAAGGTGGCCCAAGGACATCTCTCCCCTTAATTTTGATATTCAAGATGTCTTGAAATATGGGAAAGGGCTTGGGAAAAAAAAAAAAAAAGCAACATCTAAAGCACAGGGGTAACACAATAATAGGTACTTGTACTGTTGTTCAGGCAAAAATGAACAAGGCAGAAATGAACACATGGAGCTAAAGAAATTTCAGGTCGCACAGCCAAGGAGAAGAATATAAGCCATAATTAGGATGTAGGCTCTCTCTTTACACAGTGCCTGAAGGCAGCCATGGTGACCATGCTACCTCCCTATTGACACCATTCATGTGCTGACATATGTAATTCAAAAATAATTTGAAAAGAGCTCAGGGAACAATCATGAGAATGATTAAAGGATTAGAAAATATGTTTTTAATTCAATTAAATGAAAATTCACTGCAGGAGTTTGTTTAGCCTAGCCAGATTCTTAGTAAGTTGTTTGATTATATTCTGTGTTAACAACTCAAGATTTATTAACACAGTTTTCCAGTGTGATTTATTAATACTGTTTCTCACCTAATAGAAAAATATACAAGGCCACTGGCTGACGATTAAAAACAAATTAAATTCTCAACTGCCTTTATTCCCCCCTCTCTTCCCTTTCCCCCCTCCTCAATTTTTTCCAATGAGGACTAACCCTCTATGAGGTTAGGAGGTGTGTCACCCAGTGAATTCTACCACAGGCAGTTCTTAAAAAGCAAAATTGAATTTTTTTTTCTATAAAGACACAGTCTAGTTCAAACAGGAATATTTCAAAAACGTTATTTGGTTAGAGTTGCACCAAGGTCAGGGCAGATCAAAATAGACTTTAAAACACATAATCTCTGAAGCCTGTAGGAAGGGGTTTAAGTGATTCAGAGAGACTCACACAAACGTTCAATTCAAAAACCTCTAAGCAAAACTTGTCCCAGTTGCACTTATTTCAAAAGCTCCTATATAGATATTAAGCAAATTATTATTTGCCATATGTGTATTACCAGCCAAGAGAAAGTCAGTCATATTCAAAACAAAAGATACTTTACTAGTTCATAATCATTTTCATCAGGTAATAAAATTCTCCATAGCTGCATTTCAGGCTATCTAGATGCATCCTTAGTTACTTCATCTTCTATCTGCATTTTTAAAGCCTCACCCCCCTGAAAGGAGAAGAGGGTGTGGTTTACTATGTCATATAGTTAATAAAAAATAAAAACATCCAGATAGTAAAAGCATCACGCTCCTTTAGCACTTTAGTAATTAAATAAACTATCATTTTCACCTAAAACAGGCTTTTCTGAGCATTAGCAAAAATACAACACTCCAAAAATCCAACCAGCCCGTCCACAATTCTGGGGATGTCTGGATTACAATCACACCCTCCTGTTCATTAACTCTACAAACTAAGCATTACATATTTATCAAACCAGAATATCCCTTCAGTAACCCAACAGCATTTTCTCATCCAAGCAGAGCAGAATGACAGCGCCACATTCAGAACTGCACATCAAGTCTGCCAGCAGCACGTGTGCAGGACAGAAAGAGAAACAAAGAGCAGAAAGAAACCTGAACACAGGAGTACAGAGAACAGAAAAACAAGCTACTATACACTATTGTTAAAAAGCCTTTTTTTTTTTTCCAGTCATTGATTCCTGCTCATAATAATCACTTCAGCTAGGATCATATTTTTCAGCGTATCTGCAAATGGTAAATTCAGCATGGGTGTAACTCTCAGGGCACCAGCTGAGATGCACTGAAGCAGAATCAGTGCCTAATTCTAACATTAAATAACCACTGATGCTCTCCCATCCCAAGACACCCCCAGTGCTCATTTAAAAGGACCTTATAGTACTCTCTGCCAGAGACATGCCCTTATAAAAAGAGGCCTTTGTCTGCTCGCCACTGCTGCCTCAGAGGAAGAGAGAAGACAATCTGCTTTACATTTTTCAATTCCTTTACATTATTTAAGAAGAAGAAAAAAAAATGCTTACAAGTACATATCCTTCTGCAAATAAGCTTCCTCAACATTCCTTCATATTTTCCATAGCGTGCCCAGATGTAAGAGTGCTTCACAGAGCGCTGTGGCTTTCAGTCCAGAACATAATCAATCATTGCCCCTCGTATTCATTAAGCATGCTGTCTTCCCACGTGGATTTAAACAGCCATGGCCTCTGTCCTCTCGCTACAACTGCAGCTCTGCAGGATTTTCATCAACACCCATTTCAGCACAGGAAACTTCAGTTCACTTCTAGGAAGGAAATTTCCTTCTAGTGAGGGGAACCTGGGACAAACAATCCAGGATGAAGCCGAGCTGAGTCTGCCTGGCTCGGCTGGCTTGCACTAGGATCCAGCCTGACTTTATCCCCTGGGAAGCGCTAACAGGAGCATCTCAACAGCTGTCATCATTTGTCCATGACGAATAAATTTAGTCATTATTCATTTTAAAATGTAACCCCTTCAGGTCTGGGCAAGGTGTAAAATGTTGAGAGGAGGCTGCCCTAGCTGTTCAGGAACCATGGTAAACAAGGGCCAACATTCCCCTGCCTGAACCACCAGCCTGGGACCTTTTAAAGGGAAGTAACTGACTCTCAAATTTCCTTTCCAATGAAATGAGACGTTTTCCAGCTTTTAAAAACTTAAGGATGTCAGATTCAAATCTTTTAGTTACTTGCCTGTAAGCTTTAAGGAAGACAACCACTCTGTAATGATGGCAGACTGGGAAAAATGTTTCTGATGAAGATGCCCCACTTGGTCTTCAGATTCAACTCTGTGAGGGACTAAACTTGTCCTGGGCCCACTGTGTTCATTTATTATATGCCCCATCTCCAAGCATTAGTACACAGTTGAAACAGGCAAGATGGATACAGCTTGCAAGTATCACCTGCATCTCTCTTAGAAGAAGCTCTCTTTTGGGTGCAGATGAAGGTGGATGGCACCAGGGAAACCTGCCTTACCACTCTCCCCATGGCATCCTGCACCAGGAGACACGCAACTGCTAAAGCTGTTTTTAGCTCCAAATCCCATGCTCAACCCCTACTAGGTGGGCAAAGCCCACCACCCTGAAGATCTGAGAACCTTCTAAAAGCCAAGAACACATCCTGGCAAACCTACCAATGCCGAAGAAAACAGTGTATGTTCCTCTTTACTACTTTCTGCCAGGCATAACCCCATGTGCATTGGTCCACATTTTTGAGACAAGACACCCCTCAGACATCTCAGCTCATGCCCTGCCCCCAGGGCAGCGTCTGGCACCCCCATCTCCAGCTATGTCTCCTGTAGGACAAGAGGCACAGTTCACTCCTCCCTGTGGGTGTCCCACCAGCCTCCAAGGGAGACAACCTCAGCCAAGGTTACATGTCTCTTCCCACTAGCACACACAAAACCTGTGCACAGCTTAGCTGCAAGCCTGTCCAACTCCAGCATAGGTATTGTAGAGGTTTCGCCAGGAAAATGAGTTTACGAACCTACTAAAAATGAAGGAACATGTGTTTGCTCCTCAGCAGGATTAAATGTTTAAAAACAAAGGAGTGGCAGCTACAAGCAGAAGCATGGGCACAGCACGTCATTAGGGTTTCCTGCTTGGCCATCTCCCACAGTTTCCCAGCTGGTCTCTCCTAACCCCAGACAGAGTCCCTACTTTCCCACCCTCCACACCAGGTAGTGTTTTGAGTCTCTAAAATGCCAACTGCTCAGTGACCCTGGTCAGCCCACCCAGAGCCACCCACCAACTCTCTCCCCTCAGGTCCGGCTCTCCCAGGTCTCCCCAGCCACCAGCTCCAGTCCCAGTCCACCCCTGCTGCTGCCTTCTGGCACCATTTGCTGAATCACCTCATTGTCCTTTACACCTGGCTTTGAAGTGGATTCCCAAAAACCCAACCTCATTGTGAACCCCTTCAAGGGCTCACCAGGACTGACCAGCCACAGCAATGATCCTGTCTACAAGGACATACCTTGGCTTCTTTCTCTTATTTCACATACATCACCCTATTTAAACTAGAATATGTATCGTTGTGGTGGGAATTTGTCTTCTGAATAAGGTTTCTGCAACGTAAATCTAGACATTTGTGACCTTAATAAATACAATAAGCAATAAATCAGACCCAAGACAAGAATGTCATGCCACGTTAGCAAACAAATGCTTTTTGTCTTAATAATCCTTACAACACCCATGTGCTTTTCTTTAAGCCCAAATGCTTCAGTTTTCCTTCCTTAGCCAGGAATGGGGACACTCATCATCTTGGCTGCTGCCTCATTCTGTCTAATCATGAGCTAATGAACCTAACAGGTTTTCAACTGCTATCACAAAGGAAAAGAAGAATCCTGAAAGAAGTAAAATTTGGAATTGTCTTCTGCTCCATATACCTCACGCTTATATAGGCAGTTTTCTGATACACATCCTGCACAACACTACAGCAATTTCAGAGTACTGATGTCTGCCATACCTTTGTAAGCAGAAAAACATTTAGGCACTAGAAATAACAAATAAATTACATTTTAAAGTTCCCTTTATCACACTGATATGAGGAAACTGTTGTACACTCAGACCTGACCAGATCCAACACCAGATTAGGCAGACCTAGTCCGTATATGGAAAGAAAATTCCAGCTTCTATCTGAGAGAATATGCAATAGCCCTGGCAACACTCAAAATCTGCTCTCAAGGACTGGCCTGGTAAGTCAAAAAAAAACATCCTGTAGAAGACTGATCTGAAATCATGAAACTCATTACTGATTTAAATTACTTTTCTGAGGGATACAGCAAAGTTTTCAGAAACTTCTGTTCATGAAACTAACACACCCAGAAATGGGAATTTTTAAGAGTTAGTGAAACTGTCATTTTGACAGTTTTCAGCCATATGAAAGTTTCCATTAGCTTTAAGTAGATTTAGGGGAGGTACAAATTACACAAAACTTGCATTCCTACAAGCTTTGTAAAATTAAGTATCAACAGGAGGCAACAAAATCGCTATGATACTGAGTGAAGGAGAACCTGCTCAAACAGCCAAAAGAATTCACTACAGCATCAAAAGCTGAGATAAATCCACAAAAAAGCCAGGATTTATTAGTTTTACCAATTACTTTAGTACAGTTCATATAGACACCTAAACAAGAATCAAACACCCATGTGCTAGGGGCTGCATAGACACAGCCTTTATCCCATACTAATTTTAAAAAATGAAACAATTGAGAGACAGATGCAGACACGTACATAAGGCAAAATAAAAAGGGAGAAGAGAAAGGGATAAGGATCTGCTTTCCTCAAAGTCATCCTTGGAAATACAATATTCCCACAGTGCTTTGTCCAGCCAGGCACAAAGCCTTCCCCTAAACCTCAAGAGCATCACGAAATCCACAATGCTTACCTTGGAAAACCACACCCACCCCAAAAGCCCACACATTTACATAAACTTTCAATTCCAAGAGCAAAACCAGCTTGTCCCTGCCCTGCACTTGCCCCTCTGCTCACCCAAAGGTTCATCATTGGGTCTAGCCGGACACCCACGCGCCGTTCACCTGAATGGAGACACGACCATCTCCAAACGCAGCCCTCCACAAACACCCCAGCCCTTCCAGAGCCTGTAACACGCTCCACAACAGGCTGTCATTCCTGTGTTTCACTGCCAGCTTTCCCTGCTGACTGTGCTTGGGGGAGCTGTCCCTGTTTTGTTCTGGACCTTTGAAAATACCCTTTAAATTGCACTGCACACACATTATTACTCCCTCCTCACAGCGCTCTCATTAGCATAATCTTCACAGATAAAAACCACAAAGTGGGCTCCTGAGCCCTAGAGATACCAATCAATGAGAAAGGCTGTTTATGCAGGTTGGATCTTTTAGAATCAGAAAATACTTTTTCCAGAACTTCTACTACTACTGCCTAATTGCAGGACTGGTATAGGTGCAGAAAAGCATTTTGTCACACCCAAACTGCAGATAAAGCACACTGTTTTCCATTTGAAGATTAATCCTGTGTGCTGCACAGTGCCAGTGTTTAGATTTTGCCTCAACCTTACTGAAGTTTAATTATTTAGGAAAGTAATTATATAAAAGAAAGCAAATTCTTCTGCCTTTGTACACAAGACAGAAAAATTCCATTCTGCAGAAGCACAGGAGCTCCCTCAGGCACCATCTCCATATGCACACATGGCAGGGATGTGTCAGGCTAAAGAGCAACCAATGAACCTTCCCCCTCCTCACTCTAACCTCCACCTCTGCATTTGCTGGAAACTTTATGGAAACAGCCTGGACTCTGTGTTTGCAGTGAGCAAGTGTTAGGATTCAGGCAGCATCACCCAGCTCCTGATCATCCACATTACACCCATCACCCCACGCCGGGTCTGTGGTCAGCTTTGCACAGTACTCACTCTAAAAAATTACATAAATGTGATTAAAAGGCACAGCCATTCAGCAGAAGCAAGAAGGATTTGTTGTTATTTTAACATGTGAGTAAACTGAAACAGAGCTGAGGGACATTCTCAAGGGCATGAAGACTTCAGGGCATTGCCAGAGTCTGGATTAAGCTCCATTCCTGAACATATGGGGGTTTTTTATAGATCACTTTCTCTCCCTCCTACTACAGATGCAAGCAATGTCACAAACATTTTCTTATTTTCCCAAATTTTTCTTCAAATCTGGTTTACGCACATTCAAAAAAGGACATTTGCAAAAGGTTTCGATAAAGTAGAAAAACACATCAAAACGTATTAGAAAAAAATGCTTTAATTTAGTTGTTGTTGACAGGTTGCGTGAAGCTTAGCCACACCTGCAATTGAGTTCTCTGTATTTCACAGGCTTAGTGCCCAGAACTGCTACAGGAAAACAGCAACCAAAGACTAAACCGAGTTCCCAGGGAGACACCTGCTGGCGACGGCTTGGGGTTTATCAGCCAAAACCCAAATGAACAAGCAGATAGATACCTGGGAAAATAGGTGAAATTTTGTCTTACTGGACTGCCTACACCCTATACAGATGAAGATAATTATGAGGTACACCAACAATTTGAAGCCTTTAAATAACAGATGTTTTTCACCAGTGAAGGGCAGGAGCACCGTGTGCAGACATGGCAGGTGACTCCAGCCCCACAGACCAGGTCCAAATTTCCAGCTATTTGCACCATCTGCTGCTATGACATCATAGGATGAGGCACTTCTCCAGCCTGCATTCCCCAACTGGCATTCCCTGCACAGATCCCTCTGCCTTGTTGGGAATTATGGCCAGTGTAACTCACCTCGATCCTGACTGCCCCAGCATCCTTCAGTGTCAAGGAAGGGAAACTGCAGTTCCTATTGTATCATTTATTACTTCTTGAAGGGGTGCTCATTCCCTACAAACGCAGCACACCAAGGTGTAAAGCATTGACAACTAGCAGGCAGAGGTGTACCAGGAAGGAAAGAGCATCCTGACAAAAAGAGCAGAAGTATCTTGCTGCCTCCAGTTACCCAGAGCACATTTCGGAGAGGGCAGAAATGCTGCAGATTGCACTTCCAGCCACCACGCACTTCCAGCCACCACAGAACATTCTGCCAAGCCTGCTACTGCACACAAGTCCTGCAGCAGAAAGCTTCCCAGAAATATCTACAAGGAGATAAAAATGCCATGCTGCAGGCTTGTTTCCTTTCTGGACAGGTCTCAGAGGATAGCTGGGTCAGTGCAGTTACGCCAGTAAGATGTGCTGGAGGGATCTGGGGAAGCTGCAGCACCAGCTCTGTCCCAGTACCTTCATTTAGATCTATTTACAATCAGTAACAGGGGCAACATGTTGCCCAGCACCTCATATTTGCCATGAATAACCCTCTTAAGAGATGGTGGCACATCCTAAACTTTCCAAGCAGACACCTTTGAGCCAAGAAACAAAACATGTGCAATTATTCCTGAACAAAGAAGGAAAAAACAAGGCTGTCAGTCTACATCTCCTGCCCAGCCACAGAAACCAGGAGCCAGGGCTTTGTTCATCTGTCTGATTAAAGGCTAATGCAAGAACATAGGTACATCTGCAAAAACTGTATGGTGCTATGCACATCACACATCAATGACTCCCACCCAGAACGCCCGGCCTGATGCATAATTAATATACTTTAATTAGATGACCATTTAAAATACTGTAAAATGCTCTGTCGGCAATAGCCATGAGATGAGAATGTCTCAAACTGCAGGTGGTTAAGACAAAAGAAAAACCACAGAAGGAAAACTAGGGAGCAATGAGCAACAACTCGACAGCCTACATGCCTCTTGAGACAGATTATCAACTACTACAACAGGCATGACCAGTGTGATGACCAGGAATCTTTACCATAAATTAATGCTTCATCTTGGCAAAGATGCATGTTACTACAGACTGTGCAGGCACATATACAAGCAAAGTGTACAGACAAGAAAAACTCAAAAGTTGAATTTTCTGATCAAGCCTTCGCTCTGTAGCCAGAAGTGGTTACCAAACAGTGGTCTGAGATGCTTCTGAGCTCCTGGGACAGTGGCTACTAGGTTAGAGTTGGCTGTATGTTCTCCAGAGCATCCACTGCAGCTGTCAGCAAGGGAAAGGGATGGGGAGCCTGACTTGGTGCTGATGCTTGTTCTGCAGTATTTAGTAGGACTGACTGGCTGCATCAGCACTCCCCTGATGCACTACAAAGCACAAGTTTCTGCCTACACCCAACTAATAAAAGTAGGACTTGGGATGATTCTTGCCTCCCCACCACTTCAATTCAACTCCATGAGAGCAAGCAGAGTCTTTGATAAGCTGCACAGACACAGGATTTTGCAAACTGTGCTTCAGCACCATGACTTCAGTGCCTGTGTTTGCAGCCTCTGCACCAGTGTTCATAATGTCTATGTAAGCACATTCAACTACATTCAGAGCTTAGACCAGCAACCTGTTAGAGCTGGTGAGAAGTCCCTATTCCCTACCCACATCACACTCATTTTGGTAGTTACTGGCATAGGGAAGCAATGGTTTGCTGACAATCAAGCCCACTTGGCTTTTATCCCCAGTCTCAAAAGAGAATAAACATTCCTTTAATTAGTAAAATTCATTTACTAATGAATAGCTAGCATTTCACTTTTCTCAGGATCATTGTAGAAAAAAACTTATTGTATTTATTATGATCACTGAAGATCAGTGACTTCCATGGTAGCTTTGAAAATGTTCTCTTTTTTTAGAAGCAAAACCAGAAACTAGTAGTAGATAACAGATTATGAAAACATTTTGGACTCTAAAAGCACCCAAACTCAGAGCAGGAAGAAATGTTTTACTTTTAGTAAAGAAATGTTTGTTCAGTAGCTTTTAGAATGAATGTTCAATAACAGTAATTTATAATACTACTCTGCACAGACTTGTGTATGATCTAGATAGTATTAGTTCCAGTTTTTTGATATAGTGGAAACAAAGGCAAAATTCACATAAGGAGGCTGACTCCTGGTCATGCAGAAAAGTCAGAATCAGAGCACATGACAGAAGATGTATCAGAGTATAGGATTCCCTTTATCTAACCATCATCACACCAGGCTAAATTGTGCTTCCAGCTCTATACACTGGGGGTGGAGGTGAATGCAAGAGCATGCAGAACTTGATCTAATATTTTATTTTTTTAGACGCTAATATCTCAGATTTTCTTCTTCTTCTTCAAATGAGCATGGAGAGGTTTTTAGCACAGCTAGCAGTGGCCTGTTCAACAGATACTTCAGGACAGTATATGGTTTCCATGTGGTTGGCTAACAGAACCTAAAGAATCAAATTGATATTTACTATGGCTTCAAATATAAGCACAGTGTGACTGCCTGATCTACAAGTGGAAAGCTCCAATTCCTGAGACACACCAGTTTCTTGGGCCTTCTTCACACACCCTTCAAAGCCCCAATTTAAACAATCCATTGCCTCAAGGAAAAAAAAATCATGGGAAAAAACCTCCAAAGCCAAAAATATGTCACAGTAACACAGCTTATAAAATATTAACAGTCAGCGTGGCTTCTGTTTTCCTGAAGCTTGTTTCCCCTACTCCCCAACGCCTTTAAAAAACAAAAGACAGATCTAAGCACTTGCATCCACTTTTCTCCCCCATAAACAATCATCATCATTAAGTACAACAAATAAAGCAAGTCATATTCAGAGGAGGAAAAGGAAATACAAAGGTGAAGTCAAGACATTGCTGAAACTTTCGTTCCTTCTGTCATTAATGACCTCAGACTACTAAATCTGATATTTGTATTTCAGAGGAAATGTGAAACCCTGAGCAAGCAAGGGAACTCTAATGTGCTACAAAGAAGAAATCATCTTTCCCAAAGAGCTTTCAATATAAATAATGCAGTCATAGCGTAGTTAAAAATAATTACTGTTATTCAGACTTTATATATCAACAAAAAATAAGCACAAATATCCTCCTCCTTTTAAGAGAAAAAGAGCAGTTAAAGAAATGCAAGTAGTTGTGCCCTAATCAGTCTGTTTAACATAGTCCTGACAACCCGTTTTTATTTGGCCTCCATCAGTGGTGCTGTTCACTTTCTCCCCATGACTCAGCATCCTTTTTCAGCCATCCTCAGGCCCCTGCACCAGGGTAAAACTTAAGCTGCCCAGCTATACAAAACCACCTGCCATGACTGAAAGTTGGACTCAACAACTGACTCTGCTACCACAGCTGGTCATTTGACTTCTTTAGTAACCATCCTATTTTCTTCACATATATTGTGTGCACAGTAGAAGATTTCCACAACTGTTACATCCATGAAAGAATGATGAAAGAAATCCGTTTCCCCACATAAAGCTATTTACTGCATCAAATAAATATGTCAGGAGCAATTAGGAAATCCAAATTGAAAAAATGTGGTGTGATAGACCACTAAAATCTTGATTCATCTGACCTGAACTCTACCAGTTTTTCTCCTGTATCTCCTATACAACTTGACTCTAAATCCAAAGCCACCTTACACCTAAGAAGAACTAAACAAAGGGACTAAGGGCAGGCTCATTTTGACCTTAATCACTTGGTTTAACTCAAAGTTCAGAACTTGGTAAGAGGTGGTGGAAGCTATGAATAAAGATTTATAAGCAAGGAAAAGATCTCCTCTGGTTCAAGGGCAAAGTCTGTCAAGTAAAAATGAAGGATGAATTTACCTCAGGACTCAGACACATGATCAAATTATTGCTGCTTAACAAGTTATAAGACACCAGCTGAGCTAAAGTAACAGCCCTTGTGCTTCTCTTAGGCTACAGCAAGTGCAAGGTATGTAATTTAACTTGGCCCTAAAGAAAGTTAAGCCAAGCAGAATCATCCACATTTACCACAAAGAATACAAAAATTAATCACAACCCAGCTAAACATCTCACCCTGCATATAGTCATTAAAGACTTCACAAAACAAATGCTGATCTAAATGGAACTGGAGACATTAAAAAAACAAAGAGGTTCCCATGCAAAAGCTGGGAATGCTGATTGCAGAAAAAGCCTGGCATAGCCATTTTCACCACTACTAGGGAAAGAAAGAAGTCAAAATCACTCATCTTTCCTTAGCAGTGACACCTTCTCACAGGTGACTCTGCCAGCTTAAGAGAAGCTGATGTAGAACAAGATTGAGACAATGTGCTGAGCACTGCTGGTTTAAGTCCTTCCTCATTCACAAAAGTCACTGAAATCATAGTGAGATTACATCAACAGCAAATGCTGGTGTTCATGAAACTAAACACCCAGATCTGAATGGCCATAAGGAATCTCAAATCCATGCAGATGCGAAGAAAACCTACATGCCAGTCTCATGGGACACCTAAATACAACTGATTTCCATCTATATAGATTTCTGGGTTCACATGGGCACACTTGTCTACATGCAAGAGACGAAGTCAAAACCAAAAGAAAACAACACTTCATTAACACAAGGAACCATTTTCTAAACAGCTTGAGATCTCTCCTTTCCCTGAGGCAAGTCTGCCTTGCACAGCAATTCTGTACATCTGTGACCCTGAAAGATCACTGCAATGATAATTCAAATGGACAAATTAGATAGGAGCTTCTTCGCCTTTGCACTGATTTGTCTACCCAGTAGAAAGTTAATTCCCTTCCTACAAGACATTTATTCTTTTTTCCTCAATTGCAAGCTGTAAAGCATAGCCCATATAAAGGCTCAGCTCCTAGAAACAAGCTGTCCCCTTTTCAGTAGGCTGCTCAGGATGTAAATGCAGAAGTCACCAGGAAAACCACAGACTCCATTACACAACCGTGTTTCTGTTTTGTTAAACACTGTGTCAAATTGTAACAAAAATTGTAAAAGAAGCATAGATATACATGTTAAGATGAACATTTCCAACTCTTATTTTGGTTATAGGATATACAATTCACCTTAAAGCTTAAACTCATTAATCTTAAAACTTACAAGGATTTTTACTACTTGCCTGAAACACAGACAAAATCTAGGTAAACAGAGCTTAGTATGATACCTGATGTACACAGCCTGAGTTAAAGTGTTGGGAGATGGAAATAGGCTCTAGAAAGGGCCCAAGCAGAGGTAAAGAGATTAAGTTTCTATATCACACAGGGAAGGTAAGACAGGGAATATAGAAGGCAAGACAGAAACGACTGCAAAACACATAACAGGAGTTCACAAGCTGTGTGCTTTGTGAGCCATCCTGGGAACCGGCACATATGCGTCAGCGTGTTTGTCAGATCAACTCTTATCATGCTCAAAAAGCAAGAGTCAGGCATCCCTTTCAGTCCAGCAATTCAATTAAATACTTCCTAGTGACTGAAGTCATGATTCTTTATTCTCCACTATTAAGAAGTCACTCCACACAGTTCGATGTTGAAAGTAAAAAAAAAAAAAATCACTAAAACATTGTCATATCCAGGAGATAATTTAAATGTCTAATGCTGCCTCTGACAATGCCTTCTTGGCTGGTATTTTTTAAGTTGCCAGACACAAGTTCAAAGCCCAGCATAACTACCTAGGGTAAATCAAAGACAACCAATTTAGACCTTCTTCCTGTTCAGACATGTTATGGCATGTACTGTAATGCATGAAGATTTTCTGGACAGGCCTCCAAAATTTCCAAATTTTACTAGAGAGTAGTTCCTCTACTCTCTGGGACTTACAAGGCAGACAAATCAAGATAAAATGGATCCATAATAGTATTCTACGAGCTAGGGATAGAATAGAGCACATGAGTAACAAACTGCAAAACCAAGTAACACAACATTTGAGCATAAATCCTAACCAGAAACAAAACCAGAAATTAACAGATTGCTTTAATCCTAAAAAGGATTCTTTCTAGGCTGTTTGGCAAAATAAACTCAATAGGGTTGAAGTCTGAGACACTTCTATCTTGGAAAATCCTCCCAGGTTGAGATAATGGTCTTCAACTAGTTACTGGGCCTTTCTTAGTGCAGTAGCAGGGATGAAATTTTTCCCTGAACCCAAGTTTACCATAAGTGATGACTGGGGAAAAGAGACTTGTTTTCTAAGTTTGCTGTGAAGATAATTACCCCAAGGTAAGGATTTGCAGTCATCAGGTCACAGAGATGTGAGGGAAAGAAAGATCTTTGAAGCACCTTGAAAATCAGAGACTACTGCTTCCTCACGTTTGCATGATTTTCTATAAACCCATTAAGTCTTTATTTTTAGATCATTTTGTTGTCATCTTTCACTCAATTCACATTCTTGTACAGGACAAAATATGACTAAGAGCAGAGGAGCACCATTTCTGATTCACAAGAGGTAAAACACCCTGCAGGTCCTCATGTCATGTTCAGTAATACATCTGTGTACTGCATGACAAAAAAAGCCTAAGTTCAAGGTTATTAAAGGCACTCTGTGTCTCATGAACTGTAAGGTGTCCAGACACACCCAGAATTTACATTCCAGAGCAGGAATCAAAGACAATAATACATGTCAAAGAATTAAAATATTTGATTTTGAACACATTTCATTTTAGATACAGGAGCATGCCTTAAGTCAGAGGTACAAGCTATAAGGATGCACCAAGACTAAGATGGCTTGGTTCTGCTTTCTATCATTAACATTGAAAATTTCATGTGAGAGACGTTTTGAAATATGACTGCTCCTCTTACACATCAAAAAGGAGTACATGATTTGGGGAATATTAAAAAAATGGGAGTAAGTTGTCAAAATTAAATGTGTTAAAGCATAAAATCTAACTAGGAAAATAACAGTCCTTCTACACCATTCATTTCACAGTAGCCTTTGAGTTGCATGTGAGAAGCTATACACTCGTGTATATATACAAGTATATATATCTGAGCTTTCACAATGACTCAGAGCTCTGCAAATACATCTCTCCCAAACCAGTTGTAAAAACCATTTGAGAGCAGAGATTCACTATTTCTATTTACTCATTCACCAAGTAAATGGATCTTGAGGAGCAAGTAAATTCTTTTAAAATTGTAATACTGCTTAGGATCAACAGCCAGATTCCAGACGCTTATGCATTTGCTTTACATTTTCACAAATCAGAAGCAGGAGTGGCCATGTCAGTGTTATGCTCTGTGTAACTAAGTGTTAATACTCACTTTGACAGGCAGGATTACTATCTGTTGACACACTGAAAAATGCTCACAAACTCCATGACTCAAACATTATCAGATATGGAAGCGGTAATAGCTCAGAGGAGGTGTGAAAGTGGAGGCAGATATGAGCACCAAATTAGCAAGTTTTTATTATTAGCAGCTGTCTCCAGGCATTGCTTAGACTATCTAAAGAATCAGTATGAAGAACTAACATTAAAAAAATTTGCATGAACAATTGACTATAAAGATGTGAACTGAAGGAACACAGAAAAGCGTATCAGTAGTAGCATATCAAAAAATGTCAGGAAACTGGGTTGCAAAAGAAAAAGCGGCATAAATTGTTCTCCACCCAATTCAGTAATTTTTAGCAGGCAATACAGGCTGCCTGTACCTTGTTGTTTAACACAAATAACAGGGAAGGCTCACAGGGCACTGCCATCTGTCAGCAGCTGTCGCTGAGAACTGATCACGGGGAGCAAGGAGCAGTTAGCAGCACCCTGCCTCCAGAAGCAGACAAAATTCAGAAGAAAAAGGAATAAAGTGTGGGGGGGAAATAATGTCTTATCAAATCCCTAAACCCAAATTCTATGGCCAATGTGTAGATAAACCTTCAGCATTTCTGGAGAAGGCAAGTACCAGTTAGAGGTTGAGAGTCTGCTGGATCACTTCATTCCTTTCACAAGCAGGAGTGCTGAAGTCCTGTATATTTGCAGGTACCTCAAAAGTAAGAGACTTCTGCCTAGGGACAATCTTCAGATGTGGCCAACTGCTTTACCAGGTATCAATTTATTCAGAGAGAAAAAGATTTGGGGCCTCCCAAAACACGAGAGCAGGATCAGCCTGGTTCATCTGAAGCTCACACATCAACCACTTACTTCACTTGAGCCACCTGAATCGCTCACCTCCATTACAGAGCACTTACTTCAATTTCAAATTACTATTTTGTCCCGACTGGAACCGAATGGCTCAGTTATACAACGGCTATTTACTGTTTGTAGTGCTGTGGCAGCCTGCAGCAATGAGTGACCAGCAGCATTCCGGTTCATTGGATATAGTGCATATCCTATCAGTTCCCCAGGTGTTGCCAAACACTGAATCCATGCTTAGGAGACACAAGCTAGCCAGGGAAGCAAGCGCTGAGCCATTCACCTGCATGTTAACCAGCACCCAGGGGGCTTTCAGTCCAGCTAAACTATGTCAGTTGAGCTAAAAAGATGAAACTACACTCACACTGCCCTTCTGGTGAGGGTCTATTCTTGGCATGATTTATTTAGAAGGGTCTGTAAAGGGATGAGAACAACTTTGTCTCCTGGCGCTATGGAGAGAGGAACCCTAAGTCTCTTATGGAATTAAGGCATGACCTACACATGCACTTCTCCTTACAGGTCCCATTCTCATTTAGGCAACACAGATAATGAGCACAGCTCCTTAACAGCAAATGACTGAAAGGTCAACAAGCATCTTGCTAGAATGAAAAAAACCATAAATGAATCACAAACTAAAAAACAGGACAGAACTTAGGAATTTAAACTTTCTAAATGAAAACTCTGAACTCAAAGTAATGACAATAAAGCAGCCCTAAGCCTGTTCAAGTCTCACTCCTGCAAATGCACCACCATGCTGGTAAGTCATCTGGTTCTCTTTAGGAACCATCTGTGCTTGCCTTCACTTACAGAAGAATTACCAAACTGAGGAACCAGCACATGTGAAGCACAGCACATAATGAACAACTATAGACTCACTTTTAGCTTCACTCAGAGATTGTATGATCAAGTAAGATCTGGTTTTTGCACTCGGAAATGTGGATTTCAATGCCACCTTTACCTACCGGCATCCGTAAGAAGTGAATGCTACAATTAGTGCCATTTTGACCTGTTTGCCTTGCCATTTTTCTCATGAAAAGCTTCAAGGGCCCCTACTATGCTTTTCCTCCACTTTACAAATTGGAGACTGAATTGATAAAGTCTCCACTGAAAAGCAGAACAGAGGAAATAGATCAGAGAACTTCCAGTCCCTCTTTCTTTTTTATAGTAATTTTGTGGTTAAATTTTAGAACCAGGGTCCTACTAATTCATCTGGAAATCCTCTCCCACTGACACAAAGAACCACTTATAATTCCTGCCTGGAATACGTGGGGGTTTGTTGACTTGAGGGTTGGTTCTCAGTCCCCTGGATCACACTTAAACCAGGCTTACGTAGCTTATTTTTGCAAATATATGAGGAAAGAAGGTCAAAAACTTTACTGAGATGAAGAAAATCTATTCAAACATCCTGAGTTCCAAGAAATGTTTAGGTTGTCTAAATGGAGGAGTACAGAGCTCTGTCTTCAAAATAAAACTTAACATTACAAGTAAAGGTTCAGAAGACTTTTAAAAATAGTATTTTGAAGAACAGCACGAAGATTAAATGGAACAAAATACAGCTCACCTACTAATTTGTAGCAAGCTGCTCCTCAGATAAACAATTAGAATATATCCACATTTAAATATCAAGCTTTAAACTCTTAATATTAAAATCAAAGAGCAATCTGCACCTTAATGCTTCACTGAAAATGCCCCTGTGCAACTTGACAGTCACACTGATGACAGAGCAATAAAACTAGAGTGAAGTACTCTCACCAATTCTAGTATAACACCAAATCAGCAGAGGATGTGCATTAAATGATACAGGCTGCCATTTATAGAAGTGCCTCTGTTGTGGCTAGCAGCCTTTTCATGCTGACATCAGGTTGTGTTGTTAGCTGAGGTCACATTTTCTTCTGCCTTTAGCCCTGTTACCACTCTTCATAAACTGAAGTGCTCGGTAAGAGACAAACACACCACCTCAAATGACACTGGCAATCTGTGTCTTCAGCTTACTGACACACACAGCTATAAAGTACTGAGTAAAAGAAACACTCAATGAATCTGGAGGTCTTCAATACCTACTACCTCCTACAGAAGGAAAAATAAAATAATGGCATAATTTAGGCTGACATGGGTCTCTGGATGTCAAGTGATCCAATCTCCTTCCGAAAGCAGGGCTGACAAAGTTGTATTGCTCAAGGCCTCATCCAGACTAATTTTAAAAGTCTCCATGGATGGGGATTCTCTGGGCAACCTGTTTCAGTGCTTCATTCACTATCTTCAAAGTGAAAAAAACATCAAGTCATGGGAAAAAAAAACCCAAGCATTGGGCCATCCCCTCAGTCCCTGCAGTACGTGGACTACTGGAAATTGCATAAAACTAACTGATAATCTCTTGATAAAAAAGGTCTTATTTCTAATTCAGAGGTTTTGTGGAATTAGTGGTCTTACAGATACAAAAAAGGCAGGATTCTAGCCCAAAAATTAAAAGATGAGCTGTTGATCACAGCTTTTTCCTGGTGTTTGTAGTATGTGTTGTTTCACAGAAGCCTCCTACGTGCCAAACCCAGCTGGTCAGACCATCGCTGTCCAAGGGTGCAGAACACAGTCAAACACAGCCCAGGTGCATTCTCACCTCTAACTGGTACCATGCATCATTTTTTAGGACATGTAAAACATGCTCTTTTAGATGGCTCTGTGATCCAGCCTTCCTGAGAAGAAGCTGGTGGAAAGGACCAAACCATTTCCCTGTGCACACACTGGAGGCCCTGAAGGAATGTTCCACTGCAGCTGATGGAGCACCCGGCCTGGTTTTTACAAAAGACACAGTATTTTGCACAGTCTGTCACAAAGCTCCCACTGCCCCAGTATCCTACTGCATCTCCCACACTCTCAGGCAGAGTGAAGAGATCTTTATACCATGCTTCAATAAACAAGAAATGGTTTGGACAAAAATAGGGACAAGACTGCTTTAGAGCCCTGGATAATAAATAAGCTTCAGGGAGCAACATGAAAGGAAGCAGCAAGCAAGAAGCACAATGTGCACACAAAGACACAGTATGGAATCTCTGGAGAAATCCCACTACAGTGAGAAGGATCCAGCACATCAAAAAAATAGAAAAGAAAAAGACATCTAAGGAAAGCTCTAGAGACAAGTATGGAGCTTCTTAAGGGGGAGGGGACAAAGAATAAGTTTCAGTGAGCTGGTGCATAAATATTTTGCCTGTGGAAGCTTGGGATCAGATCTTATTTAAGTCTCCAGTGAAAAGAAGCATGATTGTCTCTCCACATCATAGAAGCTCCATGTGATTACAAATCTCTGCAGATTCAGCTCCTGCCCAGCACAGAGCTCAAACAGCAGGAGCATAAATCGGAGTTGAAGTGCACTGGCAGAGCTGTAGCAGGAAGTGTGCCTGGCCCTGCCCCTTCAGACTGGCTCCAGGACTGCCCCTGATCCCCAGCAAGAGCTGGGGGCAGGTCAGGGGGAGAAATATAAATGATCGAGAACAGAGTTGGACCCATTCTTCATAAAGCAGACCTAATTAGAAATGTCAGGTCTCATTATGAGCCAGTGCTCCACTAGACAGAAGCCCCATTACTCCAGAGAGATGTGGAAGACGCATTTCTTAAAGCCAAAGGAAACAGTCTCATTACATTGGGTAAAGGTAGCACCAATGCTGCCAATCGCATAAAGAAAACATCAGCAGAGGCAGTGCCAGCACTGTTTCATACCTAAAACTTCTATTTCCCCCTTCCTTCTGGAAGACTAGGAGCAGTCATGCCTCAAAGACTCATACGAGGCTATTTATAACATAGTCTACAAGCAATTTACAAAGGGTCTTGTTCATTTCTCATTGAAATCATTAGAAAGACTCCATTAATATCAAAGGGACCAGATCTGGAGCAAAAACAATTAGTGTAAAGCTCTGCATTTAAGGATCCAAAACTTTCTTATCAAACCACTGTCCATCCCGGTCTCCAATGAAGTCTAGATATGTTTCATATTCCTTAGACATCAGTATCTGCATATTACACCAGACACTTCCATGTCAAGCATCTAAAAGACAGGTATTCATCTCTTCCTCTGTAGTGCATTGTTTGTGCCAAAATTCACCTGGCTTGACTCTGAAGGCCAACTGCAAAGCAGCAGCCATTAGCAGCTTTCCTCATGAAGATTTGTCTGCAGTGAGGTCCCTGCAGGCTACACACAGGGTGTAAACCAAGCCAGGATTATTCAGGGCTGTCTGCAGTTTTGGGGCTTCAGGGGAATAAACAAAAAAGAGACTCAAACTGCTTTTCACAATGCAACAAAGGTTTCCTTTGACAGAGCAGCAAGGCAGAATTAATTCCTTCAGCAGGCAGAAGAAACCCAGTCATTATACAGTATTTGCTGTCTTAATACTACAAAAATAGGATGTTTTTACTTATTATAGCCTGGTTTTGTTCTATTTCACATCACTATATCTGAGCTACAAGCAAAATACTTCAGCCAAACATAATGGAGAAGGAAGGCAGCGTAATGCCAGACCAGGGCCAAGTACAGACAATGCATTAACTGTACTTCTCTCTGGAGTAACAAATCAGCACTTGTCTGCTCCTGCATTTGGAAAAGGTCCTCTTCATGCCACAAACTCACATTGCCATAACTGCAGTTTTTGTTCTACCACTGTAGTTAAAACTGGATACACCATCTGTTTTAGTGTGTCTTTCTCAGAAATGGACTCGACAGCCTAATCTCATCCAGCCCAAGGTCAATGATCTGAAAATGCAGAGAGACCGGGTACAAGAAGACCTTCAGGACCCCAAGCATTTGATCTTAGGCTCTTTAGAAATCAACAAGGTGCTCTTCAGTCTAGACACTTGTTATGGAAGCTGCAGCCACTGTGGTTACAGTATACAAGGGTGGTTAGAGTATACATGGGCGGGGGGGTTCTTCATCACTGGAAAGAGAAAACACATGTCTCATGTACTTTTATTGCCCCTAAAAGCTTATCCTGTATTTCACCAATTACCTTAGGGCGAGTACTGTCCTCAGAGGTTGCTAATTACAGCAGCTAAACTCAGTTCACTTGTTATATGCTCAACCTGAAAACAAATCTCATCAAATAAATGAGAGCAGCAGCAAAGGAATTCATCAAAGTGCTCCACAAGAGGTGCAAGAAATTTCATCTCTCCCCCAAGCAATCTTTGGCCACTGCTGAGGCTGCTGATTAAGGACAGCAATGGAATTCTAACTGGGACAGTGATTCTATATAAAAACAGCCCAGAGCATTCATTTAAAAGTAGTACCAGGAGACTAATCTCAAGAACCCAGCACCCAGCCAGCATAAAGAAAGGAGAAAGACCCCTACTCCTCCTCTGCCACTTTTTGTGGAGACTGAAGTATTTGTGAGCCTCAGGCAAAATTCCTATGTCAAGAACAATTTTGTAATTCTTTCCATAGCAGCAGAAAACATGTGATACCTTCCCTTGTACTCACTGAAGCACTTTCCTGTGCTCCCCCAACAAGTGTTGAAGTCAGAATGTGTGAAACACAAACATGACCCAAATAAGCTTCATGAATCTTCAGAGTATACAGCTATGGGATCCTTTTTACTCACACCAGATTGCCCTTTAGTGTGCCAGCCTTCCTTTAGGATAGTCGAATACCTTGTATTCCCATCTCTCATGGAACTATTGAGAATTAAAAGGCTGACCTAAAATCACTGCTACGTTCACAGTGATCAATATGTTTGTGCCTGGGCATGTGTATGAACCATCCTATTGATAAACTTGCCCCTGGAAGATTCTGTGTAGTACAATAAATGACAAAGCTAAGCGATCAAAACTATGAGATTTAGAGTTAGTCCTTTCAAGGGAAAATGTCACCGGATTTAATATTGTTCCAGCTTTGATCCCTAAACTCTACAAAGGAGAGCCAGCTGGGCAAAGCAGCACAGAAGATAACAGGAAACTGGTCCAGAGTTTTTAAGACAATGCAGATTTGAGGCTTTGTTTCACAGGTGAAAATAACCTGACACCAAAACACATGAAAGAAATGGGAGGAAAACACCATAGCAGAGCAAACAGCAACTACTAAGGATTCCTGAACTGTGGTCATCTCTGCAGCTGTACCAGAGTTACTGCAGTTTCCATGGGAAGTGTGTAGGATTTTTTTCGTTCTAATTCTTTATGAACACTGGACTGGAGATTCACCCTTGCAATGTGTTCCAACTTGCATGTATTCTCTGACCACTGAGGTCACACAGATCCACATGGTACTTTTACCAAAGAGGAAGAAGAGATCAGGCCCTGCATGAAAAATTTCATTCCAGATGTGCAGGATATCCATGCATTTAAGTTCCATTAAGTGTTAACGGAATGGTGCACGTTAATCTTTTGCTCGTGAGGCCCAGTGAACAGCAGCATCTTGTCCTTAAGCTGCCCACTCCTTTAGCCTGTATTTTATGCACATCTGTTAGTGATGTTAGTAGCAATGTGGTTCTGCCTAGTTACACGAAAGCTTTGACAAAAGAGCATTTCTGTGTTCATATAAAACCATCAGGCTTAGGGAAGTGATGAGACACACACAACCAAAGTAACTCTGGTCTAACACTTCTTTGCAAGGAAATCCTGCGGTCAAGGTACTTTGGATTCAATCCAGAATACACAATAGCACTAACAACTTACACATTTACTTTTCTTCTGACACTTGCAAATACCACAGTTCTGACAACCAGCAGTGGTGACCTGGAGGTCAGACATTTCCCAACAGATAAGACTGGCTGGACTACTGCCCCAGGCTCTTCATTCCACCAGCTGATCCTACAAAGTTGACAAGTTCCCAGTATGATGAAATCATCATGCTTCATTGATAACAACAAATATGTGCTTGTTTTCTTTAATAAGCCATTAAATACATTAATTATTCAGCACAATTCCAACTTTATTAAAATAATGGATTATTCTCAACTCCTCTTTTGATGTGGACAGGAGGAGCCAGAATTAAAAGGTCTCTCAGCTGTAGAAGGTGACACTATCCACTGACAGGTGATGCAGTTCACAGAAGGAGGACCAGCCTAGACGGTTTCTGTGCTTATTTCCTGGAGTTGGGAGGCATTTACTGACAGTGAACAAGGAACACTTCACACATGCATCCACTGCCTCCTCTGAAAATACATGCAATAATTGCTTTGAAAACATAATATTTCAAAAGGATCCAAGCCCCTAAAATGAAGAATTGTGCATAGAAATGTCAGGTACTGTAACATGTAGTACCCATTCCACAGCATTCAGTTTGCCCAGGTGATTTCCACCTTCTGTTACATAAAAAGCTGCCAGTTAACTCACACCTTGACACTGTAAACATCAATACAAAACCAAGCTCAATAAAATTCAGACACCAACAATCTCAGACTTCCTAAATTTCGTCTACTACATTGACACTGCAGTAAGGATTTCAACACAACAGGTACAGTGAATGGAGAGAAAAGGAGAAAGAAAAATGATGCAGCTTTTGCAAAGATGGCTAACAAAAATCACCTGGCTCTAAAAGCTAAGATAAAAAGCACAGCCTCCTTATGTACCAAAAATAAATCCAATCTATGCCTCCATCCTGTAAATTAATTCTTCACAGGTGAATAGATACAGAGGTCCTCTCCTCACCGACTACCACAGAAATCCTCTGTTACAGAAACGCAGTTAAAACACAAAAATGCAGGGAAAACCAGTGATTCTCCATATGGCACATTCTTGGAATTGTGATTCTAATTCAGAAGTACTCATAACCAATTTAAATAACCTTCCCAACTAATGCTGCAAAAGGCAATAGCTAGGAAATTAAAGTCTCAATGATCATTCATAAACATCACAGACCAGGAAGGGTTTCTGAAAATACCTGTCCTTCACCTCTCACAACCTGTTCTGTTCCCTTATATATGCACACATCCTCTTCCTCTACCCCATCAAACAGATCATTTACTATAATTTATAGAAGCTTAAACCAAGCTTGATTCCACCAGGCTATAGGATGCTTGCAGGCTCTTTTTTTAAAGTTCCACTTTTACTGCAAGATTGCTTCAGTTTCTTCACACCGTTAAAAAGAAACAGAACAGTCAAATATTCAGACACTAACAAACAAACACATCCATCCCAGTGGCACATTCATTAACACCTACCTTTCCCTGTAGTCATCCTCTGCAGTGCCGGTGAGATGCTGGGGAAGGGCTCTGTGCTCCGGGAGCAGCCCCACAGTACATGTCTCTCAGCAACTCAACCAGCAGCAAACTCGCCACCCTCCTACACCACTTCTCTGTGTGACCTAGCAGGCGATTGCCACCTCTCCTCCAAAATAAAAGCCTGCTCAGCATTCAGCTGAGCTCCATGTGTCCTCCTGTGCCTGCCTGCTCACACTGCTCCCTTCTACATTTCAGAGTTCAAGATCCAGGAGGCAGCAATATACTTATTTATAAAGCTGCTAGAAAGGGAGCAGAGCTCATCTTGTCCATTTATACCTTCCACAAGGATGTACTGTCAGTTAATGGTGCTTACTCAAATATCAGACATTACTCCTCTCTCAGGTCCCACACAGGTCAAGAGGTATTTACTTGCTTTTTTCATGCCATGAGAATGCTGACTCAATTAAATGAATTTTCTATTTCTTGAAAATTGTATTCAGAGAACAAGCCATAACGGAATTTAAATTGTACAAGGAGGAATGGATGCAGAAAAGCACAACACAGCATTTATTGGTTCAAAATCTCTCTGTGTTACCACAGACAGTTGTCCCTCCTTCCAGTCTGCAATTCTGCTGCTTAGATGTGTGTTGACAAACAAACAATATCCCACCCCCAGATGCATGGCAATACTTGGCAAATGCGGGTGATTTTCCTTCATATAATAAATATCAAAATAGCATTCAATTACTCAACTTTATTACTAGCAAAACACAGGAATCTAAAATAGTTCTAGTTTCCATCTAACTGACTCCAAGTTCTCAACTGCCTAAACAGACACTTAGCAAATAGCGTATTTACTTATACATTATTTCAAATATAGACGTAGTTCTACTGAAAAGTAACATTGCTCCTTCTGCATAGGTTTTCAGTAACTGAAATTATCAGATCCTCTATTTTAGCACTATTTTAATTAACTTGCTCACTCTTAGAACACACACTCACACAGTCAGCTACCAAAATTGCATCCTCCCGTCACCTTACTCCGTGCAAGCATCCGCGGGTGAGAGATCCCAGCTCCAGAATTCTGACTCTAAGATCTCTTGCTTTGATTCCCTTGCAGCCCAAGACCACCACCACCTCCACTGTCCCTAAATCTTGCTCTCCCAAGTCAAAATTCATCACCAACAAGAAAGTTCAATCCCCTCCCTTCCCACAGGCACACCACTGCAGTATCCCTGCACACACAAATACAGAAGCATCTCCCAGAATTGTGTGACCTATATTAAAAAAAAAGAGAAGCTTTATATCAAAGAATGTAATATTAAGATATCACAATGATCAAAAGCATAAAAAACACCCCAAAACATTTTGGTTACTGATAGCTTTGGTTTGGGTCATCGACTGCTATCAGCCTGTATCTCTCAGTAGATCATTTATTTTATTATTAATATGTATTGAAACTTGATTATAAAGCCTTCTGATCCAAAGTCAACTCAAATCCATGTACACTTTATGTAAGGGCCTTCCAGATAATACCAAGGAAATCAGTGCAGCATGAATTCCTTGCAGTCTGTGTCCAATAGCCTCTCTCTCTGTATCACATCCAACTAAAGATCATCACACAATGCCACATGAAGACAGCAGCTGACTAGCTGGCAATTATTGGCTCCTTCATGCTGAAAATGTATTTGTCCCAGGGGAATAAGGCATCTGCATAATTAGCAAAAGCAGTTACACAGAAAATAATTAGCTTGCTGAACGCCCAAAGGGGGGAAAACTATAATTTTTGCTTCAAGAGGCTGACTAATTATATGCCAAATAACAAAACAGAGATGCATTGAGAATCATCAAGAAATCCAGCGTGGATTTTAACTTCATATTCTAGCTATAAGGGCTGCTGGTAGCCTAGCAACAAGCAGCATACTTGGGCATGCCAAAACCTCACTGACTTAACGAAACACCTCAGATTACTATGCAAACCTCCCCCACCCTACATTTGATTCTTGTATTACTAAATGATAAAAACAAAGCCTAGCCAAAAAAATAAACAATTCAAGATAAACTCGAAGCATTAATGGACCACAACATAGAAAGATCCATATATACAAAACACGAATTGTTTTCAGAGATTTGAAATTCACAATCTGATTAGAGTTCATTTATTACATTTATTCTTTGGTTTATGGAAGTGTCCTATTATTTTAAGCACCTTTTCTGGTAGTCTGTGTAAGATTTCTGTTCATTTGGGTCTTGGGAACCATTAGATAGGAACTCTTTAACAACTTACAGCAACTCCCTTATCTCCAAAACACTCCTGATACACAAAAAGTGCTGCTGCAATTGCTTTCTTTTACTTGAATCCTCAGTGAACCAGTAAACTGTTATCCCAAACTGTAGTCTCGCCTCAGAGCCAAGAGACCAGTTTTCATCATATTCCACCATTCCAGAAGCCATATTTGCTTTCCCACCTGTCCAGTTCTGCAATAAGACAGGTTGGACAACCCCTTTCAAGTCTCACAGTAATTAGCACAACTCCACTGCTCAGTTATGAGTGACCCTTCAGCCAACACCTTGCTCTTGGCTACTCACCGGAAAAGCACAGACTCACTCACCCATACGACCACGCTGCCAGACTCAAAGGGTTAACAAGAGCTATTTCCACTATTTCCTGCGAAAGGCAAACCTTTTGGATGTGCAATATTTATCATCACCTTCCCTGGTGAATCTGACAACTGCTGAAAGTGTCACCCTTGTTCAAAAGCAGCAGAAGGTGTCAGGGACATGAGAAACCTGACAAACTTAGCTTGTCTTTAGGCCATAATAAACTTGTGACCATGGGTGAAGATAAGCCTCCTTCGCTGGCTTTACACAACCTCACCAAGATAAACTGAAAGTTGCACAGAGCTGTTGACACACTAGATATGACAAGCATGTGTGCTGTGCTTGGAGGGCAAGGAAGAAACAAACCAACCTATGGCACTACGGGAAACTGAACCCTCCCCTCAAACACACACACAAAATATATTAATAAGTAATGGTGTCATTATTAGCTTAACAAATGAGAACTGCTTTAACTCTGCAACTACAGACTTTTTAATTGTTAGGGAAGATGAAAAGGTTCTGGTAGAGCAATAGGAGATCCTATCCTTTGCTCTCTTTGACACCCTACCACTCCTTCACTATCTCCTTTTCCCCCAGGCTACTTTTTGGTCTCAATGTCCACACAGGAGATGCAATAGAGGAGAAATGTTAACACACACAGAGACTCCAGGGGCTGCATCCAGCCACAGCACGAGCGAGAACACGGAGACACCAGAGGTTCAGGTTAAGCAGGGTGAGGAAGACAGGAGTACTTTTGTCTGAAGTACTAAAAGCTTGTCAGTGGAATCCAGGACATGAGATGGGGATCCTACAGTCTCGGGCACTCGATGTGTGAAAGTTATATCTTCAAATTCACCAAAACAGTGACAAAGGGGTATAAAGGAAAAAACAGTTTCCAATGAAGCCTGAAGGTAGAAGATCTAATACACAGATGCTTTAGATGAAGCATTATGTCTTACCGCAGATCACACGTCTGTCCCATCGAACTCCAAACAACAGCAACATACACAGAACAATGATGCATCAAATTGCTTTTTGTTTTTTTGAAAGCCCATTCTATTTCACTGCTAGCAAAAAATTCTACCTTAGCCTAGCCAAGTAGAAAGCAGAGAAGTTGAATCAACAGTAAGCTTGTTTCAGTTTCAGTTAGGATTTCAGAGCAATCACCTGGAGGTTGTGAACCTTAAGAAGTTTGCTAAGGGATTAAATATTTACTTTCCCCCCCTTTTAAACAAGTACAAGGACACTTGTTTCTCAACTGCACTTTTTTACCCCTGTAAGCCTCATCTACCTGTACAGACAAAATTTTCCCACATTATGTAGAGGCATAATTTTAACCCATACCATTTGAGACACCTGTACTAGGTCTTCATTGTTGCCAAACATACAAGAGAATATCACATCACATTTCTGAATAATCCAAACTATAACTTCAGGATTTTCAAATAAGCTGATTGTATTATTTCCTGCAGAGATGAAGTTTACTGTATTGAAAAGTGGATATGGAAAGAAGAATGGTGCCTAGAAGTGAAAAACATATTTTTTCCAATTTAAAAGAGCAAAGACCTCTCTGCCCTCTTGGCTTCTGAGAGCATGGTGAGAATGACTGGGGACATCACCTCTCCTGCTCTTGGCCTTGGAGAGGGTGTGAGCTTGATAAGAACCGGCAGTTCTGAACTCAGGTTCTTCATCTCTGCTCTACTCAGCTGTTGGCAGAAGGATGAATTTCCTCACCAAGAATTCTCTCAAAAATCTATTCCTAAACAAGGAGTGATACCTATTAAGATTACTTTCTAGCTCATAAGCTTACCAATATGAAAAGCAGTAATAAACACTTGTTACTGAAGTAAGCAAAATATTAGTGAAAATTGCTAAAAACACCAAAAGAGAATAGAAGTACTTCTACTCACCACCTGAACTCTGGATCATGTTTCCAGATTTTTGGACCTCATCGAATTTTGTAAAAATTACATTCAACCTGTTTGAAAGTTAAAGGAATACACAATGAACAACTGAATTTAATTTTTAGGAATATTAGAATCATAGAATCACTAAGGTTGGAAGAGACCTCTAGGATCATCAAGTCCAACCTTTAAGCCAGCACCACCATGCTCACTACTAAACCACGTCCTGAAGTGCCACATCCGCACAGCTTTTAAACGCTTGCAGGGACGGTGATTCCACCACTTCCCTGGGCAGCTATCTTCTAACATCTCAAGATGTTATCGGACAATTTGGGCTTCACTCATATTGGGAGCACGGTCAAAAATGTCAGTGTGGAAGGAAGCTATTTTAAAATTAAAAAAAAATATCAACATGCAACAACTGATTAGAAAAAACTGAGAAACAACTGATACTACAGAGGTGTAAGGGATATAAATGGAAATACTACATTACTGAAGATGTGACATGGCTAATTGTAGATGCATTTCCACTTCATCACCACTTTCCTATCTTAACTATTTGCAGAAATACCACAAGACACAACCCTAAAAAACAACTTCACACAACATTTGTCTTTGGCCCTGACAGTTTCCCATTTATGTCACAGGCCTGGTGGAGCAGAAGATCCGTATCACCTCTCATTATCCCTTCCCAGAGAGTTTATTACTTTGAGCCACATTGTGTGAACAGATGTTTTCACTGGAGAACAAGAGGCAACAGTGCTGCCTCCATCTGTGTGCACCCCACCTCCAAAACCACTTCTTCCCTCCCTCTGTGCCCTGACAAGCTGCCATCTCCTCCAGCCTCAGGTCTGCTCCACCCTGCGCACTGGAGGCAAGATGCAGAGCAGTTTTCTTACCTGAAATGGCAGAGCAGAGGGACATGGTTTTGGTTTGGACGTAGGGTTGGTTGGTTTTTGTTTGGCTTTTTTAGGGACTTTTTTTGGTGTTGTTTTTTTTTTTTAATAAAACCTTAAAACTGATTATTTTGGCTGTGGTTTTTTGCACAAACACAGGCTACTTTGAAGTGCCCTCCCTATACATGCAGAACATATAGGAAAAATCTTAAATAATCTTAAATCATTTAACTAAACACCTGCAATGATTTTACTGGTTTTCCACAGATGCTGTGACATACTTGGTACAGGATCCACATTAAGTGAAACCTGAGTGTTTCTGAGATGAAGAAAAATCAAACCCTGATCCCAGGAAAAGGTTCAATCACACAGCTCCCGAAGCCTTCTAAAGGCAGGTAGGAAGGTAATAAAATGAAGGCCAAAACCAGTGAAGACATAAGGACATTCTCAACTCACCGAGATTGTGGTAATCCTTTTTTACTGAGATCAGCCCTTACACGTTCACCAACATGTCTGTAAATTTCCACAAGGCTGTTTATTGCTGCATCTCGAACCTGAATGTGAGAGATGAGAGAAATCAATCATCTTTACAATTTAAATAACTAAATCCCTGTCCTACCTTGGAGAACTAAATTTGCATATTTCTTAGCAACAACGGTGACCACTATAGACATTACCACAAGGTTCATGAAGGAGCTTCCAACCCTGCATTTCACATATTAGCAGTATCAGCAGGTCTAATTTAATTGAAAAGGCATTGAAGGCATAAGATGAAAGGTTTCATACATAGGGAGCTTGGCTGCCTTTGCCAAATTCCACCCATTGTGTGCAATAGGTACATTTACTGGATGAAAAAAGGAGAGAAACACGAATAGACTTTGTATTACTTGGGCATTATAAAACAAACTGACTTTTAAATCTGTCTTACAAACTTATGTTTCTATGTTGATAACAAAACATGCAAAGAGGGAGGGAGGGAGGAGTAATCAATCACTTGAGTCACCATTAATTTTGCATGTTTTCCAAACTGATTTGCAAGAAACTGCTGAGCACATCCTTCCTTCCAGACAACAGAAGAGACATGAATCTGATTAAAGTGTCACCTTTCTGTATGTAACCCCTTTCCTCCACCACACACAGCAGGCAGAGACACCTACATAGCTGTGCACTTCTGCTTCTCAGAAGACGGTTTGGCAGTTACCCACACACCTGCACACCTTATGACTAGACATGGAGCATCTTGTGGACACAAGCTATAGGTGACAGGCACATGTGCCCTGCTTCCTAGTCAAAAAAACCCTGAATACTTGACTCAATCTCAGTTTTATTTTTGAGAAGATAATCAGAGTTTAAATACTGCTGTCACACCAGATGCACACTGGGTTACACAGCTCCATTAGTTGAAAAGAACAACAGCACTCTTTCTGAAAAGGGCTGTAATTAAACAGCTCCCACATCCACAACAAAGGACTTAACCTGGATGTGTTTCTCTGTCCTCTCTCCAAGAGAGGGCAGCAGTGACCGGGCAGCAGGTCTCCCAGTGCTCAGAAGGCACCAGCAGCACAGCAGCCCTACGGGAGCCCAGGACCAGCCCCTGTCCCCGGACAGGCCCTGTTCCTCCAGGAGCCACTTGGACAGCGATTTGTGTCTGATCAGTTCAGACATGGGCTTTCTGAGGATGAGAAAACAGATCTAGCAGAAAGGGAGAGATCAGCCCAATTTATCCCTGCAGCTGGATACAGGATAATGAGCTATGTCAGGTACAAGGAAGAGGCAGTGCAGAGGGTAAACACCAACTTTCCAGTTCATTCAACAGCTCACCAATGGCAGGATCAAAGCATCTGGCTGTTCAACACACCCAAGCCTTAAACCCAGTATCCCCTTGAAGGGTAACAGCTTGCTTAGTCTCAGATCAGAACCTGAGGACCCTGAATATTAAACTTCCTCAGAAACTTCTCAGAATAATGGATTTATCCTCCTGCACTAGCAAAAGCAGCAAGGGAAGGCTTGTTTCACACTCAGTCCTCCTCTTCAGCAAGGAGAGGCCCTGACAGCCAGGGGAATATGGCCAACTCCCCAGAGCCAAGGGAAACCCATTCCCCAGTTGGACAGCCCACACCTCCTGCCAGCTGAACACCCGCTCCAGACCTGGATTCCATTATGTGTCACTCATGCTGGCAGGGGAACCAACAGGGCTATTGAAAAACTGCTGGTGCACATTACACGATACGGGTTTGAACTCTGCTTCCCCATCCCCCTCTCCTCACTAACCTCACATACTTGCATCTAACTTTAAGTAGGACAACAAAAGGCACATAGAAGGAAAAAATTTAATTCAGTTGTATTTTCATTTGGGTTGCACTGCTGATTTAAGGTTTCTATACAGCTTGTCTTCACTCCCTGTTGAGAACACTTCTGTGCAGTTTCTGGCAGCACACATGGCCAGGCTGTCCAACTGGTCCCATCTGCCTTCCCTGCCCAGACTGGTTGTTGTCTGAAGGTGAGGGGTGCTGCACCAAGCCCAGAGGGATCCCTGCAGTCTCCCCTGTATTCAAGGTTGTAAGGCACAGGAGTTCCTTTCCCACAGAGTCTTCCTGCTCTGTTCATCTCGCCTGCAGATTCATGTTGTTCTGTTGAACTCTTGGAGTAATTGATATGCTGGTTTGGACATACTTCAAATCATACCTCTTCAAAACCAGCAAAGGGCTCTTCATGCACAGCATTGTTCAGAGCTCACCAGCAGCACAATGAGCTGATTTACCGGCCAGAACACATAGCCCTGCTAACCAACAAGGCAATCAGCACAACATTTAGATGTGACTCACAGCAAAAGCTTACCTGGCTGTTTGGATCTCCAAGTAAGTTACATATATGTGGCACTATCTTACTCAGTGTTAAACTCTGAGCTCCAGATCTGGGAATAAAGAACAAAAGAGCACCCCTGTGAATCACAGAGCAGGCTTGTGAACACAACACCGGTTTGCAGAAGGTTCTCACTTACGCATTGAGTGTTGCAATAAGGCAGAGGCAAATCCCTTCTCTTGTCCGAAAATTCTTGTGTTTGAATCCTCCCAGCATCCTGTCCCACACGTACTGTGGAAGAAAGAAGAGAGAGTGAGACAGGAAAAACAGACAGTGGGGGAAGAAACAGATTCTCTCTTCCAACAGACATACACCACGCCACCTCTGGAGCTTAAATATAAGACTTAGGCCCATCCAAGTAGAACAGGACAAGAACTAGCAAGACACTTCTAGATCTGACTAATTCTTTGTTCTATGCTGACTCCACAGTAACTCCCCACTACCTAAAACAATATTCATACTTACAGAAAGCAAATACCTTCCAAAGACCCAGAATAACTACTCTGATGTCTATACACCCCATCCCATCCCACCCCTGGAAAAACCACTGACACTCACACTCCCATGTGTATCCTGTCGTGCAACAGTGTTCTCAAGTGAGGTAAATATCTCATAACAAGGTGTAGGGAGATGAAGCCATTTCAGACAGAGCCATAGGAGAAAACTCTCTGACAGGAAAAAGTTTTCCTTTTTTCACAGCCAGTCACTCATGCTGTAGAGGGCTGTCAAACATACCTGAGGGTTAGCAGCTTGTTCCATGATTTTCAGCAGCAAGGTCTGATCCTGCTCCCTCACAGAGTCCTTAGAATCTCCCAGCCTATCAAGTAAACTTGGCAGCACTGAGGAAAGAAAATAGCAACATCCAAATCCCTTGGGAAAAAAACTGACACAGTGGCATAGCTTCTCTGCTCTCCCCCCACCCAATGGAGGAATCAGACCTGCTGCCCTTCAGCTGAGCCTGAAACCACCCAGAGCCTCACGAGTGCTCTCCTGGGGAAAAACCAAGCTTTGTATCCAGCAGCCAGAGGGGATGCCAGCAGAGCACCGGGGACATTCACACACAGCCCTCTCACCTGTGCCAATCTGGGCCTTGAAGCGATCTTGCAAGCGGGACACTAGTGCGGAAATTATGTCAATCCCCAGGAGAACCACCTGCAAGCACAGGATAGATAGTGTTTTAGTGTGAATTGCAGGTGTAATTGCTGCTCAATGCTAAATTCATACATATACATGTCCAGTGTACACAAACCATACACATAACCCCTGCAGGATTTGCTGTAATTAACATTTCTAATTAATTGCAATTATTACAATTATAGTTAGAAAACATGTGCACTAGGAGCTGCTTAATTATCCACTGGCAGAAATTAAACTCAACTCTTTCATAACGTGACTGAAACCTAGGGAAAGACAACTTGTTTGAGAGAAGCTTCAGGACAGGCTACAGATCAGAAAGCCCACTCTGATTAACTACATTTATGAGCTACAAAAAGATACATTACATACTGAATATACTGAGTAGCCTGCATATGAAACACATGGCAAGACCCTATAGACCAGGATCGTGCTGGTATGAGACATTTCTCTATAAGTTTTTGGAGAAGCTCTAAGGTCAGTCATGCCTGGAAGTGTTAGGTACAGCCAGGATTCTGAGGTGGTGCCACTGGGGTTGTCCCAGCACAGCCCAGCTCCCCGTACATACACCTAAGTGTACATATATACACATATACATACATGTCTATGCTGTCTGTACATACATACAAATGTGTATATATACACATTTTTTTATTTTTAGATTTTAAATTTTATTTTAAATTTTTTGCTGAGTTGGAAGGGACCCATCAGGATCATCGAGTCCAACTCCTGGCCCTGCACAAGACACCCCAAGAATCACACCACGTGCCTGAGAGTATCATCCAAACACTTCCTGAACTCCGTCAGGCTTAGTGGTGTGACCACTTCCCCGGGGAGCCTGTTCCAGTGCCCAACCACCCTGCCAGTGAAAAGCCTTTTCCTGGGACCTAAGCTAAACCTCCGTACATATAAGCCCATCTACACCCCCTGTGTGTGTATATAATCGCACACGCACACATCCGCACTCGCTGCGCATACACAGGCCGTGTGCACACGCAGGGAGCACGGGCACATCCGCACCGCACCGATAATGTCCATATCCGCACACCGCACCGATATTGTCCATTATCCGCACACCGCACCGATATTGTCCATTATCCGCACACCGCACCGATATTGTCCATTATCCGCACACCGCACCGA
>JAWWLV010000183.1:11688394-11734466 GCA_035041135.1 Platyrinchus mystaceus | reverse complement strand
AGCCGGCCGGCGGGCGCGGGCGGGCCGGGGGCGCGCCGGGCGCGCGCCGCCCCTCGCCCCGACCGAGGCCGCCCGTCGCCCTCCGCGACCGGCGGCGCGCCGGCAACTTCCTGTCAACCGTCCTTATCTGGGGGTTGCGCGGCTGCTCAATGAGCGTGTGGCGAGGGCAGCCCTGCTAACGCCTAAAGCAACACAGCAGCGCCCGCTCCGTGCGCGGCGCAATTTTTGGAACCTCGCACCGCGGCGAGTGCCCGGCGCGTCCCAACAACACCCGCTCCGCGGCCGGGAGAGCCCGTCCGATCCGAGCCCGAACGGGCACCCGCCGCGGCGCCGGGTTCGCAGAGTGCCGCGATGTGACATACCCGGCTGACGCCGGCACCCCTCTCACTGCCCCCCTCCCATCAATGTCCCTGAGAAAGCCAGCGGCCAGTCCACAACAATCCTCTGCCTGTCCCATGGATTCAGCTCCGGAGTGGCCAGGGAGCTATGCACGGTGCGTACAGGAAACAGCCTACAACTCCATGTCAAGTCTGCAAAAAAAAATTTCCTACATACAAGCCCCTCGATCCTAACTTCTCCCAACACACGTTCTCCAAACACCTCCTGCAGTTTTCTCCCTCAGTAACAGATCCTTCAACCGTGTCATTTTTTTTTAATTCAACATCATTTGCAGCATGCCGACAAGATCTAGAATCTATCTGTATGCCAAAGGAGAATTTTCCTCGTGCTTCTGTTAAGCCGTGTTTCGTTTTCACATTCATCTTGCACACTGGATTTAATCTACCATTGACAAATGCTCAGCCAGCTGCCCTAAGCCCCATCGCTGCCCGCTTGTCTGCCAGCTCACCCGGAGCCTCCCGGCTGGGGTCGGGCAGCAGAGCCCCAGCAAGAGTGGATCCTCATTAGCAGAGCGATGCTTTTAGGGAAAATCAATGGGATTCTGAGTGCCAGTCACCATTCACAGCTGTCTGATCAGAGTCCCATCACACCAGCATCCTGTACAGAGATAAGTGTGCTGCCTGCAATTACAGAGATGTGCCCCAGGGGTAAATTCGATCCCGGGAGAGGAAGGGATCCATCTCTTCTTCAAACTGCCTGCAAGCCAGAAAGAGTGAGGGGAACTCATCGCTCAAACATGAAAGGAAACACATGCACAGTGCAAACACACCCTGCAGTTCACCCCCAGGATGAGGTTGGGAGGACAAGCTACACTTCCCAAGACTTTTTGCTGTTGTGCTTATAAAAATGGGGATTTATTGAGCACAATGATTACAGTGGCACTTGGACAGCTATTGAGGAAACAGACACTGGGGTGAGCAGATGTTATTCCTGACCATGCTGGACTCATTTATCAACCCCAATGTGCCACCTGCCTCACACTGCTGAAGGTCAGAGGTAAAAAGTTGAAATCATGTATGGATTGAGAGAGCCAGCGGATCCACTACAGACAGATAACAGACAATCCAGGGCATGGCTGGCAAACAAATGAATAATGAATTGAATTCCAGTCCTTGTTGCATTGGACTGACTGCACTGAAGAGCCCACCTGTTCACCACTGAAGCAGTTACTCAGCTCTGCCTGAAGTAACACACCAACGACCAGGAGGAACCTCAGGAGAGGGGAGAGTCTCAGGGCCAGAGCAGGGATGGGCCCTGTCAGCAGCCACCCCACTCCCTGATCATGCAGCAGGGCCTCTGTCCAAGGAAGCCAGCTGGCCAGCACAGTTCCACAAAGGCACAGGAAGGGCAGCTCTCCATCCGAAATTCCAGATAATGCAGTGCTGATAACTACAGAGCTATTCCAGGCCTTTACATCAGCACAGGTCTTTTAGCCCCTTCTTTATACAGGCCCCCAAAAGAGAAACCTCAGAATCAGAAACACACAGCATTGTGTGCTCCATCTGAGGCTCTGCTGCTCTGCTTATTTGACTCCTGAAGTTCCCCAATATAGTCCAACAATAGTCTGGGTGGCAAGTTATGTCACCCAGAATTCAGCTCCATTGGCATCTGCTGCTGCTTTGTCATGTCTCGGAGTACTTCCTGAAGGTACCAAGTGCTGTCAGCAAGCCCTCCTCCTGCCTCTGACTACCAGGTCAGTAAAGAATTAGTTCCCAGGATGCCACACAGCCTTTCCCAATACAGACAATACTTTTTTTTTTTTTTTTGTAAGAGGTCAACAAAAAGTTATTTCAAAGAACTCAAAGCATCTGTCCTTTAATACCTGGGTATTACACACCTAAATATGCTCCCATAAAAGGGTAAGAAAGCTGCACAATCCAGCAGCAGCTGATCCAGCACCTAGTGACCAGCGTGAATCTCAGCCTTGGGCTACCCTGACAGCCTGCACGAACTGTGGTGGGGAGAGGCAAACCCTTTCCTCCACTCTGCATCATGCCACATGCAGCAGAGATGTGATGGCTGCTGCACAAACCTTTATCCCATGTCTCTTAGGGAAGCAGCAATGGGCTGAGCAGCACATCCCCACAGAGTGGTTTCACTCTGCTGGCCTCCTGCTGGACCTTCCACACCTGACAGCTTGGGAACCAAATGGAAATGCTGGAAAGTGCTCCTACCCCAGGTGTCACCAGCTTGCTTCATGCTGTTTCAACATGCTCATCTCTACCACTGGTGACACAGCTTGGCTGTTTCGCTTTGAAGTCTCTGCCTAGGAGGTTTTTCTTGGAAAAGGGAAGGGAGATGGAAGAAAAGACTGCTAAGTCTCACCATGAAAAAAAAAGATTTGTAAGAGAATTCAACCAGGTTTTTTTAAACACTTGCTTAGATTGTCTTTTGGATTCATAAACAAAGACATGGAGACACGCTTGCATAATTTAAGTATGCAAATCTAATATATTTCTGAAACCAGGAGAACACTTCAGACTACACACTGGGAACCCCGAGGCACTGCCTGTCTGACCAGCACTGATGCCCCACATCACTGCCTGTCTGACCAGCAATAAACAGTCAGACAGGGCTGTTCCAATTCCTGGGGACATGAAACATCCACCACAACTGAACTGGGCACCAAAGACCAAGCAAGCACTAAAGTTAGATGACATTAACAAATTTAGTTTTGAAGTCAGGTACAGCAGTAACTAAACTCCTGGCAGACAGAGAAACATGAAGTTAAATTATGAAACACTGACTGCTGTATTCTACTTGCACTCACAGACAACCACATCCACTCTAGAAGAGTCCATCTCCTTCTACCGTTCCAGCAGTAAACATTTCATGTTCCAAGGCAGGGCTCACATCTGCACCGGCAGCATGAGTACATCTCCCCAGCCCAACAATCCTAGCACAGACACAGATCATGAGTTATTCTGTACAACACAATTTGCAAAACCATCACCAGCAAACAATGCAGTAACAGCAGCACAACTGGTTTTACTGGCATGACTACAAGCTATGGTCTAAGAGTTGAACAGGGGAAGACTTGAAATAGTTATTCCTGTGTTCTTTCTTTAGATCCATGAGATACAATCCATTCTATCACAGATACCACCTTCAAAATCCCCACAGAATTTTGGGTGCTGGGCCATTGATTTGCCATTCAATACAGCACTGCCTCAAGAAAGTGTCTGCTTGGTTTGGATATGTAAGTTTTTACACTGAACATGGATCATGATCTCTTTGAGTAGCTACCTGGAAGAAAAATGACACATTTATTTCTTATCTACCACCAATTTCTAAATCTGTGAAGTTTAGAAAATTTAACTAATTAACATGTGAGTTTTTCTTTACCAAACAGAACAATCTTATAGTGACTTTCTTTTGTGTTTTAAGATACTGATGAGAGGCCAGATATCTATTTTGGATTTAGCAGAATGGAAAAAAGAGCTACAGAAATCATTCAGGGTTTTTTTTTTTTGCCCCACTATACCGGTGATCAGTTATTCTGCCCAAAACAAGGAGTTACACTAAGCAATACCAGACCAAACAAAGACTACTTAAGGCTGAGAACAATCACGGTGGGTCAGGAACATTCCTGGCACTCTGTCCTTCCTTAGCAGGGACACCATACCCTGTACACTGGAGAGTATCAGCACTGGGGGGCTCCCAGCATCACTGCATGAATATCGAAGTAGCAGCACACTGAGCAGACCTGTGGATTTAAACCACACAACAGTTTTCATCTCTAAATCCCTTTTCCCAGTCTCTTCTATGTCATGCTTGAAGACCTTTTCTCTTCTCTTGGCAATACATCCAGAGATGTCTGTCTCCTGAGGACAGCCCATGACAACAGCCCTCTCTAAAGGCAGTGAATCCCAGGTTGCTCATGCTGTCTGTGCTGTGGCAATACCTCAAAAAATCCAGAAGGTACTAACTGCCCTGTGCTTCTCCACACAGACAGGTCCCCAAAGCTCCACTGCTTGTGGTCTCCCCTCAGTCCTGGGCTCTATCCAACATCATCTTGCAAGTTTATTTTCCCTAGGCCTCCATACCAACACAACTCTGAGCTCCTCTGACCCTTGCAGGCTGACTGAATCACCTTTCCTCACTGTGATGACAGCCAGTAGTATCCCAGCAGTCCCCACACTACAGTCCCATTCATCTGAGCTTCCAGCAAATGCCTCACTTACAAAAGGAGCAACACAACTTCCCACAGGTCCTCTGGGACTGGAGAGAGGGAGAACTGCAATCAGCCCATCTCGTTAACCCCCTGCTGCTCCAACGCAACAGAGCTCAGAGCACGCACTTCTAAACTACTGCTTGTAAAAAAACTGTCACAAAATCTGTGAATTAAGGTTCACTGCTCACACCAAAATTCTGGGGACCAGTTTACTTGATGCCAACTCACAGCACCTACAATGTTGCAGCACTGTGGGACAGTGATCAAGGAGAGTAAAGCCCATGTGACAAGTGACAGGCTGCCAGGGTTCACTGCTGGACTGATGGAAGCAGGTGAACTAAAACACCCAATGAAACCACCAAGCAAAAACTTGGTTATTAAAAGTTCTCCATCATTTACAAACCTGGTAACAGATAAGCCACTTAGTAAATATTGCCTAAATGTAGAGTGAAATAAATCCCAGAAGAACTAAAGTAATTTAAATGTTGGGAGGTATTAAGAAGAAGTCAGAAATGGTCAATACATAGATGTATTTTTACTGCTACTGTTAGGACACAAAGGTACATTTCCTGTGCAAAAGCAAAAAATCCCAAGAACTACTTTCTGGATCCAGTAAAAAAAGCCAAAAAACCCCCCTCAGTTGTCTCTTGATCTCAGAGCTACAGTTCTGGTATAACACATGAGTAATTAAAAGCAATTTAAGGAAATGTAGCACAGAGCAAGAAGTTACCACTACAAAAACTCCACAAAGACAAACAGAGTGATGCTTAAAGGAACATGATCACTCTGAAACGTGGTCATCCACTTGCAGGAGAGCTGACAAATACATCCTAAGAGAAAGAGCAGGAGGGAGTCAGCCCCCAGCCATACTGCTCCCTGACTTGCCTCTGCTCAAGGGAACTGAAGGGATGAGTTCCAAAGAATAACTAATTCACCCTCTTTTGCAAAGATTCTGAACTGGTGCTTGAACAGCTGCACGTGGTGAGAAGAAGAGCAGCCACTGGGCTCTGTCCAAAGGACACAGAGAGAATCACAAGTTGCAGAGTCACTGCTGTGGAGCACAGGTGGCTTTTCTACCTCCAGCAAGGTCAAAACACCAGGCAGCACAGCAGGTAAATCACCACTGACATAAACTCCAGTTGTGCTCCATCTCCAGGGAAGCAGCACTCATGGTAATACAACAGGAGGCTTTGCAGTTGAAAGCAGAGTTGCAACTTATTTCACACTTCCGCGTCTCAATTACCCCAAACACTGGCGAAAACCAGGAGCATTGTTTCAGAAAGGTGGTCCTGTTTATGTAGCACCTGGCAGGTATTGGATACCTCAGCAGCACTCAGTGCTTCATGTCTTCATATGAAACAACATCAAAATGAAACACCTGCACTACCAACTGCTTTTGCCTTTGGTTCCTCACCACGAAGCAGTTATATATCTTAGTCACAAACACTGCCACTATTCCATACATTTCCATTGCCTCCAGCTGAGCACTTACACTTACAGCCAGGTCCTCAGCCAGTAAGGAAAAATGAATGTAGCCCTGTGAGCACTGAGGTCATGCCCCAACATCAGCTTAGGATCAGGATCATCCTTGTAGCTTTGGTGACCAGCTGCATCTTAGGAGTTCAAGGCATAATGAAGCATCTTACAGAAAAGCAACAAGAATATGGCACAGAAAGAAAAAAAGCCATTGCATTGCCCTGCCTTGTTTTTCATAGGAAAACTGAAAGCCTTTCTTATGGCAACTAATAAATTGCTAGCACAGCACAATGTGCCTTATTAAAAGACGAAGTTGGTTCACCTAATAACAATGCCTTCCCCTCCATTAGAGGCAAAAGGCTGCTACAGTGCACAGAGCAAGTGAGAAATCACACTGGTAATTTGCCTTTAGGCAGAACCTTATTAGCTGGAACACCTCAAAGCTTCTAGCATAGAAGCACTGACCCCAACTCCATCCCTAACACCAACAGGAATAGAAAAGCTCAGCACATTCTAATATTGAAATAGAAGTGCTTTCGGGGGTTTAGACAGCATCTGATAAAAACCAAGGCAAGCACACAACCTAGCGGATAATCACCAACAGTCTTCTTTGCTCCCTTAGGACTCACAAAGACTAGAAAGAACTGTGAGGATGCTCAAATATCCAGATACTCCCCTCGATCACTAGTTCCCAAGCTTCTGAACATCTGCACTTCCAGATTACACCGTTCAATACACCCTTTTAAGAGCAACAGCAATCCTGTGATGACAGGCTGCATGGACAGCTTCATGTCCATGAATAGGTGCAGACACAGCCGAGTCCCACCAGCTGCTGGAATGTGAAAAAAGCTGGGGATCAATCTGGGAGGCCGAGCAGCCACTGTGGTGAGGAGTGGGCAGCAGCTGACTTGAGCAGGGTGGTTACTCGGTGCTGGCATCTCTTGCTGGATCACAGAGAATGACGTTTTGTTCTTGCCTTGTTTGGGAAGAAAGGAACACATGCAGTCAAGAATGCAATAGCATTTTCAGTAGCCACAGCCTTTGTAAAACTCTGGAAACACCTTAAGACCTAAAGCTTTAACAGCACCTCCCAGCCCTGCACAGACTGCTCAGCTTGTACCACACAGTCCTACACCCTTGAGAAGAGTTCCCAGGCATCCTATTCATACTCTTTCTGACCCATTCAGGAGAAAGCCCTGAGGATGACCCTTAAAGGTATGGGTTAAACCACTCCTCAGTCTCTCCTACACCAGTGACAGGTGCACCTGAGCTAGACCTAACCCAGCATCTACAGCAGCCATAAGATCTAGCAAAACCTATACAGCAGATATGGTGCTTCCCACAGCTTACTGTTCAGTAAGACGGGTGAGCAAAGACAGAGGCTTCTGGTTTAAGCTGTTGGCTACATCAGTTTCCTCTTTTACCATTCTCTCTTAGTCCCTCCAAGGTACAGTTAGTTGCCGGTTTTTCAGTTCATGTCAAACAAACTAAAGGGAAAACTTCCAAAGGTTTGCCCTCAGTGACTCCAGGTACAACCAGGACCCCAGAAAAAACAATGCCACAAGAACACAGAAGGGCACAGTCCCAGCCCTGATGTGCTAACCTAAGTGTGCCTATGGAGGTAGAATCAGACCTCACATCAGCAGATGTACCAGTGCCCACTTGCAAGCTGGGCACTGCCACCATGCACTCTCTGATTGAGCCACTGTGTGATCCTGCAAGGGGACAGGGACATTCCACTGAAGTGACACAACTGGCCCAGGCCTAGCACCCTGCAGACCTCCTTACACAGCCTCTGGCTCAGCAGTTCCAACTCATGCAAGATTCTTGTAACTGTGTCTCTCTTACACTCAGCTCTTAGCACAGTTCTTGATCTGTTCATCGCTTTTTAATATCTTTTAACTTTTGGCAATTAGGTCTCTTCCAAGACTTTATTCTGTCTGGCTTAGGAAACAGAAATCAGTGAAAAAGATTCTGCACCTGTCCATTTAAAAGGTAATGCTAACTTAGAGGCTAATTCTTTCCACATGCTTCAGAACTAAACTCCACGTCACCTAACACACAGGAAGCAAAAATTATTTAATATTGCTCTCCTCAACTCCTTTTGACCTCTGTGTCTTTTCCTTTGCCTTTTTGGCTGTCAACATCGAGATCTGGAGCAACAGCTGATGCATCACTCTACTGAGCTCTCACGAGAGAAGAAAACATCTGTTTTCCTCCCTCAGACTGAAAACAGATGCCTCTTTAGTTGTGTCCAACAGATTCTCAATTATATGACAGCACAGGGAAGCACAATGCATCTAAATGAGGGCACACCCTTGGGCCACATGGGTGCCTGTCAGGTAGTCAGGAACCCAAAGAGGTTTTGCAGTCTCAGGCAAGCTACCCACCCACATGGTATCCAGGGCCCGAGACACCCGCACACGGACAAGGGTAGATTTCTTGCTTTGGCACTTAGAGGCTGCAATGTCTGCAGAACTGCTCTGGAGCAAACACCACGTGCACCAAGCCCTGCAGCTCAGCTAGGTACTTGTGGCTTTTCTAACAAGCTGTCTGAAAAACCCAATTCCATACAAAAAACACTCATCATCATCATCCTACTCACCTGACATTCCATATATAAAACAAGTGACAGTTGTTTGACTGTGGGACAACTGTTCAACAAAATCTCCCTGGAAAGATTTTATTGGCTATTGTTGTCCTGCTGGAAACCCACTGCTACAAAAGAACTCCTGCAGCTGGCACCCCTGGAAGCCCAACCACAGCAGAGCAACATGAAGAGCCTGCCAATCACCGGTTCAAGATCCAACTTGGGACACAAGGGTGGGCTGACACGGGTAAGGCAGCTCAAGCAGTACCCGTGTCTGTTCCTGTGGCCAAAGTGCTCCAGTCTCCAGAACTGTTCAACTTGAGAGACATTTTAGAGATTAAAAAACAACAACAACAAAAGGACAAAACAAAATAAAACAAAAAAAAAAACACCCTCCCCCCCAAAGGAAAACCAAACCAAACCCGAAAAACAACAAAAAACCAACCACATTCAAGGGAAGAGGAAGGAATTCTGCATCCTGCATTGCTTGAAGGAGCCAGCACTTTGTTAAGGGAAAAGAATAAGCCATCTGGGCAGCTGACAGCACAAGTGGAAAACCAATTGGAAAATTATAGGGACAAACCACATACATTTTGGCTTCTATATGCAGCTCTAGAAACACATTTAAACAAGTCAGACAAATAGCTCCTATCAATGCTCTGGTGCTGCAGCTACACAAACAAACATCCCTCATGCTAGAGGTTTCCACAAATTCTTGTGGACTAATACAAGAGAAGTATTAATTAAATGTTCAATTAAATCATTAGTTCTTGGATTAACTATCTTAGACAGAACTCTTTAGAAACTGAAACACATCAGAGGAACACAAGCTATAAATGTAACCCAAGAAGCCACTCGGGGTTCAGCGCAGGGCACACAAAGAGCTGACACCCCACATGTACCTCCTGGACAGGCTCCACTCACCTTTCACAATGCTTTTGCTACACTTTTCTCTCCTTCACAATTCTCATCATTACTTTCAACACAACACAGGGTAAGCTGAATCAAGTGTTTAAATAACCATTTTGATTGTGATTTTAGAAGATTGATGCCCTGTTTTGTAATTCTGTTATTTTCTCAGAAGTTTGTTCTCACTGGACACTTGTTAACAAGAACAGCCTGGCAGCTTCCTGCTGAACAGGATACAATGTCTATTTATGCAAGCAGTTAATAGCAGAGCATATCTTTATAAAAATGCAGAAATTTAATTTAATATAGCTTAGTAAAAGTGATTGTGTCATGTTTCAGGGGGAGGGAGGGGTTTTTTTTGCCCCAACATTGCAGAAACTTAGAGCAACACTGAAAAGCTATTTTGAAGAAGAATAAATGTAACCGGCAGAACTCGAGTCACATTCCACCTCAGAGAAAAAAGGGAAGAACAATTTTCTAAATGTTTCATTCTTGTTCAAATGAACAGGTTTTATGAAAGAAGCATAGAAATAGTTGTAATTTGCAGAGAAAGAGTCTTTTAAGAAGTCTCTTAAAGACATCTCTTTCAGCTGTCCCCTGTGGTCATCAGAAGCACATTCTGAGGGGGATTTACTTATTTACTTTTGTCTCCAAAAGATTTGAAGGGAGGTTTGGTGGAAATTTCTAAAGCACAAATTAAATGCCAGCTTGAACTGAAATATGCAGCACCCAGAGGGACTGATAGTTCTAAAAATGTGCCCTTCACATCTTTGAAACCTCTTCATTCTACGCCATCTCTTTTTATTCATACTGGTTGGAAGTGATGTAAGCCTTCCTGCTCCTGTAACTTCAAAAGCAGTTTTTTCCCTTTGAGACACCCATTCCAAACTGAAGTGCCCCATTAGTATTACTTTCTGTCTCAAATACAGGAACCTCTTCACACAGAAGGGACAGCATGGTCACTCTGAGAGCTACAAGAGCCAAAACCCTGATGCCTTGTGAATTCTGAAACAAGACAGAGCACTCGATGTGACAGTGTGCCACTGTTAACCTGATATGAAAAGGATGCCAGATTGCTTCCTCCCATCCCATCCAGCCCTACTGCACACTCCATACCAAATTAAATGACACAATAACTCTTTACCTTTAGCATAAGAATAGGCCTCACCAATAAAATCAGGTTAGAAGGTGTTTTCGAAGACCAATTAGTTCAATACCATCCCCACCCCACTGCTCAAATTAGATCAGGATGGTCACAATATTACAAAGCTTTCTTTTTATTTAATTCTTAACATATACAGGTCTTCAGCTGTAATTGATTTCAAATGTTCATTAACACCTGAAACAGTTTTATACATTCTAGCTAGAAGCAGCCCTGCCAATTCATAAACAGGTTTAATGAGCTTCTGTGTCACCACATATAAGACCTTGCTGACAGACTGTGAAACAGCAAAACTGATTTTTTTAATCCTTCTCTAGGTACAGTAGTATAAGCCAGGCAACAATTTGTAGTCCCCAAAGACTACAGCTACATGATCTGATCTATGACAATCTTGGAATTCAAGAGGGTTTCGTGCAGGTATAAAGGATCTGCAACAAGATCAGGCAGCAAGATACACACATCAAGTTCAAATACTGCCAGTCATACCAGGAATTGGTACATCCTTTTCAGCAAAGAAATGGCACTGGGCTTGTGGTTCCTTTATCTAGGTTTTGTTTAACTTGACATCATCTGATAAAAGTAAAAACTTCAAAGTCACACAGAGCTATAGGCTTCAATTACTATTTCTCTATCAGCCTGTCAATGGCAATGTGGTTCTGGAAGGAGGAGGGATTGCTGCTGGCAAGTCTCTTGCAGTCTACGGCACAGAGAATATTTCAGCTGAATTAGAGATTGAGTTTCATAGACAGGAACTATGTCAGACTAGAAAACATAATTTAGGGGACTTAAAGTATGACAATGCCCAAGGATAAAACCAAGAAACATAACATTCTTTCCTGATAACACTGCTTGTAATGAAGGTTAGAGATCAAGTGGCTGCTTTTTCTTAAGCACAGACATTGTAAGGGAAGTCAAGCAGATAGTTGCTAAATCTTCCACAAAATGAACATCACGAACCACTTCAGAAGCAGATCCAGATACAGTTATGTCTCTTCTTGCCTTTCATCTTTTTCCTCCTGCAGGTTAATAGCACTTTCCTGCACCCTAGCAAGACAGGAAATACAAGGCAGGATTTTTTGTGAGTTTTCAAATCCTCATCTGGACTACAAAGCATTATCACTATCATAAACTTGTCACACTGAGGTCTAGCAGTACTGTATGTTGGGAAGTTGCAATATTTGGCTACTTCAAATACATTTGCCTGCAGCGTTGGGACTGTGCCAGCATGCAGTCCAGTAACAAATGAAGTTCAGCCTAAGATCTATACATGCAGGGAAAAAATACCCAGGCAGAACTACTCGTACACTCACATCACCATTTAAAGAGATTTCTCCCCCATCCTTCAAAGGTCTTGGAATTTGAGTATGCACATATACATTCTGTTCCTTGTCTCCGCATTCATACATCAAAGAAAATGCCACAAAGCAACAGAGAAGCAAAGCACAGATTCTTCATTAACTCTTTATTTGAAGAAGAAAACTACAAGAGAGGTTCAGGCCCTGTTTTTTGATGTTATCTTGACATTTTCATCAACCAAAAGTAAGGAATTTGGATTTGCTGCTACAGGCCAGACTCTGACCAACAGACCAGCCCTAACCCAGAGTCTGAAGCCAGCTGTCTGCACTAACACTCTCCCCAGAAACATAACAGGGAAATCAGCAGTCACTGCACATTTCTCACCTTTTGATGACTTAATTCAGACCTTAAAAAAAATCATAGAAATATTTTTGAAACAGATTTTTAGCCACTAAGAATTTTTAGCTACTAAGTTAATTCAGTCTACTAGGGAGATCACTTGCTTTTTAAAGAGTAGCCCATTTATGTGCTGACCTTACATGTGCTTTGATAGTTTCTTTAACTGACTCATTAAATAACCCAAGACAGTGAAAACTTTATTTTGCAAGAAAGATTAATTCAGTAGCATTATTTTCCATAAAATTCTTCTTGATCACTAGATAATTAGGACTAGAAGTCAGGATATGCCAGCATCACCACCTTCCTTGTATCACTTCTCCCCAGCAAGAAACACAAGGTCCCAGGCAAAATATCCATGGAAAAGCAATCCAAAATCCCTTCTTATGAGGTTTTGAAAAGGGAATCAACACTTACACTGATTTTATTTTATTTTCACTTGTGTAAAGCAGCATGCAGGCAAATAGCACCCTTCCAGCCTACACTGTCTCCGCAGGAACTAGAAGAAATTTTCTGATTTTACAGAAAGGAACCAGTGTGCTCCCAGCTGACTCTGGGAGCCACAAAATAGACTTGCAGCAGAGCCAGGATCAGGCTCCCAAGTCTGCTTCCCAAGGCTTTGGTCAGGTCCTCTTCGCCCACACAGGAGATGTGGGTCTGGATATAGTTGCCCTACAACCACACTGAGCAAAGAGCAAGCCCAGCACCTGCCACACTCAGCAGGGAGCTGACAGACATATGCAGCTCTCCTTCCTCACTAAGTTTGATGAGAAGAGCAGCACAAGTCAAACCAGTTTTCTGCTCACATAATAGCAGTTCAAGAACAACTTTTGAGGCAGGCCTAAAAGAAAGCCTGAAAGTCATTGTTGGTTCTTCCAAGCTCTCAGTGCACTCATTTGGCCTCTCACTACAGCAAGTGCAGTCCAGCCCTAGTGCACATGCAAGGTGCACTCTTCTCCAGGCTGCAAAACTAACCTGGAATACCAAAAAGGTATCTCCGCCCAGGAATGGGCAGGAAAGACTATGACCATAGACACAGTCACGAACCAAAGCACTGTAACACCACCCCTCACTTCTGCCATGTACATCAGATGACTGTGAGACACTCTATAAGCACAGTGATCACCAAGGAAAACAGCCCACCTAACTTGTGCAGGACAATTCTGCTGCAGCCAAGAGAACAGGCCTCCAAGACCATTTCTCTTCTCCACTGCTGCTTTCCAGGCTGTACATGCAAGAAGTTCACCCAGAGGAGACTGGCTCGAGCTCCCTGTCTCCAAGGGCAAAATTCTCCATGTACACAGATCAATCCTACCATCTTCTACTGGTGCCCTCCTCAGAAATGCCTTCATTCATATCACCACACTCTTGATCACAGCAGAAGCTCCTAGTCAGGGTGACATATCTACATTGTGACCCACTTGTCTGCCATGGCATGAAAGCTTCACAACAGTGTCTCCTTGGTATGACTGTAGCTGCACTCACCCCATCTGCCAGCGTGCTCTTTTCCCTGCCACATGCCGTGTCTTTCTAGAGATTACTAAAACTATTTGTGCCCACGACAATGCCTTTAAAGCTTCATCCCACCTCTTTATTAATGACACTGCTACAGAACTGGAGCTGGAAACCAGAGCAGCTGCCATAAAATGGCTGAAGATTTCCTTAGATATTCATTAAACAATGAAGATGTTACACCTCCAGGAGCACATAATCCCTCAGTGAAAAGGAGGCAGAAGCAAGGCCTCTGCCTTTGAGCAGATTAACCTACAGGCCAGTGAGGTTTTGTTCTTCTCTACCCTTCAATTACTTATCACCTTTCTGGGATGAAAAGGGCAGTGTGCTCTCATTCCAAAATCCCACCAGATCTATCAGCAATTAGAGGATGCCTCAGCATAAAGCTCTGCCAACACAGTGCAGAACAAGGCACAAACCACCAGCTTCATTTGGTGGAGGTGAACAATTGTAGCGGAAATCACACTGAAGAGATTTTGCTAGCAAGGACTTGAACAAGAGTGGGATCGACTTTTCCCATATCCTCCAGGAGAAGGATAAAGAGAAATCCTCTTAGATTAGCTAGAAAGGAAATTAAACATGAAGAGCAGAGTGGCACTAGAACAGACAAATTCAGGAGGCTGTGAAATCTTCAAAGGGTATATTTTAAGCACAGGTCTGACAGAATACAGCCAGGTACATTCGTTTGTCTTCTGTGAACAAACAATAAATTGGATTTTATTATTTCCTGATCTTTTACATTACAATACCTATAAAGCCTCAAAATTTCTCCCTTTAGAAATATGTTATCAGCAATATAAGTTATTAGTTAGTAAGCATCCTTTATGAACAATGAAAGGCACAGTGATAGACTCTTACTGGCAATCTACTGAAGAAATACACCACACTAATAGAAGTTACTCCCCAGGGTAAGGTTGACACCCTGGTTAACTTTCCAATACTGGCTTAAATCAAGATTAACGTCCAACCATGACATATATAAAGGCTATGGGTGAACCTTAGACTTTCTCTTCCACATCTGAAACTCAAACCACATCCATCCTTTTTTTCCTTGAAGCATCCTTAGCTAATTCTACACCAATGACCCCAACTTAAAACACAGGCACAAACAGAATTTTCTTCTCAACAAAATTTACTTTGGGCCCAGCTCTGAGAAGTCTAGAGCATGTACCTAATGAGATTTATTGGAATAACAAGTTAGGGAAGCACTCATTCAGAACCTGAAAAGAGCTTTCTCCTTGCTGCAAGCAAGATGCAAGGAGACATTTGGGTTCTATCAGGCTGAGATGCTCCAAGACCAGTAAAACTCCTCACACTTGTGACATTCACTACTCAAGAGCAAACAACAGGTCTTTACAAACTTTTGGCTATTCAGTAAAACTTTCTAAGCACCCATACACCTAACTTCACAAACCACACATGCTGGGAGAGGGATGAAAGGGAAATAATGTTAGCATATTCAGCATACCCTGTCTTGGTTTCCCTCTCAATGTGACTCAGTTGTGCTGCACTGCCATAGGAGACCTGCTACTAAAGCCCAAATAGCACATAGACCAGCCCTTTCTCAATTAAATCAAATGGATTTATGCCACACTAAGTGAGATAGACCTTGTAAAAAAAGTCCCCAGGCCACTCAAATCAATATAAAATTCAGTTTATGCTTGTAGTATTTTTGCTCATTAGGGACAAATTTAAATTGTATGAAAGTGAGTCAAAAAAGGAATTTGCACAATTTCCCAAACCTTTGGATATTGCAAGTGTCTTCCCCCCATGCAGTTAAGATCCACTCCTGAATGAAACCCCAGGGTGAGGTCTATGCTACAATGTGTTCATGTATCTTCCTTAGCTGTTGGCTCTGGAGAGGGCGAGAAACAAGCTAATCTTAAATTACACATCCTTCCCCCACTACAGAGGTCTTGACACCAGCCCCCATTTGCACATCCCTAAAATGGGCTTACACAGCCAATATTCTCATATTAATAAGCACAAATATTTTCCCAAAAGAACAGAAAAGCAACTCAGGAGAAGGGAAAGACATTATATACTTGGACACTGCATACTGTCAGTCTGGCAGAGCTGCCAGCTGAACCCGAGTCCATAACAGCCTCCTCCTGCATGAAGCACCAGCCCCGGAGCTCTGTGGACTCAAGCTGTGACTGACGTTCATAACTTGTGCTCCCAGGCCTTGCAAACACTCACTGCTCCTCATACAAGAGAGGATATTAAATAGACCAGGTTACCTGGAAATAGAAACTTTATTTGGAAACCTTCTCTCAGGAGATTTTTCCTTCTATGGATAGCTTAAATGCCATAAAGGTAGAGACCACCAAAACACATTAGTTCCCACAGGCTAGTCATACACATTAACCTGTCTTATCACAGTATTGCAATGCCTATTCATCTTAAAACCACGGGGAAAAAATACAATCTAGCTTGTGGTTAGGGTTTCCTAAAAATTCATATGTGGCCTCTGAACTCTTCAACAGATTCTCTACCGAGCTTTCCTCTGAACACAGAGGAACTAAATGGGCAACAAACTTCCAAGCAGGACACTCTGCACTGCTGCTGCAACTGTGTCCCCTCTTGCAGCCTTTAATGCAGAGCACAACCTCCTACAGGCAGGGGTGCATCTTTCTGCCTGCAAACACCATAAATGCAGGACAGAAACAAGCCTAAAAAGTCTGATGGTGTCTGCAAAGTATCTAAAGTGTCATCTCATGAGCCACCCTGAAAACACACTGGACTGCTATCCTCACTACCTACACACAAGAGCTTGACTGTGGTACAGATCTGTGGTTTGCAAACCTGGATTTTGTCACTACTGCCTCAGCAACCAGTGGAGGGAGAAAAGTTTGTACAAGCCGAGTCAATAGCCAGCTCTTCACTATTAACCACTCCTCACTATCACTCTCCTCTTAACCACATGAAATAAAATCCACACAGCTCCTTCACAGGCCAGATTGGGAGCAGTAATGGTTGGCTGACAAGGATCTGCAAGAGAACTTTCCTTTTTTCAAATCTAGAGTGTGCAATATGCTTGGGAAGGGGAGAATGGCAAGGCTCTGCCCTCTAGTCATTTCCCAAGAGCCCAAAATACTGGAGGCACAACTGCCATTACCTGCTGCCAAGGCTGCCAGCTCAGCAGCAACTAAGCCCTTCCCATGGCTCCAGAGCGAATTCACTGTGGCGGTTTTTGGAACTGGGCGAACAGACCAGACCCAGCAACTGGATCCTGTCAATACACTTCTCCCTCCTTTTAACAACCTCCTTGAGACCTGGGGGAAGAAGGCATCATTAACCTGGAACGAGAAGCATCTGCATGTGGCATTAGCTAGAGCACCTGCATATACAATAAAGAGGGAAGACACCTTTTCCCCTGGAGCTAATCCCTGCAAGGGCACCTGCTTTCCCAGCAAACCTTTACACCAGCAGAAACCCAGTTCCCACTCAGTTGTTCACAGTTCAGCAACCCAGACAGATGGTCTCTAACTTGTAATCATAATCTTCTGACACACACAAAACCCATCTGCAGCAGTTTAGTCACGTTTTTATACATAAAGGGCCAAGGCTAGCAAGCAACCTATCTAGCCTCTCTTCCACACATTGAGAAATCCTTCTCAATAGGAATTTGTGGAGCAGCCTCCATATACTTTGAGGAGTGACTTACAGCTTCATAGAAACATAAGGCAGGAAATTATGAGTGTGAAAAACAACCAGGGATTTCCTCTCCACGAAGGAGTCACCTTGCCTGCCAGCCTATTTCAGTCACATAGACAGAGGAGGGCTCCCTCCCACCATGTCTGGTTTTCCTAACACTGGTTCTGTACCTTTCCCTCCAAACGGAGGTGGCAACTCTGCACACCAGTCTCTTGTGCTCAGTCACGCCAGAGGAGCCCAGGGAAGCTCTAAACCAGCCTGGCAAGCAAAAGCTTCAGATTGCCACAGATGTGAGGGCAGAGCACCAACACGCCCCAGATGCCAAGTCACCTAATGCAACTGCTGGTGCAGCAAAGATGGGAGGAGGAACAGCTCCTCCACATGAAGCAAGACAGAGAAAGAACCTTTACCACTGTTTCAGCAAGTATGCTTATATCTTCAGGGCAGTTTCTTTTCCACTCAGAGGGCTGAAGGGAGGCAGGATGCACTGCAACTATTCTGTACCACTTTCAATCCAAGTCCCACAAGGTCCTATTTCTGTAGCTCCAGAAATATGGAGCGGGAAAGAAAATTTAAAAGGGTAAGTCAGAAGGAGGAGTAAAGTCGAAAGAGAGGAACAGTCTTACCTCCTGTCTAGCCTTGGGTAATGTTTGCTTTAAATTGAAGAAATTTTTTTAACTGAACCACTAACAAAGTTTGGAGAACATTTTATCTCTGAGCAAAAGTTACCAGCAAGAATCAGAACAGGTTTTTGCTTGTAGATGGAGGCTAGCAGGCAGCAACCTGGCTCCCCTTGACTGGTGGCACCTGCCCCTGCCACAGGGACACGTGGCCATCAGGACCAACCCAGCCGAAACAGGAACACAGCACCGTGGGGCTCAGCAGGGCCCGCCCTGGGCACAGCCACGGGCTGAGAGCTGTCACCAAGGAAAGCTGTGCTCCCATTCCTCCTCTGGAAGCTCTGTTCAATGTGCTGTGAGATGAGCTTCCAGATCAGCTCCACACACTAGTTCAGAGCACAGTAAAATTCACCAGCCCATTGCCAAATTTTCCCTGTAGTATTGCCTTGCTACTTTATCTGTGAACTAGGAACTAAACACAATCTCTGCCTAAATGCCTGGTGATTAAAGAACATCGAACATCAATATTTAAACAAATCCAATGCCCCTGACAGAAAGCAACACATTTGTGCCAAGTCAGTTGTTCAGCCAGGTAAGAGCAGCAGGCTTCAATGATGGGTTTAACTATTTTGTTGGTCTGAAAAGTAATTCCAGATCCTTCTAGATGAAACACACTACAGAATTTAAAAATTGATACTAATCTCATCCTTCCAAAATCATTTTATTTTCTTTTGATCCAGCATCAAAGACTTTCAGGTTATGTGTATCATTAACTATGCCAATCAGAAGAGCAGTGAATCTCCAAACCAACTTTATATTTACATTATATGTAGCAAAGAAACATGCACTAAAAATTTCTAAATCAGATCTTGCAAGATCAGGGGAGAAGCAGGAGTTCCTCCTAACAAGCAGGACCTACATGAAGTTTTATACATGGATTAGTTCTAGTGAAAGATTTAGCCATCAGGCACCAAACAGCATTATCTGTACTGCAGTCTGTTAAATGCTCCAACCCAAATACTCTGAACAAATAGGGTCCCTATAGAAAGACAACACTACACAAGGCATGGGCCACCACCAGTCTGAGACCAACCAGGTCTAGAAAGCTGCATAAAGACTGACAAGGAAGGCTCAACTGTCCACAGTGCAGACAGATCACTTATTGCTCATTACCAACAAAAGAGGATCAGGAAATAGGAAATCTACAGCTCCCTGGAACAGAACATTTATCTCCCTGTGACTGTCCCCTTGCAGACTCCTGGTGCATGTGCACAAACCTGCTTTCAGCAGCAAGTTGAAGCTCACTGCATTAAGGAGAAAATTAGCTGTGCAAGTCAAATGAAGAGCGAATGCTTCTTTTCGAGTTTCTTTTAATCTTTTGATGATAGATAAAAGGAAAAAATAAGATCCATCTCACAGGTATGCAACTGTTCAAAAAAATGAGCACTGAACAGCAGAGATTTAAAACAGGCACAAAGATGAAAACAGTATCCATACGCAGCTTAAGCACATCATCCACAAACACTGAACCAGCCAGCAAGAAAGAAAACATCTTGTGGCACAGGACCCCTTCCAGCCTTAACCTGAGTTCAATCCTCCTCTCCCTCCCTGCCAAGTCTCAAGCCTCAAAGGAGCAGCACACACCTCGAGTTACTGCAAGAATGTGGACACTACAACAGGTCCTGGGACAACCAAGTTCCTGCTGATCCACATATCTCATTCTCAGCTCTTCTATCTGCTACAGAATGGTAACCCTTTCAAATACAATGACACAACGCTCGAGTGATCACTCAGCATCAACCCAAGCAAATAACCTTCTGCACAAGGACACCCCTTCGTGACTGAAGCCTTAATTCCACATCACAATCCAGCTTGTAGTTTAGGTTAGTCAGCTGCTCTGCCCAGACACTGATACCTATAATGATTCTATTCAAGTCAAATGAGATTGCAAATTTCCTCCAAAAGAACCAAGAGCAGAATACAGGATGTCAAAACAAGCATTGTCTGGAAGCAGAGGGAACATCCTTCTCACATCACTGATCTAGGAAGGGCAAAGGAAACAGCAAGGACAAGAGAAGAAAAAAAATGACTGAAAACAGCATCATCTGTCTAGCATCAAGCTACATTATTTTAAAGAACACAGGCAGCAAAGACTATGATCTCTTTATCCTACATTATTTGCACCAATAGCAGATTTTTAGAGGCAGAAGGGGTTCATTAGGTCAGTTAATCTGATATTCCATGTAGTACAGTACATGAAATCCCAAGCAGTTCCTCCTGCACTGAAACCAATTATTTTCTATGAATAAAGTATTTCTTCTGCAAGAGCATTAGGGTTTAACCTGATTTAAGGTCTTCAAATCAAATAAAGGAAGAAAATCAGAACTAAGAATTCTGACCAACAATTTAGTTTTTGTTACAGATCTTGCATACACCACAGTAAAATGCAGAAGCTTTTTTATCATCTGCCAAAAAGGACATCCCACCTAATTCACATGCAATAGTTTTCAGCCTTCTGAAATGTACAGTGATCTACATACTTTCTAGTAAGGATATGTTTCTCTACAGAGCAAATGTAAGCCCACAGGTGACAGCCTCACTTCCTTCATCTTTTATAGCTCCCTAAACAATAAACCAAGCTTCACATGGCCGACAGATCACAGGTTGGAAAGTGGTGTGCTCCAGCCAAAGTGCAACCCAGCAGAGAGGGCTGGGGTTGTTCTCATATCCATTCCTAGGGCAGTACAAAAAGCAGTAACAGCCCGAGATTTTTTTCCCCATTTTCTATTGTGTAAAAGCTTTTGAAGATGCACCTTTTGAAGATGCCACATTCACGCAATATCAAAGTAACTAGCAGAAAATTCTCATATAAATTCACGCATAATTGACTATAAAAAACTATCCATGTGCTTTTACTTTAAAATCACCAAAACTATTGCAAGAAAATACAGATTCAAAAGCTTCAAATAGGGGGAGTGGAAAATCATAAATTTCAATCACACACTCTGACTTCTGTAACAAAACAGAAAACAAGATTAGTTATCCCCCGATTACCCATTATTAAAGGTTAGCCTCAAAGGAATGTCTCCCAGAAAAAAATTTCCATAAGAAACAAAATTCAAATGTGAATTAATCCTTATTAACATGCACACAAGTAACACAGGCATGTTATTAAAAGCATTTGAAGAGCTAAAACTAAAAATAAACTGACACGCATTAGCTGTGGTGTTCATCCAAAATTATGTCCCATCTCCGGAGAGCCCACACATGGCACATTGCAGCAGCTGGGGTCAAGCTGAGTTTCTCAACTTCAATGGCAGCAGGATTTAGCTGTTAATTAAGTACCAGACTTCCCATTGTCCTAACCCCACCACACCTTTCCTGACTAAAAAAGGCAGGTTTTAGAGCATTTTTGTTTTAGTTGTTGCTCAGCCAAGTTTGGCTGTAGAGCCATTTTCTAGCACACATTTGCTTATCAGAACTGGTGCTCTCATTAATCACAAGTGCCCTTCTGATCCCCGGAAAACAACCCCCAGCAACACATTTCATTTCCATCCTCCCAGTTTGAAGATGCCAAACACCTACAACTGCTGACAGTGTGAAGTAAACAGAAGGAAAATAAATAGGCTCAAGGCATCTCCTTGACGTCCCAGAAGTTTTTCCTGGCTCACCTCCCGCCCTGATGAACACCATCTAAGAGTCCTGCCCTTGGCCTCTTGTTTTTGCCTGCATTTACCTCACCCTTGTTTAAGAGGGCACACCAGAACCTGTCCTCCTGCCCTGTTCCTCTCAGACTGCCACCTGAGAGGCACCACTGGTTATCTTCCCACAGGGAAAGCAGAGTTTATCCCACCCTCATCCTTCCCCTAAGCTCCATCTTTTCCCAGATCAGCAGCTTCTTTCTCCTCCAAGCTCCTGGCTCATGCACACCTGCTCAGATTCCCCAGAGCACTTTATCCAGGCCTTTTGAACTCCCAGCATCAACCTGTCTGCACAACAACCGGTTCTTTGAGGCATGGCCACTTACACAGCTCCCCACACCTTCTCACTCCATGTCTCACTCCGTGTCTCACCCATCCCAAGCACAGCCTTTGCTCAGCAGTGTCCAAGGGCTGCAGCTGCACAAAATGAGCCACTTTGGCAGGGAACATAAAAACAGCAGGACCACCCCAGCCACCCTGTTGTGCCTAGTCCAAAAAAATTATATTCATGTTGGACCAGCAATCTTGGAATCATCATAAAACACACTCCTGGCAAAACATTTGAGATAAATTTAGATTTTAGGTAAAACACAGAAAACACACAGCCCACAAAAGTCTGAAGTACCCACAAAGAGCATGAAAATACACATTCCAGCAATTCATCCTGGCTCTCCTGTCTAAATCGACTTTCCCTTCATCTTATTTCCCTCCCTTATGTTAGCTGAAGGAAATCCAGAGCCCCTGAGATCCGTGTGACCTCAACGACTTCACTACAACGTCATGACAAACCTGCTTTCCTGGGACGAAAAAGCCAGCAAGGCACCCTCACACCACCTTCCACATGACTCAGCTTTGTAACAGAGCCACCCAGGAAAGTCACCAACCCTTGTTCTGAAGTGTTTGTCCAGCACACTCTTCTACAGTTCTCATGCACTACTTCCTCCTGAAAACGGCCACCAGAAAACTCTGTGAAAGATGCCTGAGAGCCATCAATTACCATCAGCCCCAGAAACCTCAATGATAACACAAAACACGATAAACAACTGGGAAAAGACCATGTTAGTACCTAATGCTCAGCTAAGAGCTCTCCTTGACTGGGAACCTGAAAGATACTTTTCAAGCTTATTAAGTCTCTAAACTTGCAGTGTTTAATTCAGACCTGAAATCCAGTCTATCTCTACTGTCTTAAACAGCTAGAAGTTCTCATTTGGTTCTCAGCAGTTCACCTTTCCCGTCCAGCTTTCCCAAATATTCCAGCTCTGACCATTTATTATCACTACTGCCTTAGATGGAATTGTTGGACCCTGATACCTTGTCTAGGATGATCCTTCTTTTCACACCCCCATCCCTCTCCAGCAGTTCTGCACATTGAAGTTTCCCATCTCCACTTTCAAAGCACTGTCATTTGGCCTCAGATGTCAGTTCCTGCCTTCCCATCCTTCTGTACTGCCAATTCCCATCACACCACCTCTAGGTGCAACTTTTCAAACAAGAACCACTGCACTCTTCTCCACACATGCCCTCCTGCTTGGGAAACCTTCTCATTAACTGTAAGTGGGTTTACTAGAACAAGAAATTCCAGAAGGAAACAGATGAAACTGCATGGAGAGAATGGGACCTGAGCAATACGAAGAAAGCGGCAGAGCTCTTTGAAGGCAACAAGAAAGCTCATATCTTGATGGGGACTGGAGCTAACAGAGTCTTCCACATGCAGACCTATTCATATAACTTATTCACATTCCAGCAACATTATACAGGTAACAACTTCTCAGAGACCTAAAGGGACAGAAGGTAGAAGAGGTGGACAGTAGACTACCATGAAAGCTACCTATCCAGGCATGGAAGAAAAGCTCTAGCCAGACAGTCAAAAGAAAACCAGATATTCCAGTCTGTTAGAGCCCATATCTACTAAAACCTGTGTGCACTTTGAGCTTTCCACAGAGCACCCAATCATTGCATGAGAAATTCCTTATGGAGGTCAAGCAGTTCAGCCATGAACACAACAGCAGCACATCAATGGCACCCTTCATGCCTCAGGATACAACACTGCAGTGCTCCTCTGAATGTCTCGGAGTTAATCAAGGTACACAATTATCTTCTCCACGGGCTTTATTTACAAAGCTAGGAGTTGATCTGCCCAAGGATCATTCTGTCCACGGCATTCTAAATGGGTAAGAACATGCACAAATGCATTTATTGAGGAGTAATTTGATGCAACAGGACTCCATCGGCTATGAGCAAAGAAAATTCCCTCCAAAACTCAGGCACACCTAGTTATTCCTATGTGAAAGCTAGAGCTGTCTGTATTTACAGAGCTATTACAGAGACTGGGGCATTAACAGGTCTGGCTCCATCACACAGTATTGGTGATGAGTGTACGTCAGTAAAAGCCTGTAACGTTCAGCTTCACACGGCACTGACTGCATGGTGACCCCTTTATTTAAGCTCCCAATAGTGAGACACGGAGTCCTCCTAAACTGTTAAAAGCAAAACATTTGTTCCACATCACTGCACAAGTGCTGATGCCTCCATTTGCAGTGGGATTTCCAATTAGACCCAACACGACTATGTCACTTGACATTAGTTAAATGGAGAGTCATGGCAACACAAGGCAACACCACTTTTAATGGAACATAGTTCTAAGAGACACACAAAGAACTATGACAATTAGCAGAAAGAGCTGATTTCTAACATGCAATTCACAGTAAATGCAGATATTACTCAAACAATATAATTTCAAAACACACTGAGTAGAAGCAACTGTAGGTTTCCCATTTACTACCACCAGCTGACATTCCTAGCCCTAGTAAGGTTGTACCACCACAGTTCACCTCACAGCACTTCCACAGCCCAGAGATCCTGCCAGCCTTTGCACTCCCACACACATCCTGCCCGTAGGAGCAGCCACAAGAAGTGTATGGCCAGGCTGGATGGGGCTTTGAGCACCCTGGTCTAGTGGAAGGTGTCCCTGCCAGTGGCAGGGGGGGTTGGAACTAGATAATGTTTAAGGTCCCTTCCAACCCAAGCCGTTCATGGGTCTATGGCAGAATGGGGCTCTACTACATATTATTTCATGGTTTCCGCAAACTTCTCTCCACAAAGCTACTTTTGGAGATGAAAAAGCATTAATAGCCACAAACATTTTCTTTCTCACACTTAATGCAAGATCCAATCCTACACATTCTTTTCTCTGGCTAAAATCCCAGCTACTCTATAAAAAATTATCTTGCTTTCCATGCTCTGATAACTGGGAGTCTTTGCTCTGATGCTTTAATACTCAAATGTTGCTTTGTTTTAAAGTTTCACATTTAGCACAAAAGCAATACCAAATGAGGAACACAGCAGGTTTTGCCTGGTTTAAATAAAAAAAAAGATCTCATCTAGAAAGAAAGTAATGAATGATTTGTGGGAGGCAACACTCATTTGGACAAAATTGGAGACTACATGTCTCCACTGTGTTCCCACACCTTCCCTCCTGCATTTAATGATATGGCCACAGACCAGACAACACATGGGATACAAATACATGAGGTAGCTTCATACAAACTCACACACAGCCCACTTCCAGCCACCAGAAACCTGGAGCTCTGAGTGAGTCGAGCACAAAGACAAAACTGTGTTAAGCCCTCAGATAAATTGTCACTACTACCTTGGATGACTTGGATGACTTAAGAGTCAACACACATATCTTTGAGACAAACCCAAACTGCTGTCATCGCTGGCACCCCAAAAACATTTATATGGTAGTCAATTCATATAGGCACTTCTGACACTGGGACAGTTACCTCTCATGTGCTAATCAATTTTGTTAGAAAACAAGTAAGAAACAAGTTTTAAGGCCTTGACTGTTAACAATATGGTGGATGAAACGAGATGATGAGCCCAAAGGCACCTGCAACCTGAGTTCCCCTGTGATCCCACGAGCTGATCCTACTGCCACACAGGAAATGTTACCTTTCACTCCCAAAATGCAACTGCTGCAGAAGGAGGGCTGTCAGAGCCAGAATCAGGTATCTGAAACAGCAAGGTAACCCTGCACCAGACTGTGGGCTGTTCCTCCAAAAATAGGTGCACTTAATGCTAAGAACACATTGGAAGGCTAAAAGAAAAAAAAAAGGTATTAGCAGGTATTTTTCAGTCTCATTTTTAAGGAAGAGGTCATTTAATTGTTCATCTGACATTCATATATTCTTTCCTGTCCTATAACTTCTGAATTCTTTGATCACTTTTAGCAAACTTGAACCTAACATGGTAGGGAAAACAGAGATACCAAAGATGATATGCTCTTACAAATACAGTAACCAAAAGAGGTTTCATTAAAAGACAGATTTCTGCGTGATGAAAAACACAGCATTAGACACCAGCAAATCTACATAGAAAAAGTCAAAGGAAATGAGGCTTCATAAAAATTCCCTGCTTACAAAATTACTTAATTACACCTCAACAAAGTCAGAAACAACTAAACCCCACTGACAGCGAGACTGTCAGTAGGAATTATTTTCATGTTGAAGTTCAAAGGGCGAGACAAGAATGGCTTTTAAGAAAACTTAAAGGAATATCCCACAAAGAAAACATGGAAGAGTGTGCATACTTTTAGTGGAGAAGCTAACAGGATGGTGTTGGTGGGAGAACCCCAGGGGCTGATGAATATTTCTTTCAGCATCAAGAGGACAACAGAACTCCACTGAACAATCTAGAGACGAGCAAAAAAATCAAGGTGCATGTAAATCCACCACTGGCACTATAACCTTCCATTCAGGCCATGTCAGGGAAAGTGAGGACTGTCCTATACTCACCCTGCTACCTACTAAACACAAAGGGAAATGGATCACACATGCATGTGACTGCTCATTCTAATCCAGAATGAGCAGGCACAGCATGAACAATCTCTTTAAGTCACTTGGGGATTTCTGAGGACCAAAACCAGTACACTGTTCAAAATATTTGTGTTTATTCAAAGTGTTCAAGCAGTTTCAGGTATAGTATCATACCTGTTCTACCACACAGACTGGACTAAAATGAACTTTCCCTATCACTGTGCATAATCCTGTTACTCTATACTGTACATGAACTAGTCAAAATCATCACAAGATCTATCCCAAAACCAAATGCCTTGTCCTTATCTATTCATCTCCAAGAGTTTTCCAAAGTTCTTGCTGCAGGCAACTTTCATCTCACATGCAGACTAAATTTACACACAGCCAATTTATACCCTTCGTTCTTGTGCTAACCTTGCCCTTTAGATCTAATAGTTCTTTCTCCTCCCTGAGGTTCACCCCTCTGATGTATTTATAGACAGCAGTCATATTCCCTGTCAGCATTCATACTGTAAAATAAACAAGCCAAATTTTTAGTCTCCTCTGGTTAGGCAGGCTCTCCAATCCCCTAAACACTCCCCTAGCCCTTCCCTGCACCTGTTCCAGCTTGAATTCCTTCCCTGCAGACAGGCAACTAGAACTGTACAGCACATGCCACAGAGAGTCCAACAAGGCACTGTACAATAGCATTAGTACACCCTTATCCCCACGAAAATAAATCCCCAATAATCTGCCTTTTCCACCGATGCATCAGCTGTGACCCTCAGCCTGCAGTCAAGCAACGCACACCAAGGTTTCCTGAGAGCTGGGTGACTGTGTTAGATCTCCGAATAAATCCTGGTGACAAGCACTGAAGTGCTGCAACTGAAACACTATACCAGCATTAAAGGAATAGCTTTATCCTCTCAATTTAGTAACCACAATGGTTCAGTCTGTTGTGTGTTGACCAGTCCCAAATGAGAGCCTGTTTGGCCTTGCCAGTGCTGAGGCAGCCACTCTACCAAACAGCCAAGAGAAAATAGATCTAACACAACAAAACAAAACAAAAGGCAGCCATAGACAACACTTGCTAGTCCCAGGGCTAAAATCCTACAGGAACTTAATTTGGTCAGAAAATGAAATCAGAGGCTCAAATCTCTACAAGCCAGAAGGATATGCAAGGGAAACTTTTACTTTATGTCCCATTTTTCTACCCATCTCTCACCATCCACTAAAGGCCACCAAGGATACCAAGTCAGCCAGACCTTGAATGTGCCATAATTCTGTAAAAAAACTTCTGTCCTATTTATTTCAACACCATGTCTCCACGCTTCACGCTCTCTTGGGATCCTGTAGGTTCTCACTACTTATATTGGATTTGGTAATACCTTGCAAACAAATGAAAGACACTGTTGTCTGGCACACTAAGGCTCACAAGCTTTTTGTTTTATGTAACCACTAGCACATCCACATTGTGCATAAAACAACCAGAAAGTATTACTACTCCACTACAGTTCTCCCCACCCCAGCCAGAAAAGGATAACCCTTCCTGCTACAACCAGTCATTATTACCTTTTAAGTGTGAAGAAAAAGCCACAGGGAAACTCTAAATGCTGACTTGCTACAGCAGTTAATTTTTTCCCTGCCCTGAATACAAAGGACTGGAGTCAGTAGTGAATTTGATCTATCCCAGCTGCTCCCATCTCCTGTTCTGCACTGCACCCGCCGTGGCACTCCCCACACTATGGATACCATACAGGTAAGAGCTACACCATAATCCCATCAAATTACCACACCGTGACTGCTGAAAGGCAGGTCCAGCTTCTGGAACCAGGGAAAACCCAACTGATCAGCTGGACTGGGAATTAACATCAATGCTTACAAAAAACTGGATATCCTGGAGCCAAAACTCTGTTCTTTCATTAGTTTAGGGCAGGAAAATCCAGTTATTAGGAGTATGCCAGCACAAAAGCCTAAAAATAAGGACTGGACACGCTCCATAAATGTAGTTCAAACGCAACGAGTCTTTAGTCCTTCCTAAGGTAACTCTTCTCCCCACAAGAGGAGTCATCAAAAGCAGTTTTTGCCAAGATACCTTTTGCAATGGGCATATACAAGGAATAGGCTCTACTTGCAAGTCCAGATCTCAAGGTCACTTTTCCTTCATAGTCCATTTATCATATCAGAACTAATTTAATTCATTTTTATTAGCAATTTCAGCCTCTGGTAAAGAGGTTTTAAGGGATCAAAGTGCTAAATGAATGTATACATTACTGATCTGCACCTACCCCTGGCATCCCAAAACTCACCAGCTAAAAGCAGCTGCTGTAAAGAAAACCCTTTACAAGTCCCTTTTTCTTCCCCAGATGGTGATGTCCTTTTCCCTCATGCATTAAATACTCAACAAAACACACTTACCAAATTATATCAACCCATAACCATGCATGATAATTATTTCTTAAATCAGGACTTCTTCCACCGAATTTCAACCAAAATAAACATGGTATAGAGAACAAATGTATGCTTACAGTGAACAACCATTCATCAGCTTAAGTAACTCTAATGGATGTCACTTCAAACTAAGCCTGCACCATCTGTTCTACCCCTCAATTAGCAAAGCAAAAAAAAATTATTCAATATACAGTTTAAGAAAGCCAGCTAATTTATGTATGTAAGTTTTATTTCTCTTCAGTTCAGTGAGGCGTGCTCTTGTACCGCTTGATATTCAGAAACAGATCAGAATGGAAGGCTGACTTCTCTAACACTATTAGGAATTCTGTCAGGAGAGATAAAATTTCCCTGCAGTATTTCACCACACCAAAAAATTTCTCTGTAACATTTCATCATATATTTTATTTTTAAGAGCATAATGTCTCTGTAAGTAACAACATCAGCTAAACAAATTAAGTCTGAAGTCCTGCATACATGAACACAAAGCAAGCTCAAGGACACAGCCCAGCCTGACAGACTGGGTCTACCAGAACAGCAGGAGGCTGTGGATGTGAAGTGTCCTCAGACACGGGGGTCTGTTAACCATGTCAGTCCCTAAGTCACCTCTCAGAGGCAAAACCCAGTCCTGCAGGCTGCTGGGCACAGAGCCTCACACAAATCAGCTGCACTGGGTCAAAGGGATTGTCCCATGCAAGGGTGAAATACAAAAATACTGGAAAGCAAACCCTGTCCAGTGGGAGCAGTGCAGACCCAAAAAAATCACTTCTTGCCAAAGTGCATGAAAAAAAAAAAAGTTTCATCCACTCCTTACTGCAAACCTCCACCCAGTTTCACTTCCAACAGGCCTCTCCTACCACTCTGCAACACAAGAAAACATTGAGTAGAATCTCTCTTCAATGTGCTGGATCCTGACATGCCTGAGAGCTCTCACCACCAAATCTCCAAGTCTGCTTCACTCCTGGGAGTTTATGAAAAAGCAACCAGCAATAACAAGGGCTACTTCCAGTGTAAACCTCAACTCCAACAGCACAGGAGGCCACACACCCCAGGGAAGAAAAATGTGCAAGAGACCTCATCAACATTGCTAGATGGGGGCAACAGTACAATAGTGTTGTGGAGAAACAGGTCACTGCCAAACACCCTCAGTTCACCTCTAGGAATATGAGGTTGGTAGAAAATCACTTTAAGATCCTGGACATGTTACTTTACCCTACACTTAAGAGGAAACACCAATGGCACATCCTAGTCTGGGTACAGAGAAAGGCACATTAGCCAGAGATGAGCCAGGAGATCTGCACACTTAACAGCAGCATTACTAAATAGTGCCACAAGCAGCTCAGAGAGATTGCTCACCAAGGGATTACCGACATTTCAGCCCTCTCCCTTGCTGCAGGATTGTGAAGCTGGGAGGACATGCTGAAGTCCCTGACACTGCTGTGCTGTTTTGCTTCATGTCTCAAGACAGACAGCAGCGCAGGCCTTAGTTATTGTTCAGAGACTCAAAGCTCAGCAAAATAACTCCCTTTTATGCTTAGCAGGAGAAGAAATGGAGTAAAGCAGAACCACCATCCCGAAACAGCACAGAGCAAGCAAACAAAACACATGAAGAAAGAGAACAGAGGCAGGATTCCTCCTTGGTCTGCAGCATCCTACAATACCTTCCCCAGCCCAACCTCATTGGTGTAACACATGACTCCTACTGCCCACACAGAGGCTGTCTGCTCCAAGTAACTGTGCTCCAAAGAGGGGTAAGAGCTCTCAAAGTAAATTCATCTCTCACTCTGCTCCGTTATTCTGTCTTCCACACACCTATAAATACTGCTGGGAAAACGCAGGCCAGGCAGTGCCTGCTGGGTGCAGTTCAAGAGTGCTCCTGGCAAGCAAAACCACTCAAATGGGTTTGCACTGGAGCTCAGTGCCTTGCTTCATACAACCATCCTTAGGTTTCCTTGACTTGAGAAGCATCTTGAACTATCCAAGCGCCTTCTGCACCTAAGGCAGCTGCCTGTTGGGAAGCAGGAATCAGTGATCAGATCACAAGACAATTTATTACAAGAGTTTCAGAGTGCTGAGTGCTATCAGAAGCGTGTTAGGTCTCACTATGTTTCACACGTAATGTTTTTACAGACTTGGAGAGCAACAAGGAAAGAGAAGCATCTCTGCCCTCCATCATTCTTTTTTGCTGCATCACTTGAAAAAGAAGATTACATTGTTTCCAGCCAGAGTGCTGAGGGGTCAAGGACTTCACAAAATATCATCATGTTAAAACAGAAAAAATACACAGAAAAAAAACAAAGCCTAAAATGCCAACAATGGCCATGACTTACACAGCTCAGAATTGCATGCCAGTGAAACAGCTTGAGCCCTTCCTGTAAAGGTGTAATAATTTCATCATCAGCTCAAGCTCCTTCTAATTCAAACTGAACCGGTCTGCCGTAGAGATGTCACTTCTCTTTGGTTCGCTGATGATTCCTCGGTGATAACACGTAAGCACAAGTGTATAGTGAGAAAAGTCCTAGACAAGCAGGGGCCACAAATCAACTCGATGCTCTCCCAAGATAACAGGCCTGTTATACAAACTCGGTCTACTTCTGAGACCACAGGCTTTACCATCACTGAAGTGTAAGGGAATTTCAAATCCTGCAGATGATCTCAATCTTTGTTTTAAGGTGGTACTTTTTCAAACGAAGGGACTGAGATGGGAAGAGAAGCAGAGCACAAATGTAACAGCTTTTTTAGCTGTGACCAAACAACTGCAGTTTAGCTCTCCAGATGGCTATTCTAGGGCAGTGATGCTTGGCCTTTCACTCTCACGGTGGACACACTAATCCATGAACTGGATCAGATGACACCTGTGCTCCCTTCACACCAGACAGACCTGAGCATCTGAACACCCACCCCACAAGCAGTCAAGAAGAAAGGGGACAAAAATGCAGATGCAGGCACTAAAAAAGAAAGAATTGGCACATGATGGTGCACTAAGGCCTGGCTGGATCCTGAAGCAGACCTCACCACACCACTAACCTCCAGATAGCCAGCTTGCCCCACTCAAAGGCTTCACATCCCCTATTATACTCGTTCACTGAGAAAACACTCTCCAGATATCTGAGACATGTCTCTGTTATGCTTATTAGAACTTATTAATCACAGCAAATGCTATCTATAGAACACACACATTAACAAACAGCCAGCTCAGCAGCATGAGTTCTGGAACAGTCACTGCAGCACAAAAGTGCCACCAGTTTGTTACTGGGAAATGAATACCTCAGTGATCACTGTAAGCGTGCAGTTCAACAGACAAAAGACTGGGAAGGGGAGCAAGTTATCTGAAAAGAAATTCTGCAAACTAAGAGTGACTCTGGAATTGCAAAGCACTGCAGAGTTCTGCAATCCACATCAGTTAGTAAAAATCCACGTGAAAAGCACATTTTGTAACAATTTCAATTTTACTGTGACAGGGTTACCCTTCCACTGAGAATCATGGAAGTCTGTAAGAGAAAGCCAGTGAGCAAGAAAATGGGTAATATAAGAATATGCAGTATTCTCAGAAAATTCTATGCACACTGTTCACAACAGCAAACTAAAAAGTTCTTCATGTGTTCCACCAGAATGGATCCTCTATTGAGACCATACTGATTTTGGCAATTGTGTTTTAGTGTTTGGGTTTTTTCCCCCAATATGCCAAACAGCTTCTACCACAGCTGCTTGTTGACAAAAATGTAGAAAAAAAAACGCAGCTTTGCAAACACATAAACCAACACTCTGCAAACTCACACCACTTCTCAATCAAAATTTCTGTTAAAAATAAATTAATTTGAAGATGTTGAACTCCAGAGCATTTGCAACCTATACAGCCACTCCCTCCTCCACTTCCCCAGGTGCAAACTCCAGTACAACCCTCAGTTAAGCATCTTCAGGCTCAGCTCTGTAGGAACTTTTCGCTCTCAGATTTTCCTGGACTTAAGAGACAGGAACAAAGTCTCCTACTACATCCCATACAATACCTTAAGTACCCCTATCAGACTTGTCCAAGTGCCTCAAGAACAGACCAGGACAGGAGTTTTCCAAGCCACAGAGGAAAAGCCCTCCCCACTCCCACAGTACTTGCTGTGGTAGGACTTCCTCACTAAGACCTGCAGGGAGATGAAGCAACCTAACAGGGATAACAAGGCAGTGGAGTTCCATGTCATACCAAATCACTTTTACACTATCACACTCAACAGAAGATACATACACACACTTCCTGAGCTAAGTACAAATGTGTCTAAGTTGCCCACAGAAAACAGGGAAAAAAGTCTGGCAAGATTTAATGACAACGAAAAATACTGCTGTTTATATATGCTTTATGTAGTTTTATAAACTTTGTTAATATGGCAGGAAATCAACACTGCTAACTACTGAGATGATCAAAGCATGCCACCAGCTAACAAAGTACATAAAGAAACCAGGATATCACAAACTATGAACACCAAATGTAAATCCATTTGTGCTTAAAACACCATTTACTGAATTCTTACTGCCTTGAGTCCTCAATATCACAGCAGCTATCAGCTGCCAAGATATGGAACAGCAATGGTGGATTCAGCATAAGTACCAGTTTACAGAACAGTACAGCAACATGTCTACTATACAACTTTCACTTACATCAAGTAGCACTTGACATCAAAACTTCTGACAGTAATCACATTCCACCTGACAATTCTTACCTTATAATTGCTGGAATTTACCCAAGAAGTGGCAAGTCCATCAACCATTTTATCCAGCATAGTCTGATCATGTTCAAGGTCAGCTGACTTCTGTTTATCTGAGAAGTAATCGATCAATTCCTGGCCAACCTGAAGTCTCTTTCCAACATCCTTCTGCAGCACCTGCGCCAAGCAGTACTCCATACTGGGCTCCATAGTGTCTCAGAAATACAGCACCAGCAAGAAAGCCAGAGGGCAGCAGGTCCAAAAAATCCCTCTACAAAAGTACGCAGGAGGTCGCCTCTTTCTTCGATGAAGGTTACTGAGGGTCTGGGTTTCAAAGATGCAATTCTGAGAATGGCAACAATGCACCATGTGTGTGTGGACAGCAGCTGGCAGGATATTAAAAGTCCAATTTAAATAACTAGTAATAGATGAAGCAACGAGCAGTGCTGTACTGTTGAGTCTGCAATAAATCCCAATTCAGCAGTCCATTCTGAAAGAAATTAAAAAGAACAGTATTATAGGTTAAATTAAGACTGGAGGAAAAAAAAAAACAAAGACTGAAAGCATGTCACAAAATAGGTTATTCATATACAGTTGTCAAGCTGTGCTAAGTCACATACGAGCAGCATTGTTCTATTTTAAGGAATCAAAAAAGGTAGGTCAGGACAAAAACCTTTGGTTATTCTTTACAACAGCAGTTACCCATCAGTTCCCTAGAAGTTTTAGTGAGAGACAGTAAATTTGTGGCTTAAGTAGCAGCTGATTAGTAATCAATTCTATTGCAACTGCCACCATCACCATCTACCCACAAAGGTGGGGACAAAATTCTTAAAGCAGATCACCAGAAAAATCCATCTACTTTAACAAGTGGTCTGGATCCTCTTTTGACTGTTGGCCTTCAGCAATCCATGTCATCAGCTGGTCAGCGAGACACAGAGATACACTGGGCTCCAGGAATGTAAAACAATCAGTTTTAAAAAACTAGGGGCTCAAGCTGTTTCCAGGCTGAATCCTGTTACATCCCAACTACAGGTGTACAGGAAACAGCACTAGCAAAGTCTAAATGCAGTTCAACCAACAGTGCCTGTGGTGTCCTGAGAACCAAGGCCACACACAGGGATAGTCAGGCCAAACTTTGCTGCCACTCAGAGGCACAGCATCATTCTGAGGTAAACTTTTGGCTTATTCCTAAAAAAAAAATCACTGTAAGTCTAGGGTTTATGTTCCTCAACTCTAGAAATTCTCCTATCCAAGGACTTCATTAGGGACCCAGTTGAAGCCCTTTTTTTGTCTCTCTATCTGCAGCCAAATGAACCCTTCCAGGCAGCCAGGGAACAGACTGGGGTGCCTAATCTCCACCCTCCCACAGACCAGGGCTCTTGGCATCACCATACTGCTTCCCAAAGCACACCCTCATCACAGGTTAGCTCTTTTCAGGAGGGGGTGATAAAAACCCAGGGTGTCTTTTTGTTTCCTGGCTAATAATACCCAAAGCTAGAAATCTGCCCTACTTTTTCCGCCAGCATGAGGAAAGCAGGTCATGCTCAGAGCAAGGGAAGAGGCTGTGCAGCAGACACCTGGTTCAATAAACAACTGGAAGGAAGCGGGATGCACAAGTTCACTAATTGGAAGCACCGGGGCAGCAAATCTAAATACCTTCTGTTTGAGCAAATAAGGCCTTCACAAAAATCTTAATAAAAACAAAGTGGATCTGACAGCAGATGAGATGCACACAAGAATCCCAGCCTGGATACAAAAGCATCCCTCACATAGAGTATTTCAGTTCATTATCTCACCTCCATCCTCCTTGGGCAAACTTACACACTGCCACATCTTACCACCACCATGCACAGCATTTAGGTTCAGCACTGAGGTCTTAAGCTTCCCTAACCCTACAAGCATCACCACACGTCCCAGTTGCCCACATTGGCTACGCAGGAGTCACCAGAGAGCAGGTTCCTCCATTCCAGGCAGCCAGTTCAAATCCCCGCTGGCTGATGGTGATCAAAACTGGTTCTGTACATCCAGGGATTCACCTCAGCCAACTGCCTGGAAAACCCTACCCACAGCCAGAAGGGATTGCTTCTGTATGTAGACTGAACTCTCTCCTCACCAGAAAACCTCACCCCCCAAAGCAGCAAGGAAGCATCAGCTGCAGCTGCACACACACCACCTTGAGCTTTGGGTTAGTGCTGTGATATCTTACCTGTGACCACACCCCAACCTGAACCATCTCAAGGACATACAAAACTCTCACCATTTTGTTTCAAGTCACTTTAAGAGTGATTTGACTTCAAACTCTAAAATTGACAACATCCCCCCCCCACTAATACTCTTAGAACAATGCCTTTTTTCTTTCTAAAAAAGAAACATTGGTTCCAAACTAGAGGAAAGCGTTGCTTTTTTTATTGCTGATGCCACAGTTTCTCACTTGGTCAGTTTAGCATCAACCCTGAAAGAAGTGCTGATTTTTCTCAGCCTCAACCAAAATGGTTCATGACACAGCTCTGACTACCCATGGCAGCACAGGCACAAAAACAGGGCCACTTCAACCAACTGCAGAAGTGCAGCAGATGTTTCTGTCCAAGTCTCCCTGTCTGCAGCTCTGAATACTGGTCCCTGCCCTCGAGCACAGGCTGGTCTTGCTCCTTGCTGCAGGCACTCCAGTTATGGGAGGCAGTATTACTCACAGCAGTGTCAGCGTCCAACCAAAGGGTTTTCACATAGTAGGGCAGCATTTTACCAGACCCCTCACTAGCATGGAACTACTGCAGAAGGGGCAGGGAAGTGGTGTTCAGCTGCTAACACGTTCTAGCTCAAGTCTTTTAAGTTAGCTGTGCAGTTTCCTTCTGGACTCCAGAAACTGCACACATGTTCATTCAAATGGGGACTCTTCTGTTAAACTGGATAGAACATGGCGAAGAAAGTCTAATTGCTTTTAAAATGTAAATGTAGAACTTGCTTAAACTCAAAAATTCAGATTACAGAAGGGTGTGAATGAGTGTTAGTTACCACAGAACAGTCATTTTTTATTAACATCACACATAAACGAGTCTCGACACATCCAAGAAACCATTAGCTGGCCATACTGCCATGAGAAAGGAGCATTGAAACTTACAGGTCTTTCTTCTATGTGGTTTCCATTTGAGAGTTTGTAAGTCTCTGCCTACAAGCACAGAAACAACCTTTTAAGCAAACTAATATAAACAAATTTCTCTCCAAGTTCTGGATTTTTAAACACATAAAGGGAGATGCAGGATAAAAATCATGATGCACTATAGAACAGATTTGTATCACAACCTTGACCATTGTAGTCTAAAGAAGATCCACTATACTTATGGCACCACTATTAAATGCATACATGGGAAAAGAGCCATAAACACCTTTGAATCCTGGGGAAAACAGTTAGAGTAAGCCAAGAGAAAAGACTGAAGCTACCAGCCTGTTGCATCTACCAGCCAACAGGTTTTTAAATAGCACTTTTTTACCTAAAAAAGAAAAAAAAAAAAAAAAAAGCTTTTCTACACATGTTAGGAAGTCTGTTGACTCCCCCTCTTCCTCACAGAAGGAAGTGGAAAAAATACCACCTGAGAAAAATAAGAGCCAAACTGACAAAAAAATTAACCTCCCAGGCAATGAAGCATATGGCTGCTACATCCCATCAAGTTTGAAACCAACTGGGCAGATGCTTCCCACACAACAAGCTTTGAAAAAACACAAAGCCACAACCTGAGCCCCAGTGGTGCACTTCTGTTCCTGCACTTTCCAGATAAGCAATGTTACAAGATACAAACTCCTCACTGAAGAACAGTCATGCAGAACTCGAAACTAATAACTCAGTGGCACAGGTCCTGGGTTTGGAGCTCCTCCAAGTTTTGAGAGGGGTTGCAAATATAAGCTCCAGTGCAAGGGTTTTCTCCAATCCTCCTCCTAGACTTGCAGTTTACACTTGAAGGAACAGGCAAGGCTACATCTAACAATGTCAATATGTAGACAAAATAATCTAAGAGAAAAAAAACTATTCTCCCATCCCAACTCTGTCACTGCAAAAGTTTCCTGTTTCACTAATAGGACATCAAAACTATGTGCTTAGTCAAAGCCTCTGGCAGTAACACATGAACGTTCCATCAAGAGCTATCCAGCAGAAAGCCACTATAGAGAGGTTGAAGTTTAATACCACATTGGAGCTCAAAATGATGAACTTAAAGGAGAAAGCTGGTAAAGACTGAACAGCCCAAAGTTACTCAGCCTAGATACAACCTTCATAACACCATAAAAGCTGGTCCAATTCACAGCAAAGCAACTGGCTCAGCACGTACAATAAGTCAATTCAAATAGTAATAAAGAAATACTTGTTACCTAAGATGCTGTGGCAACATTAAACTGGGTACATAAGCCAATGAACTTTTTTCAGCACTTAGGAGAACCCCACTTAGCCCAGACTAAGTGAAAGTGCATTATTTGCAATTCTCAAGGAAGGCTATCTTAGGGTAACTTCACAGAAAACTTTAAATCTTCTTCCTGTTGCAATAAGGAAGGAAACCTGAAGCACATAAAAAATGCAATACTACTCTCCTGGGGGGTTCCTGTACCGGGGAGCTCTTCCAATACAGCTGTTTGACTTTAAAATGATGGCCCACTCTCTTCTGCTCCAGTCATCACATTATCATCTTTGTCATGTTTCGCTGCATCTTCACATGCCAAAAAGTCAGTGCAGTCCAAAACCTCCCCAGACAACTGCTCTACCATGACTGCTCCAGACACAAGCCTGCAGAGACAAGTCTCTTGCTGTCACTCACTGCAGACAAGAGCCAGTGCCACACAATAACCAGCCCTTTCTAATCATCCTCCTGAAGGTATCTCTCTTCCAGCCAGTAAGCTTAATTTGTGAACAACTTCTAAACATGACCACACTTCTTTGGTGTCTTTTTTTGTGTGTGTACATGGTTAGCTGTGGCCCCGCAGCTGTTGAAATAACACAGCAACACAATTGTACCAACAAGCCTCCTTTTTCATGGGTATCAGGACCTAATTGCATAGTCACTTCACTTTAAAATTAGTTCTAGGTATATTAGACAGACATTTCCTTGAACCTTGACTTTCCACAACAAAGAACTCCTCTTCTCCTCCAAGAGTTCTCCACCCTAGCCCAATGCAGCAATTTTTTCAAGTATAAAATCTACCAGGCATCAAAGCTGCAGTAGCTCATCGCTACTAGAAAGTGGGCATTGTAATACACAACTCCTGAGTTTGCCACCCAAGCTTCCTTGGGCAAAAGTTCAGAGATATTAGAACAGCACCTGGAAATCATGTGCTGCTAAGACTAAGAGGAAATCTCATCAGCAAGGCTGATGTGTCAAAGTGTCAAACTGCAGCTCTGCAGGAAGGGTGGAAGCTCTCAGTCCTCTCTACACTCCTCTATTTTTGCTTCAACTGGCACAGCTATCCCCTACCCAGAGGGGATTTGGTGTCAGGGCTTTACAAAGTATGACAATCACCAAGCACTCAATCAAACCTACTCTCCGCTCAGTGTGCAAGTAGCAGTGAACAGAGCAGCTATACTGACAGTTTCCAAGTTCAAATATTCTTACTTATTCAAACCCTCTGAGAGAACTAAGTGACAAGTACCACATCAAGTGTCCTACTTGAAGAAAAGAGCAACCTTCTTCTGGAGGAAGGGATTTTGCAGGAAACACCCACCCCATTGTTCACCTGTCCCCATAAGAAGGCAGTAATATTTCTTTAGTGCCAGGGAATATTGCACAACCACTGTGATTGTTTTAAATCAGTAATTAGTGTTGCCTTGTACTTGAGCCTCCCCCTAATCCAAAGATGGTATCCTAGATTTCCAGACTGACAACTCATGCTTTTCTAATGAGCTGGCGGGACAGCCCCGTGCTTATCTCGATGTACCAAGTGTCTCTGCAGGCACTTGATGCACAGACTCCTTCCACAGTAACTTTAACTGTCCTCAGAGTACCACAACTTCGTAGCACAACCATGCTGATAAGCAAAGCACTGCCTATGTGAATGCAGGTTTTTTTTCGGGAAGGTCTTCAAAGGAGGGTTTCTTTCTCCTCCCACAGCACCTGCCACACTAAGGCATTGTTTGCAAAACTCTCTACTGCTGCAGGCAGTTCATCCTCAGAAGAGTCACGTCTGGCTGAAGGCTTGCTTGGACTCTGCTAAATAGTAGCTGGTCTTCAGACTTGCCTGGAGTCTATTAAGGGGTTCATGTGCACAAGTATAGACATTAACCAGGCTACAACTCCATTGCCATCAGGAAAACTGAGGCAGATTTTGACAGCTGAAAGATTTCCAGGGCTTAAGCTAACTGTGGCCTCCTAGCCCCCCCACAATCCTTCCTGGCCACATGCTAGCTGTGAAAGTTGCATTACCTACCCTGGTAAGATGAGAGATAAGCTTCAGATAACTGGAATTCTTATGCCTCCACTAAAAGTTTACATTGCTGCCTCGGTAACTGAACACTCACACAGAGATACCAATTTCAGAAGGCAATAATCTTCAAAAAATCTCCTCAGTAATGAAGCTGCAGCAAATCAAAACGGCTTGCAGGTCACCCCAATGTGACTCCACTACCTTATACTAATGAAACCACTTTGCAGAGTGGGAGTAACCCCTCCAGAGTAGGGTAAAAAATTAGATGTGTTTTAACATCTTTTGTTTCCTTAATACAACCCCTCTCTGAAATTAGTTTGGTTTTAACTTTGTCTGAGACCAAGGACAAGTCTGGAATGAGCTTTCAAGGGCTTCTTCCTTTTTAACAGTTTGAGTGCTGAAATGCAGCTCAATCCTGTAATGTCAAGAGCTGCTCTGTATGGACTCCCTCTTGTAGGCATCTCAGTTCCAAGGTAATATACTACAAGCAATTAATTAGGGGCAATGGACTGGTGGCAGTGGGGCAACACAACTATCATCATGACACTTGATTCTGTGCTAGTGCTCAAGTTTCGGATTTATGTGTACAAAAATGTCTTCTCTCTCCCTCGCTAGAGATCTAACCTTATCTTAGAGCCTGCAGACTACAGCTGACACTGAGGGCCCCTGGCCCACAAATTACACAGCACTGGCTCTCTACAACTTCTGACTTCCAGCTCGGCTCTGCAAGGTGTCCGAGCCAAGGGTGCACAAGGTTCCCTGAGGGGCGGAGGTAATGCATTCCACAAGAATGGAAACAGCATCCAGCCCCCCTTCTACTGCAACTAGCAGTGCAGGACAAAATTTTCCAGAGTCACATCCTAACCCTCTCCTCCACAAACCAGCAGCAATATTGGCTCATCTGGGAAAATATGGGAAGGAAAGGAAAATAAGAGACTTTCACTTGTAGCCTCCTGTGGATAAAACGCTTAGCAAGGTTTGAAAGTAGAGCACCACTGAGAACCAGAGCAGAGTGACCCATCACTCGCCAGTCTGCCAGCAGGACAAGGAGCTTCACAGCTCACATCTGAATCTTGTAATCTCTGTTTGCATTGCAATTGATGAAGTCCCTTAGGCTCAGATCACTAATTTAGCCTGTCCTGAGATAGAAAGCATCTCTTCCTGTACATCAGTTGAAGAGAAAAGTGGTAGAATACCAAGAAGCTCCTATTTTACAGGCAGGAATAGGGTAGAAATTCAGCACCATCCTCAGAGCCACTGCAAAGCAAGTCTGCAGTGTCAGTGGGAACTGAGGGTGAGATAACACCTTGGGGAAAGAAAAAAACGATACCACCACATGCTGGTAAAGATCAGGATAACTGATATGAAAGAGAGCAGTGGGTCCAATACAAATTCTCTACTCCAATCCTCCAGGACTTTGTTTTCCCTACAGATGTATAACTGCCTGGTGACACAGAAGTAAGTTTTCAGGTGCAAGTCCAAGCCAGAATTACCCTGGAAGGAAGTACTTGAGAGACAAGTGCTAGTAATAGTAAATGACGGGTTGGAATGGCAAAATAATACACAAGATCATACCTTGGGTACAAGCCCTCAAGGGACACTGGCTGTGGGATGCAAAAGCAGCAGTTTGCAAGTCAACAGTTTTGGAAAAAGTTTATTTTCTTTGTCTCTCTTCAGGCTTCTCAGCTAATGCCTCTCTCTCTTCCATGACTCAAAAATTTGTTTGTATGGCAAAATAGGGGTCTTTGCCTATCTCTGTTCTGCAGGGCTGCCATGGAAGCTCTTGGCCAAGGAGACGAGAACTCTCAGCAGCAGCAGCATTTCAACTGCTGACAGGGGTCAGCAGAAAACACAACCTAGAACCAGTTCAGCTCCAGGGACAGGAAGGAGGATTACTCTACATTCAGGTAGAAGCAGGTTCTATTCAGCCTGGCATTTACAACCACATGTAAGAGGATGGCAAAAGAAATCCCTCAACACAGGCTGCAAGGGAGTGCAGAAAGCCACAACAACACTTTTAGATTTATAAAACAAGGGGTGGAGGGAGCACAGAACAAGGAGGAGCAGAAGGGGTTTTTGTTTGACAATACCATGAATTGGGCTGAACGTCTGGTGGCAGTGAAGAGACTTCTGAGCAACAAACCACCTGCATCTAACAGGCAGAGAGACACACCTGCAACTCCTCCCTTCTGCTCAGCATCACTTTGAAACACAGGTCAGAATCTGACCCTGTTTTGATCAGAACTTTGCCTCAAATCATTACTGGTTCAATTTGGTTTTCTGAAATATCTTGGAATCTAAAGCATCTACAAGCAAAGTGTAAAAAAAGGGCCACATCTTAAACCTGAACTACAGACACGCTGCACCAGGGATTGGCCTGGTTAGGCTGTTTAGTCTATTAACTCGCTGGCAGTGGAAACAAATTAGAGGATTTTAAATCTGCCCACTCACTTCCAATAAAGTAATGATGATGATGCCCTTCTAACAATTAATTTTGCGGCTATTTGGCATACTTGTTTCTAGATGCAGAATGGACATCTCCCTCCTTGCAGAGCCAGACATGCAGAGATTTGGTTAAGGAACAGAACATGAAACAAGGTGAACTCAAACACATGAATTGAGATCAAATCTCTTGGGGAGCATTGGAAGCCTCTCAGACCACAAAATCCATTTGTTGCCCTCCTATAAGTTGAACAGTTACAACTCCATGCAGTTCATTTGGGTTTTGTGATGGAGCTTTTTTTTTGGTGTAAGGATGCTAGTGCTGCCAAAGAGAGGAGAAGGTGAGCTCTCATGTGCGCGACAGAGCCAGACACCAGTGCAGTGCAGAACGCCATGGAACATGTACGTGTTTAGCTCCTCAGTATCCCACTGTGCAAAGCTCATAACTAGCTCACATCAGGCTTTCAGACAGCTTTGAGAACTGGTAACAGGTTGGTCCAATGGACAATATCCAAAGCAAGCTTGAAAGAAACATGCAATGCAAACTTCAACACTGTACGTGGTGATGAAAATGAAGCAACTGAGCAAAGAGCAACATGAGATGGATGCCATTAAACAGTGGGGTAAACCTAATATTGTTCTGCACAACACTGACACAACATCAACCCCTTATCAAGTAAAGAAGCAAACACCTTCCCTCAGTCAGACTGCTTATAGTTTACTAAAGTCACAGTCTGAAGAAATTAATAGACAAGAACAGTCTATTTTATTCACTCAGGTGAGAGACCTTTATAGACTTGCCAGTATTTTCTTTTATGCACTGGCAAAGGCTGCTGAAAGGAGTGCTGGCACTGTCAGAATCCAGGAGGAAGCTTCAATCACAACTGCCAGCCAAGGAGGCGTTCACAGCAGCAAGCCCGATCCAGAGGCATGCCAACATTTCCATCCCTAGTCTAGGCAAGGCCCAAGATAATGAGAGGCTCAGGGTGACACATGAGCCTGAACCAAAGTTATCTGAGGCCAGAAGGGACCTGTAATGGCAGCCCACACACTTCAAAGCCACCTCTCACAAAAAACTGCAGGAACATTGAAATGGAGAGGTACATATGGGAAAGGTCACTGCTTTATCCATCTGAACATTTCATGTTCAGCCTCTTGAAACTTCTGACCTGCCTCAACACAAAGGTTATTGAGGAGATCTTGTCCTCATCCTCCACTGTAATGTTGTAAATCACTACTGAAGTGGCCAGACTTGCTGTCAGCTCTCATCCTCTAACAACCAACTGCCCTAAACAAACTGCCTGATGGACAGAGAAAGACTAACACATAGGAGAAACAGATAAATCGTTTGAGTTTTGCTGTTTAAATGTACAATTTTCTTAAAACTTAGGTTGTAGCATAAATTTAACATTTCTACAGAACTTCAAAGATGACTGGAGGACCAGCTCATTCACTTGCAGGCATCCTCTGCAACTGCCCTTCTAGGGAATGTCATGTGAACTAGAGAAATATGTCCATCTCCCAAGCATGCTGCTCTCTCACTTTTAACACTGCATGTTATCAGCCAAGTGAAGCAAGGCCCAAGTGTATAACTTCATGGCATTTTTCTTCTTGAAACAGAAACTTTTGAAGCTGTTTGATCAATTCTAAGGACTTTACAGGAATGTTGCAGGCATCAGTGAAAAAAAAAAATCTATGTTGGCAGCAATTTAAAAAAAAAAAAACTAAGCAAGTGAGACTATGAAATACAGAGAGATCGCCCATGGGGACACGTCATTCCTCTGTCCCTCTCGTAACTTCCAGGCTTCAGTCCCACTGACAGGGTTCAACAGAGGAAACAAGCAAAGGCTGGACTTTGCCAAGCCCAGGACCGCAGCACAAAGGCTTGTTCCACACAGTAAGGAAAGTTGCCATGATAAGGAAGACTCTGAATATGACAGTACTGCAGTTCCATCCTGCACTGGGTGTAGTTCTTTGCTCTAGAGAAAGCTCACCTCTATTGCAAGTTCTCAAACATATCCCCTCTCCAGCTGCAAACTTCTTAAATCCAATTCAGAATCCCACCCAGAAGCAAACGCCTGCACTTCCAACGCCTTCCCAAGAATTAATCTGAGCACTGCTGAGCTAAATGGTGGATCTGTGTCTTCAGGTATCAAGAGACAGTACTTTGGTTTGTCTTCAACATTGCCCAAGTGGCACCAAGAGGAGCAGGTGACGGAGATACAACTGCTCAAAAAATGCAGAGAAATGGGCTGCAGTGCTCAGAAGCAAACAGGGCTATGACACATTTGCCTCTGATGCTGGCACAAGTGCTGGGCTGGAGACCACATCCCTTCTTTATCAACACTGGCTTGGCACATACTTTTTTACTTAACCCTTGTCTCCTCTACTAAACACTGACTTATGAAATAAATCCAAAGGGACAGAGAGATCCACTGGTCGGAACAACCCTCACACCTGGGAAGCCTCTGCGCTACTCCAGCACAGGCTTCCCATACAACCCCGAGCTTGTCATCCTACCTCAGTTTCCCACACGCTTCTCAAGTGGCTGTGCAGGTGGCTGTGGAAGGGAGCAGCCTTTCCCTTCCTCACAGATATCTTTAGACACGTAACATTAAAAATACCTTAAGCAGAGCCCACACAGGCCTGTAACACGCATAACACTGTATTTACTCAGAGCCAGTATCTCTCTGAAGTGTTTCTGCAGGATCTGCCTAACGATGAAGCCGCCTCTTCGCACAGGCACAAACTCGCAGTCCTCGCCCGACTCCCAGCAATGACCGGAGCGGAGCAGGGCCCGTGCACAAAGGGGCCAAGCTCCAGGGCCGAGCCCACCCAGCCACAGCATGCTGCTGGAGGCACAGCAGCCCCAAGCGTCGGCAGAGCCCGGCGCCGCTCGGCCAGATCAGCACGGCCGCGCCTCCCTCCCCTCGCCCGGCTGTTCGTTCCCAAGGGACCCTCCCCGGAGCCCCCCGGCCCTGCCGGTGCTGGGCGGCCCCGGGGCGGGGGGGGGCCGAGGGGCGGCCCCGCTCCAGGCCCGGCAGCCCCCGCACCGCCGGTCCCGCCGGACCGCCCTGCCCTGCCCTGGCCGGGAGAGCCGGCCCCGCGCTGCTCCCGCACGGTGCCGCGGGCGAGCCGGCCCCGCCCCGCGCTGCCCGCGGTCACCCGGCGGCGGCACCGCACACAAAGCGCCCGCGGCCGCGCTTCTCCCCGCGGGCCGGCGCGACGCGGCCGCGGGTGATACCTGCGGGGCGCGGGCCGGGCGGACGCTGTCCCGCTGTCCCGCTGTCGCCGTCCGTCGCTCCCGCTGTCGCTCCCTGCCCTCAGAGCCGGCGGCGGCGCCGCCCGCTCCGCTCCATGGCCGCGCGCGCGCCCCGCTCGCCACGGGAAGAATGGGGGGC
>JAWWLV010000183.1:11596416-11688373 GCA_035041135.1 Platyrinchus mystaceus | reverse complement strand
GCCCCGGGCGCCGGCGCGGCGCCGCCCTGCGGGCCCCGGTGCCGCGGTGAGGTCAGCGCGAGCCCTGCGCATGCGCGGGCCGTTACTGCGCGCGCCCCGTCGCCATGGAGACGCCGCCCGGCGGGAGCGCCGGGCCCGGGCAGCGCGGGGACGGAGCTGCGTTCCCGGGAATGCCAGAGATCCTCCCGCATGGTCGGCCCCCGACGGCGGCTTCAGGCAGTGCCCCTGGGCCCGACCGTGGAGAAGCTCAAATGCTCTGCAAAGAATTGGCGACAGCGTGAGGGCTCAGCCCTGTCGCGCGGCTGCGTCCCGGGGCACTGTCCTCCTCTAGTGATCCTCAGTGAGGGAAACTGTTCCACAGAATCACCGACTGCGTCAGGTTGGAAGGGACCACAGGGTCATCTGGCCCAACCTCCCTGCTCCAGCAGGGTGATCCCAGAGCACATGGCACAGGATTGCATCCAGACGGCTCTGGAATGTCTTCAGTGAGGGAGACTCCACAGCCTCTCTGGGCAATCTGATCCAGTGCACAGTCACTCACACGATAGAGAAGTTCTTCCTCATATTCAGGTGGAACTCCCTGTGCATCAGTTTCTGCCCCTTGCCTCTTGTCCTATTGCTCGGCACCGCCGAGCAGAACCTGATCCATCCTCCCGACCCCGCCCCCCACTTCAGAAACACTTCCATGAGGTCCCGTCTCAGTCTTCTCAAGGCTGAACAGGCCCAACTCTCAGCCTTTCCTCATAAGAGACATGCTCTAGTCCCTAAATCATCTTTGTTCCTCTCCACTGGACCCACTGGGTGCTCCAGGAGCTCCACGTTAAAAAGGTGCATTTAAAAGCAACTAAATCTTTCTCCTACATGGAATGAGTTGCAGTGCTACCACTATGTAATGGAGGTGAGAATGGGAAACAAATGCCCTGTGCAGAGGCTCTTTGCCAAGATGTGTTTGACAATCTTCCTCCCTGGGCTCATGACTGCTGCTTTCGTGGTGTTGTAGGGAATGAACCTCCGTCTCCCCTTGAACCACCACTGTGCTCGTCCTCTGCAGCTGACCTCCCCATTTTTGGGAACATTGTGGTTCCCAACAAGCCTGTAGTCTGAGCCATCAAAACAGTTCATAGGGGAGAGCTGTATGTGGAACAAATGGTTCATTTTCATTCATAACTTCTTGAAATAATAATGCCCTTCTCCTTGGCTCACAATTTTGGCACAGAAATTGCTTTTGGCAAACCCTCTCCAAATAATCCTAGATTTTGTAATTTGTTCCTTTCCTCCCTCAGGTTTCAGAGCAAGACATAAACTGCTGCTTTGAGCAAAGCCATCGGCACAGGCTGCACGTAAGTTCTGGAACAGGCTGCACAGATGTCAAGAGAAAGCTGGGGATATTAGTGCTTAAAAGGATGCCAGCTCCCAGTAAACTGAAAGCAGGTGATTACAAACCAGCTTTAGAAATTACCATGGTTCTCACCCCCAGGCAGTAGCTAATCCCCTGAGAGCCCTAACTGGCTAAGCATTACCCACAGCAGAGACACAACAGCTCTGCTTCACCTGTTGTGGCTTCCCAGTGCCCATGTTACCATCGCTCTGCACCCGGAGGAGACACAGTCCCTGTGCCGAGTGCTTTCCCTCCCTAGTTGGGCAGTTCTGCAACCAGGACTCCAATTGTTTTCCCTGCTCTTGTTTTGCAGTCTCCCAACAGCAGCTGATGACCAAGGTCAGGGGTACATTAATAAAGGACCCACCCTTCCACTTCATCTGGATCTGCTACAAAGTTCTCTCAGACACTAGATAGTTCCCTCTGTTCCCAAAATACCATCACAATCCATTTTGAGCAAAAAAATTAGATAAAGACTGAATAGTTCTAAGTTAGCTGAATTATGATAAGCAATATTTAATTCCATTTTAGTAAGAAGTCAATAACTGTGTATCACATTTGCTGTGAATTCATTCTCTTCAGTATTGCAATACAGAGGCATTTACTTTGGAAATACTTCTTCTGATATAATTGTATGTTTGCCCTTTCTTCACAGATTCTTACTTTTGATGATTTTACAGTCACTGTTTGGCAGCCTAAAGCTTCGTAAAGAAATGCTGAGAAATACAGCTGGCATAGTTTTTAAGTATTTTTTCCCCCTCTCCTAGATAACACTTGCATAGAAAATATGGTTTTTATTTTCTTTTTACTTGCAAGACTTCAGGGGACAACTGCACAAAACTTAAAAACTCACTGTGCAATTAGCAAAAAGATTGTGGATGTGGTCTTCTTCTATGTGTTTTCTTCACATTTTTATTATAAAACAGGTAAAGTGTCTGCATAGAAATAAATTTGTCACCTAATCAGCTTTAATGTCTTGATTTTTTTCCCTGTTATTATGTGACTGTTTCCTTGGCTCCTCTCAAAGACTTTTAGAACAGTTTCTGCCTATATTTAAGATAACCAAATAGGTCCATGAGCAGCAGCACCAATGATGCCTGGTTTCCCACAGATCTGTGGTTTTTGTCCCTCTAATCTGCCCCGTTCTCTCAGCAGCCCTGCCTTCCTGTGACAGTCCCCTCCAAGGGGACACAGTGTGTGCTTATCCAGGGCTGTGTATACGTGCACATCGAAGGACAGCCTCCTGCCAAAGGGATCACACCATGCCTGAGCTCCCCTCCTGCCTCCCCCCGAGGCTGGCAATGATTATTTCTCTCTTCCAGTTCTCATGAAACTTGAGATTCTTTCCTCCCCCCTAAATGTTGAGAAGGAAAAAGGAGGGGGCTAGTCTGACAGCTGAATAAGAGCAGACAGACAGACTGATCACATAAGCCTCATTTTCATTGGAAAAAGAAGTCCAAAATACATCGTAACTTGCAAGCTTTCTTCATTTTTTTTTTAAAAAAGGAGGTGAAGGCAGTGTTCTGATTCTTGCCCTTTAGGTTTCTTAACATTTAATCTCAGTATTCTTCAGTTCTGCTCAGATGAGGTTCTTGATGACCCTGCACACTCCATTGACTTTCCCAGGGACATCCATCCACTTTAGTTCCAGCACACCTATGACAGATCTGCACATCCATTGCCTGTGACGGCTCTCAGTGGAAACCCACCATGAAGGTATATCAGGATACCCCAAGGGCAACCAGATCTAAGCTTCTGGATGGAATCCCATCTACAGGGATAATTCAGCTTCCCCAAAGTTATTGTTAGGTAACAACTATGCTGTTGCTAACCAGTCCTTGGGGGTTTATCCTAGGGTGCAGAAAGGACTCTCTAAATGAAGGAAACACCAGTAACCACTGGAGGAGCTGCTACCATCACACGACCGCTTGACAAGGCCTTCACTGCCAGTGGCTCAACAGCAAGCATTTGGCAGTACCCTTATACATAACATACCTAATAAAAGGTACTTCTTACTATGCTCTCATTTCTGAAAGATATCCACTTACTTACCTCTCTCACACGTGGATCTCCAAAACAAACAGACTAATGCAGTGGAAAGGTAGGAACATCTGTCTCCTGAGAGGATACTGTTCCCAGTGAGGCAGCATGTATCTCTCTAATCAGTCCACTGCGAAGTACTTTGTTCCCTGCTTGTTGAGCAGGTGTGTGTCTATACACATGCAAAACAAGTCCACCTGCAGGATGAAACACGAGATGAACTTAGGGACATCTGCAGCAAGGGCACAGAAAGCTTTAAGTAAGGGCAAAGCAAAGTCAGAAAGCTTATTTTAAAATAAAGACGTTGTAAAACTAGCTTTCAATCACCCACACTGCTCTTTTGAACAAAGACCCATCAATAAAACAGAACTAGTGGGAAGTAGAGGGATGGACTGGCTCTACTTCAGCAGAAACACTGACTATGCCTGAGTGATCTGTCTTTTCCTTTCCTTCAGGGCCCTTTTGCACAACATCTGCTCAGGAATCTGAGAGCTGAGTGCTCCAAGGAGAAATGTGTTTATTTAAGAATGACAGTATGATGATGTAGCTGCCCATGACAGCAGAGGACAGCAGCATCAAAACCTAACTGTCCCTGCGTTGCTTCTCTAGAGCTGAGCACACCACCATGCAGACTTAGAAAACCACATTTTCTTTATGTGCTGTCCCAACTTGACTACTTGCATGGCTGAGGGGGAGAACAGCTTCACTTGACTTGTAGCATTGCATCTCTCCTTTTGCCATCTCCTGGCGCTTAAATCTCCTGAGCACATCCCCTGAACAGACTTGTGCAGTGCTAAGGAGAGGGCTGGACTGCTGCTGGCGGATAAATGTCATGGGCCAACATAAGGAGAAGCCCAGGTACTGGGCTGCTGAGTGCTGGTGATCCCACTCTGGCACAGGCTCTTTGTGTGACTCACCTCTTCTACCACTCACTTACCTGTGAAACACGGAACAAACTCCTCATCCATCCTGTATGAGAACAAACACCTGAAACAGGGAAAGCACTAGTACTCTAGATCAACATTAAATTTAGTAATTCCTCGTTCTTTCCTTCGCACATGACAGTTGTCACAGCCCCAGATTTGAGCACTTTCAGCTCACACAATGTGCTCCTGCACCGCTATCTTTAATTGGCACTTTCCTGCCAAGCCTCAGCGTTTTGCATCGGACTTTTTCCACGTGAGAGCTGCCACGAACAAAGCATCCCACTGACCCACTTAACTCCCACGTGAAGGCTCATGAAGCTGCGCTTCAGTCACCAAACAGAAAAGAAAATGCAAAAGCAGAAGGTTTTGATTAAAGGGAAGTGAGCAAATGGCTTCAAGGCTCATCGTGTGCACATGGGCACGTCTGCGTGTGTTCGCTTCTTGTAGACATTTGGCCACCCAAGGAGAAACATCACATACAAAGCAGGTTGTCTTCATGAAGTGTGATTTGGGTTAGATTAGAGATTTCCCATTGGCATGAAGGTCCTGTGAGCCAGGCAACATCCCCATGGGCCTCTTCCCCTGACCTGGAGTGACTGCCTCCAGGAAGGCAGGGAACAGTTCATTCTCCCTGACCAAAACATCAAGGAAGGTACCAATTAGTGTTAATTGTGGAATTCTTTGTTTTGTGACTGGAGCCTGAGCTTAAACCCCCCAAAACTGAACACAGGCTACTGGCAACAATTTTCCACCCTTTCTGAGCTGCATTAGAATTAATGCAGTAGCCTAGAAGATGATCTCTGATCTTACCAAGGCATGGGCACTAGGTCTTATATTTCCACCAGAGACTGTATTTTTCCTGGCTGCCCTCAGGCCCCTGGGAAGAGATGTTTACAGGTCAAACAAGAGTCCTATTTTTGTCTTGCACTTACATTTACATTAAACAACATTTCAGCCCCATTTCCTCTTCCCTCATAATTTCCCATTTACACTGTTTCAAATGGATTCACCTCTTCCTGTACTTGTTTTCTGCAGTCATCGGCTGATGTTATTATATCTTTTTTCCACCACCCAAACATAATTATGCTCATATCTCCTTTTTTTTTTTTTATACTTGCATATCACACGTGCACATACCTTAGCAGCATGGGTTCTTTTAATCTTTGAAAAACATTTCCTTTTTATCCTCACCCAAATATTAAGCCAACTGGAAAGTGACACATCAAGGTTAGGAATGCAGTCTGCTCCTGACAAGGAAAAAATGCTGAGCTTTGCAAGAAAGGCTAAGTGGATTAAGATCCTTTTTAAAGATTAGGTCACCCTTCACCCCAAATGCAGATTTCTACTGAAATTAATGGAAGCTCTTACAGAATGCAATAGGAGGGCTGACATTGAATGGCAACACAGCAAACATACACTGGCAGCTCACCCAAAACCAATTGTCCAAATCACCAACTCCAAATGAGTCTTAACAACCAACTGATTGATTCTATGGTATATATTAACACAGTGGGATTTCATCTTGTAAGATTATGAGCTAACAGGGAAAAAAAGCTGAGCTAGTAGTTCTCAGGATAAAAACTTGGGCTGTGATTCATCTGATGCGACTGCACTGACATTACACCAACAGACAGGTTTGCCTTAGGAGAATCCGTAATGACTCTGAAATTAGTCCCTTGCACTTGCATAGCTCTTGCCAGACCAGTCACAAAGCTCCAGCAGCTCCAAACCTGGAATTTGTTTTTCAGGATAAAATTCAATAGAATGCACTTTAAGTAATGTCCAGTTAATAAACTGCAAACACCACATCTTTGTGTGGGATAGCTGAGCCTTATAGATTTGTCTTACATTTCCTCTGCCCATTGTGTCTGGGCAGATGAACCCAGCCCTTGTAACAGGCATACCTGCAAACATAGCCCAGCACCTGAAAATCACACCAGATCCCTTCCAGCTCTCACATCAACAGAAATAAAAATGCTGCAGGCAACAAAGCAGCTGTGCTGCTGCTGCACAGCTGGCACAGACCCTGCTCACCCCACACTGCAGGTGCCTTCTGCACAGGAGCACAGAAGCAAGAGGCAAAGTACTGCCTTCACTCTCAAAATGGGGCAACGCTTTCAGCCTTGTGAAGCCACCCTGACAGAACTTACTTCCTTTTTAAAAAAAAACCAACACACATGCAACCTTGCTGGATTTGTGCAAGCCCTTGTGGGAAACTGGCAGAATGCCACACTGTGGAGCAAGCAGCCTGATTTCCAGGTCTATACCCGCTCTCCAAACCTCCTCTCAGTCAGCATTGGAAAAATGCACAGAAAAAAAAACAGGGGTTTCCAAAATGACATAAATTCCAGACTTTTTTTTCTCATTCCTGTTCTTTAAAACAACATTTCAAATCCAGGCCAGGCCCTAGACTCCATGTAATGGGTCAAGTGCAGGGTCAAATGTGCAACCAGGGAAAGGAAGTGACCCCAGTGCCTTATTGTCTCAAAGTCCTGCAGTGTTCATCCTCCCAATCCTGGCTGCTCCTTCAGCAACAAATTTGAAGACAATTATAAACCAGTATTTTCTTCCTCATTCGGAGCCAAGATTTATGTAGGAGCTTCTCTGTAGTTTATCCTTTGCCAGCACAGAAGAGCCACATGATTACTGGCCACAACTAGTCCAAGCCTCCCAGGACAGCCTCTGCCCCTGCCACGTGCTTAATTAGTGCTGGGTAGGAGAAGTGATGAGAGGCCTTGCTGCACCCTGCATGGGAGAAAGTGTTTCACTTCAAGAATTCTCACTCACACGGTTAGCCATTTCTTCAGCTTGCTCTGACAGCTGCTGCCCTTGGGCAGGGAGGGATGTGCCTGCATTAGCCATGCCAGGCAGCAGCTCAGAATGGCCTCTCCACTGTTCCAGCAGCACCCTGGGGTGGTCCCCAACAGATCTCTGGCTAAGAAGGTGCAGATTATTGCTGCCTTGAGTTGAACGTTTCAAGAATTTGGGGGTTTGATTGTAAACTCAGGAAAACGGGATGTATTTGAACAGTGTCTTGGACAATGAAGGAGCCTGGTCCAAGAGGACTCATGGATATTCCTGGAAAACATGTAATGGAGATCACATTCACTCTACTCCTGTTACCTGCTTGTCCAGCTTTCCCCTGCAACACCCTGCCCAGGGCAGGGATGTGCACAGCACCTCACACAGCACTGCCCTACCCTGGGCAGCTGCATCCCACAGCAAAGAGAGAACCAAACACCCCAGCACTCCGAAGGGAAAGCTGGGAGAGGGGGAATTTGCTAGACCTACCCTCTGCCTTGCTGCTGCGTTACTTGAGAGCAGAGTGTGTCACCCCTCAGAGCCATGCCCAAGTCCTCTCCTGCACCATGAGCTATTTGCAGGCAGGTTTTAGCCTTGTTCCTCAGGGCTGCAGCCATTTGAAAAGCCAGGTATGCAAGCAAACAGGCTTGGTACTGGCAAGAGCAAGTGTCACTTGCCCAGCCTGCTCTGCTCCTCCACTCTGATCATGAGCAAGCACCAGCACTTGGACCGTGGCTGCAGCACATTCCTTATGGTCTGTGCAGCCCGGGCATCCCACAGCACATCTGACAGGCAAAACAAGTAAGGAAACATAAAACTGCATCTTTAATTTTGAGCAGTCAAACACTGCCAAATTCACAAGAGGTGAACACTGGCTTCATCATTCCTTTCTCCCCTCTATCTCACAGCCAATTCTGCTTTTCTCCCCCACCCTCCCCAACCCCCATATTTCTCATACTTCCAGTACTTCGTGTGCTAGGAACTGCTGAGCACTCTTAAAACCAGCTCCCCCTCCTGCAAAACAGAGAAATTGTAATAAATGAGTGTAAATTAGCATGGCTAATTTACATTAGGTGCTTGGCTAGCACCTAAGTGTTTCTGAAGCTGGAAAACAGTAATACACACATAAGTGTTCAGCAAAACAGCTCCATGAAGTCATTCATTACTGAAAGACAGAGCACTTGCAAGTCATGCCTTGAAACCACAGCCCCAACACTCCTGGCATCCCAGTAGAAACAACTCAGAGCCTGCCCTAAAAATCAGTGGCCAGGAGGTTTGTGTTTGTCCAAGATGAATGATCAAACGACTGGAGAGAGAAATTAAAATCAGTGCAGGGACTGAGGCATAACTCATGACACAGCATGTCTGTCCACTTGCTATGGAAACTATGTTTGGCAAGTATCAGGTGTCTAAATTTCTGCTTACGTACATCTCCCTGGACAGCAGTATATTAATAACACAGGCAGCCTAAAAACAGAAACTATCACCAAGAAAAGCTGCCCTTCTGCCCAGAGCTCCTTGCTGTAGCCTGGGTATTGTTGTGCTTTACTCAAACAAAACAGAATTTTGTTTCCTTGCTTTTCAGAATTGCCACCTAAGCTGATCTCAATTGAAGGAAGATGAACAAACAAAAGGAAGGGAAAGGAAAATTACAGCAGGAAGCAACCCTTATTGTAAGTACAGCTTTCCTGAATGTCTTCCCATCAAGGCTCACACTGCTATGTGAACATGGAGAGTCAGCAGCAGCCAGGGTATTGACTTAAAAGCACAAACCTTTCCAGGAGACCTGCAGAAGCCAAAGCCCCTGGAAGCTCATGCAGCCAGACAGGATAGCCCTGGCACTGCAAGCAGCATGAAAAGAATCCACTGAGTCAAACACAGAAGAGAACCACAAGTGGACACAGGCAGGGGCAGAACAGAAAGGAGCACAGCAACAGAAGCAAAGTAGGAACAAAGCACCTCTAGGTTCAAAATGCAGGCCAAAGGGTTGGAATGGGAAGCACAGGAATGGAGATGATCAGGCTTTGGTGAACATGGAACTGCACTGGAGAAGTTACTCTAGACAAACTTAAGTTTTCCTAAGAGCAGCTGTAACTCAACAACCTAGGAAGGAGCAGCACCACAGAAATTTGATTAAGATCCATACCAGCTTTCTCACATATTCTTAAACCCTGTTAGAGACACACGAGTCACACCAACGCAGCCAGTCACTCCAAACTGCCTGGACAAGACACGTTTCTTCATAAAGCCGGACGTCATTTCCCAGGAAACCTCATGCTGCAAAGTCCACCGCTGAGGTGTGCTGCCCCCCGGTGTCAGGCTGTGCCGAGAGATTCAGCTCCCGGCAGGAGAAAGTCCAGCCACATTTCTAGTTCATCCTGACCCAACAGCCATCTTTATTTGCCCAACAGAAAGTTAGGAACACGGATTTTAAAAGTAATTGCTTTTTTTTCTGCTGCTCTCTGTGTATGATGTCAAGCTAATTGTTCTTTCAGACCTGCACATCAGTTATGAACAGATAAGCAATTTCTGCCAGTTATTCTGATAACGTGTGTCTCACATCTTAGCCGAGGAGGATTTTCCACAGGTTTGAGATGCAAGCACTGCCTGTTTCACATCAAACAATGCAGAGGGAAGAAAGCCTACAGATGTACACAGCAGCACTGCTATTAAAAGGTTAGGAGTGTCCATGACCAGTGGGCTGGTGAACTGATGTCTCTGGCATGCCCAAGGTGACAAGTGTCTGATATACAGACACACTCACTCAAGTGGCTTCCTCGACAGTTTAGGGCGACAAAGGAGAATGGTCTAATTTGAGTCACCAAGAGAACGTTATTACAACATCACAATTATTCAAGTGATCAGGTCAGATAGGTCAGGATTAGCCAGGCCAATGGTTTAGATTTCTTCTCCTCTGCCAGGACTACAAGTCTTAAAATAGCCAGGGAATTAGTGCCAGCCACCTACCTGTGCAGCCAGTTATTATCACCTGGGCTTTCTTCTGAAACCTTCTGCCAAACCTGACCTGCAGCCAACAGCAGCAGAGGCTGTTTAATCTCAGACAACAAAAGATCATGGCTAAGTAGGTGCCACAGAACCCAAAATGGAATTTCTACAGGTCTCAGACTTGCAATAAAATCCAAATTCTACATTCACAGTCAAACTGCCTTTTCAAACAGGACTGGATATCTGCCATCAGCTCTATGACAAGCTAGCTGGAACAAAAATAAATCTTAATGCACAACAAAAAGCTTCACTCAGTTCTCTGAACTCATACAAAACCTGCCTTCCCGCTCCTGTTTCACCCACCCAGATGTTTATTGCAATATTGCAATGTGCTTATCGCCCCCGAAGCAGAAGACACCCTTGTTTCATGCAGGCAGTGAAACTAAAATGCAGGGACAAGCTGCTGCAGGGACAAAGGACAACAGAACTGCCAACAGAACCCAGACTGCTCTGATTACTGATGCATCTTCCCAGGGAGCCTGGCTCACCCTGAGAACAGCTGTACCTAAGCTAGTTGTCACCGTTTGCTCCTCTCCACAGCTCAGCAAGAAGTCTCTCTAAAAGCAGCCACACTTTGCAGGTCCTTGAATATTTTCTGAACCAGGCAACAGCACATTTGTGGCACACAAAACCCTGGAGAATGAGCAAGTAACCTTTGCCTGGCCAGCCCCGAGGGAAAGCAGTTTGTCAACAGGTGCAACCTGGGACCCCTGCAGAGTGAAATGCCTTTTACAGCAGTGGGTGAGGAATGAATGTGACTCTGGCTGAGCCAACAGCTCTGTCACCCTGTCTCTTCTGCAGCAGGGAACACTCAAACACAAATCTTTGGCCTGCACAGGGAAAGGAATGGGAATCTTGGATGTGAGTGACTTGAGCCATCTGACTCTGTCTCTTCTCTGCATCTTCCTGATCCCAGGCCTTTCCAAGCTCTCTGCAACTGCTCCATATCCTGGCAAAGGCAGTTTCCCAGGCACTGCTGAAAGCAGGGCTGAAAGGCACTGGCTTGCTCAGGCAGTGTGGTATTCTACCTCTGCCCTGGACAGTACAGGCAGATCTTGACTAATCACAAACAAGAGATGAAATTCATGGAATGTCTTCCTTGGGGAAAAAAAAAATCTCTTGCCTTGTATTCGTCCAAAATGTGAGAACTCACATGAAACACAGACATTGGGTTAAACAGAAGCACTACCAGAGCCAACAAAGTTGAAAAATGTTGAGTTTTTTTAATAACCTGTCACTAATTATAAATCCAAGATACATTTGCTTTCCTCAGCAAGCTCTGAATGGACAGCCTCATATTTTCTTTCCAAACAGTGAGCGCTAGAGTCAAGTTACAGAATTAACTGAAGGTCCCGGCACGACTGTAGCCCTGTCACAGCACAGGCACTTGTGAGCACAGTCAAGAAAATCTTCAAAGGCAAAGACCATAGGTCTCCTGATGGCTACACCAGAGGGGCAGGAGTTGTGAACAGCCTTTACCTAGGAAAGACTGAAACAGTCTAGTCAGGATGAACAGAGCCAGGGCAGCAGAACCACTAGAAGGTCCACCTCAACAGTTTTTAAGTTGAGGGAAAACATGGCTACAGCCCCTAAAATTTTAAGTCTATTTCTGTATCTTCAGGTTTGGTCTTTTCCTTGGCTGCTTCTCTGTCCTCTGCACAGCATTCTTAACACTGGCAGGGGGCAGTTGGAGAGTTACTTCATCATCCTCTGCATCATCATCCACCTGAGCAGCTTTCCGGCGCTCGAGCACTGCTGGAGTACAGACTGGAGTAGGATCCTGAAGAGATCAGAAAAACATGATTCACTGCAAGGCCACCTGCTAGAGAAAGTTGTCACTGCTCCTGTGGTATCACAAGGCACCTCAGTCCACCTCTCCTTCAGAATTTCCACATGTTAAGGAAAATTGGTTTTTTTAGATATTATTTCTTCGGACAAAAGTGTCATCTTCAAAAAAGTGTATGTGAAAGGCAAATGTAAATTAATTCATATTTTCTAACAAGTCATTATGCACATTTGCTTTCTAAGCTTTGTCTCTCCTGACTCAAAGCACCAAGAAAGCCAAGAGGAAAAGAATCAGGGTGGTGGGGGAAATATATTTGAGACTGGCATACAGAAATTCCACAATCAAGCCCCAAGCAGAGCTGAAACATCCCAGTTTTGTTATCTCAGTAAGACTCAGAACTCAGTTGACAGAATGTGTGAGTTATTCCTCACAATCAGCCATGTCCCAATTATTACAAGTAAATCCAGCAACATGCAAAATAAATAAAAAAACCCAAAACCAACTCAACAGTGATGAAACAAAAATTCACACCTTACAGATCTTTTTAGACTGTCAGTATCCCAAGTCTCAGTCCTGATGACCTGAACTTCCCTTTCATCCTACTGCTGCTCTTAGCTGGCATTTGTTTCCAAAACAACAAATGCCATGCCTGAAGAGCACGGGGTAGAAAGGACAGCACAGCATGTAAATGGGGACACACTGCACTAGACTGTGTTAACAGTTCAACTTCCTTTTTACCAAAAAAAGCTGGCACTGTAACGTAGGGCAGACCAACAGCAGGATGCCAGCAAGGAGATCATTTTATACCAGGTTAAAGCACAGGTGTAGGTGGTGTACAGTTGCCTGTCCCCAGTAGAGTGGGTGCTGAAGTTTGACAGCAGACCCACCACTACCCAGGGTCACCACGGGACGGGCACTGCTGGTTACAAGGCGCTGGGCAGAAGCCCTCGCTGCTGAACACGCCCACAGGAGAAAGAACCGAGATGATTCAACCACCCTCCCCTGTTCAAGACTGTTAATACATCTCAAAGGAGCTACTGGCATAAAAATCTCTCAAGTAAACAATGTCAAGGTTTTTGAAATCAAGATGAAGATGCCAGTTGCAGACTTGAAACATCTGTCCTGGTGTGAACGGTGGAGTGTGGTACTGGACACCACCAGCACTGGTCCGTCTTACCTGGCTGGCCAAAGAAACGTTCAGTTTTGATTTCTTGGATGTTTTAACTTTTTTCCTCTTTTTGCAAAGGGCCTGTGTAGCCTAGGAAATAAGACAGATCAGGTGGATCACTACAAACCTCCCTGTGTGAAGTTGCAAACAATAACTTGACAGTCCACAGGTTTCTTTGTTACAGTAAATAGGTTTAGAGAAATACACTGACTGACACAGAGGTGATTTGGTTTGAACAAAAACATCCAAAGCAACACAAGAAAAGCTGCTCCTGTGCATTTTAAAAACTCACCACTTTAAACAGCATTGCTTACAGCTCAAGCACTTAACCCAAGCCCTCTGCAGAGGAGTGACATCCCGGTTAGTGTGGGCAGGGGCTGTGGATGAAAGCTCTGGGCTTGGGACCTGCCTTCCAACTCCACCCTGCCAAAGCCTTCCACAGGGCTCAGGCAAAGCCCCTGCTGCTCTCCAGTGACCTGCACTCCAGTACTAAGCCACAGAATATCCAACTGCTTGTACCTCCCTGGGGCTCCAGCACTTTTGCCAGTTCCACACAAAACAGGTGATTTTCTTGTATTCAGCACAGCCCTAGAAACACACTTTGCACAAAACACTCATGGAAACAGCACCAAACTTACGAATCCTGGGAAGTCATAATCGAGCCCCTTTTCAGCCAACCTCTTCCGTAAGAGCCTCTCCTTCCGCAGCAGGCGCTTTGTCATCCTGGCCTTCTCCACCAGGGAGCGGATCCTGTTGTACCGCCGCACCGCCGGCTGGGAAGGCTTCCGGAATATTTTGTCGCAGTTTTTGAAGAGGTCCTCATGGACCCTTTCTGGAGGTAAGAACTGACCTGCACCACAAACAGGGGGCAGGAGGTCAGGGCAGAGCTCCCCAAGCACACCCACACAACGCCGCTCACTCCTTGGACAACACTGTCACTGGTGCAGCATTTATCAACACAGAACACGTAACTGAACACTCAGGCACTGGGAGAACTGATGAAGGATGGATGGAAAGAACACTTCCTCAGTTTCACCCAGAGAAATCAGAGACAACTGTTTTACAGCAACACGTAGCTCATAATCCTTTACGAAGCAACTGTTACTGTCACCAAGTCTGAGAAATTCGCTGATTTCATTAATCTTGTAATCAGAAAGCCCCTTATGTCTGACCTTACAGACAACAGCTGCAACAGTAACAAACGACAAGGAGTTTCCACATTTGCTGCCTCCACAGCAAACCCAACCATTCCCTGAGATTTCACGTTACACAATCACACCGTAAGCACTAACAGTCCAGAGGAAAAAACAGCAGTGGTGACCAAAGGGCTGCTGAGGATCTTCTCTATACATGAAGGAAAGGATGGAAGGAAAGGATGGAAAGCTTAGTCCCACAGAAAATACTCTGGGGACAAAACTTCATAAAAACCTCCTAAGGTTCTATGAACAGTCTGAAAAAAAAAATCAGAAATACCACATTAGAGGACTTACAATTCTGCTGATACTTACACTTGAGCAGTCTTTCAGAAAACAGGTAGTTGTTCATTGTATCTGCAACAATCTTGGCCACGTCATCGCACTCAAACTCTATAAATGCGTAGCCTTTGCTGCCTCCAGTCTGTGAAGTGACGACAGAGAGAAACCTGAAACAACGCTCTGGTCCCTGAAGAGCTCTGTTAAAGTTATTTTAGTCTTCTTCCAAAGTCGTAACCCTTTATCAGCTAAACACAAGTAATTTCAAAAAGTTCAGTGAAATAATGACAAGCACCGTCTTTAGTCCGAAATTGGTATTACATTATTTGTAAATTATGTGTTTGCACATGAAATAAACAGCTCACCAGCACCTTCTTGTTAAAAAACACAGCTGTCTCTCATTGCTACTGTTCTGTGGTTGTTACCCAGCTTATGCAGCAGCCTCATAACGTGATAGCAAATCCAGAAACGAGAAGAATAACTGAACACAAAGCAACAAGAAACCCAAAGCAGAATCGTGACGTTTCGCGTTGTACCTCGAACTGGTGCGCTCTGGCAACATCCCCCACAGGAGGGAATTTACTTACGGAAGAAGGGGCCGCAGGAGTCGCGGCCGAGCCGCGGTCGAGGGCAGAGCCCGGCGCTGCCGGGAACCCCGCGTTCCACGTGGGGCGTGGGCAGAGGGGGCTGCGGAGGAGCCTCCGGGCGCGGCCGCCTCTGCTTCTGCCCCGGGGCGGCTGCTGGTTTAAGGAGGGAGCCCAGGGCTCACAGGGCCCGCCCAGCCACAGGCGGCCGGCTCTGAGCGCTCTGCCGCGCCCCGGCCCCGCCCGGCCGGCGGCCGCAGTTTCTCACTCACCTTCTTACTCCTGGAGAGCCGGAGCCGCGTCACCGTCCCGAACTGCCCGAAGTACTCGCGGAGCTGCGGCTCGCAGAGGCCCCGCGGGAGGTGCCCCACGAACACCACGCCGGGCCTCAGCTCCTCCTGCGGGCACAGCGCGGCCGCGTCACACGGGCACGGGACCCGCCGCGCCGCGCCACCCCCGCCGCGCCGCCCCACTCACCTCGGGCTGCCGCTTGTTGCGGGAGCGCTGCACCTTCTGCTGGAACTCGCGCTGCAGCCGCGGCTCCAGCGCCAGGAGCGGCGGGGCCCTCACGGCGGCGGCCGCAGCCTCCGTGCCCACGGCCGCCATGCTGCCTCCGCCGGAAGCGCGTCACTACCCTCGCGCCGGCGCCGCGCGGCCGGACGCCGTCTCCCAGCAACGGGGCCTTTGCGCGGGCCGGGCCCGGTCCGGCCCGGCCGCTCCGGGACACGGGCAGGGGCACGGACACGGACACCGGCACCGGCACCGCCGGGGGCAGCGACTCCCTCCCCGGGGACACCAGTTCTCCCCCTGGGCCGAGCAGCGCGCCCAAGCCGCCCCTCCCGGCTGCTCGGGCCGCTCAGGCGGTGCGCGGGCAGCCCGTGGCGGCGCTGAGGCGGCGGGAGGCCCCGCGGGCGGGACGGCGGCAGCGCCATGTCGGTGAGCGACATGTTCGCGGCGCTGCAGGGAGCGCTGGGCCAGGACCAGGACATCCGAGAGGTGCCGGGGGCGCGGGAGGGAGCGGGCGGGCGCCGGGAGGGAGCGGGGCGGTGGCGCGGCTGACGGCGCGCTGTGCCCGCAGGAGATCCGGAAGGTGGTGCAGGCGCTGGAGCAGACGGCGCGGGAGATGCTGACGCTGCTGCAGGGCGTGCACCAGGGGCCCGGCTTCCAGCACAGTGAGTGCCTCTCCGCCTGTCCCGGGCCGCGGCGGGAGGGTTTCAAGCCAGACAAGTAGCAAAGCTGCCGTTCAGCCTTAGCGATCACCGTTCTCTCCTTTTCTCCCTTCCCACCTCAGTGCAGAGCAATGTGTTCTTTTCCAGGTATTCGCTTCCTGGGATGCTGAACTGGCTCTTGGGTATCTGTCTAAGTGGTGTGTGCATGGATTGTTTTATTATCACTCGTTGGGCCTTTGTATCAGTGTCCTCTTCCCACCCCTTCACCCCACACTCCAAAAAGCTGCGGTCTTGAAAGCTCTGGGGGTGCTCAGGGTAGACTGGGAAGGGGCTGGACTTCCATCTGATTTGTACAAGAGAGATTCTGTGTGTGTGTGTGTAAAATCTGCCCAATGTTGCATAATACAAATGGAATTTGCAAAGGCTGAAAAAGCAGGAGCTGTCCTTGCTGCATGTTTGGGTGGCAGCAGGAATTGTTCTGCTGTTTTTGAGGTTTGGGTTGTGCCTAGCCTAGTTCCAGGCTCTCAGTCCAAATTTGTTTAAGATGTTTGACAGAATGTTTCAGGGCCAGCCCGTTTCCTCCAGGCCATGAGAGCAGCACTGCTGGTGTCAAATATGCTCTTTCTGCTCCCCCATTTCTCAGCTTACTGGTGAAACTACTGGAATAAACTCACACATGTGACTTAAAAGCAGTTTTTTTTCTAGTCAGCGTTTCCTGAGTAGAAGCAACTATTCTGACTTTGCTGGAAGCTCTTGAGAGGAATTTGGGCAGGCCACCCTCTGAAGGTGAACAGAACAAGCCTCCCCAGGTGCTGCTTTATTCACCTGCAGAGCTGACTGGTGGTATTCGGCTGGCTGTTCACTCCTGCTGGAGCTGGAGACCTGGAATTCCTCTGGCTTCAGAGAGGGTCCACGTTTAGCAACACCTGAGGTTTGACCTGTGCTGTGAAGTGCAAGTTCCACCCGCTTTGGAAATCTGGCAGTGCTGGAAGTCAGAACTGCTGATTGGTTATTTAGACAAGCAGATAGTTTTATAAGCTGTGAAAACCCATGGATGTTATGTGGGTGACAACCTCAGGGGTTGTTTTCCAGCATTTAACAGCAGAGGCCCGTGTCTAACTCGGTGTATTTTCACTTGATTTTTAATTCCTGGACAGAGCTGGTCCTGGAACTTGCAGAGTCTGAGAAGAGATTTGGAATAGTTGAAGAAAAAAAAAAGAACAAAACCAAAACCCTCAACCCAAACAAAAAACCCATAGCCTCAGCTTATAGTTCTTGTAATATCAAAAATAATGAATTCATGCTTAATAGGTTAGGAGTTAACTCAAGGTAACAGACCTGTCAGTCTGTCATCAGTTACCAGTGTAGTAAAGAAAGTTAATAAATGTTTAGATTGATAAAGGTTTATAGCAGAATAATATAAGGCAAATTAACAGAGGCATTGTTGGGGGATAAATAGCACCTGTCAGATGTCACATATTCAGACTAGAGTTTTATTTGATAGTGATTGTAGTTCTGCAGTGTAGTATGTTAAATGTCTGTTTGGCTTTCTACAGCATCTTGTTGTTTGAGTCAGTGCTGTGTTTTTACTAAGAAACTGGAATGATTAGGAGATTAAAAAGGGATAAACAATGACTCCTGGAACTATGAAAGAGGATTATTCTCATTGCAGCAGAGTTCTGGTTGTACTTTGTAACATGAAGATTTTTTTAGCCTTATTCTTATTTATTCCAAGATGTAAGGAAAACTATAAACACTATTAATAAACTGTGTTGAACTAGAAGAATATGAACTGATAAATAAAATATACAAACTAATAATAAAAAGGCAAAAATACTGTTAATTATTGCAAGTTCACAGGTGATAGAGTTACTAATACTGGGTGACTGCAGCTGTGTTGCTCTGAATTGCAGCTGCAGTGGGTGCAGCTCCAGCAGAAGCCGTTTTGCCAGTTGTTCCCCATCCCTTATGCCAGCGTAAGTGGGAGAAGCTTTACTTCCTCCTGCAGCCTCCTGGTTCCTTTGTTTATTCCTGCATCATCAACTAGGGGGGAGTGATGAAAACTCAGGGAAAAAACAGAGAGCCAGTGAGAACAGGGAAGGGTTTCCACGAGCAGTCTGTCCTCGGGGTAAGCAGTGAGCTCTGTCAATAGGAACATGGGATAGTTGAAGTTTGATGGAGGACAGTTCCCCATACCAGCCAGGGGCTTTTAAAATTACATCTTGCACAAGCTTCCTTTGCTCCCTGTCCAAAATGGAGTTTGAGAACTGCTCAGAAAGCTGCCCAGGGCAGTGTGAGCCTGCTAGTAGCTGATGTCAGCCAGGGCAACAGGCAGGGTCTCCAGAGCCTGAAAGTGTCTTTGCTCTCGAAACAGCAACATCAGGGGTTGCATACCCCTACATACCTGAGGATGTACAAGGGGAGTTTGAATTTGGGGGTTATGTGTCTATCATTGGGCACTTCTGTCTAAACTTTCACAGTTAATTTTACAGTTAATTGTTGTTTATTTTTGTCACAGGTTTCCTGCAGTAGAAGCTGAAATGCAAATGTGTTCCTTACTCTGTCCCCCCTGGCTATGTGACAGCTCACGACTGAGGCAGCCCTTAGTGAGCTTCACATGGGTCTTTCATCCTGGCTGCCACACAGAGCACTCACACCTCCTGCTTCCTGAAGCTTTTATTTTTTCCCATGTTATTCTCCATCCCTTTTTTTTTTTAACCAGAAATTATGTTTTATTAACTGAAAGAAATTTTATAAACACACTTAAGGGACATCTACTGGGGCTTGTTTGATAAAAAACATCCCAGCTTCTATGGATCTTGTGTGAATAATCCTGGCTTCTACACATGCAGGAGAGGTTGATCTTTGGCCTTCCTTGGTTCGTGGCCAGGATTTGTGAGAGGGCTGCAGTTAAGAAGTTCTGGTCTGACTCCTCTGGTCGGCCGCTGGTGCTGCGGGCGCAGCGTGGCTGTAACTCCTGCCGGCAAACGGGAGGTGGCAGTGGGTGGTATGAAAACGAGATCATTGCTCTGCAGAGGGCAACACACCCTGGACAGGCTGAAACCCAGCTTCTTCAAATACATCCTTAAAAAGCAGGAAATGCAATTACCTGGAGGGATGTTGCACCTCACATAACCTAACTCTGATGGATAAGAAAAAAATAGGGTAAGATTTTAATATGGAGAAAGAAAAGTTGCTTTTCCTTTGTATGAGTCAGAAGGCCCAGAGCAGATCAGACAGCCTGGAACTCAGGAGTCTTTCTCCTTTACTTCTGTGGTTCGTGGTGTGACAAGAAATACCTCTTAGATGGATTCTGAGGGTCAGTACCCTGTCTTGGAGAACAAAGAAGCGCTAATGGCACTGTCTACACTAGAAAACTTTGCTTACAAACCCTGTTCCCTGTCAAGTATCCATTTCCTGAATATACTCATTCCCTGAATGCTGTGCTGTTTCTTTTTCAGTCCCAAAGAAATGTCAGAAGGCTCGTGAGCACTTTAATACAGTGAGGACACAGATGGAGTCTCTGAAGACCAAATTTCCTGCTGATCAGTATTACAGGTATGCAGGATCACACCCAGCCAGACACAGATATATATGTGAATTACCCGGGCATTTGGCATCACTGCTGTGGAATAATGATTTAAAGGTGTATGGGCTGAATGCTTCTTTCTCTTTGAAAAGTAAATCGTGATAGACAAGTGTGAGGTTTTTGTCAGCATAGATAAAAAAATGCCTTTGCTCAAACACTATAACTTTTCACAAAGAATACTCTATTATTTTTCTAGAAACTTTCTTAAAAAATAAAAAAAAAAGCTTAAAAAATTGATTATCTATTGGAGCTGCCCTTGTGCCTGAGAGCTGGGCATTTTGCTACTCCCTTAATTTCAGTTAAGTTGTTCAGGTCAGGGCATTTTTGGAAGCAGAGCTCTAAATCTGTCATGAAATGGCTGTTTGGTTCTGCAGACACTAAATGAAGTTGTCACCCGTGTGTTTTGTTGCTGCCAGAAGGGGACAGTGTCTGGCAAGAACATTTCAAAGAACAAGGATCTTGTCAGCTCAGATCTGCTGAGGGAAGGTGGGAGGGAAAGCCTTGGCTCTCTGTGGGCACCACAACCTGGAAAACTCTGGGAGCTGAGTTAGGTGTGTGAGAGGGACAAGCAAATGCAAGTGTCCAGCAGGGTAACCTGGGGGTGGAGTTCTGGGGTACCAGGGAGATGGTTTTCAGCTGGTGTCATTTTGATAAGCCCAGAATACTGCAAAATGCTGTGTAAAGGTAGAAAACACAATGCACACAATGTGTGCCTGTTGCCTAATGCTCCAGTAACAAACATTACTTATTTATACCTTCACTTGGTGTTTCTTCTGCAGATTTCATGAGCACTGGAGGTTTGTGCTTCAGCGGTTGGTGTTTCTGGCAGCGTTCGTAGTCTACTTGGAGTCAGAAACATTAGTGACTCGAGAAGCTGTTGCAGAAATACTTGGGAGTAAGTTAATCTTGTAATTAATAAGTTCTCCATCAATGAAGGCCATCCATTCAAACTGTGTAAATCTACCAAAAGAGTAACACGAAGATGTGAGCTTATTTTTTTAACTTTTTGCTTTTGGTGTTTTAAAAGGGTGGAAAACATTAAATTCTTTGCCATAAAAGAATGTCCTCACAGAGCAAAAGATTTGAAAAAAACATAAGGACAATACATCCTGTATATTGATGTAAATTCAGTTATTCTGTTGGATTGATTATAACCTCCTGCACTTCCAGTTGAGGATGTACAAGATGCTGAATAAAACTGCCGAGGAGAGGCAGTAATTTCATCACATACAGGAAAATGCTGACTTTTATTTTGTAATAATATTTCATAAATTTGATATTTCAAATTACTTCCAGTAAACAAATGCGATTTCAGCTGGCTGGGGTTTGTTCATGCTTGGCACCACCTGATCACTGCTCTGTTTTTGTCTCAGTTGAAGCTGATCGAGAGCGGGGCTTTCACCTGGACATTGAAGACTATCTTTCTGGTGTATTAACTCTCGCCAGTGAGCTGGTAAGGAAGATGTTCACGTGTGGCTTTGGATTGAAGCTGACCTAAAAACCCAAACACCCAAAGCAATGTGTTTTTTGGCTTTTACAAATTGTTCCTGGAAGTTCTGATACACAACACCTTGATCTGAACTTCTAGCAAAGATGCTTCTCTGCATGTTCCTCAATGATGCTTTTAAGTCATTTGATTGAAAATCCAGAATTATGGTCAGCAGAAAGGTAGATCTAAGTATAAATAATCTGACTACCTGAACACAGGTGCTTCATTTGGCAAAGCAGCTGATGGGGACAGTGATGTGATTTGGGTGGGTGCTCTGCTGACCTTCTCTGGTGTGTCTCCTCTCCCAGGCCAGGCTGGCAGTGAACAGCGTCACAGCCGGTGATTATTCCCGCCCTCTCCGCATCTCAGCCTTCATCAACGAGCTGGATTCTGGCTTCCGTCTCCTCAACTTGAAGAACGACTCCCTGAGGAAACGCTACGATGGCCTGAAATACGACGTCAAGAAGATCGAGGAAGTGGTTTATGACTTGTCGATCAGAGGACTCAATAAGGAGGCAACAGTTGGTGCAGGCGGAGAGAAATGAAGGGTGCTCATTTCAACAGCTTCTTGGATTACCTCAGATGGTTGCCAATTTAGGAAGTATCTAGTGAAGCCTTCCTACAGTAGTTTAGAAGAACTGCAGCTCAAAGCTGCTCTCTATTTTCTTACAAAAGGTGTGGTACAGGTGTTAGATGTTTTGTAAAATCATGTCTAGATTAGGGCAGGAGGCTCTCTGTTTCCAGTGGAATTCCCCTGTCAGACACACGGTGCTGTTCAGTGCACGGCAGCAATAGTCAGCAACTCCCATGAGCTGATTCCCATTAGTTCCATAGTGTAGCTCCCCTGCTCCGGCAGTGAGGTGCTGTTGCTGTGACTGCTCACACACCTTCAAAGATGTGTGCACAGCACACAGCTCAGTGCAGATACACAGGACGTTTTAAAAACACAGTGTGTAAATATCTACTTTTTTTTAAGACACTGATTTTTTTTTTTTTTGTCTTTTTGTTTCTTAAATTTTCACCTAGGTAAGTTAAACAGATTTGCATAACTGTTTATTAATTAGATCTTTTTAAATGGTTTCTGTTAATGTATCCCCCTTAATTGAGAAATTAGTGAAAATATTCCTGAGAATTCCTCCACTGGAACTGGTGTCTGGCACATCTCTCTCTTTCTCTCATTTTTCTTTCCTCCAAGATTTCAGTTACCACAGAGAGCAAGGTTTTCTCAAACACCTGCTTTCTGTATCAGATATTTTTTTTACTGACGTGAGTAAATGCTGAGTTTTAATATGATCATTTGCCTCAAGAACTCAGTGTAACCAATTTTTTTAATTTTTTTTTTAACTTCGAAGATTTCTGAATAAAGAAGCATCTGAGTTGTAACAACCTGTACAGGCCACAACTGTACCTGTGTCCTGGGGTTCAAAAAACCCCAAAACTATAGTTCATGTAGTAAAATGTTTGTATCTTGAGAAAAGGGGAAATTACTAGTTTCAGATAATTGCATGTAAGGTGTTTGCAAACACCAACAGCCTCTTTCACCTGTGTAAGTGGACAGACTCATGGCTCCCAGTATGCTTTTTCTCTTCTCCTGAATAAGTTTTTCCATCCTCCTACTTCTGGTGGTGCTGGAGGGTTAAGGAGAACAGCTAACTAACTTCTGTAGGAGGAGGAATACTTCCAGAGGATGAACATGAACAGTACAGTTTATGTGGGGTTTGTTAGTATTTCAGTTTGTTAGCAAAGATTTACCACTCTCTTGGTTAGGGGGGTTTATTTGTTTATTGGAAGAAAATGGTTTCTTGGTTATTTTGGCCAATAAAATGTGTTCTTTGATTTTGGCCATTTGGTACCTCTGTCTGTTGTCTGATCACCTGCTGTTGTTTGATTTCCTTCCTGGGACCCTGTTCTGATACACTGGCATTTAGGTTGTACCCAGATGGTAATATCCCTCTTTCACAGCTGAAGAAGATGAGGTGTAACTTCCTGAGTCCTATGGCAATGAGACCAGCTTTCAAAGTACTTCTTTGTTCTTGCCCTGTGCCACTGTTTGCACCTTTCTGGATTTAACTCTGGAGGTGGGAGGAAGGAAAGAGCCAGTTTTACTTCCAAAACCAGAGACGTGGGGTGAAACAACACACTGAGGCTCTGAGACACAGCTGTGCAGATCAAGGTCACATCACACAGGAAACGTGTGGGAGCAGGGGAATAAGAGAAAAGTTTCCTGAGCACCAGTTTGGGATGTCTCAGGTTGGAGGACTCCTGGCAAGTGGAACTGGGATGTGAGGCCACGTGGCAGGGCAGGTTTCTGGTTGCAGGGCAGGTGTTGGTTAAGGCTCTGTGGTGACTTATGTCCCAGGTACTCCAATTGCATTTGGTCATGCAGCAGGTCTGCTTCCTGACACAGGATCCCATGTGCCTAATGCAGCTTTTCAGTAGATCCCAGATCTGCCAGCTCTTGCATCTCTCAGTGTTTTCCGAGAGCTGGAGGAGATAGAGCAGTGCTGTGTCACAGGTGCAGGGACCATGGGAGGGACAACTGGAAGAACAAGTCTCTTACTTAGGGCTTAAGAGGCGCAAAGTGTGGGATCCTTCTGTCTAAGGCTCTGTGAAGTGCCTGAGAAAGAGACACTCCTGTGTTGTGTTCCTGGAGCGTGTTAGCAAACACCTCGTTCTTTGCTGTTCCTAGGTTCTGAGAGAGCCTGGGACCTTCCTCTGGAAAAGCATAGTTTGCAAAAGCCAGGCTGTACAAGGCATTCCCAAGCTGGGTCTGGAGAAAGGAAAAGAAAACCAGTAACTCTTTCTAGGCTGCAGCAAGGAAAGGTGGGATGGGCTTTTGTAGCTTCCTCTGCACAGAGGTAGCCTGTAGGATCTTGTGGCCTTGACTGTAAATCTGCACAGTACTCTGATCCTAAACAATAAGTTGTGTTTCCATCCCAGAGCTGGGAGCAGAGGGAAGAAGGAAAAACCTGGAAGGATGGGGAGATGTCTCTTTCTGAACCCTTCTCTTTCCCAGGGGGAATGGGAGCAGGCTAGCCAGCAGGGAATGGCAGGGAGCTCCAAGGACTGCAGAGGCTTGATGGCTCATGATGAATCAGATGCACTTAAACTCTGAACAAGTAACTCCTGTTGGTACTGAATGGACTGCGCAGAGCTGGCAGCTGGGAGGGGAGTGAGTCAGAGCAGGAGCACTGGAGAGTGACTCAACAGCCAGCATGGCTGTTCCCTGAGCCACTTCAGCCTCAAATGTGTTCCCAGGGGCACTCTCTTGGATCATCTTTGTATTCACTCATTTGGCTTTTGTTTGCTTTTTGGGGATTTTTTGCATCTTTACATCATTTCTGTGGAGTTTTTTTATTTCAGTAAAAAGGGCACTTAAATAGTTAACTGCTCCTTATTTATAGCACTGCCTGTTCAAGCCCAGTAGATCAATTGGAAGTGCTGACCTGAAAGTGTTTGGGAAGCGGGGATGAACAGAGCTCCGTGGCACAGGATGCAGAGCAGACCTTGGGGCTGGCTGTTGAACTGGGCTCTGCCTGCTGGAATTGATTAACTGCAGCCAGGGTCCAGCCACCTCTTTAAACTGGCCCTTGTTAAAAGAAATGTTATCACCTCCAGGCTGCCCTTTTCTGGTCCCAGCAAACATCTTTGTACAGTGAACTGGATCAAGGAATAGTTCTTTAGTTTTCAGCAGTGTTTGCTCCCAATCCTGGTGCATCACACAGTCCCCCACATGCTGTGCCAGTGTGTGGAGAGAGGCTTCCTCCTCTCCCTGCAGCTATGTGGTAAACTTTGATTTTTCTTGCAGTAATTTAACTGCTTTTTATTTTGTTAGGATGGCCAAGGATTTTCTCTCCGAGTAAATAATTTGCCTTCATTTCACTGTGAGGAAAGTGAGGACTTCTGTGCTATAGAGCCTCACTCAAGTTTTTCAGGCAGTAAGTTCATTACACACTAAGGCAATTAAGGAGAGCAGGGGGTCTGTGACTCCAGGGCTCTCTGTGTGGATGCTGACCCATTACTCACCAGCAGTCCATCTTCCCTCATTAAAGTGCTGCCTGTTGCTGGATGCTGCAGTGCAGCTCTGCTGAAGAGTGTGTAGGGGCTGTTTGGAGCCTCCTCCCTCCTGAATTCATGGAGTGTCATGAAAGGAGTGTTTGGTTTCGGAAGGAAGAGTCCTGTCTGGTAAATGTCTCCTGTCTGCGTGTTGTGGGTGCGGCGTGAGTTAGGTAAGATGGGTATCTCCTGTCAGGTGTCACTGCCTGTTTATTGTCACTTCAAGCTGCAGCACTTCTGGCTTCTGCTGGTTAGTCATCACTGGGGACTTGCCCTGCCCAAGGAGAACATGGCTGTGCTAAAACCAGCCCTCTCTTGAAAGGGGGAATACGCTCCTTGTCTGAATGCCTGTTCACCTGTACGTTCACACTGGTATACAAAGGTGTAACCTGCTTCTGTTGGGGAAATGTAAAAGCCTGAGCTCTGCAAGGGTGCTCTGCTGGCTCCCAGCCCCATAGGGAGAGTGGGCTGGCTGCTTCTGGGTCTGCACTGGGGCCCTGTGCAGCTCTCTCCGGCTTCTGTCAAGCCTAACAACCACCACAGCCTGTTGGAGACTTCAACAGGGACTGCAGAAAGCCTTAAGGAAAGAAAAAGACTGAGATTTCAGCCCCTGTGAAATGGTCCAGGGCTGTAAAGGCCTTGTGCTCTTTGCACGGTTGGGTTATCCCAGGCATCAGTCATGGGATCAGCTCTGTGACATTCTTGTGACCTCCAGGCTTGCCACTCCCATCTGCCAGCCCTCCACCCAGAGAGAGGTTTGCTGTGGATCCTCCCAAGGATGTGACCGGCACTGCAGGGGAAGCTCCTCCACTAAGAGGAAAGGGTTCAAAAGCACTGGGGCTCCACTGCCACTGAAGCAAAGGGTTCCTTTGCCTCCTGAATCTATGCAGAGAACCCTCCCAAGGTCTCTTTTCAGTTTGCAGACTGGGTCTTCTCATTTGTAGCCAAGATAATTTCTCACAGATGCAAAGCCTGCATTAGTGGAGATCACACTGGGGCAGGATTTGAGCTGGAGAGTTGCAAATTATCATTACATTAATCCCTGCTAATGGATCTAGAGCCTAATGCCAGCTTTTCAATGTTTTTCAGCTATGTACCTGCTCAAGCCTGGGCAGAAACTGGTGCTGCAGGATGCTTTGGCTGTGTTCTGATTCCTCTGGAGTGTTCTTCCATCTCTGTTGAAGAACAGGAACTCTATGTTCCTATCACTCAACTTTTCCATCATGTTGTAGAAAGGTTTCCCTTAGTAGATCACCTTCAGCTTCCTGAGGGAGGTGTCTTATTTTGGACTGTACAGTGTTACTGTCAAAACATTTTTTTTTTTAATAATGGTTGTACCTGTCTCTAGTTGTATTGATATTCTGCAGCAGCCTGAGAGATATAAGGCAGTTCCTTTGCCTGCCTGATCAGTAAGACTTTTTGCTCCATCATACTCCACTGTAGTGACAGGTCACTCAACAATGACACTGAGAGCTTTGAATATTTATTTGATTTCTGGGAGGAGTTTCCTCCTTTGCTTTTGGTTTCAGGTTTTTTCCAATTGCAAGTCAGAGAATGTCAACCTAATTCCAGCTGAATCTCACCCAGTTCCCCCCATGCATTTAAGAGGAGAAACGGCTGACATCACAAAATGAGAGTTACTACAGCTGCCTCATCCATGAGCCCTGAAGGGATCTTTGACATAGCTCTCAAAGATTTCAATTATTTTCCCTTTGAGCATGTCAGGGACAAGCAGGAGAGTGCAAGATTCATCAGAAAATCCTGCTGGAGATCTGCTTTCCTGGGACTTTCACTGCATTATAAATTCATGTGCAGCAAATGCAGGAGACCTGAGATGATCTTGGAGCTGTTTTCAGAATTTGGGATGTGCTGAGGTCAATCTCTCAGTCCCCAGTGACAGCTACATTAGCTTCTTGCTGCCAAACTAAAGCTCGTGCTCCATTCAGATGTGTTCTTGATCATAGAGTGGAGACCCACACTGAACGCCCCTTCCCCATCAACAATTCTGTTAAGGACAACCAGGAATGTACAAGGTCATCATACAGGAGAAGATCTTTGTTCACCAACACAGAAGTCTCTGTCCTCCAAAGTATTTGCTCTTCATCTCCCCATGTTTTTTTCAGGCTTTCCCACCCAGCCTCGTGACTCATAAAGGAGCTATTCTTTCTTTCCTTGGGACCTGAGCTCCCAGGGGGCTCTTAATCCAGTGTTTTGTCTTCTTGTGTGTCTGCCTTCAGAATCCAAAACTACATGAACTCTATAAATAAAGATTGCCTTTTGTTGTTTTCCTGGTAAATGACCAGTAAGGCTTATTCTAAATTCTTGTTAAAGGTCATTTTTGGGTTTTGATAAATCAAGGGAGTAACAAACTTTCTCTTTTTCCCTGTGACGTGGTATGTTCAGAAAGGTCTGTTTGTACTAGCTGGGTAAGTTCAGTGGGCAGGAGTCTTGAAAAGTAATCTTAGTGCTTTGTCAGTCATGACAATGAGAGGCATAAAAATATTACGGCGTTTGGAACAAATAATTGCTTTCTTGGCTTACAGACAACCCTGTTCCCAAGTACCCTGTGTTATAATAGCATTTTGTCAGTTTGTTAATCAGAAATGGAAAAATACAGCACAACTAATCTCCATGGCTGCTAAGTAAGACGTGTACATGTGATGCTGAAAGACCTGGAACATCCAGGAGTGGGATCATGCAGTTCAGAAAGGTGTCTAAGGATTATGGAAATCTACTGCCTTGTCAGTGTGCTGGCACTCCTCGCCCTTCCTGTGCCGCCTCACCCCACATCACGGGCTCTCCAGGGCCACAGGGATTGTTCCATGCTCATGTTCCCTTTCAACACCTGTAGTTTACAGGCAGCCAAGCAGCTGTGTACACACCGGATACATAAAAGGAGCACGTTGTGTTGGAAGCACAACCTCTGTCTGGTTTGACAGGTTCAACAATCCCACTGTCGCTTCCCGTAGCAGGCTGTCCCAGATCAAAGGGCTATGGACTGTTCCCTAGCCACAGGTTTTTTAGGACATGGCTACAGCACCAAGTACATGTCCTGCTTGTAACTCAACACCCTGTGATTATTTATGGACCCTCTTCTGGGGACAGTTTGCTTGGTTCAGAGGAAATAGGCCATGATTACTTGGAGCCTGGCAGGCAGGTGCTTCCTGTGATACCTAGAAAAACCCTGAATCTAACAAATTGAACAATCAGCCAAACACAAGCTTGATGCTAAATATCAGACCTTTTACGTATACTTATTGTTCTCTAACCTTTTTGAACAGCCAGGCTGGCTGAAGGTATCTTGATTGAAAGATATGACTGTACAAACAGTCCATGGCTGGTTTTGAGCATGAATTGATGTGGAGAAAATCACTGTGCTGGAAAGTAATTGAAAACTTTCCAGAAAGCAGCACCTTTGTGTGGCTGTGAAAGCCACTTGCTGTTTGAATAAATTAATCTGTTACACTTACTTGTACCTATGCCTTGCCTTGTCAAAGCTGCCCCAGAGGTAATGAAGAGAAGGTGGCTGTGCCATTGTGATCCTGGCAGGGAAGACAAAGGTGCTACAAGCTGTTGCTTTTTGCGTGTGAGGTGAATGGGGCTTGAAGATTCATAGATACAGATCTGTCATGACAGCATAAGAGAAATTTTCCTCCAGCAGCTGCTCTGCTCAGGCATCCATCTCTGTGAAAAACAAACAGCAAACTAAAGCAATGCCTCATGCTCTTCACTGGCTGTTCAGTATTTTGGGCAACAAACAGTTATTGTTCAGCAACTAGGAAATAGCTGGAGGGAATTCCAGCTCACCTGAGGGAGCCAGGCTGCTGCCCTGACAAGCATTTTGACAGCTATTGCTCACTACAGTGCTCAGCTATGTGCACCTACCTTTGACGTCTTGAGCACCCTCCAGATGATGCAAATCTTTCCATTTCCTCTAGGACAAAATGAAGCACTTGAATGCTGGATGGTGCAGATGAAGAGAAAATACAGTGAGACACAGCATGTCTCACTGCTGGTGTCTGCCTCAGTGCCTGGAGCAGTGTAACAAGCCCTGGCAGCTGTGGCCAGAGGACAAAGCACTGGGCACAGTTTGAGGCCTACTCAGGCATTGGGTCAGTGGTGACTTTACAAGACTAGGACTACCTTTATGAAGGTGGCCTCTGTCTGCCTTCATGTGGTGCCCACTGATGCTGGTTGATCTCTGGAGAAATACACAAATGTGCTTGTATGAATCCTCCTGTAAAATAAAATGCCTGTAACAAAAATACTGTGTTGGTAGTGAATAATACTGATTGGCTTTGTCTTTACCCTGCAGGCCTGAAAGAACATTTACAGGCTGTCCTCCAAGATCCATGAACCAATATTTAGGCTCCCTTAATTTAGCCTCCAGGGCTGAAATCTGGCCTTTGCTGTGTAAGTCACAGCGTGACATTTTGCTGATCTTGTAATCACAAGGCAGCGGTCAGTGGTAATGTCAGGCTGAAAAGGTTAAACCCTGTTTGCCTTTTTACCATTGTTCAGCTTCAAGTCATTTCCCTGCTGAGGAACTGAGAGAGGCTGGACCTTATGGGGGAGTGCTTTGTGCCCTCAGTTTTGGCTCTCATGTCTGGTGTGCTGTGGCCTGACCTGCCCAGGCAGGACTGCAGCCAGAGCAAAAGATTTTGTGCCAGTCTGTTGTTGTCTAGTGAGAATTAGAGTAGCAGATTTGTACTGTTCTGCCAGTCTCATTAGGAGTAGCCCCTCCACAGAGTACATGTAGGCACATTGTTCACCTGAATGCCACCCACACTAAGTGAAATATATACTCCAGAGTACAAATATTTAAAAAAACCACCCACCTAAAGTAATTGAAACATAATTATTAAAACCTTTTATGTTACTCTACAGTACAATGTAAATTGTTCCTTTCAATTAAATTTTGAAATACACTAGATTACATCATTTAAATAATTGCAAACTCTTAAGTTCACTATCAGTGGTAGCAGAGCTGTATTTACATATACTTCTGAGATATTTCAGATGCAGCATTATGGTCCAGTCCCTAAGTCAGTTAAATAACAGACTTTCAGCGGGGTATGCTGCTCTTCCACAGGTTCTACACATATGTGGGGTTTATGTGTCAGAGAGCAAAAACTCCTTTTATTCATGTTTGCCTTTTTTTTTTGCCTTTTTTTTTTTTTTTTTGCTGTGTGCATGCAGCTGAATTTGAGCAAATTGACACCTACTTGATGTGGATTAAAGATGAAAGGCCTTTCTTTTTAAACAAGTATTTTGACTGAATGTACAGAGGTGAATAATGAAATACAGTCCTTAGGAGAAGTGGTGGAAAAAATTTTCTCCAACTTTCATCCTCTGTTGCATAATACTGCTCCTAATTCTGACCCTGACTTTACCTAATGCTGATGAAATACAGTCAGTAGTGGAAACCTCTCTCATCAAGACTGGCTTTCAACACGATCCATGCAATGGCAAGCATCATACATCATTCTCCTTGCAGTGCAATATTAACAAGTTAAAACAGTGTTTTCCTCCAGTGATCTGCTCCTCGAGGGGAGACCATCTCTGTATGTACACGCGTCACAAACTGGTTGTGAGTCCTGAGGATGGAGAACAGCATTAGGGTGTGGTGCTTCCAGTGCTGTTAAGAGTCTTTGGGGGCCAGACTCCTCCCTGTGTTGTCCATGGAGCACAGCAAGTTCAAGCCACCGAGGCTCTCGATGGTCTCTGCACGTGACATTGGTCAAGCCAAGTCTGCCCGTGCAGGACTCAGGGCCTGGTGTGAGGAGTGCTGATCATGATGTTGGGCAGCGCATTCCGCCGCTTCTTCCAGGAGCCCAGCTCCCTGGAGTACCGCCTGATCTGCCTGAACCAGTGGTGAGTCCGTGCTCGGTCGCTGTCCCGGAACACAAACGCCTCCCTCCTGATCTCAATGAGTTCAAAAGTGTCGTCACAGTCGGGATCAGTGGAGACAATGCAATTACTCAGCCTCAAGGGCTCCCTGAGCAAATGGAACTTCCCGTTATTTTTGTCCCTGATGAGTACCAGCACGGCATCCTTCACAGGCCCTGGCTCGGCTGATTCCAGGCTGGACTCGGACACACGCTTCATGTTCACCAGGAGGAGGACCTGCATGTTCTGGAACTTCAGGGTCTTGCTGCCTTTCTTCACCCACTGGCCGTCGGGGGGCTGGGCCAGCTGCAGAGACCCCTCCATCACAAATCGCGTTTCCTCGCGCAGCCAACCAACAGTTTTGAGGGCAGTTTCTCTCATCTCAATATTAATGACTTCCCTCTTCTTCTTGCTGTCCTGGCGAAAGGATCGGAGGGTCCACGTGTTCCCCTCCTGCTTGGTTTTCATGTTGATGTGCTCCAGGTGGGACTCGATGCGGCTCTTGGCCTCCCGCAGGCTGCCATGATCCGGGTGGTACTCGGTGGTGGCCTTGATGATTCTGCTGAGCAGCAGTGGGTACTTGGTGACTCTCTGCAGAGGAGCCATCAGGAAGGACCTCAAGTTCATCCGCCGCAGTGCGGTGTTGTCATTCTGGGAGACATTGAGGAATATTCTGCAGGGATTTAAGAAGAGAGGATGATATGGGAGCTGTTCTGCCAGCAGATGCTGCAATCCCAAAAGCAAATGAACAGCATGGAGCTGCCGGGCACAGCAACCCCCAGGTTTTGCAACCTCGTGAATTCTGTCTTCTCAGAGACCAACAATTTCTGCCCCTGTGCTCAGCTGCAGAACTGTGATGAGATGCCTGGGACAGCAGCACATGGTATCCTAACAGTCTTCTGCCAAATCATAAAATAGCAAGGGTGTGATCTTTCCCTGGTACCCCCGATGTAGAGACAAAGCAGATACATCAGCTTATATCAGATTCTATTAATTTGTAGCACCTTTCATAATTAGATTACACAGCACTATAAACAAGAATTTGGTACTGTCATCATTTTAAGCTGAGCAATGGGAAGAGAAATTATTTGCCTGATGTTCCAGTAAGCTGGGGCTAGGAATGGGAAACAAATTCAAATCATGTGTGCCTCACAGTGGCTTTTCCCAGTGGAAATCCAACCTGGGCTCCGGCACAGGGACTGAGAGCTGTTCTCAGCTGAGCATTATTTGGTGACAGTTCAGTGCAGTGGTCAGTGGACAGACACTGCTACCAGAAAACATAGCTGGGGACCAACCGGTTGCCTCAGTGGAGATCCCAAAGACTCAGTATTCTTTGGAGAATACATTACTGTCTTCATCCCAACAGAGAGCAGTGATAACTGAAGAAAGTTAGCATCAAACTTTGATCTAGTTGGGCTGGCAAGGGCTTCACACTCAGTCTGGTGCCTTTCTGTCCCCAAACCTTGGATGAACATACTCAGCCACGTTCTCACCTGAGCAACTCCTTTTCCTTCTCCAGTGCGTTGAGCATGTTCACGGAGGAGGACTGCTGGAGGCAGTAGGTCTGGAAAGCCGGCAGCATGTTGACAAACTCTAGGAATATTTCTCCAATGCACACGGTCATCAGGTCATCATCCCCCTGCAAGGATGCAATAGATCCCCTGCTTGGTTAGCTCAGGAGAGGCACAGCCACGGAGCCTGCATTCAGTCCTGTCAGCATGACCCTGCTGCAGGATCTGGTGAGCACCAGAGCAAAGGTGGAGCTGGGCTCACCCTTCCTGGTGGAAAGGCAGTCCCTGCAGGTCCAGGGGAAGCAGCGCATGGGGAGGGGAAGGAAAGCTGGTCTAACTGCTTGCTCTTCCACACACAGAGAGCTGTCTTTTCTCCTTCTGTGCACTCAGCCAGCTCACCAAAGGAGGGGCTCAAAGGCCAGAGTGAGTCTCCTATTTCAGGAGGGTTTACTGCGGCCCTGCAGCAGTGCATAAATTAACAGAGAGCATTTAGGAGCAATTGTGCAGGGGAGGCTTGTAACTCAGTAACACACATGGCACCTAACAACTTCTGCACTTGCTCCCAGAAACTGGCCTGACTGGGAAGCAGTCTCCTTCAGTTGTGCTACTGGCTACTTTGATGCCTAGAGGGAAAAATAAATACCATGGTAAATTGTCCTCTGATTTCTGGATGCATAATAAATTATGGGAATAGCAAGAATTTGGTATCACATAATGCTTTTAACTCTGTCGAGGTGTATGCTGCTGACATGCTCTGCAATCACTACTCATTTCAGCAGCAGGAGAGGGAGCAGTTCTTTGCTGCTGGCAGCTTTTCGGTGCAGTACTGAGCTCTGACTGCCAAGGCAAGATGGAGGAGATGGGGAAACCCATGGCTGTTTGTAGAAGCCATTGCCTCAATAAATTTTTCACAGGGAACATCAAATGGACGGTGCATATCTGTCTTCACTGTGCCAGGTTGTCCAAACTGCCAGCTTTTGAGACACATGTCACTCAGTCTGACATGCAGAGTTTCAGAGAGGGAGAGGAGGGATGTGCCTCCTAGAGAGCAAAACATCCTGGAGAAACTGACACAGTAACAAAGAGGTTTGGTTTCTTGAAGAAAATAGGGTGTGGAGCTGTTTAAATGTCTTTTGCAGTGACTGTCTGCTGCTCTAGTCTTATTTTTATATATCTGCCCTCTGACCACCATGCTGGTGGGGCAGGAAAGCTCCTTGTGTGAGGCAGGGTGCAAAGGGTGGTACACAGCCAGTACACAGAGCTGTAGAGCAGGGAGCAGCCTGTGCTGCCTGACCCTGCAGCCAGCCTAGAGCCAAGCTGCAGAAAACTGCAAGCCAAGGCAAGCACAGCCAAGCCAGCATGAAGCAACCCAGCTCAGAGCTGCAAGAGCACTGCCTGAGAGACAGACCAAACTGAGCTCTGTGCCCCCATGGTCACACTCTTACCAGCATCCACGCTAACCAGCTTGGAGCTAATTTTGGTCATGGGACCATTAGGTCCTGTTAATGGGATGAACAGGACTACTGGTGTCCTGTGAGGCCAGTGGCATTACCACAGCAGAGAGTGAGGCCAGCAGCTATGACCTGGCACACAGCTTCTGAAATCACTAGTTTACAATAGCTGAGGGAACAAGAGACTAGATAGATGACCATAACCAAGGAGTCCTCCCTCCTGCTCCTGCTATGCTGCCTCACTGATACAAAAGCTATTCCTGACTGCCCGTTATGGCCCCTTCAGAGCACACAGCATTGTACCTGGTCAAAGGCCTGATCAATCTCTTCCTGAAGTATCTCCAGGAAGTTCTCGTTGAGGTCGATGAGCTCCTGGATGTTGCTGAAGATGCCCTGGAGCTGCTCCTGGCTCAGCAGCCCGGCCGCCTGCATGGGGAGGTAGAACTCCTCTTTAATGATGCGCAGGTCCTCTCCATAGCTGGCCTCTGTGTTGACAAACTCCAGCACAGACTCCTTGCGCTCCGTCCTGCGCTTGCGGCACTTCTCGCAGAGGTCAGCCCGCCTCTGGTTGCAGTTCTGAACATCTGTCTCCACCGGCAGGTCCCTTTCCCCACAGTCAGTGCAGGGACGGTGGGCTTCCCAGGCCTGCAAGGAACTCAGTGTTTCGGATGCCCTGCTCCTCCACTTCCTGGCTGGCATCTGGCCAATGCCACTATCTGCCCTCTCCACATCCGCTGACTTGGTCCGGGTGCCCTCGCTGGGATCCAGGTCATCCCGGGCATCGATCATGCCAACGATCCCACTGTCCGTGCTCAGGCTGCTGACGTTGCTCCAGTGGTGTCTGGAGCGGAGGGAGCCACGTGGGGCACGGCGGGTCTCATCAAAGCTGCCACCATGGCCAAGATTGGCTTTAGCTACCACTGGACCTGAGAACAGACACAAATCATTACAGGCACTGCCAGCTGCACAGAGCTCACCTGAGGATCTCTCCATGAGGAATCCTGGGGGGACAGGCTAGATCTGGTGAAGCAGGGCTCTGAGCTGCCTCCCCTCCCTGTTTTGCTGCTGAGACTGGTAAGAGTCAGAAGCAAATGGCTCCCAGGTGAAGCCTGGAGCCTGTCACCCCTGTACTGCCCATACCTGTGAACTCATTTGGGCTGCCTTTTCCCCTGCCATCTGCCAGGCAGGGACAGAGATGCAGCAGAGTAGATCCTGATTTCTTGCATGCCTGGGTACAACCCAGAATGCTTCCCTTCCCTAGGTCATAGAGTTACTCCATATTTACAGCAGCACAGCAGGCTCAGCATCTGGCCCCTCAGCCCCTCTTTGTGTGTACCATAGTCCCGCTCCTGTCGGCGTTTCTGCGCGTGCTGCCGCGCTGCAGCCGCGATCTTCAGCTCCAGCTGCTTCCTCTTCACCGAGTCCGTTGGCATAGGGTCACTGAAGTGTGGCCGCAGCCGGCACTCCCGCTGGGCCTTGGCACCATCCGTGCTCTCATGGACGATGTCGGAGCTGGATCGGCGACAGCCAGGACTGGGGGTCTGCAACAAAAGCAGGAAAGGAAGGGTTTGGAGCAAGGCTGTGGTCAAAGCGGCACCTGGTCTGCAACCACTGGACTTTAGTTGACAAAGCAGAGGAAAGGCAACTCATCAGCAGTGGGATTGTAAATGCAGCTCTGCTACATGATCATTAAGGAACCTGTTCCCCCTAGTCCCTCTGTTTGCTCAGTCCTAAAAGCAAGAACCCCTTTCCCTTTGCTGTTGTGTAGCTCTGAGCACACAAGGGGGTTGGATCATGGCTGCCAAATACCCATGAAGGAGTCAACAGCACAGCCCAGGCCAGGGGCCTGTTCCCAGGAATCTGAGCTATCTTGCCTCTGGTCTGTGAACATTTTGGTGCAGCAGGGTCAGGAACCCCCTCATCCGTGCCTTACCTACATCAGCAGTTTGACCAAGAGGGGACTAGGAGGGAGTCTGATCTCCCAGATACTCTGGAAGCCATGAAAGCATTATTGCTGAACTCCCTGAAAGAAATGCAGTGGCACATAGGCAGGGGCACAAAAACGACTCCTGTTTCATTAACTGTAATAAAAAAGGCACTGGAAATGCTTCTAACAGAGTTTAATCACTCATGGAAGTTGGTGCGATTTCAGATTGAAGGCTCCCAGCCTGCCCAGATCCTACAACCTATCCTACAAGGGATCCTTCAGAGGTTCTAATGAGGAATAAGTCCTGAACACATGAGAGGTGAATTCCTCTCCCTTACATTCCCTGCAGGTGGAGTGTCGCTGCATGTCTCATTGCTTGGCTTGTCCTCCCAGGTCTCAGTTGCCATGGACATCGCTGGGGGCTGCTGGCTGTCCTCTGGAGGTGGGAGATCAGCTTCCCTCAGATCACACTGTCCCTTGGAGGGGGATTTGGCAGCAGTCTCAGCATTGCAGCTGCAAGGGAAGAAGCAGATTCTGATGAACATCATGGATGCAGTTCTCCTGCTGTTCCTGACATAGATGAGACTGAGCAGCAAGCCCGGGTTCAAACAACCATCCACAACAGTTCAGGGAAAGTGCAGGCAGGAATCATGACTGGTCCAGCATTTTAGGGGCTCTAAGCACAGCTCAGTTAAGGCAGTGCAAATTGGGTAACTGCACTCTTGCCAACATCAGTCTGGGTTATCAAGTCTTGGGTGTTCACAGGGCATTTCTGTGTCCATAAAACATGAGGTTCTCCACAGGGACCAGAAAAACTTCTAAGTAGGCCATATCCATATTTGCTACTATTTAAAGAGATGTTGTCAACACAGAAACCATATTGCTCATCTGGAAGAAAACCTGCTAAAAACCATAACACTTTGAAGGGATTAGAGGATTAAAGGAGCTTTCCCTCTGTTTTTCATTTCTTATGATCCCAAGCCCACTGAAACCACTGGAAAGATACCCCCTGCTTTCAGTGATCTCAGGATCAGGCCTTTTGGTGCACTTAAGAGACCTGAAAAGACTGGCAGAGTCTGTTGCTCTCACTTGGCAATTCTGGGATGCCCTTATTCACGGCTGTCTGGTTCTAACGTGGGCCTGGTCTGGCTGATGCAGGCAGCCTGTTCCAACCCCATGTTCCCCTCTCTGCAGACACCACCACCTCTCCAGACAGACACACTCTGGTACAAAACCACTGACTTGACAGAGTAGTTGACAGGCTGTCATTTGTGATACTACTTGTGATACATTTTTTTTAACAGACTCTCTAAGACACCTTATTTCCATGCATAATGAAGCCTGCTTGGAAGAATATTATTTTTTTTATTATTTTGGATTTACTTTCCTTTTATGGACTTGGATCCCTTTACAAAGAAAGGTTGTGAAGACTGGATATGGATGCTTGTATATACAGGAAGCCAAAGCCTGGAACACATTTCAGGTTAGGCACATATTTTATGCTTAACAAAAATCTCCTATGAGAAAAATCTGCTTCTTCTTAAAGGCTTCACTTGTGAACTTATGCTGATAGGTCATACTGCTAATGTGCAATTCCAACAGTGTCAGCTACAAGCAAACACATGAGACAGATGGGCATTCTCCTTACAGTGAGTGACAGTTGGCTCCGATAACAAACCATCAGCCAATACTGAAATCACTGAAGAGGGAACAAATCTCCCAGGACACAAACCGTCTCTGTTGTCAGGCCAGAAAAGTTGGTTTGCATCTTTCCAGCTGATGCTTTTTCATCTTCCTCCATTTATGTTTCCAGGTCCCTGCTGACACTACCAGTTAAAAAGAGTTTAGACATGGCTTAAGCAGCAACGCCAACAGTGCCAACAGCAGGCTCACGGCTTTCACTTTTTGTTGTCACCCTCCAGGTCTCTACTGCCCAGCCTGCAGAAAGGGGACACCAACATCAGCACTGTCATGAAGCAGTCTGTAGTAGGGACTGTGTCAGCCCCCTTACAGGGCTGCAGTAAGAGCAGTGCAGGAACACAGCAAGGCTCTGGTCACATCATGATACTGGCCTGGCCTGGCCTCACTTGGGGTGCCATTCCTTCAGCCCCGTGTAACTGTTTGTGTGGCTATGATCTAAAATCAGTCTTGAAATTATAGAATATACCTGACCTCACGTACTCCCAGCCAGATCGTTTCACCAACGTTTCACTGAGTTGGGTAAAGTATGAACAGTTCAGCTGGGCACACTCATGGGAGGGGAAGCACAGGTTAAGGAGCAAGAAAACTCTTGAATGATGTGCTACTGCTAGAAAACCACTCATTCCAAAAGCTGCTCCTGCTCAAACAGTTCCTGGTTGAAACACACAGAAAGAGGCACAGAGAGGCAACTGTCCAAGGTCAGTAGCAGAGCTCAGAACTGAAATATTATCTTCTTGATCACACCACCTACTACCACACAGACCAGACTCTCAGAGAGATGCTGAGCTTTCATTTGTCATTTTTACAGTGCTTCAAAATCATCCACTTAAATATGGGAAGTACTCCAGGATATTACTGCTCCGTTAAGTGAAGCTGACAGCAGCTCTCTGCAGACCAGATGCCACCACTTACTGTGGTTTCCATAACCCAATAGGGATATTTAAAAAAAATCTCCACCCATGACCTGCAGAGGGAATAAGAGTCAATACTACCCAGAGAGCTGAGCTAAGGAAACATTACTGGAGACTGAGAAATTCAATCCACCCCGTGGCTGGTCAGCAAGAGATAAAAAAGGCAGTGACGCAGAGCCCACCTTGTATGAAAGAAGATTTCTTCATCCCTGCTTTGACTGCTCTACTTCTAGTTGTGATTAGAATTCTCTTGCATGATGCACTGGCCATGTGGTGCTGGGGCAAGTGCTGCTTCGCTCACCAGGAGTGTGATCAGAGGGATGTGGGCAAAACAGGGAGGATACAAGCAGTTTTATAGAACCATAGCCTCGGTCTACTCCTTTAACATTTGCCTCTGGTTAGGAGGAAGTGGGGACATATTGCCAAGAAAACAGGATATTGCTCCTTTTCCCAATCCCCTCTTCCTGGCAGAGGTCTGTGCTGCCAACAGGTCCTCACCATTGCCTGCTCAAGCAGTCCCCTCTGCCCTCACATAGAGCTGCAGAAGGGGGGACTCTGGCATATTTCCTTCTGTGGGATCAGACCACTTATTGGGACAGGAGTTTATGCCTGGGATTGGTGTCAGTTTTTCCTGTTCTCCCCAAGACAAGTGTTGCACTTGGGCCAGCACAGGGAGGACACGTTCTTTTTGAATGTCTTTTTAAACCTCTGGGTCATCATCTCTGAATCTCATGGAAGCAGAAGTACTGGGGGTGGTGGTGTACAACTGGAAATGCACCTGCTTTCCTTCACGGTCTCTATGGGACTCTTCATGCTTGTATCATTGTCCAGGCCAGCAGTTCTCAGACCTTTTCACATGTTCCTGACTCCTTCTGCCTCATGGAAACATTTTTGCACACGCCTTCCCTGCTGTCACCTGCCTTCCTGATTTGGAGTCCTCTGCTATGGGAAGTTGGTATTCTACCCACCATCCTGGTGTCATCCCAAATACACAACAACACTCTTTTCAGGAAATCTTCTTTCTTAGTCATGTCCTTTGCTTCCTTGTGCAGGTTTCTATTGTCACCATGTCCCCCATTTCATAGACACAACCCCCTGGTCCTTGCATACCCTTATCCAGAACAATTTGCCATTTAACCATTTCAGGAAGTAGACTATATATTGAAATGCTTACAGGATTTCCACCTAGATCTCAACACCCCTCCCCAGCCAGGACTATAACCTAAATTAAAAGTGACCAAAGAGGGGCCTAAAGCTGCCATAATTTCAAGACTGAAAATCAAATCTTCACTGATGAAACATTAAGTCAATTGAATGAGTCTTAACTAATTAACTATGAATTACTAGGGAGACAGTTAACTTACAGACAGAACTGCTTTGTAAAACTGTGACACTTACACAGAACCACTAGAAAGAGAAGACAATTTTAGCTATTTTATTCTATGACACTCCATCACAACATCTCTATCAAGGGCTTGCTGAGCTCAGTATCAGTGGAAATGGGACTGAATCCTCAGCTTTCAGCTCATTTCATTTAGAAGTTAGAAAAAATGTGGCCTGGATGTCAACGATCATAATTTAGGACTCAAAACATCCAGACAAAAAGTCTCTCACTGCTGCAGGGAGAATCAGCTTGAGCAGTGAATATTCAGGCACATTGCAGTCTCAGGTGAAAACGATGGAAAAATGAGAAAATTCCATAAAAAGGAAACTCGAGTTTCCCACTAACCAGTGCTTTGGCAATAACAATTACCATTAACTGATGTTATTACTACAGAAAATAAACAGGCCAGGCTGGTTCCTTCACATGAAACAACCTCTATCATACTGGAATCACTTTTATTCTCCTTTTTAGATCAACTATCATTTTGGTGTTAATAAAATCACTTCATAGATTTTAAAAAATCCAACTAGGAAGACTGAACACATTCACAGAAACGAAAACCACTGTAGATATTAAAAGCAAAAAAAACACACTGAAACCATGGAGGCCCTGGACAGGAAGTGTTTGGAGGCCACGAGAGTAGTGGGAAGAAAGATCATATGCACTACCCATTTCCTGTACTTTGCTATGCATTCACCTTGGGCTCCAGATACTGGTCAAACCTTTGATCTGCATGGAGGCAGCTGTTCCTACACTCTTACTCACGGATTGTGCCAGGCTATGCATTTCATTTCACATCCATGACAAAAATAACCTACTCAATGAAAATGGCTGCATACCATAGCCTTCTCATCTGCTTCTTCACTGGGTTTTCATACTCTAGAGAAAAAGCACAAAGGCTGGGCTGGACAGATGAGGGAAGCATTTAGGGCTCTGACGCCACCTACTTCCCTTTGGAATGCGAAGTTGCAGGAGTATTTCTGCTTGTCTCTCTGCTTCAGCTCCACAGAAATTCTTTCAGAGGACTTTGCAGAAGTCACTATTGTCTCCACTAAAACCTGAGTCCAGTCTCAGAGCCCAGGCACTGCAGAAATACCACAACAGCGTACAAGGTTGATGCCCTGGCATTTCACCCACTGATCTGTGGATTGCAGAAGCAGCCAGGAACCAAGTCAAATGCAATCCTTGGCAAAGCCAGCCATGAAAGCCAAGTGCATGGAAACAAACCACTCCACCAACACTTATTTCTCCTTTTCCCATCAGCCTTACCTCGTGATAAGACAGTGATAACTGCCCCAAATCCTTAGCTTCTAGAACTTTGCTGAGTCCTATTGAGCCGCCCTGCATAGTAAGTGATCTACTTCTCTTTGGCAGGAGAGAGATAACAGGACTGCAGTGTCCAAAACCAGGGTAGAGAAAAAGCAGTCCTTGTGGACATGTTTCCCAGAGAAGGGGAAAACCTTCTGGTTGGAGAAGATGAAGGAAGACTTTACACAACCATTTTCTCTCTCTGTCTACACTGAGTTGGCAGGTGGGCAGTATTTGCAAGTGTTTTCACTCACTGCTGTGTGGGTCTGCAAAAGGTGATTAAAAACTCATAGCAGCCACCTTGCTCTTGTCTGTTCACTACATACAGGCAGTGAGTAAAAGCACTTGCTGCATGTCACACTATCTAAATTCATGTCCTGCAGTGGTAGGACAGACTCTACATCTTTCTTCAAAGGAATCATATTAGTACTTTGTATCCCTTGTCTGTCTTCTACTTTTAACAGATGATTAAAAAAAAAAAAGACATTTCAACAATTTAATGCAGAAATAAAATGGGTGGGAATTTGGGTGTCAGAACTACTAATGGCTGCTGTCTTTACAGGATTAAGGTGCACAAAAAGGCGAAGTCTAGATGAAAATGCTTTTTGATGTTTAATCCTACGCAAAGATGTAGTTTAAGCTCAACAGCTTAAAGACATGTCCATGTGGCTATCAGAGACTCTAAGATCAAAGGCTCTGCCAACAATGCATTTATGTTACAGGACTTAAATATACATATCAGGAGAAAGACCAGATCATTAACAAGGGAACTGCTTTCAGGTGACCCCATGGAGCATGTTACCTTTTCTTAATAAGTTCCAAGGCTGAACCTATGAATTCATCCTTCATTTTTTGTAGCTTAGCTCCATAGCTGGATAAGTCTGTGGCTTCTAACAGCAGCGATGAACAGCAAGAGGACTGGGCTTCAGAAGCCAGGGACTGCCCTGCAAGGTGGAGGACATCATTTAATTGTCTTGTCTCTCCTTTCTGCTGCTCATCACTCAAGATCTCCTGCCCATCTCTGTGTATTGCTACTGCCTGTAAAGGTGATCGTGGAATTGGACTGGAGCAAATAGGGACTGGCGATGTATCTGGGCTGGAGATCTGGAAGGTTTTGTCCTTCACCTCAGGACTGCTCATCCTGAAACCATCCCATGTGGCTGGATATTGGGAAAAGCCAGCAGAGGTGTGGTTTTCATGGAATACATCGTCATCATCCTCCGCTGTGACAGCAGATTCATTCACAGCTTTTGTCCCCAGAACTTCTGGACAGACATTCTTTTCCTCCTCCAGCATCTGGTTTGCAGGCAGACCCTTATTCAAGCAATCTGTTGTCTCACTGCTGCTGGCAGATGAATTTCCTTCCTTTCTTCTCATCTGCTTAAATTCCTCAAAGGTGGGTATGTAGAGCCTCCCCTTACAGCGACTTTTCTTGCTCTGTCCCAATGTGACTTTGCCATCTGTTTCCCCACTGTATTGTTCTAGGGTTTCTGCTGTTCTGGATTTGCCCATCTCATGGCTTTCCTCAGTGTGCTGAAGGGGCAAATTGGGGGAGCTATTCTGCCTTCGGAGCTGAAGCCTCCTCTGAGCCTCCTGCTTGATGTCTTCTGGACTGATGATCCTGTGTGCAAAGCACAGTCCCTGTCTCCCTGTGAGGCTGTGCCTGAGGGCAGTGTGTTCCACCAACACCGTGCAGTAGTTGACAGCACAACCGTTCTTGCACTGCCGGCACACCCGGCACTCAAAGAACTCCCGGGCCATCAGGTCAGGCAGGGCCACCTGGGGACGCACTGGCTTACAGGGCTCTGCCACCTTACTGCTGTGCAGCCTCAGCTTCTCCTTCAGCTCTTTTTTGGCATCCCCGTGTAGGGCTCTTTCCTCTGCAGAAGGGAAGAGCCATTGAGGCACTTTGGCAAAGGGAGGGAGGAGCACCTTGTGTGCCGATTGAGATGTCTGTTTACCACAGAGAGAAAGGTTTCTCAGAGAGTCTGACGTGCTCTGTACCGGTGCCACATCCACACAGCCTTCTGTCCACTGACTGGTGCCTCTATAGCGAAAGATGATCTCGTTATCCAGGCTCCGGCAGTGAGAATACAGCCCAGAGTCAGCAACTGTTGCCCAGTGAAGGTTCTCCACGCTCCGATACATCCGGTTTTCCACAGGACCGGCCAGAGGTGCCTTGCCCTTGTGGCAGTAGTCTAGAGTGTGGAAGTCCCCAGAAAAAATGTGAGTGTCTAGGTTCTTTAGTGGATGCATGCTGCTAACCGAAAAATCCTTTAAGCCATGTTGTGCACAGAGCTGATTATTTTGGCAGCTCGAGATCACCCGGCAGTGTTCCTGTCTCTCATCAACACTGATGTATGTCATAGCAAATGCACATGGAGGCTCTAAGACAGTGGCATCTAGGGGGAGAGGAGGGAGCTGGGGTGTCGCTTAGATGGCAGTCAGTGTCCACAGAGCACAGACAGCACAGTGTGCTGCTGGGGACTCACATAAGAGAGCTCTCACATGGGTGGAGTCGCCATGCGCGGAAGACCTGTGAATGGAAGGAAAGATGAGTTACTGAAGCAGCCTGGTGGAGACTCGCAGGATGCAACAGCAGGTCTGCTTCCAGGGAACGCAGAAGCCAACACCAACAGCTTGCATAGGAACAGAGCAGCATAACTAGGAGATGAGCCACGGGGCTTGGGGCAGGGAAACTTTTTCTCCTCTAGCCAAGCCAACAGTGGCCTTACACTACCCATCTGAATTTGGAGAAATTTATCCTACCTACCCTCAGCAACTCCCTCACAATGACATGGTTCAACTCCAGTGACAAATGCTCAGAAGCGCTTGCTGCAGGCCCAGCTTACTCTCACTGCAGCACTTCAGGAGACGGCAAGTTTACAAGAGATAGCGAGGTTCTTGCCCTCAAAGGGGGTGCAGACAAGAGTGTATGGGTTAAGGGGGAGGCTGGGGGTACGAAAGGATCCCATAACACTGTGGTCTCCTGGAAGATCCAAGCAGCAAGAAGGAAGAATAAAGGTGGTGGTTTTGTGCCTAACAGTCACACTGCAGCCCCTTACTGCTCTGATTCACCCTTCACAGGGAAGATGCATATGGTTTATTGACTGCATATGGTAGCCAAGCATTGCCAAAGGCCTTCCCAGTGCAGAGACAAAGGTACCTCACAGACTTTCACACAGGCACCATCCTGACTCCTTAGCCACAGGCCCAAATGATCACCCTCCATGAGACCCAGAAAGGTGTGCTTTCCAAGGCTGCTCCTGTGAGCTATGTTCAGCATTGTAAGGACCAGGGAATATAAGTGACTAAATCTCATGTTCAAAACAGAGAATTAAATCCCCAAACTCTAGTTTGGGCCAGCAGGATGAAAGCTAAGTATCTAAGTGATCGCTGGAAGTGGATGGAGCCCCCTTACACTGAACGGAGAGACTCCAAATTTCTCACAAGGACTCCTAGACTTGCCAGCAGTCACACAAGGCACCAGTGTCTGCTACGGCTCAGTCCACTCCCTTCTTTGGCAAAGGGAATGAGTGAGTGCCATACATAAAGGAGAACAAGACTGTGCAGGGGATATGGGGTTAGCCTGAGATTCGTAAAGGCAAGATAGAGCTGGGATGGTGGGGCATCAGTCTTTAGTAATAAGCCAGGCAGGAACCAACCAAGTTGAACACATAGGAAGAGGTCTTGGTAAAGCAAGACAGAACCACATAAGTTACAGCCCAGACTGTTTGCTCTGTAGTGAATCTGGATTCCCCACATGTGGCAAACCATTCTGGCAGCACAGTCACCTTGATCGGGACAGGAACGAAGAGGTTTGTTACTCCCGGAAGGCTCAGACACCTCAGGCATCTCACCATGTGACACACCAGCAGACACCTTCCATCTGAGGGAAAGTCTGAGGTAGTGTGTTGCCTGGAAGCCAATCTTGGTAACGTGCTGGGAGCTTGATTCATCCCTTGCTTAGAGTGGCTCAAATTAGCATACTTTCCCCGCATTAATGAAACTATCTTTAGTCTAATCCCAGAGAGGGAAGGCAGAGCTGCTCCTGTGGTTCACTGATGAATGGAGAACATTATTTCCATCCTTCATAACTGCTAAAAATAAAAATTAAAACTAGTTCTCAAAGTGTGGCTGTTCACAGGCACTTCTCACCCGGTCTTGTCATGGTGGGGCTGGAGTTCCCCTTCTTCATGGCTCTGGAGGAGCCCACAGGTGACAGCAGAGAAACGTGAGGATCAGGACTTTCTGTGATCATAGGTTATAACATAATCTGTCAAGAAAGAGAGAATTATATGATGTGAGAGCCAGTCACTGAGTAGGTAACATGGCTCCTGGTAGTGCCAACGGGCTCCTGTGAGAAAGTGCTGTTAATAAAAGATGCCATGGCCTGTCAGGCTGGTCTGTGATCAGGTCACAGCCATGGGACTAAAAGCCACCATGTACTTTTGGTACTGTGCTTTTAGAGTAAGTATAAAGGTAAAACAGCTCTTGTTGTAGTGAGACCTGAGAATAAAGCTGCCCTTGCCCAAGGCAGGGAGCTACATACAGTAAGGCCTGAAGAGAAAGCAAGGCCCATGTGAGGGAGGCTCTGCATGTATGAGTGGGAGAGCAAGGGGATCAGAGAAGAAAGCACAGAGGCAGGGGCAGAAGCAGTCAGGAGAAAAGCAAGAAAGCAGAGGAACAGAAATGACAGGATGGGATCTGTCTGTGGCTGCTCCCTTCATCAAGAGATGGGTCAGCACTGAGAAGACAATTGACTTTTGTCCTCGTGATTCTTTTCAGGTGGACATTCACTGCCAAGGCTCATAGTGCTGACCCCCACTGTAGCAGGTCAGCTCTAGTGATGCCAGGCATGGGTTGTCCGTGGCCACTCTGCCCCTGCCTGCTCAAGTGACAGCACAGACCACACAAGGTGGAGGTTGCATCCCTCTGTTAATCAGGGGAATGCCTCAAACCCACCAGCAGGTGAGGGCACCCCTCTGCCCTGCAGGAGAGCTGAGGCCATTTCCCCAGCGGGTGTGGAAGGTGCCAGTGCTCAGGAGCACTGCCAGGCAGCAGGGACCTGCTGCTGCTCTGCCAGGGAAGGATTTTCCAGAAGATCTGCGTGGAATGGCAAAAGTCAGTTCCAGGGAAGGACCAGCTGGGAGAAACCTCCTGTGGGCACAGTGGGGCAAGCAGAGTGAGGGACAGAGAGCAGGAGCCAGAGGCAGGTTTGCAGAGTGGAGGAGCCAGAGAAGACAGAGAACAGCCAGAGCGTGCTGTGAGACAGCAGGAGACGGAGACTTCCAGAGACTGCACAGAGTTTGCTGACACATAGGCAAATTTACTGGATTAAGTGGAGGAAGATAGGAATTTTTTTTCCAAATAATTTATTTTAGTATTTGTAACCCGACAGAGCTGACTTTTCTTTCTCTAAAATGTGATTTTTTTGGTCTAAGAGAACACTTTAGACACAGGAAGTCCCTTTGACACTTCCAGAAGGGCTCAGAGCAAAGGTGCACACAGATGTAGCTGATGCACAGGTGGGTATGCAAGCAGGTCTGGTGCCCTGGTTGGAGTGAGAGGGAGCCTCAGAAATCAGTGATTTCCATTTCACCTCACACCTGCAGGGCATCTGTAGAGATCTCATAACAGCTATCTGGGACAGCAGCACCTTTCTTCCCTGTCACTCCGTTCTTGGAAGGACCACCTCTTTCCTAATGAACTCTTCTGAACTTGCCCATTCCCCCCACGTCACTACCCTGAGGGTTGTTCACAGCCTGTCAGGTAGCTAAAGCTTAATTTCCCTGAGCACCCTGGCCAGCTGCTGCCCGAGTCATGACCTGTGAAGGGGCACTGGTTGAGGCACAGCCTGCTTCCCGCTGCTCAGGGATGCTTGAAGCAGGAAAAAAGTAGTGGTCTCTCTAAAACACCAGACAATTTGTACCTGACCTGTAACCAGGAAACACTGTTTCTCCCTCCTTTCCCTGTTCTTGTGCTCCATTCCTCATGGCACACAAGCAACAGCATCTTAGTTTCAGCTCACATGCCTGTGTTTGTCAGGCCATTGACACCCCCATAATATAAAGGACATGTCTATACAGTCAGCTGCCAAGTAACACAGCCATAAGCATGTTCTAAGCAGTCTGCTGGAGGAGAGCAGAGATGGAGACAAGAAAAAAATCTCAGTTAATATGCTTATGGTTGATACCCTTAAGATCACCTTTCAGCACATACTTGCAGACCCACTGTATATACAGACTATTTAGTTGCAGTCTTACACCAACAAAGTCAGCAACAAAGAAACACTGGGACCTACAGCAACATGAAAGAGTTTGCTCTCCCACCACCTCAGAGCTGTAACTACAGTCTATAGCTACAGCAGGTAATGCCAGGTATGGAAACTAGAAAATGTTGCAGAAGTGTGAGGGAATGGTGAGAAGTAAATGCTGATTTCTCACATGGTGACTCAGCTCTGTGTCCTAATTCACCCTCTCCTGAAGGTACACAACAGTCCTAATGCATCCTTTGCTCTCTTCCAGTTAGACCAAGAAGTGAATGGTCAGTTCTTTGTTGCTCCATAGTGTATGTGAGCACTGTGAGTTGAGGCTACACACCTTTGTTTACCCAGCTGGGTACTTCCAGGCAGTCCTGTCTACGCTTCCCCGAATCTCAGGCTTTATTGTAGTTCAGCAATCCTCCAGGCCAGTGCTGACTTATTCCAGCCAAATAGCAAAACAGAGCTAGTGTTGGCTGCTACTGTGGCACATCACTGCTCCTCAGTCACGCTGTCTGTGCAACACTTGCCTGTTCCCTGGCTCAGGGACTGAAAAGCTCCTGATGGTTATGAGCCTCACGCCTTAAGCGAGCATAAGACTAAAGCAACGTGTGCTCAGCTTATTTTCTACCATGTGATTCTGTTTAATCAACTTCTCCACTACTCTGATAAGTGCCTGCCTGGAGACTTGCCACTAACCTCAATTTTTCTGCAAAATCCCCCCCAAGAACTTATTTCTCAAGGATTAAAGCTTGACGGATAAATTATTCCCTCCCCAACACATCAGAACCGCTCTGCCTGGCTGACCTTCCCAGCAAAGCACCAGACAAAGTGTCAGGAGGATGAAGCAGGCAGGCACAGGATAAGTAGCTCATTGCTGATGAAAAGCACTGTGGAGAAGACCAGTAATGTTCAAGGACTCAAGGGACATCAGGACAGGGGATCACAGAGCTTCACAAGGCCTCAGGAAAAGAGGCCACCAAATCTGGCAGGGCTGAGTAGGTTTAGTGGTGCTGCTTTGCAAAGTTCACTATAGCAAGATTTGCTCAATAGACTTACCAAAGAAGGACATTTGTTCCATGAAATGGTGGAGAGCAGCTTGCTATTGTCTGGCCTTTCCTGCCTTGATCAGAGGCATCAAATGAGACTGATATATTTTCCACTTTCCACTTTTACATCATCTCAGTCACAGGCAAATTAACTTCTGAGTCACAGCCATCACACCAAACTCCTGCTTCGAGGGGAAGAGAGTAACTGGAGATACCTTACACCATCTTGAAATATGAGATTAAAATAACCTTCAGGTTTTATTCTAATTTCTCTGCATTAGGTTTTGCAAAATGCACCACTGAACAGAGGTTAGTTTATTCTGGAGTACAATCTCCCTTTTATTTCAGAGATCTAACCAGCCAGATGGATGCAAACAGCACATTTCAAAAAGCTGTACAAAGGATTTTAGCAAGCTACAATACTGCTGTGAGTTTTTTGCTATCTGATACAGCAAACCTCATCGACACAGCATGATCTGTCTACTGCCACGTCATGCACATCACTTCAGCTGCTTAGCAGAACACCAGCAGTCTCAAGGGAAAGAATGCCAGATACATTTATTTTTTCAAGTTAAAGGTTAACAAGAAAAATAAAGGTGCCTTGGCTGTATTTTCTTTTTTAGCTGTTCTCTTAACCACAGCTGTGCTGTAGAAACTGGTTGATGCAGCAGGATGATAAGGTGACTGCAGTTATATTTCTTGGGGGGTTGGAGGGTTTTTTTGTCTGTTACAGCAGCTGAAACAAGAACAGGGCTTATATAGTGTCTGCTAATTGCAGCAGAAGAGGTACAGCCACAGTAGTTCTCTAAGCTAGTGCAACTTTCTGGGTTTCTTTTCCTTCCTAGGGTAAATAGCTGAATGTAACTTTCCTTGAGTTTACAGTATTATCACTACTTTCATTGTCTGTTTCACGGCACAAATCAGGATAGCTAACAAGAGTAACAATTGCCATATCGATTCCAAAAACAGGTAATAAAGAGAAAAAAATAACCTTTTTAGTCTGCTCACTGTATTTATAGTCCCTGAAATCTCAGAGACAGCTTGGCATGGGGAACCTCTGAAGAGCCAGTGCATCCCAGGGTCGAAGGGTTGCTGAGAGCACAGGCAAGGGCATTAATTTCTGCTGGGTGAAAGCTGCTTGCCTTGTCACACGATACTGTCTCTTCTCATTCTTGTCAGGATTTTTTTCCTACTTCCCCAACTCTTCCTCCATTCCACTGCACTGAACACAAGCTAACACAACCCATCCATGGCTGCTGCTTGACACACATCATTCTGCAGCCTCACCAGCATTACCACTGCCTCCAGAAAAAAAACTGGCTGTGGCCAGTGTCAGGGCTGGCTGGTAAGAGCAGCCCAAATGTACACATGTGCCAGCCAGATGTGCCAGAGAAGAATCTGTCCAAAGTCATGTGTTGGTCACCACAGGAACATCCTGCTATGGTACACACAGTTCCACCATGGAGAGTGTAGGAATCACCATGTGAACTTCATGTGAACTTCTATTTTGGTCAGACTGGCTCCAAAATAGTGTCATGGCAGTGGGAAAGCTATTCACAAAATTTTATAGACTCACTTAAGGCCTTAAGTGTTCTTGGCTCTCTTTCTGTGGGATTTTTAAGCTGTTTGGGACTGTGGTTTATTGACCTGAAAGGTTTCACCTGAGAAGCCGAACTGCTCCACACACCTGTGCACTTGGCAGCAGTGCCTTTGATGATTTTTTGTAGCCGTTCTCTTAGTCTAAGCAGCTTCTCCTTCTTGTGTCACAGCATGGTTTTCTCCTTGAGTTCCTCCTTCAGAAAGGCTGTGATGACATGATGCTTCCAGCCTACCTCCAAGGGCAGGCACTCCAGAGCACTGATTTCAGGCAGCATCCTTTCAAGGTGACCTGTGTTCCCTCTTGATTCCTTGTTTGTACCCCCTTTTACCATTCAATCTCTTGGAAAATACTGCTCCAACAGCCCTGCTGACAATGCAGCAGCAGGATTGGAGCTTGAGAGGATTAGCATTCATCTTGCAGCTAAGGAAGGCTGAGTATGGTGGTTCTGTGCAAATGTCCCTGGAGATCCAGTGTGACACCCTCATCAAGTGTCCAAGTTGGACCTGCTTGGCATCATCAGATGTGAAGCATCTCAGGAGATGGCAGCATCCACCATCTGCCAAGCTTTTTTCAACACCCTGGTTGACCACAAAGCTGCTTTGAATGATTCCTTCTCAGGAGGAAGAAAGTCCCATTTGCAATGAAGTCCTCTCGTGGGCCAGATCACCCATGGCACCTGAGGACCTGCAGGGTACCTCTGATTGATGTCCTGTCCTTATCTGCAACACTGTGAACCACCCTGCTCCCCTCTCACAGCTGGAGAAACAGCCCACAGGGTTATAACCAAGCAGAGCCAATGCTCAGGCTTGAGTTAGCTGATGTACAGGTAAGAAGCCAAGTCACACTTAATGGGAAAAACCAAATCTTTTTTTTACCATCATCATTTAACCCATGGTTTAATCTTGTGATCTGCAGAGTCTGAGTCATTCTGCTGGATTTTTTTCATGGTGGAAATACTCCTAGTTTAACTAGAAATACATGACCAACAGGGAACACAGCAACACAGCATTCCCCCTGAACTGTTGCATTGCTTCCACCAGTCCCAGGAAGACAACAGAAAACCAGTCCTATACAGTTGGATCCTTCACAGTTGTTGAAGGCATTCCTAATTCCTTGTTCTAAGATTGCCCCAAGAGTCTCAGTCTAATCCTTAAAATGCATAGGGCATAAGAAATAAATCACACCTTAATTCTAGGAGTAAGTTGTATGTCAAAAGTTTCTGCTCCCTTCCTTGTACCAGAAAGACATTATTTTGCAGCACAGCCGCAAGCCTCAAACTTTGAGTGCACTAGTGGCTTACTGCATTGGTCTTTCCAATAAGGCAATAAACCCTGGCTCTCATCTCATTAGAGAGAAAAAAATTCCCCAACCTAATCCTATTGATCTCAGTTTATTAACTTTGCACTGGAACCCACTCCAGCACTCCAGCACTCCCCCAAAGCCGATGGTAGGTGGATGAGCAGAGTTCTTCCATGCCAGCAACTCATCTGTGAGATCAGAAAGAGGCCTGCGGGAGGAAGGAGGTGTGAGGGAGGGTGAGGGAGCTGGATGATCTCATTCTATGCCTTGTTTGGTCACATCCCAAAGCTGTCAGGCACTTTGGCATACTGCTGGCAGAGGCAGGTTTGGCGTGAGCAAATGTGGGTGACAGTAGCATCAGCAGTCCTGGCCAGGCAGGGGTGGCCACAGGCAGTCACACTTCCCTTTCCTCTGAGTGTGGGCGAACTTAGCAATGCTTCTGCAGAAAACCTGGGAGGACTGTACCTGCCAGCTGTCTCAGCTGAGGGATGTGTCCTCAGAAGGTCCAGTGCAGCATGTTGCCTGCCACCACTCAGTGGGAGTCCTGACAGGGGACTGGTGCAGCTGGCCAGGCTCTGCCTCTGCAACCATCCCAGGGAACATCACAAGCTCTTCCCTACCTACCAAGGAGAATTTATTTTCTTCTTTTTTGCAGATTTCCAACTCCTCCCACATGCCTCTCTAAACAACACCCTCCTTTTCAGATGCTGATGCTTTTCAGCTGATTAAACTGTGGGCCAGACCACGAGCTGGGTGTAAATCAGTATTGCTTGTCAATGCTAATTTACACCCGCTGAGAATTTCCCTTCCTTCACCATTTAGCAGAATTATATGACATGTCTTTTATCTCTCCTCGCAGTTTAGCCTGCCATTTCCCTTTCCTGGCCCCCGAGCCTCCTGCTTTGCTCCGAACTCCCAGGAGGTTAGCAGGATAAGTTGCTTATTTGCAATGTAAAGCATCTCTCAGAGCCACAGCACCGTGCAAACAAACCCAAGAGAGGCACATTTATCCTTACTTGTGCAGCAAATGCAGCCCCATCTTTTCCTGGCAGCAGTTCCCTAAGAATATGCTGCCAGGATATGCTGCATATAACTTGCTAAGAGAAGAAATATGTCCTTATGGCCACTATGCAATGCAGGACTTCTCTGGGGAGATGCAGGGGATGGAGAATGAAAGATCTCCCTGATCCTACAGAGATCCTGAGCTCTCGCCTTTCTCACTGAAGCTGAAGGCGATGGCTCACCACCCAGCTCAGCACCCTGTAGATCCTGTCAATAGGCACAATACCATTAATGACTTCTTGTTGCTATGGTGATATTGATGGATAGTCCCTGGCGCTGGTGGGAATCCTGGGAAATATAAGAGAAAAAATAAAAAGTGGGTCAAAAAATCCCCCCGGAAAACGTGAATTTGCCTAAAAATGGCCATTTATGCAACATCTTTGATGAATTCAGTGGCACTTCACACTTCCTGATTCCTCCAGCCTCTCACAAGAACACCACGGTGCCCTCCAGAGCCCGTGCAAACACTCCTGCTCCCAACAGGGCTCCGGTGCAGAGGTGCACTGCTGCAAGTGGATTTCATTACCAGCAGTTAGTTTTGCAGCTTCACTCACCCTGGCAGTTCATTTCACATACAGAGTAAAAATCTTGGCTCCAGTGAAATCACTTGGACCCGTGCCAGTGGGCACAGAGCCAGGATTTCCCCCAGCTCTCAGGATGCCTTATCGCAAGTGACAATTTCATTCAGCTGCCACGATAGCCACTGGGAACCCCCTGCCTCTCCAGAGCTGTTTCAAGCGTGGAAAAGCCTCTGTTGCACAGTCTTTTGCTCTATTTCCCTGAAGCTCAGCGCTGTGCACTCTTCTCTCACAGCTTCCTACTCTGCAATGTGCAGTTTAGAATAATCTTTCACCCTTCATCCGAGCTGGGTGACCGCTGGCAAGGACAGCCTGCGCTCCAGTCACGTCTGGGCCGCTTCACTTTGCACAACTGTTCTTGGGATTTGGGGCACAGGAACCATCTTCCTATAAAACACCAGTCCTCTCTTTGGCCTTGCTTTCTCTGGGAAAAACATCCCCAATTCATGTTGGTGACACATTAATGAAGAAGTGATAAAGCCCCAGTGGGACTCCCTCTTCCTCCGCACATGCTATTTATCTGAGCTCACGCAGGAGTACACGAACTGCAAGATGCCCTGTTTTGGGGGAGATTTTAGTATTATTAGCAAATTTCAGAGTATGCTTTTTGTCCTAGCAAAGACTCTTATGCTGTGTTTTATGTCTAGGAGTTGTCTTACATACATACAAACTTACTAGAGATCCTTTCATTCCCAACAGTGGTATTGCTCCAGGCACGATGGGCAATCTTAACCCAGAAAGTTTCTATTGGTTTGGATCTGTTATTAAGGAAGAAGTGTATTCACAAGGGAGCAATATCTACAGCAGCACCATTACACAGACAGTTTTGCCAGTAAATGCCCCAGTGTAGATCAGATCCAACAGATGTGTCAGCTTTTCCATCTATTTGTGCATTCAGATCCTTTGCCTCAATGTGAACTCAGGAACTGGAAACAAAATCACCCTGCCCCTCTCTTTTGCATCTTTTGATAAACATAGATCTAATGGACTACAGAGTCTGAAAGCACTTTACATCAGGAACAGATCCCAAGAGAAAAATTCAGTTAGTTTCTTTATATTACATGTAGCTGTTCATCAAATTTATTGGGCAAGGTTCCTAAGCACATGGAGGCTGGACCAGCACTGACAGAGGCTCTCTCTTGTATAGCAACCCTTTGATCAGACGTCAGCATCATTCATTTGCTTGTGTTTCATATTCTTGAATGCTCCAGTAAATTCCCAGTTGACTATCAGAGGCAAAGGCTGCTCTTTCAAGTTGGATTTGCACCTCTTCCCTTCCCCTCCATTTCAATTAGCTATGGAAATTATTTGGATATTTTTTTTCTATCTCCTCTTGCCTGTCTGTATTAGAAGCCTCAGGAACACTGATGGCTGAGGAGACTCCAGTTGATGTCTTCCCTGCAGGAAATGTTGTGACTTGCAATTAGCAGGTCTAACCGCTCTGCTTGACCTGCTGCTTGCCAGGGTGGAGAGCACAGACTCAGCTGCACCATCCTGCCTTTCCCCCAGCTAGGAGTAAGGGGATGGGGGAGCTGTGAGTGCTATGGCTGGAAGAAAGGAGGTACCACCACAAACAGGTAGGGCCAGATGATGGCAGGAACTAGTTTATTGTACTGGGAGACAGAGGTGGCAACAGGAGCGTAAAAGCTTCTTGAAATAGGATCTCTGCCTCTGGGGAATTGCTGTTGTGCTGCGTTTGCAGCTATTATTTTTCTGCTAACAACTCTGTGACTGCAGAGACGTGACAGGTGGTGAACTGCCCAGAGCAGCTCAGGGCTGAGCAGAAATGGGATTTGGACTGGGCTGGAGACACCAGGGTAAATGCCTTTAGGCACAAATCCCAGAACTTTGAGAGGAGCACACATTCCAGAGGGCTACTTGCCAGGTATGATTTGCCTTTAACAGCTGGTCACCAAAAGTTTCTCAGATCACTATATCAAGACTTAAAAATGCATCAGATGCATTCAAGATAGGAGAATCAATCTGGACTGTGACACCAGCTGGGCATTAACTTCCAGGTGACCCCACAGGGACAGGATTTGGAGAGATCATACTGGAGGCAACAGAGATCTGTGGGATTTCTCACCACACACAAGTGTCCCCCAGACACATCATGTCATGCATCGTTTACTGGAGATGTTTTTAAAGCCACCATTAAGAAACAAATTCTAAGACTGATTAATACCAACACATATGCTCCTGGGATGTTCCTAACCACAACCACGTATTTTAACTTACCAGTATTGCCAAGGGACTCTACCTTTTTGGTTCTCTGCCAGATCCTATGCTATAGTGAAAGGTGATGGAGGAGGAGGCAGGATATGCCCCTTTGTTCAGAGCCAGCTGTAAGAAAATGGTTTTGTTTTCTCAAATAAACTGGATACCTCGTGAAAGCTGCATCATCTTGCAATGCAGGTTAGCCACTGCACACGTAACATTGTGAAGAAAATTAAGAATAAAGGCAGAGTTCTGCAGCTCCTTCTAAGCAAGTGAGGGAGAAGGACAGTAAATCAGATCCCTTCTCCATGTGCTGCTGGTCTCGGATATTAGCTACATCACATGATATTAAGTGTAATGAAGGCCCACCCTGCATTCAGAGCCACAAGACACTCCATGTCCTTTCATATGCCACTACGTTGCTGTGGGGTCTGAAGATGGTAGTTCCCAACCAGCTCTGGGCTCTATAATACCCTTGCAGTCTCAGTTAGGTATCATTACTTCCATGCCATTTTCCAAACATTCCAAGTGTCTCATGAAGGTCTCTACCTTTTTTTTCTTTTTTTTTTTGGTAACTGAGAAAAAATAAGGCACAAAACATAATAGGTGAAGAGAGCCACTGCATGCACATATATTTAACCAAAGCAGTGCTAAAAGCTGAAATAAGAGCATCGCAGCAGAGCTGCAGGCAAACAACAATCTTTTTTTCTAAGTTGGTTCCTGCACAGCACCAAAAGTGTGCAGTCCTTGTGGTTGTCACAAACTACCCACGCCTACCCAAAGCTGAACACTCCACAGCAAGAAGAGGCAAAACCACTCTATAGATACTGATTGAACTTTATAGCATCAATCAAAAATAGTACCAATCAAAAGAGGGGAAATATTGTCCATGCAGACACCCAATCCCTTACGGGAAACAGATATGAATCCTTTATAAACACATTTTTTAAGGAGTACTCTAAGGAGGTACGGTGGGGATGCTGCAGCCAACATGATGGTAAGAACCTCACACAACACAGAATCTCAGGAAAGGCTTTAATCTCAACCTCATAAGTCCTGTCCATCAACAATTCCTGCATGTAGTCGTAACACCTCAGAAAGTTTAATTACCACTTAAGAAATGGAAGACTAAATGAGCCATGTGACCTTTCCCACCCCAGATCCTGTAGGTCAGCATTATTTAAGACAACTGGGAGCCTGAAAAGTTAAACATTAGTGTTGGCAGACGAACAGATGGATGGATTGCTGCCAACACAATCCATCTTCCCCCTTGCCTCTGTAGGACTGGGTGACATTCAAAGCTAACTACTTCCCTATGCAGAGAGAAATGCACACGATGCAATGAGCAGGCTTTAAATAGGGCTCATCAGCTGGCAGGACCAGTGGCCAAATGCTTTATGGCTGCTGTTTAATGTTGCAGGCTAGGCTGTAAAAAAGAGGCACCAGGCTGTGACAGGAGTGGTGACTGCAGTGACCACAGTGGATTAGCTGTAAGCTGTAAGCCAACCTCTGAGCAAGTTGTACAAATATGTCAGGATGCTGTCATTTTTCCTTTGTGCATAAATGCTCTAAATCTAATTAACCTTTTAATCAGAGCAGATAAAATTGTGGTTTTATCATCAAAGGGGATGTTTTATCTACAGTTACATGAAAAATTTCCATCTCTGCTCAACTTGGATTTTTTTTTTTTTTTTTTGCTCGAGGCTCTATGAGTAAATTTCCCAAGCACTGAAAAACAGAAAAGAGGAAAGTAGGAAATTTCTCAACACAGCCAGTTACTGCGCAGATATCAGCTCGCCCGATGCCAGATGGGACTCAGTCCAGAGCTTTCAGATCCAGCTCAAATACCTGTTGCCTGAGCACAGAGGATGATGCTCCTGCTCCCTGACTGGGGAGGGCCCAGCAGGAGCTGTGACATCCCGTGCCAGTATGAATCACGTCACCCTCCCAGATGGAGAGGGCACTGAAGCCCACAGACACCACATAACCAGGACTTTCTGGTGTTCAGCAAGTATTAAAAAAAAAGAGTAAAATAATCTCCTATATCTACTAGCTATAGCAGGCTGCACTGTCAGCTACTAGACTACATGAATTTTCTAATTTTTTAGAAATATTTATATATATTTTTCTAAATAATTTCTAAATTTCTATTCTACAAATAACTCTAACAAGTACCTTTGTGCCTACAACACTCCAAAGAACAAAGATTGCTGTCTCTGACTGGTCTACAATATCACCCAGATCAGACTGTATGTTGAGGGGTTTTTTTACAACGGTTGAAGTCTTCAGCATTTTCTGCATTTGCTGGTAAACATCAGTACCACTGAAAAAGTCACCCAGCACAGCCAAGTGCAGAAATAACCCCATCAAGATCTGAACCTGGGACTCCAGGCAGATGAAGCTTCCTGACTAACCCACTGCAGCATCTGCTTCACTGAACTTGCCTGTGTAATCTGAACCAAAAAACCTCTCAGTTCCATTTACTATTGTCCATATGCCACCTCTAAATATACTTGCATATTAGCATTTATGCAACTTTCAGTACAAAATCCATATGGCTCCTTTCAGCAACCAGCAACAGCAAGAAGGATAAGTTGCAAACTGAGTCTGGAGATGGAGCTTCTAAAGATTCCTTCTGAGCACCATGCAACATTTGTTGCAGATAGACAGTGATGGAAGTTGTTACAACCTCCGCCAGATGGACCATGGGTTTTTTCTCTTTTCTGCATGAAGCTAAAATAGATTTGTTTTATGTGAAATGTCTACTAGTGATCCCTCTAGAATAGAACTTGGGTAGCAGAGCAGATCCAAGCCTAGGCTGTGGGATACTGGAGGCTCTAATTACTTTGATCAGCCTCGTCTGGTACCTCCACTCTTGCTCCTGCCACCCACTGGCCTAGGAGCTGCATTTAAGCCCTTGCCCTGGCCCTTCCTTGGGTTAGGCTGTGTGTGTGCTGGTTTTGACCTGCTCAGCCTGACTTCTCGGGTTATCAGAGCTGTGTTGGAGCTACAGATTTCTCTGGGGCCTGTTGGCTGAACAAAGACACATTCATAGGGCCCACTCTGCTCTTCCAGTTTAGGTGCAGTGGGACTGTGCCCCTTGTCCAAGGTTCCTGTCTGAACCTGCCCTGCTGCCTGGCTTCTACCTCACCTCCCTTCCCAGAGATGGCCATCCTAACTCGCTTCCTGACAAGGAGTTCTCCCAGCCCTTATGGTTGGTAAGTATTACTTTCCTGAGCTAAACAGAAGAAAGAAATGTTCACACAGAACAGTAGAGTAGAAAATGAAGAGCTTTCAAAGGTCTCATGCAACAACCACTGCTGGGAGACCTTCCAGGACATAGGAACAAAGCAACTCAAGCCTGTCACAAGTGGCCTTCTGACTAGCAAACCAACTTAGAGCCTTTGAATGTTAACAATTTGCTTTAACAGATAAAGTGTTTGTTGACACCACCTGAATCACAGGAATAAAACACAGCAGGCAATAACTACTTTTACTTTAACCATCAAGACTTCCAAGACCATTAAACTTTCATATCCACTGAAAGAAGAAGGCTATGTGCCTGTAAGAGACCACAGTCAGAGAGGTAAATCAGGGGCTTCATGATGCTGTTACTCCCAGATTATGGGTTCTTAACTCCCAGAATTGTTGTATCCCTTGTGGGCACATGCTGTGTTAGACTTAATCTTGACAGATAGCAAGGAATTGATCACAGGAATAAAACCTAACTGGTTGCTTAGTTACCAATGATCGGTACACAGTTACATTTGATGTGTGCAAACAGAGCCCAGTGCAAACCAATTATCCATCATTACAACTCTAAAATGTCAACTTCAGAGAGCTGAAAACAACTGTGAGCCAGGTAATAAAGGGAAATTGGAGTAGAAAAATAAAAATGGAAATCGGGAGCTTTTTTTTTTCCTAAGTGTTCAAATAGCCACAACCCTGTGGCTAAGTAAATATATTGTTTTGAAAAAAAATAGGATTCTTATTTATTGGGAAAGTGAAAGCAAGCATGTTATGCGTGTAAGCACGGGGAAAATAAAAAGTAGTAAATAAAAATGACAAGCTAAGAATTGCCCAAAACTGATAAGGGGAAAAAAAGACATAGGGAGAATTAAAGAGCTTCAGGATTAATGATGGCAATAAGGAGCTGAAATATGTTAGGTCCTAAAAACAGCATGGTGTCATTCCAAAAATGAAATGGGGGCTGTGATGATTAGAGGGAATGGCTTGGGCATGGGAAACAGCTCTATGTCTGTGTGAGGCAGACTTGAAGAGCCAGCAGGTACAATGGTCGCAGGGATGTGCGAAATTGCCTCCCACTTCTTGAAACACAGATATATGGATATTGCTGTTTAATACACTGTGGGAAGGACACTCTTATTTCTCACAATTAGGTGCTATTCTTTCATGCTCCGTCCCCAAAGATCAAATCATTAAACCTCCCATAAGTGTGACCTTCCTTTATCAAGGTCTGTCTTTCATTAATCAATCAAACTGAGCCTCAGTGCCAGACCTGTGGATAAACTGCTGAGCTTGGATGCCTCCCCAGCAGCACATTCATGAGAGTGTGCACCACAGAGATGCTGACAGGTTAGATACTATGGGCTACCCGTGCACTGAATTTATCACCACGGCTGTAAACAATTCATTCTTAGCATTGCTTGTGTCCAGCCTCTTTCCTCCTCAGCAGTTCATCCTCTCTCTCCTAAAATACATGATAGCAAAAGCAGCTACAGAGATTTCTGCCTTCCTTGCATGTGCTGTGAAGTGCAGCTATGCTATATCTGATCATGTCCTCATGCCAATGTATGTTCTCTGAATACAGGAATAATCAGAGCTGGATGTAGCCATGGTAGAAATGGGTTTGGGCTGAATGGTCTGCTTCTCTCCAGTAAAAACTGCATGTCCTGTGTACAGGAGGGATAAGGACTATAAGTGCTAAACCTTCTAAAAGACCTGTGCTGGAGAAATACCCTGTCCTGAGTAACCTGCAGTTTACAGAGGAGAAGAGAAAGGAGAAAATGGGTCCTTCTCACCTCTTTATGCAATGCAGCACAATATAATAAAAATAAATTCTATAGGGGGCATACAGCACCTTTTTGCCTTTGACTCCCTTATGAGATTGGTTCCTATTTGGCCAGAAGAGCAGAAGTAAAAAACAGAATAAGCAATTTTGACATTGATAACGAACAGAGAGAAGCATGTTCCTGTCTATTCAAGAGATGTACAGAAAATGCTACAAGTTCTTCAGTGTCAGAAAGTATTTTCTGTCGTTGAGTTTGAGCAGAAGCTGAGAGAAAGACAGGTTCCAGCAGTCACCAGACCAGCTCAGTGTTTGCTGTGGGAGCTCTTGCACTGTGAAGAAGTTTATCAGCAGCCTGGACAGGATGTCTGCAGTGTTCCAAGAGATGCTGCTTTTGTGTGCAATAACAGGTGTGCATGTGTTACACAGATCCATGTAGGTGCTTTCTAAATGGGATTGGTTCATAAACACCACAGTCTGCCTGTTCTGGAGACATATTAGAAATATTAGAGACATAAGAACAATTTCATGAGAATGAGTCTGTGTAAAAGATGGGAAGTGCCTCTCTCAGCTGCTGTGGCGTCCAACCCATCTGTCTGAAGGGTTACACTCTGCTCTGGGGGTCAGCATGTAGCAGCTGAGTCCATTTCTGTAGATGCAAAGCCATCTTCCCAGTGTAAAGACAGAGCTCTGTGAGAGATGGGGGAGTTCTGTTGCCTCTTCTGCCCACTGTAGATCCACCCCAAATTATCACCGTCTCCTACTAATCTCTTGTTTACTATCAAGGCCCTCAGGTATGTAAACCTGGACCAAATGGAAAAGGCCACAGGAAATAATGGGCTTACCTCATCATATCCCAGCTGGCAGCACTGCTGAGATCATGGTGGAAAACTTGATTTATTAAAATTGATGAAGGAACTGGCTAGTCTTGAATAATTCATTATGTATCAGCTGCTGCTGAGGTAATAGGAGCTCAGCAAGATCCTCTTTAGCACTGCACAGTGCCTAAAATCTTTAAATAAGATGAAGTCAAAGATAGTCTAGTTAAAGACTGAGGGGCTTTCTCCATGTGAAGTGAGGCCCTGATTCCTGTTGCTGAGGTCATCCAGCTGTGAAAATCACCAAGGCCTCTCAAAAGGAAGCCAGCCTGCTAACATCACTGGTATTTGCCAGGGCATGAAGCATTCTGCCTCAGCCATCAACTCCTGCGCAATATAATGGCTCAATTTCTCACAATTCTTACTGGAATCAGGTTTAGTTTTAGATATTTTCCATAAGCTAGGGATGTCTGAGGGTGTTGGCTTGCTTTCCTGATCATTATGTACGAAAATAAATCAGCCAGACATGCAAAGAAGTAGCCACTACCATCTGAGTATGCAGAACTTAAGGTCCAATCTCTGCTTCTGCTCAGGGCTTTTGTCAGCACCACCAAAATTGAATTATCCACACACAGACTGGGCAGTGTCAGGGCTGGATTCTGGAAGCATGTCAGAAGCCCTGGAACAGAAACCTGCTAACTTAATCTGGTGCCACTTGATGAAACAAGGGCTCTTTTTCAACTCTGCTGAAGCCAACGGTAAAACCTCTGATAAACGTGTAAAAGCAGCAGCAAAATCAGGCACTGTAATTAGATGGCTGATATTCCTCTTCCTGTATGTCCTCCTGCAGAGGTCAGAGGAATTGTAATTAATAAAGATAAATGGAATGAATGTGGTCCTGCCTCCCAGCTGCTGATACGGGGGTCTCTTAATACAGTCACAACACTCTCCATTATCTACAGCTAAAGACCCTCCCTGAAGTCCATCACTTCCTCTCTTTCCAACTGGTGATGATGGGAACTGGCCCCACAGGCCAGTCCTGTTCTCAGCTCCAACTCTGGTTTGTATTGCCTTCCTTAGTCCCCCACCAGGCACCTGGGAATTTGTGAGGCACTGATAGCACAGCACCTCTGGATCATTAAGACAGCTGGACAAGACAGCCTTGGACTTAAGATCCTGATGAATACAGAGAGATCCCGATGCCTTGTTGATTTCCTCCAGCCACGTGTCATTTCCAGATGCCATTTCTGCTGCAGCCAGAGCAGATGATTTTAGCCAGGCCTCAGTGTCTGAAGTATTTTGGTAGAAGCACTCTGCTGTACCATTGGCATCATGAGATGTTTGACCTAGCCACAGAAGACTGCCAGTTTCCTCTCCTCTCCAAAAATACTGCTTCATCAATCACTCGTGAGAGTGTTTTAAAAATTAATGCCAACTCCCCTTGCCTTGAAATGGAGGCAGCACTTTCTCCTCTTGCTGTCTGTTAATAGCCTCTCTGTTGGAGTTCACAGGACACTGATTTACACTCTTGAGCTTTCTGTGGACATAGCTTGAGATCATTTGGAGAAGCCACAAACTGAAGTTGTGACTTTTCACCCCGAGTGTGTGAACGAAGCAAATACTGCAGCTCTCACAGCTGTGGAGTGGGAGATGCTGTGAACAGACAGTAACCTGGTAACATATGAGACTGATGTCTGGTCCCCTATCTCACCAGACAAGACACCTCAACTCCTGTGTTTCAGGTCTGCTGTCTGTAAGAGGAGAAAATAAAACTACCTTCTGGCATCTGCAAGAACTCTTCTTGCATTCTCTGAGCACCAAGAAAAGTCAAGTAAGGTTTCTTAAAACTGAAGTATAATTACTTGGAATTAACTAAACTCTGAGACTCGTGTTCAGGTATCACAGCTTCAAGCCACTGCCTAAGTATAAGCTGGAATGGCTCCAGCTACCTCAAGGCACATGGTGCCCTTCCCCTCTGAAGCAGTAAGAAAATGCAGGTATGTGGGCAAGGACAGGACTGTGGTATCAGAAGACCGGTCCATGACCCATACATGCCTCTTTTTACACACCACCAGCATAACTCCGTGTGTGGCTGTGTCTTTGCAGCTGCTTTTGGCCTTCATCATTGTTTTCTTCTCTTTTTCCTTCCTCTTTTTTTTTTTTTAATTTTAAACAGACATCTGTTATCTTCTGGAAAGGGCATCTGACTAGTGATGATGTACAGTTGCTCTGGGAGCTGGTTTAGGAGGCACAATGGCCCCCCTGACCTGCCAGACAACAGCAGTTGCTACTTGGCTTCCTTTGCTTTGGTCCTTCAAGAGACCAGCTGGTATTTACAGCATTTTCTCTAAGCTAGGCATCATCCCTGAGATACATTCAGGTGAGAGTGTTTCAGGGAATTCCAGCTGGGAGGTGAGAGTAAAGGATTTTATAATTAAAAAAAAAAAACCAACCACAAAGCCCCACACTACCAAAACCACAAAACCCCAAATCCTGGAGGACATGCTGTTTCCTTTCAAGTGATTCTGTGAGGTAGGGACTGTAAGAGAAGTAGGGAAGCAAGAGTTTTACCAGTTCCAATACAATCCCATTTTTCCCAGGAAGATATTAAAAGTCCATTTCAATGCAAACCATTTTGGGGAAGGGTGGAGGCTGAAGCCTGTTCAAACATTCACCTGGTTTCAGCTGGGATAGAGTTAATTTCTCCACCTAAACAGTGAAAAAAAGTCAGAGAAGGGCACCAAGCAGCCTAGTTCTTATTCCAGGTGGAAAGGAAGGCAAATGAAGAGACATTTGTTACCCTGGGGTACCTGTGAGGGAGGCAAGGGCCTTTCTGCCAGTTCTGCCCTTGGTGATGTTTTGCTGAAGGCACACTCAGTGCCCAGATAAGTGTGAAACCTGGCTTTGTCTACACAGCAAAAAGAAACAACAACAAAAAAAGTTAAATGCTTCTTTATTTTCTCTAAGGATATGGTGGAACTAAGCCAGAAGTGTGTATTTGTACTGCTTTGCCTAAGGCAACATAAGCATCTTCTCTGGTGAATCACTAGGTCCCCAAAGTTTTTGCTCCTCCTAAATGAATGCCAAGTATCCTGAGGAAATGCTACCAGGTACAAGGGCACTGTGACACTGCTGGGCTAATGCATGATGGGTGTCCATGGCTTAGGGTCTGCAGGATTCTGCCCCAAGCTCCCTAGGATGATGAGGTTTGGGATCTAATCCTCAGTATCTGAATTTCCACAGTGTCCCAATTTACCTCAGTTTTTCTGCTGAGTGTTATTTTTTGGTCTTACATAAAGCCTTTTCCCAATCTTTCACCCAGTATCTTTCAGGAAGCTGGTTAGAGAAGACCCTCACTGTTTAGGGGCCAACATGAGCAGGATGTTGGCAGGTAGGTGCACAGGATAGTTTTGTAGGTGAAGGAAACCAGAAGATTACTGCCACCATGATGCTATGGACAAATCATGCACAGCAAGGTTTGGAAATGAAAATTCTGCAAGATGGAGATACAGGGGGCAGGGGCAAATCCACCCAGATATATCTGAGGCTTCCTTGAAGATACAGCAACCACATTGACATATACTAGACTAAGACAAGGCTCAAGTGTTTTGATGTTAATTGCCTGGCTGCTTTAATTGGATATAAGCTTCTAAGTCCTGAAGTCAGCTGTGTGACAAGACAAACTGATATTTACCTCTTCACTGCTTTATCTTGGCTTGCCCAGTGCTGCAGGGTCAGTACATGTTCTCATGTATTAGAATTGTCCACAGAGCTGACGGATTTTTTTGCAATTGAAGTTAAGTAACATTTTACATCTGAAGGGACTGTTCAGACTCAGATTTTAGGCAAAGCTACTCTGGCCTAGGTTCAGTTTCTGCTCCAAGGAACGCCTCCAAGGCTCTGATAACCATCAGCAGCAAACAGATAATTACTGAGCTGCTGGGCTACTCACTGGCAGTGCAATGACTGCACTTAGATACCCAGTGGCCTCTGATTGATGATGTGACACCTCCATCACTCATGCAAAGCACTCAGTGTCCCTCTGGACTTGCTGAGGGGCACAGCAGCCTCATGAGTAAGGACACGTGGAGCTGGAGTATTTAGTTACTAAAAAGTAGTGTTTTCACCATGGCTGAGGACAAGGAAGCTTTGTAAGATGCGTATTGAAACACCAGGCTTCCTACTACAGTCCATGCCATCAGGCTGGAATACAGAGGGATGCAGGGCTGCTGAGTCCAACTTTTGTTTTTCTCCTTTGGTTCTTTCCTATCCAAGATGATGTAGGATAAGAACACCATGGGGGACAGAAAACACCCCTGCTGCTTCTGAGCACTGCCCTGCCTCATGAGCTGACTTGGTTAGGTGAAGCACCAGGTCTGCAGGCAGGCCCAGAGAGCCACCCAGCAGGTGGGAGCAGCAGGCTGTGTGGGGCAGTTAGCATGAGGTTCCAGGCTAGGGCTGGCTGTGCACTTGCACCAATTCACTGGTACACCCAGCCTGGCTGCAGGGGTGTCTCTGAGTCTGTGGAGCAAATTCCTGCTAAAGGGGCTGCAGACTGTCTTGCAGTCACCCCTGTTAGAACACTGTCTCAGCTTCCTAATCTCAGCCTCCGGTAGGGCTTTGTACTGAGAGAACTCAGGCTCAGTTCCTCATCCCCATTACAGCTTCAATGACGTAAAAGCAGAGAAAAAAAGGCATTAAATACTCTGCATCAAGGGGTACTGGGTCTTTCTCCAAAGAAAGAGGAGGAGGATCCCTCAGTAGGATGTAGTCCCACACAACAAGCTTTGCTGTCATGTTCCCTCACGGGGAGGGAGTATGTGAGGATAAGTCTCCCTGCTGCTCCCCCCCAGCTACCTTGTGCTGATCATCTATGCTCTGCAGGTACATGGGGACAAGGGCAAGAGGCTGCCACTGCCTTAAGAAAGGCTTCCTGGACAGGTGTGTGCTCAGAGGAGCATGGCTGGGAGACACCTCTGACTGCAGCTTTCCTCTCCTGGCAGGACAATTCCCCTCAGTGAGGACCATCCCCTGTGCTAGGCACAGGAGTAGGTTCATCAGCATCCAGTGATCACAACCCCATCCCCGCACTCAATGCATCAAACAGAAAGGAAGCCGGGAGACCTGGACTATTGCACTGGGAGAAGCAGCACCACAGGCTCGAGTTTATCCTCGTTTACATGCATGTAAACAACCTGCTCAGAAGCAAGCAAAGGTACCTGATTTTGGCTAGTACTGGAGTGAGGAGGACACTGCACGGGGTACAGAGCTACCAGGAGAAGCTACAGTGAAATCAGCCACCTCTTTAAGCCATTTACCGCATCACGAGGCAGGATGAATCAATAATATGTATCGAGCTGGGAAAGTTAATTTGCATCCAGAGCATCATAACAAATTAAAAGGAAATAAAATCAGTACAATTCCACTGGCTCCCATTACTATCACAGTGGAGAGTAATTAAAATCCATGGGCCAAATTCAATGCTGGAAGATCTCTCCTGAAGCCAAAGGCCCCATACAAGGGCATTGCTTTTTCCAGATGCTTTGTGTTTCAAACAGCACCAGGAATGGCAAAATTGGCAGAAAGGATAGAGCAGGGCAAGAGTGGAACCTATCTGGAAGCCAGGCATTCAGCTCCTTGCTGTTCCTCATCTGGAGTCATGCTGCACGCTTGCTGCTTCAGTGCTTGATGCACTGAATCTCAAAAGCTCCAGGCACTTGTATGTGGGAACTCCTCTGTCCTCCCCACTTGTAAGCACAGCCACCCCTCCTACACGCTCTCTTAGTTTCTACAGAAACTCCTTTTCCTATCACAGAGCACCCTCTGCTATCCTGTTAACCCATCTTTCTGTGCTTTCCTATAAACTCTTCATCTTTGACCCAATACACATATCCCTGATGAAGAAGCTGAAGGAGGGCTGTCAACTATCACCTGCCCCAGAGGCACAGCCACTTGCACTCCCATTACAGCTGTGCTCCAGCCCTGTGTTAATTATGAGCTGGAGCTGTGCTATAAAGCAGGAATTCAACTTTAGGCAGCATCTTGTCCCTCTGTGAGGCCCCACTGCCCCACAGCCAAGGCTCTGTCAGCTCAGTACAGCACCTGATTCTTGTTCAGTGGAAGGAGAATGTGTGAAGTACAGGAAGCACATCCCTCATCACCACACATAATTATCACTGTGCCCAAATAATCAGCGTGAGGTGGGGAAACAGCCAGCGAGGCAAGTGATGGTGACAGCCAGAGGGACTGGGGATGTGAAAGCAAAGTTGGGCTCACAGGGCTCAGGGGATGGAAACTGCCATGAAAGGAAGAGAAGCAATGGATAGAACAAATCTATTTGGGGAAGTCCTATAGCCCGTGCGGAGCAAAAGGTCAGATGTCGGCACGCTTGTCCAGCTTTCACCTCTATGAACCTCTTATCTCCTGTGACCACACCCTGCGCGTGGCTTCCACCTGTGGAAGCTCCGCCAATGTCAGCAGGATCGTGCAGCTACTAAACACCATGTGTGGCAAACTCCAGCCTGCACACGTACGTTGCTGCTGAGGACTTTTACACGTGGACATGTTTACCATACAATAATTATGGTAATCCACAGAGTTAATTCAAAGTGGGCTGTTAATGCTATTTTACAAATTGATGTAGTGTGGTCCTGCAGGTGGAACCATGAACGAAGAGTTGTATTTCCAGATATACCATGATCTTGTTCACTGTCTGCAAAGGTGAACATCTCACCTGACCTGGCCTTACCTCAGTATGCCTTTCAAAAGTTCAGTCACTTTACTAACACATATCCACCTCTGTAACTGCGTTCGGATTCACCAATGAACAGCACAAAAGCCTCATTCTTACAAGTCTTCAGTGCCCATATTCACAGCCCAATTATCACAGAATGTGCTTCATCATTTTACCAAAAATAAATGCTCACATCTTTCAAAATAATTCAGCAAGGAAAGCAAAGACCCTCTGGAAATCTGCCCCTTAAATAAGCACCTATCTATGAGCCAATCTCCCGAATTTCTCTAATTTCCATCTGAAAATAGCAGACCATCTCTCCTGGTCCAGAAAATCACAAATGCTAAGAATGGAAAGTATTTTTCTCTTTGTGGTGGAGTAGGAACATAACTTGCAATGATGTGCTACTTATCTTATACACGTGTGTGTGTGTGTGTATCATCTGCCTTTCCTATTACAACAACTTTGAATTGATTTGTATAATACTTATACATTCTTCAAAGGGATTACTCTTTATTGTAGTGTTAGCTTGAGGCACAACCGGAGTTTTGACCTGAATATTACTTCACTCAAAAAGGACTGTGTTCTCACACGGTCTTTATATGAGGTGAGATACCGGTAAAAGCATGGCTCTTATGCAATGAGGAAATAAAAGTTGCTGACTCTCATCCCTCTGGACAGGCCAGAGGGAGTAGGGAGCTTCTTCCTGTGGAAGTCAAAAGCCATCCTATAAAAAAAAAAATCCAGGCTATGCAGTAATGCACACTGCACTGTCATGAGCACAGAGGGGATGGCTCATGTGGCTGTGGGCTGTGCTGGTGCCTGCAGTTTCTTCTAGCTGGGTTAGTTCTGTTTTATGCATTTACTTCATGCTACTGCTGTAATGAAGAAAAGCCTGAGGAATGTGCTGAGAGCCAGAATTAGAAGTGTTGCAGAGTTATTGCTCTACTGCCTGCATGTGACCAGAAATAGTGCAGCACTGTGTAGACAAGCAGTGACTGTGTCCCTTGGGGACGTGGCTGTATGGCACCCAGCTAAGGACACAACCTGGAGGAAAGGGCAGAAGATTCTCACTGAAAGACAGGACTGGCTGTGGAGTTAGTAGATCTGTTTTTTTCAGAGCCAGGAATGAGATGTCAGCTCTTCCTATACCTGCTGGAAGGTGTTCCAAGATTCCAGTGGCAAATCTAACAAGCAAGCTATGCACCTTAATCTTAAAAAGCTGATCAGGTCAGGGGCTGCTTATCTGTACAAAGGCTTCCATGGCCCACTCTTTCAAAAACAGATTTTCTTTCTTTTTTCTCCTGTGACTTTGCCTGATATTTGTTCTCAATGATACTGAGCTTTCAGGGAAGCTGAACTACTGACTTGTGAGGTCTCCCTGCTGCAGGTATGGCTTCTGCAAGCACAAAGCACCAATTTCCAAAACAGCATCTAGCCCCTAAACTAGGAAGAGAAGTGCTGCACTGGGGCTTACAGACAGATTATCTTGTGTTGTGGAAACCTGAGCCCTGATTGTCCACAGAGAACAGAGCTGTTGAAACAGCTGTGGTAAAAAATGGGGCACATCAGAGCAAAACAGTTAAGTACCGCAAACCAGGACTCCTGAGGGAATGCTCTCATCTTCTTGTAATTGAGAGGTCTCAGTTCAGGCCTGAGTGTTTTTTTCAGGTTAGATTACCACAACACAGATTAGGAGTGAAACTGTATTGATCCTTTATGAGAAGCAGTTACCTTCCTGGCTCTTACAAGACACTTTTTTAAAAATGGTCTTTCAAGAGGGACTTCCTCTGGAGAGAGGTTGCTTCTGTCTGCTCCTAGAAGCAGGCTGGAAGGATCAGTCACACCACCATGAATGACAGGAGTATTTCAGCACAGAGCTGACTGATATCCCCAGGCACCAGCGTGCTGTTAGTCCAGGGGGCTCAGCTTCAATCCAGTACCAGTCATGGCTGGTGTTAATTCTGCTCCAACCAAACTCTAAACCACTGCTTTGCCTCTAGACCTCTCTGGAGAGTTTATTGAGCAAGATGCCAAGACGTAAAGATCCATAAGATAAGCAAGGACTTGATTAGAGGGAATGGTAGGCAAGTTGTCCTTGTAATAAGCTATGAAGCCAGCAGTTAAATCTGTCACAGCAGCTCCAATGGGCTGTGACACTAGAAACTAATGTGTACACTTCTGTGCTAGGCCTGAATGGAGCTGTCTCTGCTCAGTGTCTGAGGGTCTTTAATTCCCTTTTTCCTGGGGCAAGAACCTTGCACAAAAAGTTCAGCTGTGTGTACTCTGAGCCTTGTGAATCACTCACTTGTGGTCAAAGCCACTGTCATCTTTCAGTTGCTAACTGGCTTCCTAAACATGCCTACAGAAACAGCCAGATTGCTGTGTGGTAAACAAATTACTTGTGACAGGGTACTGCCAGCACTGCGCCCAGACGCCAGGGAAGCCACAAGATGGGCTGCACAGTGTTTGACTGGAGCAGCTCTAGTGCTGCATCCACAGCTAGTGCAGTGTCAGGCTGCTTCTGCAAGCACTGACAAAGAACCAAGCTTGTAAACTCCCACTACCATCTGCTGAAGCTTCATATCCCAAAGGAAAAATGGATTTTTGCTTACACGTATCTTTAAGCATTTCAGCAGCAGAGAAGACAAGGGCGTAGACACTCTCCCTGGCTAAAAACACAAAGCCATGTTTTTAATTTATAAGAAAAAAATTACTGCTGCTCCCTGACTTCCCATCTAGGAAAGGAGACAGAGAAGGATTTCAAAAGCTTTAGAACCTTTCGTTACTTCCTAGAGAGAAATCCTTAGGACATGTACTGTTTAATAACCTGATGAGGTTATTTCTAGAATGTGAGGAAACTGTCTCGAACACAGGTTCCAAAGATCTGCAGAGGGCCTTGGCTTGTTCCAGGCCCTGAGATGTTTTATGGCAAAATGAATATCAGCAGACAGTGGAGATTTTTTTTCATTTTCCCCTTGTGCTTCACCTTGAAGCAGCTGTTAGCAAAGCCAGAAAACTCTTTTGCCCCTCAGTGTATTTAACACAACCTTGGCAAAGGGACTGCTCATGAGTCTGTCAGCTCATGAATATGGGAATTGCCTAATTCTTCAGCTATTCTTATTACCTCAGCCTGAGGGTCCCAGCTTTCCATAACTAATTTCTGAAATCGCAGACCTTCCACTGTCCTTGCTGTCCTTGAGCAGCAAATCGCTTCTCCTCACATAACTGATGCTGGCGCCTGCTGTGGTGCCATGGGTTTTCCCAGGGCCCTCCCCTAGCAGGGATGGCACTGTGGACGAGGCTACTGACCCAGCACTCCTGTGCTGTTCCCAGAGTACTCACCCTTTGTTGCTGTAATTTACAGTAGGATGTTTGGAAAATAACAAATGCTGCGTGGCTCTGTGCATTGCTCGGGCTGGCTGAACAGCTCTGAAGCCTGGGCAGTGGGCTGCAGGCTGGCAGCAGCAATGCAATTCATCCCCAGCAGCACAGCAGATCCCTCACCCTGTTCCTACAAGCTGCAGTGCTCCCTGCCTCCCTCCACATCCCACCTCATCTGCGACTCCCACGAAGTCTCAGGATTTGCAGGGCCTCCCACCTGTCACTTCATTTTCCCCTCATTGTCACATATGTTCTCAGTCTACCTTCCCTCTCTGTGTCCATGCACCAGTTTTCTGTCTCCTCTGTTATTTTTCCTAATATCACTGATCCTGCCAGCCATGTCCATCCTCCCAGACTCAGAGCAAAAGCTGTTCCCGTGCTGGAAGGCGATAATGGCTGCCAGGAACCAGCTGTTAGGGCCGCTGCAAACTGCAAGGCAGATGGAAGCTGAGGCTGGGATAATTATGAAGCAGGGACTGCAGAACTTGAGGTTTCTTGGCTAGAGGTGCCTAGTTTATTCCCAGAGACAAATGGGCGTATCCTTTGAATGTCAGTGGGTGACATGGGAGCAGGAAAGTCATCAAACTGTGGACAGTTTCCAATCCTGGCTATGGAGTGCTGCATGTGATGCCTCCTCATCTCACAAACACCCACGGCGGCTGCTGCCAAGCTGCTCTGGACAAGGAGAATGTTCTCCTGCACTGCAGTGCCAGCTGAGGAAATCTCCATGCTGGTTTCAAGGGCTGAATTCCTGCAGGGCACAGGCAGGTTAGAGCTTTTCTCGTGGGCCAGGAAGCAGCTACAGTAGCATGGGCTATATTGCATCAGGATCATGGCAAGGTGGGAAAAAACCTATTACGTTCTTCCTGTTTCTTTTTTAAAGATTTTTTCCCTAGAGCTTGCTGAAAGGATAACTGTATCAGTGGAAAATAAAAACTGCATTATGTCTTTTAGCAGTTCATTTATTCTTCATGGTTCCAAACTGGTCCATTCAGAAGCTGTAGCAGGAATCACCGTGGAAGTCCATAGTTTTGTAATCAGAACCTCCCTTTCAATTAGTCATGTTTTATGGCTGTAAACACAATAATTCCATCAATACTATGGAACAGTCATGTTGCATTTGCATTAACATAAATGAGTGCTGATGTGCCATAGAGCTAATCTGATATGACAGTAATTGGCTGATGCCCAGCCATGGGGGCCCTGGAGCTACACTTGCTGTCTCTCTAAAAGAACTGTCCTCTGAAACACTGCAAAGGAAACTAACTGTAATACCATATTTTGCCTGCCAGTAACCAACAATGCTTCTTGCAACTGCAGCACCAAGGTGTTTGAGGTTGGGGGTTAGTTGTTTGGTTGGGGGGGGTGTAATAAAAGTGGAACTTGATCTCCCTGAAACTTAAATATTTATAAACCAGGATTTCCAGAACACTTTGTTGGACTAAATCAGGTTCAGCAAGTACCAAATTAATATTAAACTCAGAAAAGCTCTAAAAGCATTCAATCTGCTCCTTTCCTCTGCAGCTACCAGGGGCTATACATCATCACCTAGTCTGCAGTAGGCTTTTCTTACACAGATGAAGTTTAAGAAGCTTAAAACTTTATAAATAAATGCTTTGGGGCTAATGTTGTTGTCTTGTGCAGCGCTCTACAGACAGGGGCAAGCCTTAAATCTGAGACTGCAGCTGGGGTTCTCTGGTTAAAGGCCTTAAAGGAGATCAACAAAAGCAATGCCTAAGGATGTGAACCAGACCTTAAACACAGCCCACCTCCTGTCTGGGCCATGAAAGCAAGTGGACAGACTCAAAAACAGGCTAACAGGGTAGGATCGGGAGTCTTCAGTTACAGTCACAATAGGAACCACTTATTTTGCTTTTGGAAATACACCCCTTCGAGAGTTTAAGTAAGGAGAGACCATCTCTCTTTCCAAGGGAGGCTATCAAAGAAATCACAGCAGATACCCAGGTTTTCTGTATTTGGCTCATCAGCTCTGTGCATGCTTTGCTAACTGGCTGCAGAGTGCCTTGCCTAATGCAACCTTGTCCATGATGGAGCTCTTGTGTTCTACCTCAGTACAAATCAAAGAAGAGAGATCTGTTTTAATCAAAAACCATTCTTCTCAACAGTATGGCACTAAAGACACATAATTTTCAGCAATACGCAAGAGCAGTATCTCAAAATCCCAGAGCATACATGACCTGACAGTGCCCAAAACAGCTCCTGGAGCAGCCAGTAAAATTAGGAGAGAATTTTGTTAGAGGTGGAGAAGAGCACCTTAAACAGAGGATTTGTGAGATGATGGCTTAGGTTCTGGATTTGACTTAAATCTTTCTAGGTCTCTGATCTGCTCTGTCATCTGTAAAATGGGATCAATAAAACCTTCCTGACTTGCACCAGTGCACCCAGTCTTAATTGATGACTGTGAAGCATTCTGAGAGTGAAAAAAACCATTACCAAGCCCTCAAGCCTTACTATAATACCAACAAACAACACAGAGTTGTTTAAAATGCTTTTCAGTGCCACAACGACTGGGAAATGAGGGAAGGCAAAAGTGTAGATGTGCCCAGCGCTGCTGTGCTGCAGTGTAAATGAAAATGGTAGGAGTAGGTTTTAAAGATTTCCCTCCAGGGAATTCTGTTTTCAATAATGCAGTAAAACTTCTACCTCTGTGGATTCAAACAGATGCCCTTGCTAACACCTCAGGTATCAAAACCTATTATGAATTAGGGAAAATGCATCTTGGAGTTGAAAACGTAATGAATCACATGGAAACGAATTAAGAAATGACTCACTCGGCCCCTGCAGATGTAAAGAGCTTGGTGCTGCCCAGCCACCCCTCACAGCGACTGAACTCAGGCTAGTACCGTGCCCAGCACACGATACCCACCTTGCACAGCAAAAAAGCCCCAGGCACCTCCAAGGCTCTACCCTGCCGGTTGCAAAGCTGTCTGTGCCTCGGGTGCAGTTTTAGGACGCGGGAAGAGCGCTCGGGCCGTCTCTGAGCCGGCGGAGCCGCCGCTGTCGGCGAGGAGCGAGAGCTGCGGGGTGCGGGGGCGGCGTGAGGGACCCCCCAGAGGAGCAGGTGTCAGCCGGGGGAGGGTGGAAGGGCTGGGGAAGCGCCCGTGTCCCCCCCGCTCCCGCTGCCCGCGCTGGGCGCGGAGCTGCCGGTGCGACCCGAGCGGCCCCGCCGGACCCGGGGAACGAGACCCAGCGCTCAGATAAACCATAAAGCCCCGCCGTGAGCCGCCCTGGGCGGGGGGCAGGAGGTCCCCGCCGGCCCCGCAGCCCTCCCGCACCGCAGCCATTTGCCTTTGTTGCAGCCCCGCGCCCGCAAGGTGCAGCGGAGCCGGGGCTGAGGATGGAGCTCGCCCCGCGGTCGCTCTCCCCTCACAGCGCGGCGGTGGGGACACGTCCTGCGAGAGCGGCTGCCGAGAGGGACCTGCCCGCCCGCACCCACCTACCTGCGGAGCCCGCCCGGGACGCGTCGCCCGCCGCCTTTGTTGTGCATGCCCGCCCCGGCAGCGCCGAGCCGCGGGTCGGCTCCGGCCCGGCCCCTCCGCGCCCAGGCCCGGCTTAGCCCGTCGTCACGGCAACGGCGGGCGCGGCTCGGCAGAGGGACCGGCCCGGGCCCCGCCCCGGGAAGGGACTGAGGGGACCGAACGGGGGTCCCCGGGTGCCGGGGGCGGGCGGTGCTGAGGGGACGGGGCTGGGGGTCCCCGCGGTGCCGGGAGGAGGCGGCCCCGCAGACTCGGCTTTAGGGCGCTCGGCTCTGGGCGCCCGCCCTTCTCCCCAGCCCGGCGCCCCTCCTTCCCCAGCGTGCCGGGCTGTTCCGAGCCGGGCTTGGGTGAGCCCCCGGCTTCTTCTTACAGTGCTCGGGATCCCTCATTTTCCATGTCCAGTAGCTTTTCTTTAGACTGGCCACCTCGGGAGTCCCTATCTCCGGTCACAGACCGCGCGTTCTTTTGTCCTGCAGCGCGCACGGCTCTGGTGACTTTCCTATCTTCCTGCATCAGCCTCCACAGGCTCTTACACGTGACGGGCAGTCTCGCAGGAGACAGGGGAGCTGCTCTGAGAATAAAGCCAAGGCAGTGGTAATGCCTCCGTTCATCCCTGTTCCTGGGCATAGGAATGAGTTGCACTCTGCATTTGCAACTATTTTAATTGACCATTCATTTTACGGGTGACAGTGACAGCTTGAACGCCTCTTCCCTTTCAGTCAGTAAGGACTCAGCAAATTAATGGTTCCTTTGATTGTTTCTAGGATTAAGTGCTGCAGTTCACTGGCTCTATCATGTAATGCTAGGGTGAGCTGGATCTTGTTACCCAGCTTGTACATGTGTGTGTGTGTTCATCTCGTTCCGAACAGACAGGTTCTGCATTGGTGAGACGTGTTAAAAGGAGATCAGAATTGCTTGTGTTCATAGGTTTTATTAAGAGATCCAGCACAGGTAAAGACATTGCTTCTGTTTGAGGATGTAATTAAAGAAGAACTACATTCTGCAGAGAAAAGTTGAATGTGGAGAGAAATAAATAGCATGGCAACCTTGAGCTCTTTCTGTGTGCTCAACATCTGATTACACAAATATTTTTTCTTTCCAGGGCCTGTCAAACTCCCATTTCAGCTTAGTAGAATGGGATTTCAGTGGCACTGGTCTCACAGCATCCTCCACTGAAGGCTCTTAAATTACAAATGCAACAGTAAGCCTCATCTGAGAGAGGAAAAGAGAGAAACAATGTGTGCTCAAGGTCACAGAGGAGTTCTCCAGAGCAAGTGAGAAAAATTGCCAGAGCTGCGCTGTCCTGACCTTGGTCTTCACCTGCCAGACTTAGTCATTCTGTCCCAAGACAGCACCTGGAGTAAACCCAGCCCTACCTTCAGGGAGAGCAGGGGAGAGGGGATGGGAGGCAACTGTCCTTCAGTTCCCCTTGGTCAATCTGGGCCCTTATATCACTCATGTAGTAAACAATCTCTTTATTAAAGAGTTCTTCACTGTGCACAAGGGTCCCTGGAGGATGACCTGGTGCTACTGTGCTGTAAAGAAGGGTGGTAAGAACTTGGAGGCCTGTTTTGTTATGGTCTTTGCAGCTCCCCCTGCAAAGAGCTGCCTCCTTTTCCGATGAAGGATAATTTATAAATAGCCCTGATTCCGCCACTTGGAGAAAGCTTTTGTTTCTCCCTGTACTCGATATATGTGATACTCTGCAGTGGAGAGCAGATGTTTGTACCAGATTCTGCTCCCATGGAAATTGGCCGTAGAAGACTCAGAGGCAAGGGGTGAAATAGCATCAGGGTTATCTCCTGTCCTCAGCTCAGAGCTCCTGTTACAGCCAGTCTGAAAGGCCAGGAGACGCCCTTGGACTCAGCAGCACAGTCTTGAGCGCATGCCTGTGTCTCTGCTGGAGATGAGCATCCTGTTGTTTGCAGAGTCCAGTTACAGCTACAGCTGAAAAAAAATATCTGTCTGCATAAACAGGAATTTTCCTCAATTTCAGGAGCCAGCAGAGGACACGGCCTTGTCTCTATCTCTGAAAGGGCTGAGTAATTCTTTGTTTGTTTTGTTCCTTCCATGCCTTCTTCCAGCTGCATGACTTTGGTGGCACCTTTGGCAGAAGAACAGTCACCATCCCTTCCATTTTATCCATGTCCACCAGAGGATTTTGTTTTCCAGACTGGCTGCTGCTGCTGAAGCTGAAGCAATAACACTCCTGTATAGCTTTACTTAAGGGAGGGGAGAAACAAAACCACATGAAAAATTGGTCCAATTTATCACAGCAACAGAAACCTGCAATTCAGCTGAACCGCCCCCACAGGCCAGCTGAGACGGTCGTCAATATCGAAGGACCTGAGCGACACTGCCCGAGCAGCTCCAGCTCCACCTCTGCCCCTTCCCTCGTAACAGGTGCCCTCAGGTGTGTCACTCCACTGGTGTGGAGGGCACCCCTACACTTCCTCTGAGTGACCAGGGTCTGTCCTCAGCTTGCTGGGGAAGGCCTGCTCACTACCCAAAGGGGCACAGCCCAGACCTGCTGAGCACAACCAAACTCTGCCATTTTCCTACCTGGCTTGACCACCTGTGCTGCATGTTTATGCCCAAGTAACAGCTCCAAGCTTTCTGGGCATGCCTGTGGCACACAGGGAAGTGGGAGTAGGACAGGTCCCATCTCAGCTCACAGCCTCTCCTACAGTCTTTTTTTTGGGTGACCGTATAACCCAGAGAGGATTGTTCACCTGGTAGCAAGCTGGAGATGGCTTCTGTTCAGCTGTTCCCATTATTCGGGCAGGAGTATTTTATTCCAGAAAGAGCTGCGGTGAAATAAAATGCCAGTAACATGTCCTGTCTATGGTGCACGTGGTGCAGGACTTGAAAAGAGGATGAGTTAAGCTATGCCAAATCCCTCCCAGCAAGAGAGCCTGAAGATCTCTTTTTCTGGGCCCAGGCTCCAAGCCGGACACAGCAACTGGCATTTGAGAACATCTCCCAGCTCTGCCTCGGCATGTAGTGGCTCCTTTCTGGCTTGCTCTGCCTGGAACAGTAACAGGAACAAGTGACAGGTTATACAGTTACATATGGCCATAGGAACGTTCCCTCATGGCTCTCGTGCCTCAGTTTCCCTGGTCTGTAAGATAGAGGTGACTGCAATATCCTGGTGACAAGCACAAAGTAAAATAAGGCAATTTTGACAGTGCAGTGGTAGGGCAGAGGAATTCGTGTTGCTGGACCAGCAACTTTATTTCCTTCAGCGAGAGAGCACCTTCTACTAGGCTCTCTGTTTGCTTAAAACCCCTCATTATCTAGCAAATTGCATATTCCAAAGGGGGACTTCATTATCCACTCCAGTGGCAGTGAGTGGCAGAGGCCATTACAATAAATGGCTTTTTGGTAAGATGGCTCTCTACTTTCTAATTCACTTGGTATTTAACACTGGCCATGGGGGGGTGTCAGCTTTTTTGTAAGATACATTCAGCAAAGCCCCTTTGCGACCTAAGGAGCTGTTGGAATGAGGTGATTAGGAATAAACATCAGAGGCTGCTCTGTTAAAACAGTTTGGGGCAGAGGGGATGATCATGTATACAGAGGACTCAGGTATTCAGGATGGAACAGCTGGCCTGCTGCAGTGCATCCATCCAGAGATGCTGGGCCTTTTCCAGTGCCAGAGCTTGGCAGCTGCTGGGGGACAGTTTCCATCCCCCGGAACGCTCGGTGACTGCCCCCAGCCCCTCTGCTCTGGTGGTTATAGGGCACCTGTCCTGTTCTGGGCATGGCTTAAAACTAACGGCAGAGCTGTGCAGAACAAAATGTAACTCAACAGACACATGCAAGCGCCCTAGAAAATACCTAATGGATTGTTCCACCAGTTAACTCTCCAAAAAAGGAATCGTGAGCCAATTCAAGTGCATTCCAAATCAGAGTTCTTTTAAAAAAATTAACAGAGCCCAGCTCTTCCTCCTGGCAGCTGTCCAGTTATTAATTTCAACGTATCAGCTGCAACTGAATGGGCTTGGGCTTCCGTCCACTATTTCTATTTATTTGTTTTTCATTCATCTCCACTAAAATTAAAACTCAAAGCCTTCTAGAGAGAATGGAAAACAAACATGCTGAAACAATATTGCTGCCCACATACAACCAGCAGAAATCATTGCACTTTTTCCTCCTCTGCAGTGAGAGAAGATCTAATTTTTAAGGCTCTCTGAGCCTTTCACCTGAAAAATAGCACAGGCACCTGTGGCACTGGTGCAGCCTCGAGTTCTTGTTCTGGGCACATCCATAGGCAGGATCCTTCAGCCCTGACTGGAGGTGTTTACTGTCTTCTGGGCCACAGGGACGGCAGAGGCCCTGGGCTGGAGACCTTTCTGGATTAATCAACTTCTGCATAGTTTAAGAAGACAGAGCTGATGGTCCAGATGGTCACACTGAGGCTACAATCCCACGTTAAGAGTTTGGACTGTGCCCATGTTCCCTTGCACTGCATTGGCTGTGGGAAGAACTGCAGGCTCTTAAAGGAAAAAAGCTGCCCAAGGGAACACTGGTGATCTGTGAGCCCCAAGGAATCTGGGCTGCTGGGGGCTCATGGGTCCATCTGGCAGAGCATCTTCAGTCACAGGCTTGCCCAGCTGGTGAAAAGGGCTTTAAACGACAGTTGCCCGGGGAGAGGAACCTCCATCCGTCCCACATGTACCAGTTTGATGCCAGAGCCAGCAAGAGAAGCCTGGAGTCTGGAGGGGGATCACAAGTGGGCAGAGGAGCACCTGAAGAGCAGCACAAAGGACTTGCAGCCACTCCAGCCAGTAACTCAGTCTCACCAGGGACCCAACTTCAATGCCCCCATGTAAATGCACAGAGCACGGGGAAAAAACAAGAGGAGTTAGAGATATAGAGATATACACACCTGCAGGGCTGTGATCCCATTGACATCACAGAGAAGGGAGGGATGGTTTCTCTGACTGGGCTCTTGGAATGGAAGGATACAGGCTCTCTAGGAAGGACAGGCAGGGGAGAGGAGGTGGGGTTGTTGACTTCTATGTCAGTGACCAGCTGGAGTGCATGGAGCTTGCTCTGGAGATGGATGAGGAGCTGACAGAGTTTACGGGTCAGGATTAGAGGGAGGACAGGGACTGGTGACATTATAGTGGTGGTCTGCTACAGGCTGCCCCAACAGGAAAACCAAGCTGGTGAAGCCCTCTACAGACAGATAGGAACAGCCTCACATTCACAAGCCCTGGTCCTCATGGAGTACTTAAACCACCCCGATACCTGTTAGAGGGACAACACAGCAGGAGACAAGCAATCCAGGAGGTTCCCGAGTGCATTGATCATAACTTCCTTCTCCAAGAGACAGAGGAGACAACAAGGAGAGGTGCAGTGCTGTAGCTTGTTCTTGCCAACAGGGAGGAGCTGATGAGGAGTGTGAAGCTCAAGGGTTGCCTTGGCTGCAGCGACCATGAAATGGTGGAGTTCAAGATCCTAAGGCTGGCAATGGGGTGCACAGCAAGCTCACTACCCTGGACTTCAGGAGAGCAGACTGACCTCTTGAGGGACCTGCTTGGTAGAGTACCATGGAATAAAGCCCTGAAGGGAAGATGGACGCAAGAAAGCTGGTTAATATTAAAGGATCACCTTCTTCTCCAAGCTCAGGAGCAATGCATCCCAACAAAAAGGAAATCAGACAGGAGGCCTTCATGGATGAAAATGAAACTCCTGCACAAACTCAAACAAAAGGGAGCTTACAGAGGGTGGAAGCAAGGACAGGTAGCCTGGGAAGAATTCAGAGAAAGCACCCAGGCTGCTAGTGTTTGTTTGATTTTGTATTGCTTTCTTGTTTTGTTCTGAACCCATCTTTATTTCAAAGCACATCACCTGATAAAAATGTTTTACTATAAAAGCCCAAGCTTTTACAATGTCCTGATTTTGTATGCATCCCAGTGTGAATAAAAACTGAAAAGACAAAAGTTATGAACTTACCTTTAAAGTGATACAAATTACAAAATATCCTCATTTACAACTACAGTATTTAAAACCTATTTGCAACAAGATCAATAGGATCCAACTGTTGATGTACAGGAAGGGATTCTTTCCAAGATAAGTAAAAAACACTAAAATGAGGCTTTGGTATTTTTCAGTCTTTTTCAAATGTTTTCCTTCCTTAAAAATACACAAAAGTAAGTGCATCGTGCAAGGTATGAGTCTGGTTGAATATGGAATTCTTCTGCTTGTTACTTTAAGGATTTTCTTCCACCAATAAAGAGAGCTTCCAGTTCTGTATTTAGGGCCTCATCAGGAGTTACATCATCCTCCATAAACTCCTCTCCAAGCTTCTTCCACCATGGCCAGCGAGTGTATTTCAGCATAGTGTTGTGGGATTGTCTTGCCTTGGTAGCTACGGGGATGGATCGACTCACAAAGACACCAATGTCTTTTTCTGTGGTCTCTGCTAATCCTGGAGCATCTGTAAAAACAAGGAGAAGAGTTTTCTGTATTTTGTTTGTGGCTTTATGCCTATTTCAAACAAAAAAATGAGCACTACCCTCCCACTTCCACTATCCTAGGTCGTTCCTTTCCCCATGCTAGCATTGCAATTTTATGACTGCATGATAAATGTAATTGGAGAGGCAATCCAAATAAAGGCTAATCTGAAAAAATAAATACATAATGGGGTAGAAAGAAGAAGGGGGAAAGCAGGACTACTTCTTTCAGGTGCAGTGGTGGCATCCACCAAAATGACTTCTTGGGTAAGTATGACCTAAGAGGATCTCCTGGTCACTACTGCTGGATCAGCGCTCCTGGCACAGGGTGACATCAGCAGGGTGTTTCCACTGCTCTGGTGCAGCAGCACTGAGAATTCCCTGCCTGAGGGACCCAGCACAGTGTAAGAGTGTGTTGCTGATTTGCCAGCTCAGGGAGCAACGAGCTGCAGTGACACAGCACGTGACAGACTAAATAATGGAATTCAGTAACTTGCTGAATTCTGCCCGGCTTGGGTGCTCTCTGGTGGCTGCAGTTTGCTACGCTTGCTCCTTCACTCTGGGCCACTTGTCTGGAATTAAGATATCATGATAGTGAATTCTGTTTCACATAAAGCCAGGCCAGAGAAAATGAAAATATGATTCAGAATTCGTAACTCAAAGATTTCCCTCTTTATCTGGAAGGGGTTAGAGGGCTTCAACCAGCAGCTTACTTGCAACACAAGAAAACAAAACAAAGCAAAACACACGTAGAGGAATAGGTTGTGTGAGATCCCCTTTTTAGAAATTTTAATGCCTTTTACATGCCCATTGCTTGTAGAAGAATGAGACGATCCTTGAAAAGCAGGTGTACTTAACCTACAGCAACACTTCAATAATCTTTAACAAAGCCTGAATCTCAAGATAAGGCATATGGCAAAGGAAGAAAGATATTTCAGTTTTGAAATGAGGCTTTACCACTGCTCACTCTAATTTTCTATCTAAATTGTTTTAATCCAAATGGTAATCAAAACTATGATCACAGGCAGTCACATACTCATTAGCAGCTCCACATCGGTGTTGACCTGAGCCAGTAATGTCTCTCTCCTCTGTGCTGCTCTCTGATCCAGCCTGCTCCTCAACAGGAACTGTGCCAGCTTTTCCTGAGCCTGCATATGCAATTCTTTACTCATTTCTTCTGACATTTGGGAAGCCTGGAGGAAAATAACAGTTTGTTACCATTAGGAGCTGATTATTTTAAATCTTCTGGGGGTAGAATAATGCCTAAACAAGGAATGCAAATGCTGTTCTTAATTGTTAACTTAATATTTTTCCTTCCTCTGCAACTATCTCCAAAGTTATCCATCATCAAGTGTACACATTTTCCAATTACAGTTTGCTTTGGCACTTTTTATTAGATTAATGGTTAAAATCCCCAATATCCTGCTGCCCTGCAGTCAAACAAGCAGGGTTAACACACACATACCTCACATGGATTATCTTGATCAGAATTTATGATGCTGAATTTATTTCATCCCTAGAGTATTTTATGTTGCATCATTAATGCAAATTATGAAATGACTAAGAAACAGACCGGATGCAATTTGATGTAGTCATCCACCTTCTGCTGCAAAGCTAGTCTCTGCTCATCAGTCAGTCCCCTGGGTTCTTTCCAAGGAGAGAGAAGTCTCCTCCTTCTTCGTTTTTCCAAGAATTTACAAGCCTTTGTAAAGAACATACGAGAATATGACAATCACAGACAAGAAGTTTGTATTCTCACTTTTTTTGTAATCAATCAGTGAAAGAAAAATATTTCCATACTGCATTGTTACAGCCTAAATGCAGCTATGATGCTGAAAAGACAACATACAATGTCAGCATGAGCACTAAATACCAAGTAACAACACTCATAATAGTCATTGACTCATCTGTAGTGTGGTGACATTCCAACCTTAGGTTTTGAAGTAGCAGCTCTTATGTTGAAGTTACCAAACTGTATTAGGCTTTGTAACCTATGCAAGGTTAACCCTTCTAAGCAACTTGTGGCTCTAGACTATCATCCCCTGAGTAATTTTTTGATAAATTATGGCTGCATTGACAGCATTGACACATTTTTTGAGGCATCACAATAATCCACTCAGTCCTATCTAATGCTAGGACTAAGTATATGTACTTACTGTTCTCTGAATGATGACAGCTGCTTTATACTCCTTAAGAGATTGTTTTTGTTGATGAAAAATTCTTCTTGCTCTATACCCTCGCCAGAATCTCTGGATAGTTAAAGCTGATTTATCCTCCATTTCCTCCATGTATTTATTTACCTGACCTACAAATTTAACAAAAATCCATTTACAAGACTGTGGGTTAGGATCTCCTAACAATTTACATTGTTAATCCTCAAACTAGATAGTACCAAAGCAGCTTGGGTGCTCTCAGTTAAAAACCCCTCTTCTCCAAGGTCCACTAGCTGTGGGCCGTGTCTCGCAGACTTCTGGCTGCAATGGAGCTTTGTAACACAAGGAAAGGGGCTCTCCCTTTCTCCTGCACCATTCTGAAGGCAGCAGATCTTGATCAGTAGTTACTGAGCCCTGGGGGAATTAGCATGTTCTCTTTCAGATAATTGGGTCAGGAGAAGAGACAGTAAGACTACAGTGCAAACAGACATGCAAGATTAGGACATATATTTGGGGAAAGTGTTCCCAAGGAATACCAGACAGTTTAATCTTCTGCTATAGTTTAATATAAATCATACTGGCATGGACTCTTTCCAATAGGGCCAGCTGTCGTTCATGGAAGTGTCTCATGGCCCTCTGTCTCTGAAGTTGCATTTGCAGTTTTAGAGCCTCATCTTCCTTCTGTTTTGCTAAGTGTTGCAGCTCCTGTTCCCGTTTAGCTCTGCAATACATAAGTACATTAACAATTACCTTAAACTGTACATTTCTTTAAAGTACTTCTCTTTGTGTTAAATGGTCCAGCACAGAGAAAGGAAATCCACAAAATAATCTGCTACCCCAGCTGTTGGCTGCAGAACCACACGAAGCAGCGAAAAGTCACCTGCAAATTAGCACACTCTCTTATACCCACAAAAAGCTCTGAGCCAGTCTGTGAAATCAAAGGATAAATTTTTACTTAGGATAAAGTTCTAAGGACCCTGAAGGGAGCAATGCTCCATGTGGGACATTCACAGCCAGCACAAACTGGAAACACAATTTTGTTTCCATCATCTGGGGAAGAGGTAAAGCAACATTAGCCATCTGCTCCAGTATGCACCTTTTCCAGTCCATCCATCAGCATGCATGGCACCTGCTTCCCATAATACATATTATTATTTTTCTACTGACTGCAAGAGTAGATCAGAATGTTGGCTGTCAAGCGTCACTTCTTAAATCTGGAGGGTTTTTTTTTTCTCCAGGAAATACAGACTGCCATTTTCTCCATCAACTTTGTTAACAGAACACTAGGAAAGAATTTTCTTGCAAATTCTTCCTGATCTGTACTAGATTTGATGTTAGGATGTTGCCCTGCTGTGCCTGGCACTGAAAAAGCCTCAGCAGATGTTTCATAGATGAGACAATTGAAAACTCTGCAACTGGCCCTGGAGTGTTTAAGCTAAAAATAGCATGTACATCAATTATATATACACTAACATATCAATATAGAGACTCATATATATAAAAACTGGATATATTAATGTATCAATACTAATAATTACTGAGACCACTTCAACATGGTCTAGGTGAAGTATTAAAGAGGAGGTGTGAGCTAGGACTCCCCTCCCTTCACTGCCCTTTCTCATCCCAATGGATCTGACCTCATTAGCAGCTTAATGCCTGAGACTTTAGGAGTTTACCCCAAAACGATGTAACAATGTGACTTCTCTGTTCCTACTGCAGCAAAATCAGGACCTGAGTACCCCAACTAGTACTCAGGACCTGAGTACCCCAACTAGGCCCATGACCCTGAGTTCTGCTCTCCTCGAGCACTTTTCCAGGGACCTTGAAAGAAGAGCTTTAAGCATTACAAAAGAAAACCAACGGATAGAGCACAGGAACAAGGGATGCCCAAAAGCAGAAAAAAAAAGTCACTAGACTAGAACTAATGTCCAGCAATTTTGGTATTGCTGCATGTCATATCTTTAGACTCACACTACTGTTGAGATATTTGTGTGTTTCCCATCACTAATGTAAATTGAGTTGCACTATTTCCACCAACTATACTTTCTCTCAGTCTCCATAACTGGGTGGGGAAAGATGGGATGGAAGCTGTTGTGTAAAAGGGATGCTCTGGATTTAAAGATCTGACCCTAACTGAAAAGCCTCCACCACAACCTGACACACCATAATCCCTCCACAACAGTAACACAGACTTGAACTGTGCCCACACACCAATCTACAGAGACAGAGCATGATACATGTGATTATATCAGAATGGTTTCAAGGAAACTAGAGGTTTTCAGCCCACGCATTTCTGCAAATTAGAGCTGTAAATCTTTGCACTTTTAATCCAGGAAATTATTGTTTTAATCCAAATATTATATTTCTAAGGTGAATAAAGTCACAGCATCAAACAGGGCTTTTGATGGGATTTTCTTGATAAAACTATTATTATTTTCCCCGTAGGTTTTTGTCAGCTTCCCTAGGTTGAAAACTACAAGAATATTTAATGAATTTTTCAGATGTACATTTGTGAAACTACCAATAGTGTCTGTCAGGTATTTAAAAATTTCTTTGATATTGATTCTTTCCCATGTAGTCTGCAAAACACATGCTCTTCTTTATTCTCTATTCTTCCTAATGATAAGATGCATTTGCTCTCACAAGACCACACTGTGACAGAGAAATGCATCTTAACAGAAGGAAAACATACACAGAGTAAGATCCAAGCCTTCTTCAGCAGTTCATGGCACAGATCAGCCTCACTCCGACCATCTCTTTATATATATAAAATGGTTTAATTTTTCCTGCATAATTAACACAAATTCTTGCCATTTTAACAATCTTACAACTAGCTACATAACAGTGAACTAACTTCAAGGACAGATTACAGGCTTTAACATTCACTGGGGAAACATTTCTGAAACCACAGTTTCAGAAGTTTATAACTTGCAGAGTTTGAGATCTTCCACTGCAGCTGCAGGTGAGCCAAGCTTGGAGTTTCAGCCTCTGCGGTATTTAACCACATTTTTTCTAAAATAAACCTGTGAATATAACCAGATCTTGACTGTTAAAAATGAAAAAGTCTTCTTGAAGATTCTTCCAAAGTCATGCTTACAGTATTTCAAACACTATTTTTCACCATAATGCTAGCACCATTTTGACCCAGACAGAAGAAAACCAACACTGGAGCTGCACAGTCACTGTATTTGCTCAGTACACTGGGACTGACTGAGCCATGAACACACAACTTTAAGGATATTAATAAGTTTCCATTCCTCTCAATATTAAACAAACACTTTCAAAAGTCCATTTAAATGATTCAAGAACTACTTAAGAGGCACACACTAATGCTTGCAATATTGAAAATACGACCCAAGGGAGTCGAGCAGCTTGTTGATTGCTGATAGCCTCGTCACACTTTCCCTTCTGCTTTACCATGTTATGTCTTTGCCCAACAACCAAATTTCCTGGCCTATGAGTTTGGCTTGCAGGCTTGCAAGGTGCCTGATGAGAGCAGGGATATTGGTTTGAAGTGTATGGTGAAGTAAAAAGGAGTGACAAAGTGTCATTCTTGGTGTTTTAATATGAGAGCTGCAGTGACTAGTGGCCCTCAACAAACACACTGTGTGCCCCTGAAAATCTTCCAGAAGTTAAAGAGTACACCTTAGATAATCTAATACCTTCTTAATGCCAGTCTAGACAACAACAAATCATGTTTGTTTTCTATCACCTTGGTCACAATGCAATGTAATTTGATATTCATATTTAGGTATAGTTTTGACATGGTAATGTTAGAAAAAAACCCCCTGCTGTGGAGTCTGAACTTGATTTATATCCATTACCTATATTAAATTCACACTAAATTTCTCAAAAGAGTTAGCCTAACATGTGCTAACATTACTGCTGAAATCTTACTTCAAGTGAGACAAGCATTATTTACACAGCTTCACTCTTCTGTGCTGCTCCAAGGCAGAGGATACTATCTAGGTCACTGCAGCTACTCCACTTCCGAGAGTCAAAGATTTCAAAAATTAATGAAGAACAAGGTCTTGCAATCACCATACTGAGCAAGCACTATGGGCTTTTGTTTCTTCAGCACTCTGGCATGTGGAAACTCCAGGACAGCTTCACATATAATTTACAGTGCAATTTTGTGTCAAGTTAACCATGAATCAGTTAACTGTTCTACCACCAGTACATCATTTCTAGTGCTATTTAGTGCAATTCCATGCTACAGTGTGCCACACTTTCAGTTTTCCATATGCCACAAATTTTTACATAGAAAACATAAAAGCATCACAGAAGTAAGTTTTTTCATGGAGAAGTCTGGCAGCTGGGAAAGGGACAGTTGGAGATTTTGGCACCAGAAGTGGGAGTTTGGTACTGCTGGAAAAGCATGTTGTTTGGATGTTTCTGTTAAAAGAATCTGTAGTGAAACAGCTCATATTGGCATTACATTACCTTTATGTTTTAGAAATAACAGCTGACTGGAAAAAAAGGCATCTTCAAGACGAAGGAATACTTGGTCAGCCCAAACTCAGGGCCTGGGATATGGAAACAAACTCTCAAGGAAGCTATTTGCAGCAAGGACGGGAAGGTGAATGGGAATAACCAGCACAGATTTATCACAGGCAAATCATGTTTGACCAGCTAGATCGCATTCTGTGATGAGATGACTGGCTCTGTGGATGAGGGGAGAGCACTGGATGTCATTGTCCTTGATTTTATCAAAGCTGCCATCACAATTTCCCATGCAGAGCAGGGCTGGCACTCAGAGAAACCTCCACAAACACATAAAATGGGTCAACAGAAAACACATCAAGTTCAAATGGGAAGTTCTACACCTGGCACAAAATAACTTCATGAATCAGTACAGGCTGGGCACTGACTACCTGGGCAGCAGCTCCAATGAAAGGGACCTGGGGCTCCTGGTGGGATTACAGACTGAACAGGAGCCAGGAGCAGACCCTTGCAGGGCATAGTGGGCTGCACTAGCACAAGCAGAGGCAGCAGGTCAAAGATGATTATTTGGCTTTACTCAACACCCTTGAGGGCATATCTGCAATATTGGTCACACTCTACTGGGACCACCAGCGGAAGACACGATACTGACAAAAGGGAGGGATAGAGACTGTCCAAACAGAGACAATCAGGGCTACAGAAGGTTGAATATACAAGGACAGGGGAGGTTTATTTAGCCAAAAGGAAGGCAAATCTAATTTCTGTCTTCCACTACCTAAGTGTTATAGAACAGACACAGACAGATCATGGAGGTGGTCAGAAACAGGACAAGAGGCAGGAGTAAGGAGTGCAACAAGGAAATTCCACTGGCTGTAATGGAAAAATTCTTCACAAGGCAAATCATCCAGCACCAGGAGAGCGGCCAAGTGAGATGGTGGGATCTCCATCCTTGGAGACCTCCAGAACTGGATATGGCCCTGAGCACAGAAATTCAATTTTGAACCTGGGCCTATTTCAAACAGGACGTTGGATTAGATGACCTGAATTTGTCCTGTCACCTGTGACCTGAGAAAACCCAACCCAAACCTTCTTACTAGACTCTACTCCTTACTGTTTTTCACAAAGCCATAGTGTTTACCTGAAGCTTCTCTGTAACGTGGTCACTGCTTGGGGCAGCTTTTTCAGCCTTTTCCTTGTCTGAAATCCCCTCCACATAGCCTGGATTATACAAGCTGCTTGATGCTGCTTCTGAAATAAAACAGTTGGTAGAATATTTTCTATGCATATAAAAACACTTAATTACTGCTTGCATAATTGGACAGTCTCAACATTTGGCTAAAATCCATCAGCTTTCAAATGTAACAAATTCAGTATTTGTACAGCTTGGGAAATTTAAGGTCTTGTAAGATAGTTATTATCAAGAACCCCATATTTGCCCCAAAGGCAGCTCATCTGATCACCTGTATTGACTCTTTCTGGGGCAAACAAATGAATCTACTGCACAAATACATATATAATCAATGTTAGAAATCTGTCTTTAAAACACCTAAAGCACTTGGTATTTCAAATGGTGATTCAATCAAAATACCTACTCTAGAGAGGACATAAAGACAAGTCTAGAGAATTAGCAGCAGGAAAAATGTTACATTTGCAGTATGATCAGAACTCACTGAAATGCAAACATGAAAAAAAAAATCAATTCTATTCTTAAATGGATTTTAAAAAAAACCACAAACCAACCCAAACACAAAACACCTTGCTTTGTTGAAGATGAAAGCAGATCTCTACAAACACAACTCTGGTTTCTTTAAAGTGTTGCCTCTGAGAAAGCCGCATGTAAAATTTTTTAAGAAGCTCATAAAACACGTCGTCCCTTTTATTGGGAACACAGCCCAGGTGGTGCTCTTACTGCATATTTTCTCTATATGACTTAATTCTATGTGAATGCTGCCTAGAATTCAGAGATCTAAATTTGTAACACTGATGTGAGAAAAGCAGACATGGTTATTTTTATTTTATGATGAGTACAAGAATTAATTCTTTTTCCCCTATGGTTGTATTGAAATCTATGGTGAATCTATACAGAAAGTCAGTCTCTAGAATCACAGTCCCATATCTTATTAATGAGCAATTTCTTGATGTTTTTAAAAAAAAGGAAAAAAATAATAAATACGAAATTTAAAAATCCATAGTGAAAAAATAACATAGGCTTTGAAAAGTGTCATGGACATGATAGAGCAAATGCAATCTAAACATATACAAATCACATATAACTAGGATTTTACATACAAAAGTCTAATCAAACTTTGTCACCTGCATTTCTCCTTTTCCATTGGATTGTTCCAAATACAGCACATCCAAGAGCTGATTGAGCTCCCTGTCAAATCCTTTGCCAGTCCACTGTTTATTTAAAAGCCCTTTTAATCCTAAGGGAAAATGAAACAGCATGTCATACCAGCAGGTGAATTTTTCTTCTCAGGATTTCAAAGTAATGAAATGGAGTCAACAAACAAAATCTGGTTCTATGTGCAAAGGAACACTAGAGCTGAACACCATCGGCCACTTTTGAGTTTCAGAGCAGAATATTATCAAAGAATATCTGGTGCTCCAACCATCACAGAGAATTATTATCCAGTGATTTTGTATGTCTGAATAAGTACTGTGTCTACATAACAGGCAGTTAAATTATCAGTGTACTTTCAGTGTCTTAACAGTCATTGTAAGGTACTAAAAGAATGTAAAGCAACACAAAAGTGCAGGGCATTATTAGCACTATTTTAATATTTTTCATGATAAAATTTAACTGGAATTGTTTGATGTCTTATCTGCTAACACAGTCTAACTGTGAGTACATGTGCATACAACCTATGAGACAAAGTAGCTTTTTGGATTTGCAGTAGCTAAAAATCACACTTGTGCTCCCCACACAACACACACACACTCCCTGTGCAAGTAGACAGTAACACATGCTAAAAGCTTTGCATCAGACAAGTCCCAGAGCCTGAGAGCTCTGCAGGGAGTTGCAGGGAAAAGAAGGAGGGCAGGAAGTAGGCACATGTTTGGATAGCCTCCTGAAGAACTGCAGATTCAAGTAACTTTTCTATCTTCAAATCATTGTAAGCATATTCATGCACTAGGCAACTCCAACACTCCTATATACTTACAGGATCTGGATATGGAGCACCAAGTCCTCCATGCAAACAGAAATGGCACCTCTGTGGCACCCCATGCACCATTTTCGAAAGATGATGACAGTTAAACACTTCAAGAGAGACACAGGTCAGATTCTACATGGAGTCAGTGGGTGCCCTAAGGCTGTCTGAGCCCTACAAAAGCAGGTAGTCTGGCAGTTCCCTCACAGAAGTGCTGTGGGTCTGACACAACCATTTGCCAGTCTCTGTACAGACTACACAGCCGATGCACTTCAGGGAGTACCTGGGGTTTGCCTCTCAGCTGTGTCAACTCGTGCAGACAAAAACACCAGGCCCTCCTGGAAACCTGATGTAAAGACTGTGGTAGTCTTGGGTTCAGGTGATGTCCTCACCTTGGGCAGGCTGCTTCCACTGGCAAAGCTTACTCTGAAGCACCTCACACTGGCAGTGGCTCTGAACCACTGTGAAGCCAAATGACTTCAGTGAGATGGCCAGATAGTGGAGATGCTGTGATGCTTTCTTTGTTGCTGCTGTTATTCCTCAGCGGTTAAGATGCTGCTCTCTCAGCGCTGAGGTCGCAGGTTCAATTCCCGCAGGGACAATCCCCCGGGTAGATGGAGCTCGTCAGCCCCTAAGGCCATCCATCTAAGAGAAGGTCACTCGAAACAAA
>JAWWLV010000183.1:11483635-11596316 GCA_035041135.1 Platyrinchus mystaceus | reverse complement strand
CTAAAAAATCCATTGCGCAGGCTTGAAAGGTAAAAAGACCTTTCCCAGATCTTCGTTCGCGAAGACTGGCCACACATCACCTAAAGGATTCCAAACCTGAGTGAAAACTAACATAAGGATTCTAACTTTTAAAAAAAGTAGAGGAAAAAAGTAATTTTTTTTCTCTTTTCTTAGTGGAGAGAGGAAACATACAGAAGAGACATGAAGAGTTTCTAAATGACTGTGGCATATTGTGATTCTAGAGCAAAACAAAGCACAGGCTTTTGATGAAGTCTTGCATCTCTTCAGACAAGCCAGCATTCTAGAGCTGGGATGATCAGACCACCACAACAGCTTCAGGAGGATCCACAATGTGTTACCAGCCTTAGGCTCACTATACTTAATTTCAAACCAAAAGGAAGCTCTCCCCTCTCAAGCAAAAGGGTGGCAAAGCTGCCCATCTGGTCCAGAAATCTACCTGGCTGGTACTGCCTAATAAGTAGTCAGCGTAAGTGTAAAAAACTGGAATTGAACATTTTTGTCTACCATTCCCATTTCTTACTGTCCTTGTCCCCAAAGGACTGACACTGCTCATGAGCAGTTTCATTCAACAACATAAAAGACCTGGCAAACATCAAAGCCTCTTCCTTAGTCACCATAGGCATGACAGAGGACAAAAGGGCTTCCTGGAAGTCCCTGCCAGGCTAGAGACAGAAACACTGAATGGGACACCCCATTAAAGAATGAATAACAGCAGATTATACACATATGCAGCCTCCTCATCTAAAAGCATCAAGACAAAATTATTAACTCATTTCATGAATTCTTGGAAAGAATTAATTCCAATTACTTGGATATCAAAAGACAGTCAGCTCCTCAATAACAGAACAGCATCTATCAGATGAGCAGACCTGTAACACCCAGGGTCAGAAGTTCACTTCGAGTAAAACTTAAAGCACAGTGGCAGGTGTTTGGCACAGGGCTCTGACTGTGGCAGTACAGACACCCTGCTACTGGGACCCCTCAGTAACCAACCTGCACAGGGAAACAGGAAGAAGTAAAGCCCATCAAGCTGGAAGTGACAAACAATAGGTTTAAAAGACAAGTTACCACATGCAGAGTCCACAGAAGAAAATAAATCTAGGAAACAGAAATAGGCACAGTATCTTAAACTATAACAAAAATGAACAGAAGAGAAGGGGGAAAAAGCCCCCAAAGCAACACAGCACTGCAGTTTCCATCTGTATTGGATAGTTATTGAACCAAGATGGGAAACCTCCATCTTTGTATTCTTACAGTGACTTAACTCCTTGCAGGAGGCTGAGAAATGGGTCCCATGTATGTTTACAAACCTTTGTAGCGAGCTGTGAGTAACTGCACAAGCTGTTTGCTCAATTTTGCCACCACCAACAGCAGTTTTGTGGCAGCACTTCCAACAGCAGGATTGGTGGTAGATGAAAGCTTGTAAACAAGCTCATCCAAAATAGAGTGAAGGGTCGCTTTATCAACTTGAAGGAAGACAGAACTTGAAAAAGAAGAAAGGGAAAAAAAAAGGGGAAGGGTGACAGAAGTGTTAATTAAAAATCATGAGCTTTTTAACAGTGATTATTTTTAGATATGTCAGGCCATATAGCAAGCCAACATGCCCAGCTAGCTGGGCCAGCAACCTGATCCGGGCAGTACTACTGTTTCAATCAACTAATTCCCATTCCCTCAATTTAACCAGTTAAAAAAACCAGCTTTTTTTTTTTTATAATTCTACAGCAAAGTCTAAGGGAAAAAACCCAAAACAATGAAACACAACAATTCTTGTATATGAAGAAGTTTTATTTTACCAAGTGGTAATGAACTGAGTTTAAAATGTATAATTCGTAAAAATAATTATATGAAAACAACTGACCTATTGATCCTCAAAATATTGTGTAAAACAGACATCATTATAATTGCTGTTTCAACATCATCTGTTATTAACAACTGCAGGAAGCGATCATTTTGCAGTACTGCAAAAAAAATCCAAAAACAAGCAAACAAGAAATTACACAATCAGAACCAGACATGAAAATACCATAAAACAAATAAACTTCATTATGGAACACAAGCAAGTAAAACCAGATACTGTTTCTGGAACAAAGTCCCTTGTTTATAATTTTCACACTGAAACTTACTGAAATAAGTAAGCTACTTCAAGATCCAAAAAACATGACGAATCCTGTTTTTTCTGCCTTTGGATATCCCTCAGGGCCTGATGTTGCAATGGAATAAAAGCTTCAAAACCTTTTATGTTACACTAGTACCAGTTTCTTATTACAACAGCAGAATTATCACTGGGGCAACAATATCCAAAAAAGATAAGGACTTCAACCTTGACAGTTTGTTACACCAGGTTATTTAATCCAACTCCACTGATATCATTAAAGCACTATCTTTTTTATCCCAGTGTATCACTGTCTACATATTCAGTAATTTTTCTGACTTTGTGTGTTTTTAATTACACATCTTATGATCTTTATGTTTTTGTTCTATACAAGAAACAAAACCAAATTCTGCTTTTTAAAATCAGTGCGATTAACATTGGTTTAATTGAAAGCTTATTTTTGTCAGAAACGTATAATGAAGTTTGTCAGGTATTTGTAAAGTTTCCTGGCATGGCAACAACTTCAGAAATCTGTTTCCAACTCTAACCACTCCTCAGGGCCAGCAATGTACTCTGGTCAAATTTCTACATATTTTAATCACACACGGGAAAAGATCAATGTCTCTTATTGGGAAAAAAATAAATTTTAAGGGTATAGAATTACAATGGGAAATTACAGGAAGACACTTCTAATGTTTGTCTCTGGAAGACTAGAAGGGGAACTCTTGAATATTTCCCTTTAGTGGATCTTTTCCATTTTAGAAATTGTTGTTGAGCTGAATACTTTAAGGGATTGATTTACCATCTACTCCAATTTAGAAGACTAGGTGGAGATCGGCTTAAGAGTGATTCTGGATACCTGTAGCTGCCACAAATAAATGTTCAGGTGTTTTATAGGTTGACATTTCCCTTACCACACGCTGCTAGTTGAATGTGCCCACCGAACAGCCAGCAGATGGCATCGGTTACTGTTTGGAACCAGTGTAAAAAATCTTGTTTTTCTTTATCCTAAACAAAAGAGAAGTAGGTAAAAACATGTGTATGTATCTTCATTAAGGACTTCAGACTGATGTAGTGGGAAGCTTTGTATGCCTCAGGAATTTGGAGACCAAAACTCCACCAAATTCCCAAATGAGGTCAGTGAAACTGTAGGAACAAGTCATAAAAAATCCCAAGTTGTGAGTTCTTTGAGGTCAGAGGTGAATCAATAAGACCTTAACATACTAAAAAAGTAAAAGCACCCATTTGTGAAAAATTCATAACAAGGAGAGAGAAGTCTTGTTTACTTCTTCAAAAATATTTGATAGCATAGGAGGGATAAGAAGACAAACAATAGCTCAGTAAAAATACATCAGAGATTTAACAGACAAAGTGAGAAATACATTACTTAAGATTAAAGAAGAGGCCAAAAAAAGGTACAAAGTGGCCAAGGACACAGTTAAAATGGAAAAGGTTCCCAAAAAAACTGGTTTGGTGAAGCTTCAGAAGCACCTCATGGTTGGAGATCTGGGAGCAAACACTAAACCACTATTAAGTTGAAATTTGATCCCTTTGCCAAACAGAGGGAGATATTATGGGCCTGCCTGTGATAACACTGGACTGGAAAAAAACACAGAATCAAACACAGAATGGTTGGGATGGAAGGGACCTTAAAGATAATCTAGTTCCAACTCCCTTGCCATGGGCTGGGACACCTTCCACTAGACTAGATTGCTCAGAGCCCCATCCAACCCAGCCCTGGACACTTCCAGGGATTGGGCATCCACAGATTCTCTGGGCAACTTGTTCCAGTGTTTTACCACCCTGACAGTACATAATTTCTTTCCAATATCTAATGTAAATCTCCCTGTTTCAGTGTCACAGCCATCACCCCTTGTCTTGTCACTATATGCCCCTGTAAAAGGTCCCTCTCCTGTAGCCCCTTTAGGTACTGGGAGGTGATGTAAGGTCTCCTCGGGGACTTCTTCATGCTGAACAACCCCCCATCTCTCTCAGCTTCTCTTCACAGAAGAGGTGCTCCAGCATTCTGCCATGACCAGAAGGAATTCAGGTTTTAACATGTGAATGCACACACAGATGCACAGTCTAGAGTCTGTATTCCAGGTGTGAGCCACAGGCCACTGGAAATTTAGAATTTTGGGGCGGGGGGGGACAGCAAAGGAGCTTTTGATAGTACTACACTGATGACAAATGTTGTTATAAAACACATGGCCTGATATCTCCCACGTTATTTGAGCCTCCACAAATCAAACTGTGGAAAGCCTAGTCCCCAGATCCGTGCTGTAAATCCCAGCCATCAGTCAAGGTTTAACTTTGTATTTGGTCCTTACTGAAAAGGAGAGATACAAAATAGCAGTGATAAATTAAGCTGTAATATTATCTGTTCTGTGTTTTGGCAACATGACAGTTTCTGAAAGCTATTTCAGTACTTCCCTTGACTTCAAAGACTTGTACAAAAAGCAAATGAGGGCAGAACAAACTACAAATCCCCACTGGTACAGTGGGATTTCCAAAATTCCACTGAGCAAGCACCAAGTCTGGGTGCCCAGTCACCTCTGAGACCACAAAGTTTAAAAGACAAAGTACTAATTATAATGAAGACTGCATTTGCATTCAAAAGAAATCTTTGCCCACAAGCATGACTCAAGTAGCATGTAGGCTGAGACATAATAAGAAAGTGTGGGGGAAATTACATATTGCGGATAAGACTTGAGTCTCCTGGGATGTCTTTCAGGAAGCTTCCTTCTTAAGCACTAAATGCACTTCTCAAGTATTGGACTAACAGAAAGGATGTTACTGATGCTTTCTGAGAATTGATTGTTTGTGGTGTCTATCAGAATACTTTGTAGGAAAACTTTGACTAAGTGCAAGAAGCCAGTGAGCTAAAAAATGAGATAATATGGGGAAACGGGGATATTAAAAGAAACTGTCAGAATCCATGAGGTTGGTTATTTAAATTACTTGTGGGTTTCATTTGTTGAGCTTTTTTCTTCTGATTCTAGAACTCAGAATGCTTCAGAAGCATGAGGGAACCTAACTGGGCAAACCCTTCTTCTCTGCAAAGAGGAGGGAGAAATGTGAGAAAGTGTTTAAATTTATAAATTCACAAAGTCTGCCTTTAGGATTCCCAATGTGCAAGTTCAGAAGCACTGAGCATTCTTGGAATTTTTTTGCCAATTTTACAGCAGAAATTGTATGGCAAAACAAACTTCAACAAATCTGATTTAAAATCTTAAGACTTCCTAAACCATTTTTTGTAAAGCTGAATAAAAGCAGTGGGAACTGAGTTGTTACAAAGGCCGACCTAATGATATGCAAAGTTAAGACACTGCTGTGACTGGGATGCTGCCTTTTGTAAGGCCTTTTTTCCCCTCTTCTACTGCTCTCATTCTTCAATCCTGTTTATAATTGCAATCCTTCCCTCTACCTTCAAAACTTGTGAAAAGTAGTAGCCAAACTTTCTAAACAGGCCTATGGTAACAAACTGGCTTTGCACAAGTCATGGACCAAACGAGGCCCCATGACAGATTTCAGTTTCAAAGCTCCAAAACGTAAGAGACACTACTGTGATTACTGGAAAATAAATTTTTATAATAGTGTCCCTAGAATAATATCCTACTTATCCAATACGTGACCTTGGAAAGTTTACAGAGGTTCTCTGCTCTTTTTACTGTGAAATTTAAATACCTTGATTGCTCGGATAAGTCGCGCTTGCAAGCGTTTTCCCAAGACCAGCAGGTTGTCTATAGCTGAAGGAAGAAACTTCTTGTAAAATTCCTCAGGATCTTCTTTCATCTCTAGCCCTACACAACAATCAATCAAAGGGAAAAAAAAAAAAAAAAAAAAAAGAAGAAGAAAAAACCATCAACCTGAATAGTCAAAGGCCTGTTTGAACAGCTTTGAATGAATGTCACGTCATCAGAGAAGAAATGCTTCACTGGCATGGGACAATTCACCCCTGAACAACAGCTCACTGCTGTGACTGGCTCCAAGGTGGCTGCTCCAAAGGAGGAGGAATCACTGGCAGGCTGGAGACCATCCTACTACTTATTATGGCGTTTCTCAGTTTAAAACATATCCAAGGCACTTTCTCCTTTGGCTTCAAAGGATCTGTTCAGGCTTGTTCCGTATGCTAGGGAAGGGCTCTGATGGTCATGAAGAAGTAAAAGAAAAAAGGCAAAACAGACAGGCACACAAAAAATTGATAAAGGAAGACTGATCTGAAGGGGGTGCACATCAGGCAATGAAAATATGTATAAAACCCCCTATTACTTATCACAAAACCTTCAGCAAGCCTGTCTACAACTTTTTTCTAGCTGAGGAAGACATGTGGGCTAGAAATCAGTTCCTCAGATCTCAGCTCTTATTTTACTCACCGCAAACACGTCGGTTGTTTCTGGAACACTTTTTACAAGAAACTGCACGTTTTACAACTGGGAAGGTTTTCAATTCTGCACTCGGCACAGATACCAGTGCAACAAAAGAGTCTTCCTTATTTTTAATTAATTTTGCTTTATGACATTTTATCGAGGCTTTGTCAGCTTTTTAGGAATGCACACATGTAAAGCTTTGTTTACCAAGGCCCTTGGAAAGCAAATTCTAGGCATGAAGCTAAGATTCATCCAGTTACAAAAGGACATTTTTACAGCTAGAATAAATTTCAGTATTGTCTGCAAACTGAAATAGTTTACAGGGGATGATTTAAGTATCACACTACTATGGTGATAAATCTTGCATTCTCTTACTGAAATTCCTCACATTAAAAATTCATACTGCAGATATGGCATAAATAAGAGATGGCCGCCTAATTACCTCATGCCTTGGAATTTTGCTCCCTAGTTAAGCCAGAACGACATGCCACTTGGGAAAAATTTAAAATGTATTATTTTTCCTGACATTTAAAATTGAGATTGGATCACTGAGGATTTGAGTTTAAAGTTTTCTTATTTACTAACTATGAGTTAAATTTAACAATGCCATCCTCACAATATCACTACATGGGGTTATCTAATTTATATGAACCCTGACATCGATTATATTTAAAAATGTAAATAGGTATTTAAAATAGCTATATTAAATAGACATTTAAATATAGCCAAGCTAAGCTGTGAGTCAAGCAGGTTGAAGATCTTTGCAAGATGAAATCTAAGCAAACAAACCTTTTAAATAACTATGATTCAAAATTAGCAGTTACTGGATACGACCTGTTGCACTGATGAGTACTTTCCACAAAAAAAAAAGGTAAAGCCAACACAAACCCTGTTCCCACCACACAGTTTACCGAGCTCAGTGACACACAATGAGAATGAATTAAACAGGACCAATTAGGCTATGCCTGACCCCTCCGCTCTTGACTGCTCCCTGCACTTTAACCCTGGCCTTTTCTGAACAACGAGCCTTGTTCTGGATGGGAGCCAATGTATTGCAGCTTGAAAAGAAAAAGAGCAAGATGAAAGGACCGAAAGAAAACTAGAAGAAAACTTCTTAGCTTGTTTTTTTGGTTTTTTTTTTTTTACCTTAGTATCTCTGCTAGCTGGGCAGCAGTGGCCCAACCTCCCCGCAGTCGAGAGTGGTCTTGCCTAAGGACCAGCAAGCAGTACTGAGTAAGACCATAATCATATATATCTTGCTTAATTTTTTTTGATTCTTCGCATCCCAAGGAAGGGCTACTTAAAATTCCTGTGGGAAGAAAGCAGGAGAGAGACAAAGAGGAGGGTGAGATTCTGATGTGCAAGATTTTTTTTTTCTTTTACTAAAACACAAGGAGAGTATATGTACACAGAGCCAGGATTAGAGTAATTGAGAGTGCTAACAACTTTATAAAGTATTTTGTCATCATTTTTTGCTCCTACAGCTACAATCCACTTGTAAGATTATATGACAATTGGGAAGGATAGCTAAACTTAGGTTTCCATTTTCTCTATACACATTTAGTAGCAAAACATACATGACCTGGGATATGGCCCATTTGTATGAATTTCCTGGGCCACATAAAACCACAACCACTGGGAAACATATAGCTTCCTTATAATTACATCCCAATTTAGAACAGGACCTGACTTGTTCCAACCATTCCTAAGAGCAGTGGCTGTGTGGCGGGAGAGAAGGCAGGGGAGTCACACAGGAGCTCACCATTACACTTCTGTGTTAAGATTTAAACACTGAATGCTGAGGACCGCTCTGGCTCTCTGCCCAAAAGCTCTGGGAGAAATGATTTGACCAAGTGTAAGACCCCTGCCCGTATCAGCAGGACAACACATCATCGGGGCCACAACTGAGAGACAGGAAAAACTCCTGTCCATTTGCTCCCCAGCTCCTCCTCCTTATTGTTGCCAAGCCAAACGCCACCCAATGCCACTCTCAGGAAAAGCTGCACTGTCAACCTTACAGAGTCTCAAGCCACGCAAGAAATGTTCAGAAAAACCTTCAGTATTTAAGGAGGCAGAAGAGAGAAGGACTGTCCATAGCTCACCAGCCCATCCTTTTATTTTAGGAAAGGCATTAATTACCCTTTAACTTCAGCAGCAGCAGGGGGATGTCCTGTTCCTCGCTCTCAGTGACCTGAGCAGCCAAGGCCAGGACCTGGGGGTCCGCAGCTGCCATGGGGAGCACTCACAGGCGCACACCACCAGCGATTCCAGCCTCTTTCCTCCCTAACTGTGTCGGTGCTGGCGCGGGATCCTTACGCCACTACCTCCATCCCACCTCCAGCTCCCGCACCACCGTCTGGAAGCCTCGGGCCGCCCGTCTCCCCCTGGGGAAGGAAACAAACATGGAGGGAGCCCCGACCGCGCTGCTTCCCGAGGCCGCGGGCGGCCGGACCGGCTCTGCCGGCAGCGCGGGGCTCCGGCCGGGCGGCCCGAGCGCGGCCGCGCGGGGCGGGCAGCGGGAGCGCCCACACCTCACCCTCGGCACGGGGAGGGGGCGAGAGAGCGAGGGAGACGTGCCCGCTCCCACCGGCGCCACCCGGGAGCCCCCACGAGCCACCCGGGAGCGGCTGCGGCCGTGCCGCGAAGCCCCCGCACCGCGGGGCGCCCTCGGGCGCTCTGAGGGGACCCCCGCGCGCCCCCGGCCCCTCTCACCGCCGCGCGGGGGCTCCCCCACTGCGGGGGGAGAAAGGGGGGAACCGGAGCGCCGGAGCCGCCGTTTCCAACGCAACCGCGCCCCCCCCTCGCGCACAGCTGCGTGGTCGCGGCCGCTCTCCGCCAACCAGCGCTCTCCCCTGAGGGAGGAGGGGTCATTTGCATATCCGCGTGCGGGCCGGCGCGGCCGGCAGCGCCATTAGTGGAAATCTAGAGAGGGGCGCTCCCGCTGTCCAATCCGAGCTCGGGTAGGGCGGGGCTGTGGCGGTGGCGGCCTATGGGAGGCGGCGTGGGCGGGGCCTGCGGGCCCGGCGGTGTGAGGGATGCTCGGTGCGGGCGGCGGCGGCGGCCCCGGGGCCCGCCATGGTGTGAGGCGCCGCCGCGATGAACGGAGCGGTCCCGTCGCTCTACGACCCCAAGGCGCGGGTGCTGAACCTGGGAGAGAGCTTCGAGAAGCAGCCGCGCTGCGCCTTCCACACCGTCCGCTGTGAGTGCTGGGGCAGCCCCTGAGGGGGCCGGGGAGGGGGCCCGGCTGTTTGTCCCCGCAGTGCCCTGAGGGGCAGGGGCGGCCGCAGCGTGGCCTGGCCTTGCCGGCCCGGTGGCTGCCTTCATCCCGTGATTCTGGGGTGCAGCCGGGAGCTGAGCGCCGTGCGGGGCTGGTCCGGGGTTTCGGGATCAGTGCGGTGCGGGTTTCAGTCGGTGCTGGAGCACGAACGGCCATTGTATCGCAGAGCTGCCCCTCGCCACCCTCTGGGCACTGACTTCGTTTTTCATGCCTTTTCCATAGTGTCTCCCTGCGGTTCCGCTGGAAGCCGAGCTGAGCTGAAGCTCTGGCTCTGCCCTCTTCCCTTGCGCCGAGTTTTCAGAAGTTCCGTACAATTCAGCAATCAAAGGTTACAGGCAGGCAGCGTTAATCACGGAGCCAGTGCACCCTCCCTGAGTACATAATTACTATCTAGAGAGGTGTGTGCTCAAAGATTCTGAGGGTAGCTAGGAAACAAATGCTCTCAGGATTATAGTCCTGGTAATTTAGGACTGCTGCTTCTGGTTTTGTTGTCTGGTTATTTATAGACTGATCCCCAAGATTCAGTCCCGCGTGTGTTCGCTGGAGAGTGTCCTGTGTGAGAGAGGGGCAATGTGCTCCTTGTGAGCAAAGGGAACGGCATTTAGGGAGGATTGTCTGTGACTGTGGAAGTGGAGGTGAGGGGGAAAAGCTATAAATGGATTTAAACAAATGCTACAGCTTGAAATTTGCCTTCATTTTAAAGAGGACTAACCACCACATCTGATACCTCCTACCCCTACAGTTTCTTGCTGACTCTTGTAATTTGATGATTTGTTCTGAAATCTGTTTTGAAATCTCTCTTCCTTTCCAACAAATGAGACATAGAAACTGGCACGTTCACCAGTTCTATCAAGAGCACATGCAGAAATATCCTTGGACACCTGACGTTTATGTTAACAAAAAAAAGGAGGACAACAGCTGGTTAGAAGTTAAGATCGGAAGTATCAGTACCTTAATTTTCTCAGGTATTAACAGTCCAGTGGCCGTGTACTAAATAAAGCAAACATTCTCTGATCTGACGAGAAACTTTGCAATTGCTGTACGCTTGTCCCTGTGAGACAACGCGTGGGGGTTTGCCCTACGCGAGGTTAGCTGGGGCTGTTACCTGTGTGTCAGCTCCGAGCCCCTTGCTGCGCGCACGGTCCTGCCCACCGGCTCCTGCAGCCTGGTTTTCCTGCCCGGCTGGTGTGCAGGCTGGAGCCACGCTTCCAGCTGTGGGCTGTGCCGCCTGGCCCGTGGCTGCAGGCCGAGTGCTGGCACTGGGAAGCTCCCCAGCCACGGGAGTGCCGCCGCTGGTGACCAGCAGCGCCAGACGGGGCAGGTTACGAGGCGCGGAGCGTGTGCCGAGCCATGGACGGGGAGCGTGAGCCGCTCTGACGGGTCCCCTCCACGCCTCGATCCGTGTGCTGGGCAGGGCAGCGGCACCCCGGGGGGCGACACTGGCCCTGCATTACCTGGAGCCGCGGGTTCGACCCCACATGCGTTACCACAGGCCTCGCAGAGCCTCTTGTTGCCACCCCGTCTCCCTACATCAGCGCAGGCAGCCTTTTGGCTGCAGCCCTTCCCAATTCATTTGTGGTGGAAATAATACTTTGTAGATAATGGTATGTAACAGAGCTGCCGTGCTGAGGCAGACCTGCTTGTTTTCCATGTCTCACGTTTTTGAAATGGATACCTTCTTTTCTTTAAAACTCATTTTAACCAATACTTTAGATGTTGGAAAAGACAAAGGGAAGTTAATGTTAAATTGGGAAGTAATTTCACTTGTGACAAAAATGACTATACTGAAACTCCAAGTTTTGGTCAGCTTCTGACATACATGTTTTAATAAAGTCAGAAATGGATATTGAGGATTGATATTGTTTGCATTTTCAGTCACTTGTCTACATCTCCCATGTTTGGGATCAACATTTGCAAGAACTATTTACTGATTTTTCTGAAAATAATTATGTGAGGATTTATCCTTTGAAATATGTCACAGCTTGTTCAGCTTCTTTATCCATTAAAACCTAATATCATTTTTCTAATTTTAACCAAAAGGTTTTAACACTTATACTGAATCTTGAGAAAAGCAGCTTGGCTTTGAATTGTACTGACTTATGGAATGATCTGTTCAGGGTAATAGTAGGTGATACACCGGCAAAAAAGGCTTTGACTTAGTAGCCTCCAACTGCAATTAAATTGTGTCTGCATTTATAAGATGCCTGTAAATAATCCAGCTTATTTTTATATTTAGATGACTTTAAGCCTGCATCTATTGATATGTCCTGTGAAGGAGACCTTGAAGTTGGCAAAGGTGAACAGGTGACAATAACACTGCCAAATATTGAGGTGAGTGGGGTGGCTGAGGAGCGGTGGGCCTAAGAGAGTGATTTATTTTGTTGTCATAAGTATATATCCTGAATATGGAAGGGTATAAAGTTTCAGTGCTGTTTCAGAGCTGCCTGTATGATTTTCAGAGTAGAAAAACAATTGCTTAAGGAATGTAAGACTACAGAAGACCCAAAGGTTAAGCAGCTGCACTGCAACTTTAAGTGCATTGGAGACATCGGAAATATGGTGTAGGATGACCCAAAGCGTTGCGTAGTCAGAAAAGCTTCGTGTGTATGTTGGCAGTGCAAGTTTCCCCTTGGTATTTATTGCTCTAGTGCAGTTCTAAAGCAGGAAAGACTGGAAAGGGAAAATTTACTACCTGCCATGCTTTACTGCTCTGCTGATATGGGAACTGAAAGCCCTTTTGGTGAAAGGAGTCCTACAGGGAGTCTGCTCTCCTTGGGAAATAAGCATTTAATCAGTTTCAAACTAAGCTGAGTGAAATCCCATTCCATTCAAATACCAGCTGCTTTTGGACGTGGCTACTGTGAATCTAAGCTAAATTAACCAGTAACATTTTTATAGGCTAGAAATGATTACTTGTAGTGAACTTGCCATCAGTGATGGATTGCTGTTTCTAAGAAGAAAGATTACAGGAGTAACACTTACTGGACTTCTGATTTAATAGGGCTCAACTCCACCAGTGACTGTGTTCAAGGGCTCAAAGAAGCCTTACCTAAAAGAATGTATCTTAATTATCAACCATGACACTGGAGAATGTCGCCTAGAGAAACTTAGCAGCAACATCACTGTGAAAAAGACCAGGTGGGTGATTTACAAGAGAAACAATTGTGCTTTACTCATTGTGAAAATCAATTTGTTAATCGGCCTAAATTCAGATATGTAACTACCCATCACTATTTTTAGCAAAACATAATTTTAGCAAGTACCTGGCCTTGTTCAAAGAAGTGAAAAGCCTGCTCTCTCAGCACACTGACTTCACAGCTTTCGAATCTTGACTGCAAAAGAAATGAGAATTTATTTTTTTGTTAACCAAAACCTGTTACATTATTGAGAGAAATAGTAACTATTTTCTGATGAGTTTGGAGGGAGAAATAAAATCAGTAGTTTGCCTGCTCTCTTCTGACTTGTAAATTAGGAAATAAATAAAAAAAAAGATAAATTCTGTCACAGGCTTCAGTAATTTTAATGACTTGTTTTTCTCATACCAAGATTTTAAATTTTTTTTTCCTGCTGCTGAGTCCATATAAGTAACTTCCAGCAGAATTATTATTAAGTGATCCTGGGCAGCCAGGTATAAAACCAAATCAACTGATAAAGTGTTATAAAGTTATTAGCACTGTATCAAAAAACAAATTTTACCACATCTATAAACAGTATTATGCCAGTATAATAACTTACCTAAGAATCTAATGGTAGTATTTAGTAAGGCATGAGAAATCATTCCCTTGTACCATATCCCCTATATTCTGCCTTTTCCCTTGCATCTTGTCTCTAGCAATTAGAAATCTTTTCCTTTTACACACAGAGCTGAAGGAAGCAGCAAAGTCCAGTCTCGCATCGAGCAGCAACAGCAGCAAATGCGAAATGCAACCAAGGTCCCAAACAACGTTAAAAACTCTCCATCAAAAGAGAAAATGTTTCCGTCTTCTCCTATGGATGATATTGAACGAGGTAAGCTCCGCTGGCACGTGAGTTTCAGAAACTTTGCTCTCATGAGCAATTGGTTTTTAAGAGCCCAGGTTTTTGGTTTTGTGGTGGTTTTTTTTTTGTTGGTTCGGTTTTTGTTTGTTTGTTTTTTAATTTGAGAATAAATACATTAGAAATTGATCATGTAAGCACTTTAATATGGAAATGACCACTCTGGCTCAAGTGGGTAACAAAGCAGCATTTGTAACTTGCTAAGGGAAAAAAACAATGAACCATTAGGGTTAATAATGCCAAGGGTCCCACTGCTCCCCCCTTGTCTGTCTTCCACTGCTACTTTAATCAAGTATGTGGTTGGTTGTATCATGACACTGGAACCAACTGACTCGCTTCTTTTGTTCCTCCTTTTTTTTCTGTACATTTAGCAAACACAGGTTACAGTGCTTTACAACTCAAAATACACGTTAAATTACCAGATAGAACCTTGTGAAAGATGAGACTCCAATGAAAAAGACAGCTAAAACCCTGCATAAATCAACCCTTGAGCAGCGCTATGTACTGTTTTGACTCTGGTTTGGTGTGACACTCATATTTCACTTAATAGGAGGCCTTATTTCCTTTTGGAGGACAGGGATGATGGCAGGTGGTAATTACGTGCTACAGAAATGCTGACAGGTGGCAGTTTCATTGACTGGAACTGACATCTGCCTCCCAAGTTGTTTTGAATTCCTTTAAACAGATTTTTTTAGATGTATCATTATGAAGATGGTTTTTGTTTCCATTTTAGTCTTAAGCTCTGACCAGAACTCTATATTGCAGAACAGTACTTGAATACATCTGTGGCTGCAAAGGGGAAGGAGTATTTAGCTCATGGAATGAAATTATGCTTTTTCTAGGTGTTCTGTTGCTTTGGTGGGAGTGTCGGTGTCAAACCCATGCAGGTCAGCAAAGTGGCTGCCAACATGTATCAAACTCTTGTGTAGTGCCAGTCCAATTTTGAGTACTACTAAAAATGCAGAAAAATTGACAACTAGGAATGATAGGGACCTTTTCAAGTCATCTAGTCCATCCTTCTGTCCTAAAATCAGATTACTGATGTAATTTTTGGCCTGTTCTTAAAGCCTTCCACTGACAGATCCTGTGTAGTCTCTGGCAAGCCGTTCCAGGGCTTTGCTCTTATTACTGCTCAGGTTCTTCCCAATAAATAGTGTGACAGCAAGCCCATTACTACTTTCTTGTTTATCATGCAAGTACAGAACATCTGCTTTTGAGCAGTTCTCCATGGAACTCAGGAGCTCAGAAGCTGCTCTGTCTTTCCCATTGTTTATCCAAAATGATGCTTCACAATTTTTCCTTAGAAGTTGCGTTTTCTAGATCCCCTATTTATTGTCACTTTCCTTTAGCTTTTTTATAAGGATTCCAAAAATCTGCTGTAGTCCCTAAACAGATTTAGTGTTTCAGCTAAGGTTCTAGCAGTGCTGAGTTGAGCAAGGAGGCTGTTTTACAGGCACTATTCATCTTTATACACAAAGACTAAATAGTATCATGTCTAAAGTGTCACAAGACCAAATAGTATCAAGTCATTTCCACAACAGCAGGGCATGGTAGAACGCTGTGTAGAGATCATTGGAACTCACAGACTCTTCAGAAATGTTGCCTACTTAATCATTCTTCATCCCGTGGTTGTGTAACTGTCTATTCCTGCTTAAGTATGCTACCTGGAGCGTGTTACTAACTTTGTTTTCTGGGGTGGGGGAAAGATCCTTCTGCCTTTATCCTCTGTTATCCTCTAGTACATGTACAGTCCTTCCTTCACTGGTTAAAAATACTTAATTTAAATTCTGTCAGCTTAAATTACATCAACATTTAAGGCAGAGGTCTTATTCCTTGGTTTTTGGTATTAGCCAATTCACTTGAAACTTTTCTTATATTAGACACTGCTGAGGAGAAAGTGGAATTAAACACTTAGGACTTGGGGGGTGTCTTTCAGTTAGGTTACAGCTCCAGATGGGTGGTAGATCATGTTCTCTTATACATATCTTCAATAATAGAAGGGAGCTTAGGTGCTTCCATATTTATTTTCTTTCTGTTCCCCTCCTTATGTTTGAGGTGGCCAGTGTGGTCTTCTGTTGTTTCTGTTCTTCCTTGGCATTGGGTTAGTTTATCCCTGTAGCCGTAGCTACACTATTTCCGGTACCATTTTTCCAGAACTCCATTTTCTTTAGACTGGCCTTTGATAAGACTGGCCTAAGTATCTTTCCTTTTGACCAGCCTTTGATAACTCAGAGTTGGAAGGCTTCATGAAAGTTTGTGTTGAAGATGAATCTTTTTTATTTTCCCCTCCCTTCTTCTCTTGATTAAGCTTTGCACTGTCTTGTGCCTTGGTGACTTTTGTCTTCAACCTGTCCTGTACTGGGTAAATGTGAAGTGAGACGAGCCACTCTCCTACTTGCTTTTTGTGTCTGCTCTATCAAAGCTGTTCCTGGAGTATTCCAAGTGCTTGTAAGACCATCTGAACAATTGTCTGGGTAGTTACAATCTTGTGTAGTGATGAACTTCTGTAAACTGCATAACTCCTCAAGTCCTCCATCCACCAGGATTCAGTGCTCTGTTTCAGGCTTCTCTCAGCACTCATATTTTGCACAATTATTACATATACCCTTCTGCAAAGATTAATGCCCTCTGTATGCTGGACTTTGCTTCTGTATGTCAAAAATGCGTACTGTGCAGCATGATCCACACCTCCACATCTCTAACGGGAACAAGGATTTGCTGCAATCTTCCTGATATAAACCGTGGATGGTTCTTTCGGATATTCTTCATGCTTAACTTAATTCCAAGCAAAGTGTCACATGGTCCAAACGAATGTATTGATTGTAATGCTGAACTGCTGGGAGGCATTTTGGGTGCAGCTGCTGACATCTTACAGCTAACTGATCTGTGTGATTGTAACTGCAGTTTTTAGTCAGTGAAAGGCATCTTTGGGGTTGCTGAGGAAAATACAGAAGACTTGCTAGTTGTGGAAATTAAAGGCTATGTGGGAATGCAGTACCCCGTGGAATGTGGGGTTAAGCATTTGGGTTCACAGTCACCCTTGTTCTAATGCTTAGATTGAAAGGGAGAAAATGCCCGAGCTATGAGAGAAGAAAACCACATGACAGGCTGGATGTTGCCTGTGCCCTTTTCTTTGTTCTGGAGAGTTTTGGTGGGTTTGGTTTGGGTTTTGTTCAAGTTGCTGTAGTGTGTTTACCTGATGTCTTTTGATCTTTTTTTCTTTTTTTCTTTATTTTTTCCTTCCTCCTTATATTTCAATTATGATGACTGCTAACTGAGAAACAAATCATCTTGTTTGCAGAGCTAAAAGCAGAAGCCAGTATCATGGACCAGCTGAGTAGCTCTGACAGTTCATCTGACTCTAAAAGTTCTTCATCCTCTTCATCAAGTAGTGAAAATAGTTCTAGTGATTCTGAAGACGAGGAAATGAAGCCCTCTCTTCCTATGTCAATGCCGTATTTGCAGCCCCAGCCCACTGTGTCTGCCATACCACAACAGGCTGTTCCTGACAAAGATGCCAGTCATAACAGATCCCAAGAGAGCAGTGGTCATATGATGAATACACTACGTAAGTACAAAGGCTGTTCTTTTCTTAGTGCACAATTCCAGACATCAAGATTCTGAAAGGAAACCATATTGTTTTTAAGTATGTCTCTGTTATAATTAAAACTGTGGGAAGTGATGCTAGGGTTTGATTGTTCAGCAGCAGGCTGAATTAGGCAGCGGGCTAGAAGGTTCGTGGTCCCCAGAGTTATTAAATTAAAGCTGATTCAGTTGAAAATGTTTCCTAAACTCTTCTGGCTTCCCTCCAGTTCTGTACGTTAGGACTGGAGAACAGTAATTTTGTGTTGAAAATACTTGAACTAACAAGGCACTCCCAAAACATATGCTTATAATTTCTTGGGTAGAACTATCAGAAAGATACTATGGCCGCAGCACTCTGAGTTACAGAAGAGATGATGTATTCTTAGATATGTCAGTTACTATTATTCACGGCAGTGTTCCACTGGACAGCACCATAAAACTGTCCTTTGCATGTAAGGACAGAGGCAATTTGCTTTTAGGTGATATTATCTTATTCCATCCATTCAGGCAACTACAGATTTAATTTGAAGAGTAGCTCTGATGTTCCAGAGTGGTTGCTGCACAGCCTGGAATTGAGTGCTCAGTGTATTCCAAAAATGAGAGTTTTTGGAAAACTCTCACATAAAAAAAAATCCTACTAGGTAGAGAATCTTAAGTTCACTACATAAATAGGAGAAAGACACAGAAGTAAGTATTCACTTACAGTGACTCTTCTGAAATGATTACATTTTTAATTAGGTGCTTAGCTGCTGGCTCTTGGTTTGAAGAGATTCCCATCAACCCTGGTTTGCAGCCTAAGATCTTTAAGGTTTATCATTTATATGTAAGCTTGTTATACTGAAATTTTAGACTCTGGCAGGTCTACTTTTATTTCAGTCCTTGATAACATGAATAGGGTTGGGTGTTGTTTTTTTTTTTTAGTTAGTATTTAAATACTTAAATAACCTGCATAGATATTTAATTATGTACTGCATTAACAGATAAGATCAGACTGAAAAGTCCTGTGACTTCATGTGCAAAGGACTAAATGCTGCTTTCATTTTGCTGTCACTGCAGAGAACAATGTCTTCATGTTTACAATTTGCACAACTTGAGGGTGCCATTTATTTCAACCCTTATTCACAAGTGCAATTTCCCATTCTCCATGCTTTAAATAAAACTGTTAAGAAAACTCTATCCCCAGTGACAGAATCCCAGCTGGCAAAGCTTCCAGTGAGAAATACATTTACAAGTACAGGTGGCCAAGTCCACCAGTTGCAGCAGTCATAGTGAGAAAATGCTGCTTAAAACATGACAACATCAAAACTGTTACAGGGGAAGTTGGTGGCTTGGTGGTGCTTGAGAACCACGTTGACAGGTAGAACCTCTGCCTGTAGCCTCAGGCCTCTGAGCTCACCCAGCTCTTGAGCTTAATGCCATTTTCTTCTGTTATGGCTGTAGATCTGGTACTGCTTAACACGATTCCATCCCAAACTTCCAGTGCAGTTAACACTTACAAGACACTTCAACTAGGTAAAGATCAAAATAGGTAGTTTCTCTAGCTCCCTTGCTGAGGGAATTTGGCAGGGGACCGAAACCTGGAGAAACTAAATGGGTATCACATTGTTCTAGTTTGAGTGGCAAGAGTTCTCAGTTGGGGTTCTGTACAGTCATTTCTTCCATCTCAAATAATGTTCTGCAAAAATAAAATATTGAATCAACAATGTCAGCATAAGCTGTTTGCCTGTCTAATCTTGTTTTAAGGTTTGCCTGCTTATGTCTGTGACTAGTCTTTGTGCACCTCTGTAGAGTCAGGGCCATGCTGGGTAATTGGGGAAGTTTTCCTCTGACTTGCTGTGCACAGGCAGAAGGCTGAGGGAAGGCTTAGAGAGGAGAGTTTCATCTGGCATGTAGAAATTATACAGCTGAGGTTTTGTGGAACTTGGAAAACGGAGGAGGTGGTGTCTAGAGCATGGTAACCAAATATTTCTGCCAGATACACATATCTACCTCTTCAGGAGTCTGGGGATCGAGACTGCCCCCACCCCCAAAATACTGCTGCTTCCCCTTTCTACCCTCAGAAGCTGGTTGTGTAGGCTCAGGATTTGCCCTATAACAAAGTTTGTAAATGGTGGCACTAATTAATCTGTTCTTCATGAATATTTGATCATATGTTGCTTTATGTCTACTTTTTGTTTAAACAAGGGTTATGTTAAACAAAGTAACTTTCCAAAGAAAACCCAGCATAGATGAGCTATTTTGGGGCCTTGTGTTATGTACATAGTATTCAGCACAACTTCACTTCTTTTTATGCTTGGTGCTGGTACAAGCAGCTAGTCAAGAAGTAATTTTCCCTTGTATTAGTTTGGTGTGACCACTAAGATCTGTGAAACACGGATCACTCCTATGAGCTTCCCTGTCCCCTACAACTAGTAAGAATTCAGTTGAATATACAATATTCACCAATTTAAAAGTATAGGAAATGTTGTCATTTGCAGTGCAATCTATTTCCCCAATTAATATTGCTAATAAGCAACCGGCACTGTGCAAACTGAATTCAACTGGTTTTCCCCTTTTCACTGCTGCCCCATAAGCACAACAGAGTTTCTTCAGAGTCCTCATTAAATGAGCTTTCTATCTTTGCACCAAATCCATCTGAAATCTGCCAACTCTAGACTGGGTTATTTTGCCATCTCTCTGAAGGTGTTTTTTGGAGGTAGGGTTATAAAAACGGGGCAGAAACTTTACCCTGAAGTAAATCCTAACATATTATTTCTGCCTCTGGAACTTGGAGTTCTTGCTTTCCCATCTGCTGGTTTTCACAAGCACTGATATTTTTGGCTGGTGTTACAGGGTTTGTGTAATTTCTATTAACTATGTTGAAATAACTTTTGAAGGCTGCAGAAACACTATTTGGAAGGTTATCATCTTGTTCACACTCCCTGTCCTCTCCTAAAGTAGGTAGTGCATAACAAGGCTGGGATTTCTAAGAATACACTGTAATTCTCCTTTGAGTGATATATACATGAGTTTAATTTACCAATACCATTCTCTATCTTGAAGTACTATTTTCCAGGATATTATATTGTTCTGAATAGTTATTGACAAATAACTTGATTTTGTTCTTTCTAAATTGATTTTTAAAATTTATCTTAAAATTATACAGCTGTAAATTTTGTCTATATAGAGAGTTGGAAACAGAAGAATTATCTACAGTAGTACTTTAAAGATTGCTGGAAACAGCCATCTTCACTATTCTTTTCTTATATAAAGTGTTTTTGTTTTGTTGCAGAGAAACATGTACCACTTTCTAAGCTTTAGTGATGACATAGTGGAAAACAAAGGAAGGCTAAATGCAGCCATGTTAAAGACTCCAGTGTTCTGGCAGAAATGATATGCCTGAGAACAAAAGATCCAATCTGAGTGTCTTGTGGGGTTTACCCCCTTGAGGTTACCTTTTCACCCATCTGCAAAAGGGATCTGTGGAGGGTGCTGCAGCTGAGGAAAGGGCAAGTGAAAACAGTGTGCCAACTCAGTTTTCTCAGTTTGAGTGATTTTTGCTTTGCTTTTTAGGCCATTTCTGCATAACCTGAGATTAATTCCTTTTTTTTTTTTCTCCTTTCTTCTTTTGTAATGGTTGTTTGGCAAGGGAGGTGTGAGTAAAAGCATACTAGTTGGCACAGACTCTTAAAAACGTGTGGGAAGTTGCTAGATACGATGTAGATTGTGTAGAGCATGCTAGTGTATCTTTTGTGAGTTATCTGTCATCCTGGGAAGATTCCCTCTTTTCCACCCCCGAGCTTATGGACATCCATGGCAAGCACAACATAGTCTTTCTTCTTACTTCCTCATTTTGAAAAATACATATATATGTAGCCACCAAATTAAAGTGCTGTGTAAAATTCTTTTGATGTTTTGTTTCTTCACTTGTTCCAAAACCAGTTTGAAATAGTAGGTCACTGATACATCTTTAAATGGTATGTCAGAGAGCTTCTTGATTGAGACACCACTCTGTTTTCAAGCACAGCTGAGTAGCATTCAGATGTGTTTCAAAAAAACCCAACAACTTGTTTTTCACAAAACTGCATTCACCAGCAGTTTTCCCACTTATGAAGCACGAAAATGTGGGTGGCAGAGATAGCTAGGTGTTGTCTTTTGTGATCTGGTGATATTAAATAAATGCACTTGTGCAAATAAGCTAATGGCTTCCTTGCCAAGATTTTAAAATTGTGGAAAAGGGATCTCTCTGAAGTACTCTCACTGGGGAATTTGGTTCTACACCTATTTATTCTCTTACCATAGTTTGGGTTAGAAGGAACCTTTACAGGTTGTCTGGTCCAGTGTCCGTGACCTGTTTAGTATTAGCTTGTGTAAGCTTTTTTAATTGGGAAAGGGAATGTCTTGAAAGAAGAAAATTATTTCCTTGAAAATGACTAATACAATGACTCTCTCTTCTAGGAAATGACTTGCAGCTGAGTGAATCTGGAAGCGATAGTGATGACTGAACAACTTTCTGGCCTTAAATGTATCACCTTTTTTTGCTAAATATGTCTTAGCGTCTGTTTTGCACTAAGATTAGATTACCAGAGACTGGAATGAATGTCCTCAATTTTGATAATAGACATCCTAATTTTCTACTGATACATCATGTCTATGATAGAGCAGCATTGATATCCTGTCAGTGCTATGGTTATGTGTTTATCTTTCAAATTACTGTATTTACAGTAAAATTGTGTATGATCTGATTTTGATTATTTTTGCCTCAGCCACCTGTTTTACTTGAAACTGATTTGTAACAGCTAGTTACTTTATATAAATAGCTATGGAATGGAGAAATTTCTGATATTTATGGAGGCAAGTTTCCTTCCTATCCTTTAAATGCTGATCTGACAACTTTGACTTGGAGGGACCGAAAGGGAGAACAACTAAATGAGGTCTGCTGTGTCAGCTACACTTTTTGTTCAGTTCACAGTTCATACCTTTAAGGAAACTGCTGAATAATGTGGTCCACTAGTGCAGTTACAGTTTACAATTGTTCAACACATTGCTGAATTCTTAATTTCATTGTATTATGGGACTTTATACTTCTGAGCCTCAAGATTCCTAAAGGAACTTGTCTATTCTCTGCCTTTTTTATGTAACTTGAATAGGCTGGTCTTTTTACAACCTTTTTGTATCTAAATTTAGGTAACTGCAGAGACAGCAATGAATTTCCTTCATTTGATTCTGTAACGGAAATCAGAAAATTTCTTTGTAAAAGTATAAAAGTAATTTAATAAAGCAAATATTTATCATTTTCATGTGTCAGATTCTGTTTTTACTGGTTAAGAACTCCACTTTCTACCTAAAGTAGTCATGCCAGTAAAGAGGTCAGGCAAAGAAATAAAGCAGTGAAATGGTAGCTAATACGAACTCCCCACCCTGTCTGCAAGACCCAAGTGTTTGTTGCTTTTGCTACACTGAGATGAGCTTGGTAAGAGCTCACCAAAAGTTTATGGTGGTGCAAGTGTGCTGATGAATGCTTGTTACAGATTACATACAAGTGCCAGTGGGAAGTGATACTGTATTAGAAAAGGTCTTATTTTTCCCTCATTTGAAATTATACTTCAAGACCTGAAGAACTGTGTGTCAGAGTCCAAGTTTCATCCTGTAATTTACTATTGAAGAGTTTTGTAACTAACAGTAGGAAATGTCTGTAGGGTGAGTTCTGAAGGGATAAATCTGTTCAGTCTTGCACAGAAGTCTCCTTTGCTGGCTTGCAGTGACTGGGTCACAGCTCTGTGTCTAAACTGAGAGGATTGAATCCCATATGTAAGCCTGAATGCGCAGACATGAAAAAAATGCACACTCAGGAAATGTATACAATAGATGGTACTAGACCAGCTTATTCTCTGAACTGTGCTCTGAGTATCAGCCCAGGGAAATAAATGAAATGAAATATGGGAAATTAAATATGGGAAATGAAATGAAATACAAGAAATGCTGCTTTCCAATGCTTCCATACCTTATGCTCTGTACCCCAGACTATGGTGCTGGTCCATGCTCTGCAGCAGGTCACAGCTTGCTGGTCTTTTGGCTTCCTAAAGTTGGCATCATAAGAAGCAAAACATTCTTGTGCTTATGCTCAAAGGATAAAGCTCGAGTTAATAGCCATGGGTGAACAGGTCTTTGAGGAGAAAAGGGCTAATGCACAATCTTGAGGAAGGCAGCTGTGAAATAACTCCTGTAAGAGAAAGTGTCTTGAGCATTTTGATGGATCATACTGTTGGTGTGGGAACTCCAACAGAGCACCTGTGCTGCTGATAAGGTCTGCCAGGGTGATGTGAGGAGCCCAGATATTGCAGGTACCCTTAGCACTAAGGAGCAGCCCTGTGTGCTAAATAAAGGGAAACATGATAATGCAGTGTCCTGAGCCCTCTTTTTGCCTTAGCCCTGACCCCAGTGGTTCATTTGCATCAAAGCCTTGCCTTAGGTAAATGCTAAATTCTAATTCCAGCCAAAATGCTGATTTTTTTTTTAATAACTGTGTTCAGGGTGTATGGGAGTGAGCAGATGTGTGGAATGAGGTCTAAATCATGCAGTGTGTGTGTACACATGGATTATAATCACTCTTCTAGCAATATAAGCTGAGTGCAATCTACCTGTGTCTGTGGGTAACTGGACTCACATGGATACAGGTGCTTAAATATAGCTCTGGAAGTAAATCAGATTTCCAGGTTCCTGGGTCTCAGGACTGTAACTAAGCCTGTGCTATCTTTAGGAATTGATCTTTGGGTTGAAAGATTTCTAGGATGGGAAGAGTGTTGTCTAAGTTTTTGTATAGTATGTAGTATAAGTGGTTAGTGGCCAGTCAGGCCCTACTCAATGTAAATAATTGTGTGATCTAGATGGATATATTTTGTCAAATGCACTGTTGTGGTAATTCAGGAAAGGTTCCCTTTAAATATCATGACAGGAGATAAGATTCTGTAGCAGGGTTCTTGGGGAGATAAGAGGAAAAAGATAACATATAAATGTATGAAGGAAAAAAGTTCTGCCTGCCATTTCCAGCCTAAGTGTGTGATCTGACCCCCCTTATCCATGTACCTGTTGAATCTTGGCAGGTGATCTAAAGAGCTTGCTTGGCTGGTTGTCATAGGGGTTGGCCAGGGTCTCATCTGTGACTTTCTGGGGGCAATTCCTCCCCTAAGGTTTGGGCTGTGTGCCCTGAGCAGTGCCAAGCCCTCGTATCTCCTACTGCAGGTTGTTCCCAAATGGCAGGAGTGAGAAGGGAGTTGCACTGAGATTTAAAAGGAATTTTCTTTTTTGGACCCCGATTTGAAAATTCTAATCTCCCTCAAAAACAGTTTTATTCATGTGATCTCAATTTAACTAGAAAGTAATAAAATCAGCAACTGCTGTAAGTTCCATGACCACTGTTCCTACAACCTCTGAATACCTCTTTCAAGATAATTTGAAGTATATCTGGCTCTATCTTGTTGCTTTCAGTTATTTTGTCTTTACATCCAGAGATTTAAAGCATATGTGTGTGTGTGTATCTCTAAGCAGCAGATATATTTGAAGAATATTTTTTATTGTAACATTATATAATTTACTATGACATTATAATTAAGCTGTTGTGTATACTTTGGATTTGTGGAACAGCTGCTTATCACTTACATTGAAAAATCAAAAATACCTTTCAAATGCAGCTGAAAACTTCAGAATTTTTTAGTCTTCTGACTACTGCAGTGCTAAGGACCACTGCAGCCACAGCTCACCAGAGCCCTTCTCTCTGCATGGCACCTGGTATATGGATAGTTTCTTTGGTAACTATTTCTCCACAGTTGCTGTAGTTAGCCCCTGTTAAGTCCTGAAAGGTGAGTATCTGTGCTTACCAATTGGACCTACCTTGCCTGGCAGCTTCCAATTTTTGTAAGAACTCTGTCCCACTCTTATTTTTCATGCACCTTGCCCTGGGGCATGTGGAGAGGCTGAGGTGATCTCTTCAGGACAGCCCTGGCACCACTATATTCCATGACTAACACTGGCACTGCCATTTACTTGGGGTTTTCTTTCTATCAGTAATTCCCTCTTGAGATCCTTGCCCCTAATGCTGTAATGTGTGTTTAGGAAGGTCTAGTTTATAACCACCAAACTTGATATAATGTCCAGATAAGTAATAATCTTAATTCCCATGTAATCATTCAAAATTATTTTGATACCTAGGCATGGATTACTGAAAACATGCTCATCAAAATCATGATATCAGCATCAGCTGGAGCACAGCTCACTGTGAGTTTGTTGTCAAGGCACCTGACATGATCACCTTTATTGCGTGGACTTTGTTCTTCATTTTGGAGGAAGGCAGGAGATAACTGTTTTTCAGATTAAAGGACTTTAGTAAGTCACTTCCATGCCAACAGACAGTGAATCACCTTGAGAAGAGAGCCATGGTATTTCTAAGAAGAGTTATTTGCTGGGTCTTCCTTGACTGATTTCTGGGGAACCAAATATGAACAGATAATCTCAGATAATTGTTTGATTTGGTACTCGAGATCTTGGTCCACAAAAATTGTATAATTTCTGGCCAACACTTTTTATTTTCCTCAGAATTTCTACAGGAAGGTTTCTGAGCACAGCCAAGCAGATTGTTGAATCTGTAAACAGAATACCTAAGATGGACAGAAATTAAGAACTTCAGAGGAAGAAAGAGAAGATAACTTGGCTCATGACGGTTCCTAGGCTGAATGCCTGCAGTACAGGTGCATTTCTCCTCTCACCTCTTTCTGAGGTCATTCAGCTAACCTCATAAGATGCTGAGGACAGTCTTAAGTAGATAGGGAGTTCAGACCAGCTTTTTGAGGACATGTAAAAAGAAGAATGAGGATAAAGAGTTTTGAATATCGTTAAAATATATATTCCTGCTGCTTTGAGGAAGGTAGGGGAAATGTGATAAGAAGGTGAAGATATACTGAAATTAGGTTGAAAAAAAAGTGTGAAATGATAATGTCTTTCACGGTTTAGACCTCAAACAGGATAGGAGTAGTCATCCACATCCGAGGGAGGATAGAAAGACCCATGTGTCTCAGCTATTACTCTGCCCAGTTCAATGAAACTGCAGCAACAGCTTCTCCTGGTTGTTAACTGGTTAGCAATAGTATCCCAAGGCAGCAGCTCCCTGCTTATCAGCTCTATGCACAGGAGTGGGCTGAAGTAGTGGAAATCTCTAAAGAATCTTTTACTGTGGGTTTTCTTTCCCCACTTGCAGACTCTCATGTCGGAGAAACGCTCCTGAAGGGCAGACTCAGAGCTTAAGGTTTGTGTCAGCAGAGAGAACTACTCAGCTCTTAAGCAGAGATACCAACTTCATACAGGGTGTTTGTATAGGCAAGGCCACATCTGCTGGGAACAGCGAGGGCTCGGGCTCCAGTTGTTTCTGCGGTTTTCTGAATCCATAGAAGAAATGAGTGTGTTCTCAGATTTTCCTTCTCTGAAAAGCAAATCCCTCTGCTGTGGTGAGGAAGGAATCGGGGTTAGAGGCAAAGATGAAGGAGCCTTTCATTCAACAGAGAAGGCTTTGTTGATGTACAACACATACCTGGTGAGTTAGCTGCTGAGACCTCTCTTGACTCGCTTTGAACAGAGGCCCTTGTTACAGAACCTGTTCTCCATCTCTCATCTCCCATGTGCTGTGCAGCTTGGCTTGTTCTCATAACTGCTTACGCATGACAGAGGATTATTTGCTCCATCTAAGAGATGAGGCCTTCTTCATGCTGTTATTTAAAGTTTAAAGAAAAGTGGAGTGTCTTAAAAAGGTAATTAAAGAAGACCCAACAGCAACCCAAACTCTTCTTTAATATCTTTAGTTTCACTTCCACATGCTGTGTGTCTTGTTCTACCAGTTTCAATGCTCTTGCAAAACAGTTGCACAATGACTTCCTTTTAGAAACCAGCAAAATTAAACTTGAGCTCACCTAATTGGATATACCTTTTCTAAGATCCTCAATGTACTGGGTTTCCAATAAGCTCTGCAGCCCCCACTTTCTCCTGTGCCTTTTCATTGCCACGACTTTCACAATAAATACTCAGGGACATCCTCATATGCAGCTCCCAGAGACAGGGGAGCTTGTTGCAGCCTGAAATACCAGCTCATCCATTAACCAATTTCCTTCTTATGCATTGACAATTTATGAAAAGATCTGTTCTTTCACCAGAGTTTTGGTCCAAGTCTTTACAGCAGTATTAAAAATCTCCCACTACTAAGTGTTCATAAAAACTAAGGCTGTTTTAAAGGGCAGTGTCTGATTGAAATTCCCCCTTCAAATAAAAACACGTTTGTGCCAGTTTCTGATTTTTCTGGAGTTACAACAGCACAACAGAGGCAGCACAAGGTAAAGGGCTCATCTGAGCACCAGGATCAGACAAACTATTTTGGAATTACTTGTCCTTCAGCGACTCTGCAGGAAATGTTTATGTGCTTTATGATCCTCTCCCACCACAGTGTGGAATAACTTCCACTCCCATCTGCACGAAGACCTGTGAGAGTTACCAGTAGAAACATTTAGCTAAGATTTCATAAATGCTTTTTTTAATAAATGCTGGTCATTAAAAAGGTTTGCCAAATGTGACCTGAAGGTACATGGGGAAAACTCCACGCAGATCAGCAGCTACATTTGTCTTGTCCCCTTATTTGAGATCCTTCTCCCCTTACAAGCTGGACTTTGTCTGGTAACCTTCACCAGGACATGGTGTTTGTCAAGGGTACTGATGATCAGTGGCTGTGGCTGTGTTTAACTGAGGATGCAAGACCGTTAAGCTATTTAAGAAGTTCTTGTCACAATGACTACATTTTAGAAAGTACCACCTGGAAGGAGCATTCTGAGCTTAGTGGGGACTTTTTATCCCCATTAATTTGTAAAACCAAATGACTACTTGAAGCTTAGAACCCATCCCTACCTTTGTACTTTCCATTTGACTCCCTCCTGATGATGAAACAACAGCTACTCACAGGTGAATAACTGAGGGCCCCAAGAGAGAAACTAGTTAAAATTTTAATAATGTCTCGGCTATATTTATAATTCTGTAGAGATGAGTTGAGATGAGCAAGCCAAAGAATCTGCCGTGTTACATCAGAGCCTTTGATCCAAATGACCTCCATTGTGGAAACAGTAAGTGCTTATGCTGCACAAATCGCCCTAAACCTAACGAAAATACATGAGATTGCCTGTGCACTACTGGAGAAGGACTGCTGTCAGGTAACTTCAGCAGCTGTTAATTGGGAGCAGCTCTGTGATGGGAGATTGGCAAACAGCCAGTGTCCATGGGATGTGGCAAAGGTGCTGGTGGATTGATCTGATGCTTTCTGGGACCTTGACAGCAACACCCAGGCAGGTGCATTTGTTGCTGGAAGTGCAGAGGCTGCAAACTGCTCCCTGCTGCGTGGTAGCTGTGAGTCTCCTGGGTCTTATCAGCAGCTCACACCACACAGAGACCTCCTGCCTGATAGAGAAGCTCAGCTGTGAGAAGCTGCCTCACAGCTGTGTTTCCTTCACCTTGTCTTCTTTGACAAGGAGGAGGGGCTGTACAAATGGTAACTTTTTTTTCTAAGCTAAAGGAAAGCTCTAATTTCAACCTTGCTTGCCTTGGCACTTCTCACACCTTTCCAGTTTACAGGGATGCTGGCAGGGTGCTCATCAGGGAGGAAAATATTTTGGTCATCCCACAATAAGGTGAGGTGACTGTTCCAGGTAGCACAGTGACTCAGCAGCAGATCTCCTCACTGATGGACTCTGCTCAGGTGACAAAGCCACACAATTAACACCCAGCCAGCTTGCTGTGCTACTACAACGTTCCCAGACTGCCACAAATACAATTCCAGTGAAATCAGGTCACTTGTCCTCACAAATTTCTTTTCCTCTATGCTAGCATGAGCTTCCCTCCTCTCTTCTTATGCAAGAAGGGCATTTATGTCATGACTCTCTCACTCTACTCTTCATATAGCTACCCTGTATTGTTCCAGTTGATGCAAGAGTATTTTACATCATGGTTGTCTCTTCTGACAAAAGAATGAGGCTCAGTCTTCCTACAAAGGTGCCAGTTTCAAAGCATAAAGAACATCTCAGAAGGGAGGCAAGCCTTGGGAACCACACCAGGTAGCCCTTTTCCCTCTGGGTCTGAATTAGTCACACATCCCAGCTCTCAGTCCTGTCAGGACATAACCCCCCCAGCTGCATGGTCTCTCAGCCTGCAGCACTATAGTCCATGAGGAAAGAAAAATCATAAAGTGTGAATGTTTGAGTCACAAACAAAGGGTGGGTGAGTAGGATTAGGTGAGGCTGTGCTGACTAACCCACCCCAGCAACAGGCAAGTATTGTTCCCAATTTGTCCTGAAGGAAAGAGATCTGGCTATGCTGAAGCTCAAGCTGGTGCTGGAAGGTGCTGCTGGTGCAGAAATATCTTAACTCTGAACCTGGGCCACCCTGCCAAAATGACATTCCAGGTCTGGGTTTGGCTGGATTTACACAGAGACATCACAAAATCGACGATAAAAAGCAAACCAGGGATATATCATTGCTGCTGTTGCATCTGACAAAGGAGTGTCAAATCCCTTGAGGCAGAAACAATTTATATGTGGCCCAAAATGACTCATTAGGAGCTGTTTCAAACAATTGGTGTCTTTGTATTGAAAAAGCTCGTCCTGATGAATTTGGCAAGGACACAATTTCGGATTACTTTACAGTCTGCTTTGTAAAGCTGCACGCAGGGTTAATGACAGTTTAGTATTAATTGTGTATCTCTGGCAATTTGCAGGGAGACATTTGTCTGACTAGAATCTTGTTCCTGCTTTTAACATTTCTAGTTCTTGAACAACAAAACAACTGGAAATTAGAGTGCTGCTTTCTCAAATGACTTTATCTGGGCTTTCAGGGTATGATACAATTAAGTATTTAATTGTGAGGCCCTGTATGGACAGCATAAAATTTATGCATCCCCAGACACGGTGCAGCCTCCCTCAGACTAGAGTGTGATGGCTGTTTGCTAGCGACCAGCAGTGCCAAAATAACTCTTTGGAGAGGCAGGCTTACAGCTGGCTGACGCTGGGCTGGGCAGAAACGAGATGGTCAGGGTGCCTTTAGCAGTAAAGCAGCTTACCTGTTCAGTCACGCTGACAAGCAGATGCAGAAATACAAAAGTGTAGCTTCTTATCACAAGCAACATGTGTGAGCGGGGTCTGAGACCTGGCTGCTTTGAATTTCCAGGAATTAGCTGGTAATGCTTTAGCTGTGTTAAGATAAAACCCTGTGTCTGCAAGGCCTGCTGTTCACTCTCCTTTGTGTGTGTGTGTGTGTGCTGAGATACAGCCAGCTCTGAAGAAAGAGCATTTGGTGCTGTAGATTCTGGTCTCAGCTTCAGCAAGATAAAGACAACTGTTACTCAGGAATTGTTCAGTGAAGGGCACTTGTTCAGTGCAAGGGAGAAATGGTTGATAAACTTCATTTTTCATTTATAATGGCTTTAAATGCCTTAGAGTAGTAACAAGGATTCTAAATTCTGACCATTATTTAAATTAATTGTAAAATTCTAACTGACTAAAATGACAGCTTGAATTTACAAATATCCAAGTGGCATTCTTCAGGGCATGGAAAAGTAATTTCCAGGAGGAATATATAAATGCACAATGATATCCACAGTCCCTGTTCTCAGCTTATTTCAAATGACTGGTATGGTCTCATTGGTCTTTCTGCACTTCACTCTTCTAATAATTAGCAGCAGCACCATTCATCCCTGTGCACTAGCACAACCAGGCTATCAGTGGGAAGAGAGTAAAGGCTCCAGGAGCATCCTCTCTTCCAGAGGTTTTGGTGCATAGACATGGCTGGGCTAGAGCTGCTCCCCAGCAAAAAGGAAGCTTAAATTTAAGTCAGATTTTTTTTTTAACTGCAATTATACATCCCAGCTGGTAAAAGTGCTTGTATTTCATGTGCTTGCAGGTTTCCAAAAGTCTAAACTTGGCATCCCAAATAGTTCAACCTATTTGACCAGACTGACCCCAACTCCAGTTTGTACCCTCTCTGAGCAAACCTTTGTTTAATTTTCAGTTCCTGCAGATACACACAGTTTTCCAGGAGCTTGTCTTTCCCCAGGGAGCTATATTTGGATACTGGTGAAGTATATATACAAATTTCCTCAGAACTGGTGTTTCAGCACACGGCACTGGGGAATTTGTATGTGAGACAGGAGATGGTGCTGTGTTTGGGAATGGTTTCATTCCCTGGACTCCTGGTTTGCAAAAAAATCTAAAGCAATTTGGTTTGGGGCCTCTTCCCACAATGTCCTTAAATCTGTTATTTTTACATGCCTAATGCTTTTCTTCTTGTGCAACCACAATTTGCCAAGGAAGGCAGACCATTTTTTCACAACCTCAGACTGCGACTGAAGAGAGTCCCTGAGGCTTTAGATGGGAACCAGCACCATGAGAGTTGGTGTTGGTATTGATTAAGACTCACAGAGTTCAGAGGCCTTCCCACAGTTATTCCATGGAAGACTTCAGAGCGGGACCTTTTACTAATGGGTTTCTTAATGATTTCCTGGGTTCCACCAGATCCTCTAACCAAGACACTGAGAACTGGGCACCTAGAAGAGGATTGCTAGCAGGGACAGAAAAAAGAAAGACAGAGTAGAGTTTTCTGAAACATGTTTTCCCCAAGGGAACTCTGACAACAGTTGTACAAACACTCAGATGGCAGCTGCCTGTGGCCTGTGGGCTCAGATTTCTGCCAGGTCCCACACAACCATGACCATAAGCTTTGCTACCCTGCTTCTCCCCAGCTCCTACTCAAGGACCTCCCTCTGCTTTGGTCATCCAGGGGGGATAATATGCCTTGGCAACCAGGGCCAGGTGCCAGACTCAGGAGTTGCCCAAACTGTTGTTGTATTTGAAGAATACGGTGTTTGGGATCTCTGACTCTTGATGCTTCAATCATCTTGTGATGTTGTTTGCCACTGCTGAGAAATCAGATTTTGCTATTGATTTATATGTGTATATCTACTTATGGGTGAGATGAGAGTAACTCCTGAAGGGAACTACTTCTTTCCTCAGTTCCACCAAAGACTACCATGTGTCTAAGAATCATCTTCCCAACAGCAGCCCTGAAAGAAAAACATTTCCAAAACAACAATCATGTAAAAAACCCCAACTTTAGTCTGGAGAACAGGAGGCTTGGGAGAGACCTTATCACTTTCTACAAACTACCTGAAGGGAGGCTGTACTGAGGTGAGGGTTGGTCTGTTCTCCAAGGAAAGAAGTGACAGGATGAGAGGAAATAGCCTTAAGCTGTGCTAAAGGACGTTTAGACTGGGAAAAATGTCTTCACTGAAAGAGTGGTCAGGCATTGGAAAAGGCTGCCCAGGAAAGTGGTGGAATCACCATCCCTGGAAGTGTTTAAAAGGCATGTGGATGTGGCACTTTGGGACATGATTTAGTGGTGAACACGGCGGTGCTGGGTTAACAGTTGGACTTAATGATCTTGAGAATCCAACTTAGGTTCTGATTCTGTGATTTTACGCTGCATTTTCGTTGCTTGTCAGTGGCAAATTTCTCCTGCGATTCCTCGGGTCTGTCGCAAGCACCCAGTCCCACCATCACGTCACACCTTCCCGACAGAATTCCTGCCGCAGCCTGAGAGCATCGGGTCGGCACCGGAGCTCTTTGGCAATCGCCCAGCGGCCATTTAAAGGTTTGAGTGTAGTGACGGCTGAGGAGAGCGGCGGGAGAGCGCGACACTGCTCAAAGATAAACATCCTCCTGGCCGCAGGTCCAGGCACCTGCTGGGGCTCTGGGCCGCTCCGGCTGGTGCTGCAAAGATTGTTCTGAGGCAGCAAATGTCCACGTCCCCGTACCCTGCTTAACCCTGACCGCTGCGGGCTGCCACGACAAAACCTGGCGTTTCCCTCCCGTTCATTCCCGTCCCCCGAACCCTGTGTCCCCGTGGCAGGGGAGCCCTGGGCTGGCCGTTCCCGCTCCCGGAGCCCCGGGACAGGGCGGTTTGCTCCACCGTGTCTCGGTGCCCCTCAGGCGCGGCGCCCTCAGCCCCGGCCCCGCCGGCGGCAGGCCGGCCATGGTCGAGGAGCCGGCGCCACCTCCTGGGCACGGCTGAGGGGCAGAGCCGGGCGGGGGAACACCCGCTCCGGGGCTGGCAGGGAGCGTTCGAGCACAGTCGGTGCCGCGGGCAGAGCCCCGGTGAAAACGGGGCCCAGGAGCAGCCGAGGGTACAGCCAGGTTCCCTCAGTGTGGGAACCCTCCGGGCTGCCAGCAGGCAGCTGCTGGCACAGGAGAGGCGGGCGCTCAGGAAAGCCCTCGGTGTGCCGTGCTTTGGATCTGTGCTGCCCTGCCTTTCCTCAGTTGGTACTGCGGGCTTTTATCCCTTCCAGATGCTTTGCCAGCACTGCAGGCTGATGCCGGCGCTGCGAGACGAGGCCCCGCACGGGGCAGTGTGTGGTGCCTGTGGCCTTGGGACTCTTTGGACTTGTCCAGCAGAATGCTACTCATGAGAAAACAGGGAAGAACAGGTATCAATCTCATTTGTGTCAGTAAGCCACAGGAAGGGTGCTTTTCCTGGGCGAAGGTGGTGGGACCCGTCCTGTGTTGGTGCCCTGTTAGACACACGTTCTGAGGGCTGGGCAGGTACCTGGACACCGCTCCGAGCGTGAGAGCAGGCAGTGCCACCTACTCTAACTCTGCTACCTATTTCCAGGCAGGATTTGACTTGCATTCAGGCAGGTCAGAGCTTGGGTCTGGTGGACCTGAGCCTGCCTATGCAGTGTGCCCAGAATCTGGGGAGGTGTTCAATAGAGATCTTGTTATTTGCACTTAAGAGCCTCCCAAATTCAGTGCTTCCCAAGCATAACACTCAGTCATCGCTAAGCATTGACTGAAGGTGGAATTCTCGGGAACAGGATTTAGCAATCATGCTGAGATTTCACAGAACTGTACGAGTTAGAAGGAGGCAAGGTGTACTGCATTCTTGTTCCCTCAGTTCATGCAGGGTCAGCCTCAACAGTTTTTCATGTTTTTCATCTGATGGATCAAAAAGGAATCACATCTATACATCCTTGCCCTGATTGCTGCTATCCTGCATGGAAGGAGACAGTCGGCATCGAGTGAGGTATTGAGTGAGGCAACAAAGTAACCAGTGAGAAATGGGAGATTTGCACCAATTAATTGCATTTCTTGGCTAATATACAGCAACGAAGAAAATCTGGCCTGGTTAAACTGAGGGTCTGCTGCTGTGGGAATGCAGAGGGAATTCCACAGAGTCACGGAATTACAGAATATGCTGAGTTGGAAGGGACTCACAAGGATCGTCAAGTCCAACTCTTAGCCCTGCACAGGACCATCCCCAAGAGTCACAATGGGTGCCTGAGAGTATCATCCAAACGCCTCTTGAACTCTATCAGGCCTGGTGCTGTGACCCTGGGGAGCCTGTTCCAGTGTCCAACCACCCTCTGGGTGACGAACCTTTTCCTAAGATCCAACCCAAAAGTCCCCTGACACAACTTCAGGCCATTCCCTTGGGTTCTGCCACTGGTCACCACAGAGAAGAGATCAGTGCCTGCCCCTCCTCTTCCCCTTCCGAGGAACTTGTAACTGCAATGAGGTCTCCCCTCAGTCTCCTCCAGGCTGAACAGACCAAGTGCCCTCAGCCCCTCCTCATTCAGCTTCCCCTCAAGGCCCTTCACCATCTTCACTGCTCTCCTTTGGACGCTCTCCAATAGCTTAATATCTTTCTTATATTGCAGTGACCAAAACTGTCACAATATTCAAGGTGAGGCTGCCCCAGAGCAAAGCAGAGCAGGACAATCCCCTCCCTGGACCAGCTGGCAATGCTTTGCCTGATGCCCCCCAGGACACGGTTGGCCCTCCTGGCTGCCAGGGCACTGCTGACTCATATTCAACTCCCATCAACCAGGACCCCCAGATCCCTTTCAGCGACACTGCTTTCCAGCCTCTCATTCCCCAGTCAGTACATCTGGGGTTGGCCCATCCCAGGTGCAGAATCCAGCACTTTCCTTGTTGAACTTCATATGGTTGTTGAATGCAGATTGCCCAGGACTCTAATTTGTCGAGGTGTCTCTGCAGGGCCTCCCTGCCTTTGAGGGAGTCAACAGCTCCTCTGAGTTTTGTGTCATCTGCAAACTTGTTTAGTATCCCTTCCAGTCCTGCATCCAGTCGTTTATGAAGATGTTGAAGAGCACTGGGCCTAAGATGGAGCTGTGCTTCTTGTTGTTTTTAACCCCAAAAGTCAGTGAGGCAATGGAATACTGAAGTGAATCTGACTTTAGATCCTATTGGGCCCCATAGTCTAATCTTTGTTTCATTCTTCTGATTCGCATCTGCTCAAGTTTAACAAATGTAAGGAAGCCAGGAACTCTTCTAAGAAACCTATGCTGCTAATGAGGATACAGAACCTAGAGGAAAAATAACTTTATATGAATCAGAAAAGAATATTCATTGTTGTAAAGACAAGATACTGGACTTATAAATCCAGCAATATTTATATAAAATAATTTTGCTTGCTGCTGTTACAGAAAGACCTCTTAAGCAGAACCAGATTCTTAAAGGCAGCTCGTCCATACAGTTCAGAACAAAAAGCACAAATCCCATAATTTTCCTGTGTCATCAAATATCTGCTAGATTTGGAATTTAGCAACAGTCACAAAGCTGATATAATAAGGAAGGTGGCACACACCCAACTTCAAGAATGTGAGTAGTCCATTTTTCTTAATGTGGAGCACAGGTAGCACTGGCACATGGTATCAGTTCAACTTGCATTTTATGTTTTCAAATGCTGATGGTGCTAGTACGACCATGAAGATCCAAAGAAGTCTTCCTTTATAGTTTCTTACACAGCTTGTTCCCTTTTTGTGCATTACAATGCAACAGTTCTTATCCTATCAATCTTATTTTTAATGCATTCCTTATTAAATTCCTTATTAAACCTTTTCCTGACTAAAATATTTTTAATTAGTCAATCTTTTCTGTAACCCTGAATTGTCACATCACAGGAAGATGTGTATCAGATTAGGAGTTGAAGTGGAACCTAAAATAGGATTCTGGCATTTGAAGGTTATTTGTCATATGGAGATTCATGCCATATCAGCCATTTTATACATGGCTACAAGGGAAAACATCTGCAAGGTCTATCAGCTGATAAAGAGTAACCTGCCCTGCTACTAAAAACTTCCCAGCATATCCTTCAGCTGTCTTCACAGACTGCAAGCCCTCTGCTCCAAGGTCTGTCTCTCACTAGGTGTGGGGATGACAACTTGCACAATGCAATTGTTGTGTCTGGTGCTTTTCAGCACCAGAGACCATTTCTGCTAACGATTATTCCTCGCAGTAACCCCCGTGGTGGTGCTTCTGTTGCAAATCAGGGAACAGTAGAAATAAATCTCACCCTCTTCCAAGGGTGTTTTGTGGTTCAAGCAGAGAGCTGCAACACAAGGGGCCATTTTTGCCTTGCCATTGGCTCTGGTGTGACTGTAGGCAAGTCATTTCCTCTCTCTGTAGGAATTTCATGTCTCTAAAAGCCTGTTTCTGACATGAAAAAGTGGTTGGGTGTGAAATCACTTGTGTAGTGGTAAAGTAAAAGAGTGCTTTGTTCTTGCTCTGTTGTCTTTTATTCCTCACCACATCAAAGAAGAAAATAGTAGAGGTCATCATCACAGGGGAAAATGCCTTTTGAGGAATACTTAATTCACTGAAAAATACAGTTTTGTGGAATAAAATTGTTTGTGAATCTGGGTTGAACTCAGTGAAGTGTTTTGGCCAAAAATGAAGAGGGAGAACTTCTCCAAGGAAGGTTTTATTCTGACAGCCTCAGAATAAAATGTGACACATTTTGTTGAAAGTGATGTTTATTTAAATCACTACAATTTCTACTCAGGAAAAAGAGACATTTACTGTTACCTGGAGGAGGGAAAGCCTCAGAGTTGACTGAAAAATTCTGAAAAAAAGCCTCAAACTGTGTGAGGTCAGCCTAATTTATGGGTTATGATAATTTCCTTTCTCAGCCATCATTCAAAGCTGACAGTCCTCGTCATGATATACCTGGGTTGATGAGAAGATTCCCTGATGCTTTTCTTATCTCAGAGTTACAGTTTGCTGCTGCTCTCACTTGCAGGAAGAATTTGGCTCACACCTCAGTGAAGAACATAATGGAGGGGTAGTCATTTCCAAAGAACTACTTGAAACTGGTGACTGTATCCTATGGATAGGCTTTTCACACATGGAGTGATCCCCCAGAAGAGCTGCCTCCCTCCCTTTCCCCCTTTCCAAGTAGGAAGTGCTCATCATCCTCCTCTTCATACCTCTGACATGGAACTTTGTGTAGTTTGGTGACGCTGGGAGGGAGCCCTGATTTTTAAGACAAACAGTGGCAGATTGAAGCTCTTTTCAGTTTAGGTAAATTGTGTTGTGTTCCTGCTGTGTTCTAAACTGTTCGAATTGCAGATAAATTGTCTTACGGGGAAAAGCTCCTAACAGGCAAACCCTGCCTCTCTGTTAGTTTGGTAATGAGCCCTAAAGCCCTGGTGGAAGAGGGAGAAACTGCTGCAGCTATTCCCCAAGATCCATTGGTGACTGTGAGGTCTTTGTGTTGGGAAAAGCTGCTTTTTTTTTTTCCTTGAAACTGAGGGACAGGGCATGGTGACTATAGTTGTTTATGTTTGTTATGAATGTGCTGATGGGGAAATTGAGGTGTCCTTCTGCAAGGACTTAACTAGTAAGGGTCAAGAATGATAAAATACCTGGAAAACATGTATAACATCATTTTCAAAGCCTGGCTTATCCATCAAATGTGGATGTTGATGAAGGAGTCTCTCCTACATGTTGGATTGTGGCCCTGTGTGTCCCTGATGCAGCAGTGACTCAGGATGAGCTCTACAAGTTGGACAGCATATCTGTAACACCACTGCTATAGTGGGCAGATGGGAGGTTTTTGGAGCACATGCCAGTCCCTGGGCTGGCCATGCAGTGGCACTGAAAGCAAAGCTAAATCCCAGATGTCAGCTCTAGCAAGGTGTGTGCTGGCTACAGGGAAGGTGCTGGGCAGGCTCTCTTGTGCTGGAAGAATGGAGGAGGGATATGAAAGGAATGTAAGCTGCAGTTTGCAGAACACAGGGAACATTCTCCATCCTCTGCCATTTGGGAGTTTGCTCTATTAGCCCAATTGCTCACAATATGCCTCTGCACTCCCAGCTGATTTTCTGGGGCTGGATTTCACAGGGGCTTTTACCAGAGGAAGGTGAGGTTCTTTGTTGCTTGTTTGGTTTGCCCTGCAGAATGACAGAGACTTCAGCTTTCCCTTCTGCAAGAGAGATATATTTGCAGCCCTCTTTTTACTCTGCCTTGTCTGTCCTGTGAATGATACTGACTTGGCTCATGAGTGTATCTGCAAAGAATAGGGGAGCAAACAGAAGCTGGAGGCAGAAGTGTTGTTAAAAGCACATGAAAAGAAGGGAGTGTCTGCATGGCAAAGGTTCTCACTGTAGCTAGTGACAAAGGCAAAGATTGCCTATTGATCTGCTAAATTGCACAGTATGCACAATGCAACAAATGGGTTTGAGCTGTTGTACTTGAAATGGCTGAAAATATTTTGATGAAATAGCTTTGTTCAGAATATACTTCTCAAAGGGAGGTGGTTTTGATTACACTCTGCTTGGATAAAGGACACACGGAGAAATGATTGCATGCTCTATTACAGTCCATAGCATGGGAGTTAACAGCACTCATCAGGGCAGCAGGAGCCGTGAGACAGTGCTGAATGTGAGCTTGGATGAATGTATCCCAACTTCATGTGCCACGCTGGGTATTTCCCATTGAAATTGTTCAACTTTTTAGAAGAGAAATATTCACTAGCCCTGAAAAAAGTGGGTTTAAGTCACTGTTTGATTGAAACAGTGATGTTTATGGAGTGAGGAGAAGCTCCAGCAGCAGAGATTGGGGCATACTTGCAGGAGACCTGCTGAGAAGTCAGCCTGGACTTGAAGAGTCTCACCCTCTCGCAGCTGATAGCTCCTCGCCACTGGGGTACACATATGTTTCTTTCAGAAGGGATTTGAGAGGCCTTGGTTTTATTTTAAAATGGGATTTTTCAAAGTTGCAAAAATCTCTGTTGGGTTGGTAACCCGTTTCCTACCAAGTACTTGTTTCAGTAGAGCAGCAACAGGAGTGAAATGCAGGATTTAGTGTGCAGTGTGTTCAAATCCATGCAGTACCTAACGGAATAGGACAATTAAACTGCAGCTCAATAAGTTTCTCTAGTTTACAGATAAATTCTAAATTGGGAACATTGCCCAGAAGACTTGCTGGAAATCTTTGAAAATACATGAGCATAAGTTTCCTTTCAAACTGTATTAGGTATTATCTGTGAAATAACTAGGCAAGCAAAGAGCAAACCGAACCCCTGACCTGCTCAAATTAAAAGGTCTCTCTGAGTGAATCTGAATTAAAATAATCTCACTGGATGGGCAGGCTGCCTTTTGCTTTGGTTCTGCAGATCAGACACTGTGAGAACAATCTCTCCAACCTTGTGCCCTGTTTCAGAGCATCATCTGCCTTGTTCTTGTACGTTATCTCCCATGCTGGTGCTACAGCTACCCCTGTTCCTGTGTAGGGACAGAAAGGGTGGTGGACCAGTGCAGATGTACTGTGGTTTGCCAGCTGATTCCATTGCCAGATCACCCATTGCCCCAGAGCATCTGAGCTCATATGCAGTGTTGTTCAGGACGTTCTCACTGCAACACAGGATTACCACCTGCTCACCCATATCTTTGGTTGCCTCAAAGTACTGTTCTTTCCTCAAGGTGTCTTTAAGGAATGCAGTTATTGCAAGTTGACTTCCTCTGTTTTTCCAACCCCTGAACAAGAAACTGATTTTGCCTGTTGTGTTTGGTCTTTAAATTAATGGAGGAATCATACAGGTTTCAGTTGGAAGTCTGCACTCTGCATTTTCCACCTGTGCAGCAGTGAGAGGCTGTGGGATGCAAACAGACCTGGAAGAAGCAACTTCTTTGGCTTGTGAGGTCCTGTGGCTTTATATGTAAGCAGCAGGTAGAGAGTCCTTGAGACAGGAAGGGATGGAACCAAAGGGGCTTAGTCTGTTCTCAAATACAAGCCAAACCTGCTTGGGATGCAGAATGCAGTTTTTCTTTCACTGCTAGCTCCATGCCTCTTGCCAGGCAGGAAGGTGCAGGCACAAACCTCAGCTCCTGACAGTCACAGCCCATGCTGCCTGTGCCTTACATCAGCATTCCCCTCACCTAACAGGTATATTGCTTTCCTCCTCTGCTGTCTGTATCTGATTGATGCTGTCATTTGTGTATTGAGACAACCAGAGCCTATAAATCCTTCCGAATACCCTATTATTAAAAAGGGATCTCACCTTCAGCTTCAGGGTGGTGAGAAGGGCTCATTATGCTTCTGTTGGCTGTGCTTGTGCAGGCAGTGTCTCTTGGGGCCGGAGATAACGCTCAGTGTGTGGTGTAACGTGGTCAGTGAGTCGGTTGCAGGCGTCAAAAGGCATCTCGAGGGCAGGCAGAGATTTCAAAGGCAGCATCCTGCAGAAATTGAGATATTTACAGCTCCACTGTGAGGGCTGGCAATGGGGAGAGAGGCATTTGTGATTCCTAGGTAACTGCTCTCTCCAGAGCGGTTCACAGTGGTGGCACCAGTCCAAGGACCCTTTGCTGTTACACCTTAACCTGTGGCTGAGGGTGAAGATTGGTGTAAAACCAGAGGCCCTGCTTAGCGAGTGCTGGGCCTGCCTCACAGAGCCTGCTGCAGTGCTGTTTTGTGGGGACAGAAACAGCCAGTAAGAGCAAGGCAGGCGCTATCATGAGCTGGTGAGAGGCTCCTCATCCTGCTCCCCTCCACATCCTGGGGGCCTCACTTCCATAGGGGAGAGCAGTAATGGACTGGCCATACACCAAGCCTTGCTTACAGACCAGAATACAACAATACCTATGAGAAGAGTCATCCATGTACAGATTTCGCAGTACTGACTGTCTACTTCACGTCACCTCCAAAAAACCCATAAAGCTGAGTTAAATATCTATCTCTGTGCCCAGGTGGATCGAGTTTTCCTGTATTCCGAAGGTTTTTTTCTCCATTTTTTTATTATTTTGCCTCAGGCAGAAGGGTCTGTTTTAGGGCCAGTGTAATAACTATCATAACTTTGTCAGGCTGACACATCAGTATGGTGCCAATCACGGTTATAGAGACCCTGGGACCACTTCATCACAGCAGCTTCACTCCAAGGCTTCTTTTAATCTTTCATAATAAAATTTAAATGACAGTAGCTGTTCCAGTCATGAACCAAGAAAAACCTCTCATATTAGTTCCTCCTTCTTTTTTTTTCTGGTGTTGGGTTCTCCATTTTATAGTTACTAATTTATACGAGAGCTGACATCTTCCAGAGCTGGCTATGTGTGTGTGAAACAAGTGGCACTTCTGTTTAGTGACTCTCTTCTCAGCAGAAAGGGTGTTTCCAGAGTGAGGTGGAAAATTGTATAGTTGGGCTATTGCCATCCTCATCAGAATCCAGGCTGAGGCTCCTGATGATTATGGGTGGTTTTGAACAGGAGCTGTTATTGAGCTTGGATAGATTTTTGCTCAGGTTCTTTTAATCAGCTATGAGACATCTGACCCACTGGTGGTGCTGAGATGCCTGTCTGCCTTTTAGTCCCACATTAAATAAGGAAAGCTAACAACCCGTCACATGCTTCCAAATTCTTCTCTCCCCAGCAGAAGATGGTAAAAGGAGAACTTTAAAAATACTGCACAATTTTTTCACTTTAAGCATAGGTGGCATTAAACAGTCTGCCTCACTGGGAAATGGGCCTCACACTTGGAAGGAGAGGTAGAGTGGTTTGTAGTGGATTTTTGGATCCTGCAGGCTGCACAGTCCACAGACCTGGACCGGCCCCTGAGAAAAAAAAATGTTGGCACTAAAAGTCAAGCCACAGAAGCCACTCTTAGCCTTCCTAAAGTGTGAGGGGTCAGGGAGCTGTTTGGAAATCCCGTGGCTTGAACCTCAGTTAGAGCTATTTCTAGCAATGAACACACTGCGACTGGAGCAATAATTTGGATTATGCCCATGTCTTTTGCTTATTTTTCATTTAACCTGCTGATAGCTGCTGTCTTGTATTGTTTTTCAGATCTACTGAGAGGAACTGCTTGTGACTGCATTAGTGGGAATGGATGTTTATGATTGATCCCTTGGTGGTTGCAAAACCCATCATGTTTCATCAAAACACAACACAGTGTGGTTCAAGCAAGTATTTTTTTTGTGGCCTGTTCCTCGGTCTGCTTCTGGCAGAAAGCTGGAGAATGACCAAAATCACTAAGGCTCTCAGAGTCTTGGTGGGAAAGAGGAAGGGTGCTGGAGTGGGAAGGGTGTTGGTTTGGTGGGGTGGATGCTGCCCCAGTCCAAACACCCTGTGAGCGATGAGCTTGTGCGTTGGGGTTGTGTGCTGTGGGAGGGTAAGTGCAGGACTGCTGCTGCCCATATTCCAGGCATTGCTACGTTCCCTTTGTGTCCTGCATACGTTATGAAGCTGGAGGGAAGGAAGGGCACTGCACTGGTAACACGAAATCCAAGTGCTGTGGCAAGGAGGTGGGAGATGGGGACTGATGTCCTTTCTCATCTCTGTTAACCTCTCATCCAGTAAATTTTCATGGTTCTAGTATGGGGAAGACATAGTCCAGCTACTGCACCAGCACAGACCTCCCCTTTGACATCAAGACTTTTTCTTCCTTTCTTTTAGCAATTGACCAATTCACACATGTAAGGGAAAAGGCAGTGAATTATAATCAAGGCATTTTCCATCTCCTTTCAGAATACATGTCAGGGAAGGTGATATCTGGGGCCTTATTAATACTGCACCAGTGAAATGTCACTGACTCTTTGGCACAAGCAGGCCTTGATTTACATAAGCATTATAGAGATCAGACTGGGATCCTCAGACTTCAGTGTCAAAGGCCTTCAGAGCTGGATTACATTTTCCTCCCTGGTGATGAAAATGAAGTCCTGGAGGGAACGAGTGGTTTGGTCTCATCTGAATTCTTTCTGAAGTAGTGTTGCCTTCAGAAACTCTAACTGGCAGTCATGCCTCTCTTCTTGGCAGTCTCAGCTGGAAAAACAAGGAATTAGTGATCTGGGAACAACATTTTTGGCATCTCTCAGCCATCCATGTTATCTCATTTAGCTACAAGAGGGATTGTTACCAGGAACATCTGTGATGTCTAGGTGGAGAATGAGATAACAGTTAGAAGACACACTATGCATCCCGAACTCTGTCACTTTCTAGAGCCAATCCCAAAGAGACCATCTTTGAAGGAGATGACATCTTTGTTTGCATTTCCTGTCTTTACTCAATATCCAGTGTCCTTCCATCAGCCTACATCTTTCTGCGTGACTGTTTGGCCATTACCCACTGTCACCACTGCCCTCTTGTGCTGATACCTTGCCAGCCTGCCTTGCTGAAGGTCCAGCCATTTAGCAGCACTGCATGTTCTGGGAGACTTGACCTTCGAAGACTTCTGGCCAAACTATACCTGTTTTAAGAGCTTGGATGTTACAAGGCATCATCAGCTCTTTCTCTTCTGAGTTACTTGCAGGTGGCTCATTCAGAAAATGCTGCCTAGATTGGTGTTTGCTTTGCTGACTGTTTTCAGTACTTGGTACTTCTAAAGTTTTAGAAGTTGTGGGGGAAAATGAACTAAGGCCATATCTGAAAGGAATCCTAACATGAAGTTAGGTACTCTGATCCTTTGGCCTGTGGAAATTGTTCTTGTTTTGGTAGTAAGATGGGAATTCTGGGTGCTGCTGCAGCAGGACATGAGTGCGAAGGCCGTGTGTGTGGGTGGCTGGACAGGCCTTTGCTGCTTGTTTCCCTGTGTACCGGTGGTTCTCACTGATCTCTTATTACTGTGATGTTCTTGTGTCCCATTTATCCCCACTTCCCTTCTGTAAGAATTTGTTTTAAATTACAGCAGAAACTAAGAAGTTATGGGAAAGTTAGCAATGCTTCTCTTTTTCTGCTCTCAAGTACATTTTCTCCCATGGCATATGTACTTGGCCTGTCCTAAACTGCAAATACCCCCTAAGGGTTGTCTCCCCAGGGACCACCTTGTTACCACTGAGGCAGAACCGAAGTCACACATGTCATATGGATTTCTGGCAGCAGCCTGAGTAGTTCAGGAACTGTTTTCAGGGTGGATGAAGACCTTGCTTCTCGTTTTCAAGGATCAAATGCCTGTGAGCTCAGTCTAACCCATGCAAAGATCTTACAAGATGCCTAGAGTTTGCTACAGACATTCAGGGACACTTTCTTGAGTCTATTGCTTTCGGTGAATGTCTAAAGAACATCATAAACTGTCAGTTTTGGAGCTTAACAGACCCCTGGGATATAACTGAGGCTCAAAGAGTTACAGTAACTCTGGCAACACATTTTAAAACCCTTTTATTTTCTCTTAAATTTTAAATCCTCTGCCCCTGTGCCATTTTTTACCACGTACCAATTTGTGCAGTTTCTAGCAGAGAACACCCAAACTTCTGTTTATGGGGGACTTGGGTATGAATTATTACCTGCAAAGCTTGCAGTCAGGTAGTGGGTTATAATACTAATTAAGGAAAATGTCACAGCAAGAGCATGCTGACGTTGTTGGAATTAATGGCCCAGAGCATTACTACTTAGCACACCTTTTGAAGTTAATGGAATCGTATTAATTGGGATCTTGGAGGGACTGAGGGACACAGAGTACATCACTCCTGAGCAGCACCTCTGTTATTACATTAGAGCTGGAACAGCATCCAAGTTCCTCCTGCCTTTTGGGCCCCTTTTGCACAACCATTTCACAGATGGATGGCTCTGACGAGGCCCAGGGGAAGGTTGTTTAGTCCTAGGGTAAAAGGCGAAAAAGTCTGTTCCAGCTGTGGTTGCAGAGAGTTCTTCTGCCTCCAGAAACCAGTGCTGAGAACTGCCAAACTGCCTCTGGCACAATCCTGAAGGAACAAGGAGATGTGTTCAAAAATACTGTGTACCCTTGTCCCTGGGTCTGATTTTGCAAATTCACCTCCCCTCCACAGAGCTTGTTCCAATGAGCACAACCCAGGCTATTGGTGTCAGAGCATTTAAACAACAGTGTTTGTCAGTGATTCTGAGTTCTTTTGGATATTAGCCAGCTGTGGTAGCACTGAGACCAGCGCAGTGCGTGGTTAGACCTAATGCCTAGAAAATTCTAGTTCTGACATAGCAAATAGCAAATCATGGAGAGCATTTGCTTTCTTTGAAAAAAACCTGGGATAGCTGCTATTTTCCATAGAAAACCAAAACCCTAAAGTTTCTACAGTGCTTTGAGCAGCTGAGGAAAAAGAAAAAAACCCTAAGTTTTCTACTGAGGATTTTGATTCTAAATCAGAATGTTCTCATTTTCATCCAAGTTTTCCACATGGGGGAAATAATTTTCAAGCATGTCTCATATAAAGTAATTAACCATAGATGAGAAATGGATGATTTCAGAAGAATAGGGACACATACTATCTTTAGTTAATGTTATTAAATCCATTGTGCACTGGGATGGAAGTTTTTATGATACTGTAGATTTGCTGTGCCGTTTTATCCTTGTTGAGTTCATATTTTAAAAAAAGAAACAACTTAGCTATGATAAAACATTTTTTTCTGTATTATGAGGAGTATAATTATTAGTTGTCCTTTGCAATGTTATTTAGATATAGGTTTTACCATTGACTAAATTTGTAGACTTTCAAATTATCTCCTGGGTTAGCATAGGGGAAACATTCATGTTTGCTAGAAATGGTGATGATTTGACGTCAACTCAGTCACCCACTGCATGGAAGTTGAAACAATATCATGGTTAAGCCAGTGCTGCATGCATGGGAAGATCCTTCTCAGCTCCATGCTGGCCTCTCCTCCCACCTTGGAGGCCTGACTGCAGTATCTATCCAAAGCTCATCCCATGTGGTGCTGCTCAGCTGAGCAGGAGCTGGAGCATGTAAGCCCTAAATCTGCTACAGACTTCCTGCATGATGTCAGACCCACCTCAGCCTCACTGCTGGGTCTGCTGTGCAGCCACCTGTAACTGGCTGCAAGGGATGGACAGGGTTTGCCAGCAGAAAGCCCTTCTGCTCAGGGCAGTTTCTCTCAGGGCTTGTTCCCCTGACCTCAGTCTGTGGAACCTCTTTGCTCCCAAGCAAGCGTGAAGCGCTCCTGGCTGTTTAAATCTATCGCAGCTCTGTTTGAATTGAAGGATTCCTCTGTTCCTCAGCAGAGTGTGTTGTAAAACAGTGACATTTGTTAAATGGAGAACACGTAGGGCAAGGACTCCATCAGCTTGAGGAGACAGTGAGTAATGATCTCTTAATGTCTGAGAGCTTTAAAGCTACTATAATATTCCTCAAAGTCAGGACAGTGTGGCGGGCCCCGCGTAGCTGTCCCGTGTGCAGGGGCAGGTGTTGCTGAGCACGTAGCCGGGCACTGTACTTCAGCAGCATCTCTGCAGAGGGGAAGGCATTAGTTGCTGTGCAACATGCATCACAGCCCAGACAGATTTATTATTTACTTGCAAACGTTCCTGTAGTGCCCATCACTCAGCTGGTTACCTGCGCCTGCCAGACTCTGCCTTGCACTTTGAACGGTGTCTGCTCTGCCCTCTTCCTGACACAAATCAATGCACTATAAGCCTCAATGCATTTGGGAAAGAGGAAAAAGTTGCACAGCTGTCACCACAAAGGGAGGAATGGAGGGAAAGGTCACGTCTGTCATTGGATGGAAACCTGTGGTACAGCTGGGCGTGGATTTGGTTGGTTTTGATCTCTCACACTTGTGATGCCACTGATCTCTGTCAAAGGACTTCATCTTACACTTGGGCCAGGTTCTGGCTCTGCAGGGCTCAGAAGAAAAGTCAGGACAGTAACTCCGTTCTGAGTCCTGTACTGGATTTAGTTTAGGCTGACTGTCTCTTCCCCTCTTGTGCCAATCTCTTGAGTTGTCCTGAGGATGTGCAGGACCTGTGAAGGCTCTCCACCAGCCAGCATGACCTCTTCTGCCATCCACAACACAGGGCTGAACTGATCAGCCTCATCTGTCACATGAATATGCACATTAATGCTATTTGAAACTTGGCCAAATAACAACTAAGTGGTAGTGAACTGTCTGTTTTTAGCTTCAGAGTCTCTGGGACAGAGGGATGGAAGCAGAGAGATGATTTATATCCTCAAACCTGTTATTTACTAGTGATCATGTTCCTCATCTTCCTGTATACAAATGGAAAGAGTTGTAAATTTGCCATATACAGTCCCCTGAGCTAATGCTTATGGGAAATGTAATTTAAAATGTAATTTAAAACATTCATTTGTTCTGGAGAACTGAGCCTGAATAGCACTGCCATGGAAATAGGTACAAAACCTGAAAATAGATGGACACACTCCACACCATCCTTCCTGTAAAGAATTTGCTGTCCATATAGACACAACAGAAGAAGCAGGAGGAAAATTAGGTCTCCTGAGTGGCAATTCACCTTATTAATCACTGCCACTGGTGACTAGTTAAGGACTAATTAAGGGCTAACTGTGGGTCATGAGAAGTGAACCAGCTACCAAATAGGCATGACAGCATTGGGCATTTATTCCCTAACTGATCACATAAACCTGAAAGTGTACTTCTTGCTTTTAGTACTACTCCCATTTTAGAATTTATCTGGAAAACAATTCTGCCTTGTTTCTAAAGAAAAATCTTATGTGTGTGTCTGTGGGAGTACAACCATTATGATAAAGTATGTGTGTGAGGATCAGGCCTTAGAATTTGTGCACTTCTTCCTTTCTGGACACTTTAATGAGGGCAGTGTTGTTCCACAGAACTCACCTCATGCAGAAGCATTTGTAAGAGTAGGTGTGGCAAGGGACTATTCTTTCTCTTTGTAAATAGTCTGGGGTTTTATTACCATCATTCCCCCATGCTCGTGCTTACCACCCACATCAGGAGTTTAAGGAAGAGGTGAAATATAGCTATTTTATGGACTTTGTCTGTTTCCTTGCAAATCTCCTTTCCATCTGAAATACGAATTTTTGAGGGCTAACGTGGAAGTCAACAGATCTAGTTAAATGGATTGGATTCCCTTTTAATTCTAGTAATTGTACTGGCTTGACTGGAGTCGATACTGATCTACAGGAAGGAATTGCCATTTGTGCCATGGACTTCTTATGGACTTCTTATGTGAAGGAAGAAGCCAAGCCAATGCCTCAGTTTCTCCTCTCCCACCTTCACAGTCTAGTTCCTTGCTGTGATTGGAAAGCCCCAAGTACAGTGAATCCCCAGTGTCTGCTCTGGCTCACAGGCAGAGCTAATGACAGGTTCTCAGAGTCCCGACTAAAGGCTATGGCATGAGCCTTCTGGCTGTCCTGCTATAAGGCTGCCACTCATACTTGAATATTACTCCAGCTTGGATATTATAATGAAATATGAGAAGACTTTACCTATTTGTTTGGGGCTACATCAAAGTAAAATTACAAGCAGATTGCCAAATTCCTCTGTTCTCTGGGTCTGCCATTCTTCCTGCGTGTACATGGATCAACCATATCTAGAAGCTCAGCAGGGCCTGATGAAATGGGGCTTTACAGGGCAACTGCAGAAGACTCACAGTTCTGGGAATGTCGGGGCTTCTGCTTGTCTTCCAGTTCCTCTGATCCTGCTTGGGTATCTCAGTGCTGTGCTAATACAGTAGCAATACCAGTACTAATCAAAATACACTGTCCGTTGTGTCCCTTTGCTAGTGTGCTAGCTTCCTTAGATCTGATGCTCTCCTGATTATCTCCATTTCCCACACAGCTGTTTGTTAGGTGCATCTTCTCTTTTAACCATGTGTTTCATGTATCTGGCAATGGTGAATGCCCTATATTTTCCAAAACCACTTTTGTTGCTATCTGCACATTATTTATTCCTCTCCTTCCCAGGGACTGTCCCTGTCATGGCATTGGATCCTCCCCTCCCTGAAAAGAGGCAGAAAGAAAACAATCAGTTAATAAATTCCCCCATTTCATCACCTTCTGACTCTAGTTCACCTCTAGCACTTTTTACTGGAGTAATTGTCTTGCTTACCCTCTATCTGGTACAGAATTATCCACAGTGCATTATGCTTCCTGGGAACTTCTCTGTAAGTCTGATACTCAATATCTCTTTCTGGTTCTTTAATAATCCCCGTCACTCACTTCACCTTGTTTTTATAGGTCTTCTAGTTCCCTTGCAGGTAGTTCATATCTTTAATGCAATTCTCTTTATTGCTTGTACTCCTCTTTACCTTCTGGCCTAAACACACTGGCCTCTAATGCCTTGGGTTTTGCTCCTAGTGTAGACTCCTGTAATAGCACTGAGCTCACAGAAGATGAAACAGTAATTTTACAGACCTGCTCATGGACCTGTGTGTGGGAGAGAGTATCCAGGGGCAGAGCCTGGGTTTCTCTGCTCCCCAAACTCTCCGCCCTTCATGCTCCAAAGGCCCCTCTTAGACCCTGCTGTTCCTTTCCTTTTCTGTGCTCTACTGGTACTTCAAGTACTGACTTTGACTCTTATTAGGCTTGTTTGGCATTTACCAGAGTGGAGCTTGCAGGCAGGTGTGTCCTGCTTGCAGATAAGAAAGATGCTCCCCTGGTAGCACTAGTGGGGCTGTTATCTCTCATTTTTGGGCTTGTATCTGCAGAAAGCCCAATGCCAGCTCAGTGGAAGCAGAGGGGTGGATTTAACTTCATGCTCTGAAGCATGTGAGAACTAACACTGATCTCACTACAAGGACACTTTTCAAACCTTAAACCTGTAAAAGCTAGAAAAAAATCTGAGGGTATTCCAATATTGCACTATAGCTGAGAAGAACTCAGGAAATTCAAGACTGATAGAAATGGATACTATGGTGTTCTGTAGATCAGGGTCTCTCAAAGCAATTGTGACTCCTCATGATAGTTTGTTCTGCTTCATGGATACATTTTGTATTTGATGTCATTGATTATATGTGCAATTCTTCAGAGGGACTCAGGACTGCTAACAGAAAGGGAACATCTCTACAGGCAACCTGCTAACAAAGTGAAAATAAAAATCCTTTTTCCTTCAAATTGCCAAGATAAAATGAACTGCTCTCCATGTCCCTGACCTGTCACCCAAGTTCCCATCTTGCCTATTGTCTGTGACAATGATGACGATAAATGATCCAGCAGGATGACTTTCCATTGAAGACACAAGAAAGACCAGATAGCTGCAATATTGCGAGGTTATTCAGAGAAGCAAAGATCTCGAGGAACAATTACTTTTTTTTTTTTTAATGGCAAAAAAACACTAGTGCCAGTATGACTTCATCTTCCTGCTGTGCAAAAGCTACAGATGGGCTCTTAAGGCCTTACAAGCCTTGGCATGTGCATAGCATGTCGTGTGCCTAGTATTGCTCTGCCTTGTTGCTGGAACTTTGAAGCACAAAATCTTGCATTAAAGTGGAGGAGACCAAGACCAAGTAAAGCTATTGTAGTGAAGCATTTATGATTCTGGCACACCAACAAGAGGCAGTGAGGACTTTAGCTTTGGGGAGGAGAATGGTGCTGAAAACTCCTGGCTTCTTTTGTTTTCAGAACCAACGTGTGCCATGCAAATCTGCTTGTCTTTTTCCCTGGATACCATTACAGAAATCGATAGATATAGGTAAGAACACAGTGTGTCAAATAAAGTATTACAGACACTGTTTCATGAGAAGTTGCAAGTAAAATTAATTTCAGTTGTGTGGGAAGTAAACCCCAAGGCTTCAGGGATGGTTAGAATATGAAATGTGTGCTCCTGTCTCTGAGAGGGGCCTATGTGTGTGATTTTCTATTCTTTATTAGTAATGTGCATATTTACTTTGTCTTGCTGGAAGAGACAAAACCAGAAATGAGGAATGTTCTGAGTAGTTTCTCAAGCCTGTATTTCAGCAGGAATTCGGCACACAGCCTCCTGAACCTTCTAGGGCAGAGGTCCTCTCCCCTCCCTGCAGGTCATCTAAAATAATGCTACGAAGACTTCCTCTCCTCCCAAGGAAAGGATTGAAGATGAGCAGATAAATTGCCTGCCTGGTCTCCCTCCAGTGATGAGAGGAAACTTCTCAATGAGTAGGTTAGACTACAGGTGTCCCTTGTTTAGCTGAAGGTAAGTGAGAGGCGTCTCACACCTGTGGTCACACTTGCAGAGATATTTAGCCAGAGTTACCTGACTGCCTCTGTGCTTAAAGACTCTGGGAATTCTTGTATTCTGTAGAGAACACCTTGAGGGCAGCTGAGGATAGATGTCAATGTCATCCATTGTAAGTAGCTGAAAGTACGTGCTCCTGAGTACTGAAGGAAAAAAAGTGCTTTCCTATTTGAGGAATTAAATGGTAAGATAAAATACCATCATTCAGATTTCCTGTTAGTTTCCATCTTCAAGCATGTTCTGATATCAGTCATGAGAAGTGCTGGCTGTGAAGTCAATGCTGCACAATGCCTTGAAGCAGAGCACACCAGCAGTCCTATGCTGTCTCTGTTTTGAGGATTCATAGGAATTCTGAACCTGAGATGCAGTCTGGGTGAGAAAGCAAGACAGACATCATAAGGAGATGATCCTTTTGAAAGGATTATTTTTTAATTCTCATTTTTAAAATAATCCATATTGTCTTCCATTCCAAATTTCTCAGCAGTTCTTAATTAAAAGGTCACATCCATCTATGCCTGGTGACCTAGATAGCCTCTTCTTCTACTTTCAAGAGAAGCTAAAATTCCCTGGTGAGGATATATGGGGAAAGTATTAGACCACATCGGGTAGATACAGTTTCTGTGGAACACAGGGAGAAGGAAAGCATATGTAGAAATCACATATCTTGACAAGACTACTCAGGCAAGACATTAGTCACAGGCTGGGAGTCAAATGGCTTCCTGAATAACAGCAGGAAACAGCAGCTATCATCAAATGACACATCACAATATGATAGTTTGGGGCAAATTGCTTAATGCATATGCATTTCAGCTTAACTCACTGTGAAATAAGGACAACACAGTGCTCACTCATCCCAAAAAGTAAATACGTAGGGAAGGTAATAAGTTTGCTAGATATTCATGTTGTGGAATGATACATCAGAGTGTACTGTGCACTGAAGCTTATGCACTGCTGCCTGTTCTTGATAAACATACCATTTCATATGGAGATACCTCGAAGCATCTACTTAATCATCCTGGATTGAAGAGGTTTTGCGGTGTCCTGAGGTGGGAGGTACTGTCCTGCTCATGAGGAGCGCTCCTGCCCCCTGACAGATGTCAATGACATTTCTGTACTCAGACACTCTGAATGCCATATGCACATTTTGCCATGCATGCCCTCATGTGCATACATGGGGAAAACGAAAGAGGCTACATTCTCATACCCCTTAAAAAGAAGGTTATTAAAGTGTGAACTCCACAGCTAAGGTTGTAAAGCCAGTTTCATAACTCATGTGGTAATGTTCCCTCTATTTAATACAGTAATTCGTTGATCTGCAGCAGCAAATTATACTTTTTGAGCGTTTAAGTAATACTTCCACTTGGCTTCCAGTTTACGAGGCAATTTAATATTTCCCTGGGCTCACTAGTGCTGACTGTACAGAACTTCTGGTGTTGGGCATTTATTCAGCATAGAAGCTTGAACAAAGTTATTGCTATTTTATGCACAATATGGGAACATTTCCTTTTAGAAATCTCCCCTTTGCCCAGCTACCACCAGCACCGTTGGAGCACACCCAATTCTAGCAAACAAATCCAAAAGGAATGGATTAATCCAAGTGAGTTGCATAGGCAGCCAACATCAGGAACACCTGGCCCAAAGAGGACATGGTGCCAGATTTCTAAAGCCAGCCTGACCTGGTCACCATCTCTTCAAAAGCACCGAAGGACCTGGTGTCTCCCTTGAATAATGGGAAGGATTCAAACAGAGGAATCAGGTGCCTTTAAGAAAACTATTTTGGAGGAATCCATTGAACAAGAGCTGGTGGTATTTTTGTTTAGCCCTAAATGACTTGAGGATGATATTTTTATGATCCTAAAGCTGTTTTGGTTTTCTATTTAGGTTGGCTCACATAATGAGAGAGATCACTCCCATATACAAGCCTCCTCTCATCTGTATCCTTAGACCACAGCCTTCAGGACGGTCACAGCTGGAGACCTCACAGTCTGACAGAAGTCCCCTGATCCCACCCAATTGCCATCATGGTTGTACTGAAAATCTGCCAGGACACTGGATTTGATTTCTGGAGACAGAAATATCCTGCTTATAATAGTCTGTTCCAAACATATCCTTCTTCAGCTAAAAGCCTACTCTAGCCTGGATTATGTCAGAATATTTCAGAACATGTTTATTCCAGGGTATTTCAGAACATTTTTCAAACGTTTCCTTTAGGTGGCAGCAGGAGTACAAGAATATTCAGCACTCAGGTCCTCTGGGCTGCTGCGCAGCATGGCTTTGTGCTGAAGAACATAAACCCAGTTTTGCAACCCTAACACACATGAGAGTTTATTTTCATTATTAGAGCAACTTGCTGATGAGCTGAAGTCCTGAGTCAAGACCCCATCACCTGTCTGGCCAATCCTTTAGGTCTCTGAATGTAACTACTATGACAGTCTGAACCCTAAACAATATGGAAAGGATGAAGATCGTGCCTGGGAGATCTGTTTGGACTCAGTATTGCCTACAGATAACATTGTGATGGAGTGTGAAAGGCAAGGAGACAGGGAGGAGAATGCTCAAGATTGTGTTGCTTCTTCACCTGTTTTAGGAGCTGAGGCAAAACTATCAATAGGCTAAATATAGTTGCACTTGAGCTGCTAAACTTTGCAGAATTCCCCATCTCTGGGATGGCTCTACTTCTTACTTAGCTTCTGGGAGGCCAAAAGATATTTCTCTATTCCTCCCCTCGTTTTCAGACTCTCTTCCTTCATGTCTTGTTTGCTTTGGAAGGAAATTCCCACCACATTCCCTGGGAAATGCTTTGAAGTTTATGGTCTGCTTGTGAGACAAGGAAGCCTGCAACACCATTTTTCTTTGAACATCAGTATACCTAGGGGTCTCTTGGCATGAGGAACAGGAAGCTGGCTCTCTGAACTCCATAGAATGCTATTCAGGGTCTTCCATCCAGCTGGAAATGAGCCAGGAACTCTCAGTACTGAGGGGGACATGCCCCAGGCCAGGTTGTCCTTGGGCTTGTGAGAAGCAAGACAGAAGCTGAACTATGGCTGTTGTCTCTCCCTCACCTTAAGTGACTGATGCGGGATTTAGCTGGAGATCCATGGCTGGGAGCCTCAAGCGATCACTTGTATGCTGCTGTATAGGAACCTGCTCTGCTTCAGACCCTTCTGCTTTCTGGACTTGCTGGCCTCAGACTCTTCATTTCTCAGTGCTGCTCCAGAGGAGAAATCATGTTTCTCCTCTGTGTTGGGCTCCTGCCTTCTCAAGAGGGCCTTGAAGACTCCCTTTTTTGAAGAACAAGCAGATACACCTGATCATTGCAGTGACTTGTGAAAGTTGGTGGTGTAGTTCCCGGGATCCTGATGTTCTCTGTCACGGTCAAACCTCCTTCCATTCATCTGTCAATGAACAACTACTGCTGCCTCACACCCTCCTGGAGCCTGGCCATTTATCTGGCTTTTATGGTGAGTAAATAATATGCTCAGTTATATGTCTGGAAATAGTGTTCTGTACAAATTCCTTGGGCAATCAATATACAGAGTCGTTTTATGTTAGAAATAGCTTGTTCCAAATGGCCATATATATCTTTATTATACTGTAAATTCTCACACTGTCACTGGAAGCCACATACGCCTTATTACCCAGATTTGGTTGCAGAGCAAACTCCTTCCCTTTCCAAGCTTCTTTCTTTCTCCTCCCATCCACTTGGCTCAAGGCTTAGGAATTAACTAAACTCTCCAATGCACCCCAAAATCTCCTTCTCTTTCTGACACATGTATCCTATTGTAATTTTTTTCTCCCTTTGAAGACCCCACTGCAGCTTTTAAAAAAACCAGTACAAATCAGACTTCAAATGCCCATGCCCTATGACCTTACTATTTTAGCCGTGTTTCCTCTGCCAAAATTATTTCTATGGCAAAAGCCTTGAGAACTCCCAGCCAGCACTGAGCCCTGCTCTCTCAGATGCTGTACCCAGTGCACAGGATGGCTTTAGTCACCTTGAACCAAAAATTCTAGCAGAGGGAATCTGCATCCTCTGCTTATGGTCTCTCCATATCTGGGGACTAGTCTGAAAGGATTGTGAAAGATAATGTTTTGGGACTTGAGCAGCCAGATACAGTGAGGACAGTTCTGGCCACATCATGAAATATAAAATGCATTGTCACTATGGGCAGGGGTGGGGAGATGGGTGATTAGTGCCCCTCAGCAGCTGGGGAGCTGCTTCACAGACCTCTGTGCTAGCTAGAACATGGCTGGCAGTGATATAGGAAGGAGGTTTGGTAACTATGAGTTTTCTCTGGAAGGAAAATGTAAAAAAAATCATGTGAGAGGCAGAGCATGGTGATACTTACAGATGGAGAACGAGAGCCTTCAAACACAGGTACAGATGCCCCCTGCCCCAAGCACTCCTATTCTCCTTCCTGAGATGGGGAAATGAAAGCTATTTTCAGGGTTAAAGTTACGGGCATTGGAGACAGCAAAATAAACAGCAATGTCTTGGAGAGGAGACAGGAAGATGAAGCATGGCTGTGCCTTGGGAACAGTCACTGCTTGCACAGCATGTCTTGCTGCTGTACACCAGCTCAGAGTGAGTTCCACCTTCAGACTTTGAATTACTTTAGGGGAGGTATTTCTTTTTTACTGTTCTTAGCACTGTTGTGCTCAGAGAGAGCCAGCAGGGCTTGTCCTGCTCTGGCACAGCTGTAGCAAAACTCTGACTAAGTGAGAGCCAGAGACTGCCATGGAAGACAGGGGTGATGCTCACGGGAGTGAGGAACACGGGTTGTAGTTTATTGTGGGTCTCAGCTAAGCTCAGAAGAAAGAAGTTTCTTTGCCAATTCAGCATGTTTGAGCAAGTTCTGAGGAGGCACTAAACTGTCTCACTGGGAAACCATTTTTCTTTTTCAGGATGAGCATGGATATCAGATGCATCCACATTGCAGGGCTAAGCCTGGGTGGAGGGGCTGAAACATGGCCCACAGGTCTGGGACTGAGAAGTTTCTCCCCAACCAGTAAAGGTTCTCCTTGGAATAAGAGTATTTCTCTATGCCAGGGGCTGGTGCTCTGCTTAGCAGAGAGGCACCCACACTTTCAGCCATGGAGATAGTAGTTGTGGTTGAGTCATGACCTTGGACCAGAGCTCTCAGGGAAGGTGTGCTGCCAGCTCCAAGACCTGACAGAGCGGGCATAAGTGAAGTTGCTCTGTGTGGTTATGTGACATGTCTGGGAAGCCTTTTAGTAAAACACAACCAGAAGGCCTGGCTCCAGCCCCCTGGAACAAGACCTACATCTCTGTGAGAATCACCTCCCTGAGCTACACAGCTTCCTGAGGGCCAGCACTGCTTGTGTGTGGAGGCAGAGCTCTGCTGGAAAAGCCAGTGTAATCCTGCAAATTGAAGTCACAGCTGGAGGCAATGGGCACATCTTTTGGTGGTGTAAATCACTGTGACCTGATTGATTTCAGGGCCAGCCTTGGCATTGAAGATGTCGCAAAAAGTTCTTTCAAAGGAATCTTTAGAGAAATGCTTCCCCCTTGGTCTTCTGTTAACTTGCCTGTGATAATACATCTGCAGCATGCTATCAATGTAGAGCTTGCTTGCAAGAAAAAGAAAGAAGAAGAAAGAAGGAGAGAGACTGCTGTTCATCTTATTGACCGCTTATTCACTTCTTTAAAAGTAATTAGGAGTTTAATCAGAGTTTCTATGGATTTTTTGGGGAATCTGTAATTAAAATCTGCACAGTCAACTTGCATTATATACTTAACTTTCTTCCGTAGCTGCTTAAATATCTTTAATATTCTCACGTCCTCTAATGGAAACTGTCAAGTACCCCAGCATAAAAAAGAGCAGCTAGCAAAACCTCTGCAACAGGCTGCCAAACCACAGCCCCAACAGCTTTTTGGTTTAGGAAAGGTCTGCTCTGTGATAACAGCCCAGGCTGTAGGTTAACAGGCCTGATCGACTTCAAGCTGATTTTTTTCTAATGAATAGAAATGTTTCTTTTCATCAGTGTAGAGTGTAGTGTATGAAGAGGGGGAAGGGAAGGAGAAGAAAAAAAAGCCGTCTGACTGTGTAGGGATGGAGCCAGTCTCTTGATAAGCTTTCAATTAAGAGCAGATTAAAATTAGGTTTATCTTCTCCTGAAAATGGCAATGACGTTAATATAATAATACAATGTAATAACTTAATAACCCAGTTGGAAGTGACTCATCCACATTGGAAAGATCAGAATTTTGCTGCCTAGTTTTGGGGAGGTTAAGTGTGTCCATCTCTCATTCCTGCAGGTGTGCAGGTACCCGTGGGAAGAGGGAAAGCTGGACAGTGATTCACAGCCTGTGTGCTTCACCTCCCTGGAGGTTTGGTGTGACTGAAAAGGGAGATTTGAGGTGCAGAACCTTGTGATGTGTTTGCGTGTAGAAACAACTGTTGAAGCTCAGCAGAGTCCTCCAAGGACTCCTGGTCCTCCGTGCTTAACCAATCCCATTGCTCCACCAGGAACAGGACAAAGACCCAGAGCTTTGAGGTGTAGCAGCTGGTATCTGGCATTGCTGGGAAAAGAGACAAACACCCACGTCTGGCTGTTCTCTGCTTCTCAGTCCAGCCCATCACATGCATTAAGGACTATAAAATCTGCTGGCCTTAGTGGGGTTTACATCTCCTGCTGATCAGTGCTCTGTTGTCAGACATGAGACAGTGCCCACTGCCCCTTGGAGGGCTGCCTGTGTTCAGTATCCCCTGCACACCCTGCTGAGTGGGTGTGATATGGCTGATTTCTCATCATTCCTTGGCAGAGGTGAGAGGTGCAGGATACTGACACCACACCTGATGCTTAGCCCCTCCTAGAAACTGAGATGTTTAGCCTCAGGGAGAGAGGCAGGAAGGAGCTTCCAATGCAGGGTAATCTCTGGTGTCTCTAGTTCCCTCTTGATTGGGCTCTGCCATCTACCTTCTGGGTTGAGATCTGAGTTGCCTGAGGGTAAGTTGTTCATCTTGTTTCATAGGGCTGATCAACACCAGCATGTACCTTGTATGCCAGAGAGGTATTTGTGACTGTGCCCTCTGTGGTGTTTTATGGAGGAGGGTATGAATCACTTCCCTCGCTTTTCATGAATGATGTCTTGGTCCAGAACCTGGGCACTGAGCTTTACCCATGAGAAGTGATCAGATTAAACGGGTTATCTTTGCAGACAGAGAACTCAAGACCTCTAAACAATAAAGTATAATGATATAGTTATTTTCAGATGACAATGTCTAAGCACTTGAATGAATTGTTGTGATTTTGTGTGCTGGCCATTCTTTATGTGCTGGAGATTTCCTGTACTTCAGCATGTCTGTACCTTGCTGTACCCTTTAATTTATTTAGCTGAAAACAATGACTTAAAGCAGCTTTCTGGTAAGACAAACACTTACCTGTGCCCAAATACAAACCCCTTCAGAGCAGTATTTACTCATTCCTGAACTCTAATGTGGGCCTAACCCTTTACCTTTTGAGTTGAGTGACTCACTGTGATTGACTGCAGGATGAGTCTACTCAGTCCAGTGCACATGCAGGGTGGACAAGTTTGGTGGTAAAGAAAGTGAAGAACAAAAAAAAAAAAGCAACTGAAGTAACAAGGAAATGCCAGCCTGGAGAAAAAAGACCAGATTTCATTCCCTTGGCATTATGGGCTGTGTTTTTTAATCAATAAAATGGAGTATGTAAAAGTCTTTGGTCTTAAAATTCTAGCTTTAATTCAGAAATGCCTCTAATGCACTGAAAAGTCATCCCATGTGACAGCACAGCAATAATGTGGCCATGACTAAGCCAGTTCCTTGTGGTCTTCCCTTTCTCACTTTTGATTGCATAGTTGGGGATGTTAGAGTGGAAAAAGAAATGGGTTGAAAGCAACTAAACTGGGAAGTAGTTAGACCCTATGTAATAGCCACAGGCAGAGGAGAGAAAAGGGAACCAAGAGAAAATGAGGAAAGAAAAACAAGGGGTTTCTCATGACATTGTGTGAACTGCATGAGGTGCGGCATCAGCACTGGCAACAGGAATCTATTTGTCCATCCTGCACTGGTCATGGGGCTCAGTTCCTTTACCCTGCTCTGGTTTGATTTTGAAGGTCACTCAGGACCCATTTGGGATCAGGAAGAAACCTCTCTCATTCCTGTGTTTTTTCTGGGGTGGCACTCATCAGATTGCTTTTCACCACTCATATTGGTGATGTGGTTTCTCTGGGCCGGAACTTGTGGCAAAAGAGGGAGACAGTCCTGGGACCCCAGTTGTCCCCAGGTTTGTGACTGATCCTGTGTGTCTCTTCACACCAGTCTGTCATTTCAGTGCTTACTGGGGAGACCATCTGCTAGAAGGGCTGGTAGTGTCAGGAGGGGATGAGATAGGCTTTGTTGCTTATATTCAAGGCTAAACTTTGCAGCCTCTCCAGTAATGTTTGAATGCTTTTCTCCTTTAATTATTTGAGGATAATGAAGGCAGCAGTTTCTTCTTTGGATTTATGGTGCTTTAGAATGTAAGCTGAGGGCTGCTTTCAGGCACTTCTATGTCTCATCACCCACGTCCCATGACAGCAGAATTGGTAAGTGCCTGCTTAGCTGCAATTCCCTCCAGATCCTTACCAGCAGGACAACTGCATAAATTTGTTAACACTTTCAGGGGGAAATTAAAAACCTGGGATATTTTGCAATACAAGTCTTATTTTTATTGTAGCAATGATATAGGCTGTTTTTTTTGCTTTGGGCAGTATTATTTTTGCCTGATTTTGAAGCAGTTATTTTTTGATAGTTTTCCATTGACTGACACAGAAGGTTACCTGTAAAATTGTAATAGAGAAATTCAAATGTCGCACTCTATAGAAAAAAAAGCCATTCGTGTTGAACATCACAAATAGGGAAATTTAGCCATTGACAGCAAGAACAAGCTCAGTTGATTGTGGATATTTCTGAGGATGCTTTCTAGCTTTGTCCCCTCTCAACAGCCTAGTCAGGACTGAACCTCCTACTCTGGTAGATGAAAGCTCCTTGTCTTTATTCCTGAGCAGCCAAGGCTAGCCAACATTGATAACTGTATTCAGTATTCAATAAACGGTGTTCATTGTTGTTGGAAAAAAGTAATTCTCCTTCTGGCAGTGAAGAAGGTGTGATTTGTAAATAGAGGTCTGGGAGTAGTGCTGTGCCTGCAGATACAACGAGGGTTTCACAGAAAGGCAGCAGAGCTGGATTACGGATGTGTCGTTGTGCAGGAGCAGAACAGCCCTGTCAAAACGCAGACTCTGCTTGTTGGAGCCGCTGCCCTGGAATGAGACCCTGCAGAAAGCAGATACTGTGCAAAATGGCTCATGTATAGTAACTCCCAATCATGCTTACTAAGGGGGAATTCTCCAAATTACGTGGGATGGGAAAAGCATGCCTAACAGCTTTGGTATCATTTCAAATGTGAAATATCTATAAGAAAAATGTCATAAATTGTCCACATTGTAGAGACTGAGATGCCCGCTAAGGCTTGTCACACAGGTCACAGCTTTGAACAGATGACATTGCTTCTACAGAGATCAGTGTTCTTCCAAAGCATTGCCACTCACCTGGCATGCTTTTGTTGGTTTTCAGCTCTCAGGAGACTTTGCTCTGTTCTGATCTCCCACCTGAGGCTCTCTTTGTCATTAATTTCCTCTGGAACAGCAACACCTGAACTACAAACTCGGTGGAAGAGCTGGAGGAGCATTTGGGATTGTGCCACTTGCTCTGTTGCTGCATTTTTCCCTGAGCATCTCTGACCGCAGCTGGAGGCAGTTGGAGGTGTGGACACACATCTATCCTGGCAAAGCTGTTCTTTTTAAGTTATTTCTGTTTTTAATTTCTATCCACCATTTTACCACCTGATCTTTGTGCTGAGAAGTTGATTGAGGACATACCTTGGCCTCTTTCCTAACTTGAGCCTGGCAGCATCTATGGGCTGGATGTGGAGAAGGCAATGAGCATTTCAGGTACCAGTCCCTGGCTGCAAGTTTATGCAGCAACCCCTCAGGAGAAGCCTCCCTTTCTTAAATATAGGATTCTCACAATAACTGCAGATATTCTGCATTGTCCCTCACAGCATTTATCTCCCTGATAATGCAGCCAGTTTCCTGCCCTGAGCCTGTCAGGCCCCCTATTTAGTCAGGATATAGATGTTTAGTATGTTTTAATCTGATCCTCACAAATCAATCCCAGAAGCCTCCCAGACATTTCTGCTGCCTTTCTCCCAGTGCCATGCAGTGTGTCGATCCCCAGCCTGCTGCTGGGGATTTAAAAACATTTATGTGTATTTTTAACCAAGCAGCTCTTCACTGAGCTCTTGGAGAGCAGCAGCTGAAGGCTGTGTGCATGGAGGTGTACAAGGAGGGGAAGCTGGAAATGGAGGAAGATCCACCAGGATGTTTGCTATCTCTGACTGACCCCATTGAGGACCTGTTCAGAGCCCATGTCTTGTTTTGAGCCTGTCACCTCAGTCATTGGGGAGCTGCTGGAACAGGCTGGGAACAGGCTGTGCTAGTGCCAATGGCGCTGCACAAAAAGGCATTCACAAATAATGAAGCTCTGAAACACCCTGAACATAAGTGTCAGCAGCTTGAATTGGGGTCAGTTGTGCTGTGGTGAGAAGCAGGCTGGGCTGGGGGAACAGGGAAGAGACTTCCCCCTCTTCTGCCTAGCTGGGGGAAGGGGCCTTCAAGGCAATGGGGAGCAAACCTGCTCCTGCTGACTGCCCCTGGGAAAGCCAGGCTCGGACAGGGATTCTTAATCCTGCTGCAGATCAGGGTCTGGTCACCCTGGTCATCTTCAGATCTCATGTAGATACTCAAAAAAGCCTCCTCCCAGCCACAGAGCTTGGCTTCCTGAGGCTCTTGCAGCAAACAGATGCTGCCCAAACCAGCAATTCATGTAGCCTCCTGGCTGTCTGCAACGCCCTGAGCAGCCTGGGACAAGTTGCCACCTTGCTCTGTGCCTCAGTTTTCCCTTTTTTATACTGGGATAATAATACCAAGGGGAGGGAGGAGGTGAGGAAGGATGTTTGTGTCATTTTGGCTGTCTCTCCCTGAGAGGCTGCTGCTCCCAGAGAGTGAAAGGAGGTTGGTTTTGAGACTAAGGCAGAAGGATATTTGTCTTTGCCATTAAAGTAGTGGCTGTCTCTGGCCGCATGATGACATCTCTTGATGCTTTTCCCTTAAAACAGGAAGGCAGATCCCACCAGGTACCAAACAGCACCAAGGGCTTTTTAAACTTATCTCTGTACCAGCCAGTCTGTGGTCCCCATTTTAAGATGCCATGCCTCTGGCTAAAGGAAACTCTTCAAGTCGAGTTGTAAGGACTCACCACAGGAAGGTTTGTAAAATATTGGCTTTCCAAGGGCTGTACTTGCTTTGTGAGTCACCTTTGAGGGAAGAAGATTTTTAATGCTAAACTGAGTGGCAGCAAACCCTGCCCCTGCTTCCCAGGTATTGAATAGCAACTAAGCTGCTAAAAGATTTTGCCAACAAAATTGCTCTGCAGTGCAGTATGTAGGATTGAGCCACCAGTGCTACCTGCTCTAAGACATGAGGTGCAGACCTGAGAACAGGTGGGATGTAGTGTTGCTGTTCTTCACACTGGAATGGTTAGTGAGTGTGCAGATACCAGCTGGATGAGTGTTCAGGATTCTTACAAGTGTAATCACCAAATGCTATCTCCTGAAACCCCGGGGCTGCTTTGCAGCAAATTAAAGAAGAAAAGCAGAAGCCCATATGTTATTTCATTGGTCAAAGCGGGGAGAACAAATTGAAGTGCCTATTTTAGCACACTGAGACAGCTGTGCTCTTCTCAGGCCAGTCCTGAGAAGCCACCTATCCACGCTTGATAGAGCGGAAAGCATCTGGCCTAGAAACAGCCAGTTAGCCAGAAGTGGAAGAGGTGGCTACGGCTTCCTGTTGAGGAAATCTTTGGATGACACCTTGGCAAAGACCGAGGGACAAACGTGAGCCCCAAACATTCCCCACTGAGCAGTGTTGGATGCCTTTCATGGGACTGTCACATGCCAGGTGAGAGGGGGCTGTGACCTACACAATGGGGCTTTTTAGGGCTCGGTGGCTGTGGGTGTCAGGTGTTCAGTGAGATTTGTTCACAGTTGATTATGACTCTGGGTTACCATCAGAGAATGAACCTCGAGAACCTGCAGGAACGATCTTCAGCTGCTTCCCTGCAAATCCAGGCAGCTTCTTAAAGAGCCTGTAGTGGGTTTTGAGCAGTACGTATGTGTTAAGTTTATCATGTTCCTGTTAAGCCTTGGTGCACTCTGGAAATGTCTGGCATTCTTATTCTTCTGTTAGCAAAATGAGGTTTAGGAAGTATAAGTGACCAGAATTTCAATAGATTTCTGCAAGAAGAGAAAGGGGAAAGGGGGGTGGTGGTGTTGTCATGCCTTACCAGAGGCATTAGAAGTGATGATTGGATGTTCTTTAGCTCTGCTTCTTCTATATTTCTAATATAGTTTTTCTAATATAAAGGAAATTGGAAATTAGAGAAAATGTCACTTCAGTATTAATAAATCACAAGAATCAAGTCACTCAGGGGATGCAATCCTTCCAATACATCTACACAGATGCTGAGTGTGTTTAATTGTTTCAGCACCCAAAATACTGTATGGTGATTCTAAGTGCTTTCTTTTAACCCCTTGCTTATAATGGTTTATATTTCACATGACATGACTGAATTAAATTAAATCACACCAAATTTAGCTTATTTGAAGTTTAAGATCTTACACTTTGAAATAAGGTCAGCCTGTGATATGTGTGTTTTTGGGTGCCCCTGGATTATTCCTATGTGGTCCAGAGCTGAGAAAAGTCACTCTGTTGTCAAATTCAAGTCTACCTGTCTTCTGAAAAAGTTCTTATGGATCCACAGTCAATGAAAGGTTGCAAAGGATTGTTATAAAGGGCTGACTGCTTTAAGATAAAAGAACTCCTTTCCTTCTCCAGGTGAAAACTTGTCACACAGATGAAGTGTTTTGCTGAAGGTCCCTCAGAAAACGTAAAGCAGAGACAGGAGATGAACCCAAGTCACCTGACATCCCACACTAGCCAAACTGCCTACCTGCATTATGGGAAACTCAGCAAGAAAGAAGGGTAATGAAGCTTCCCAGCTGCCTGGAAAAATGACTCTGCTGCTATACAGCAGGTAATCCTTTAGATTTAAGAAATGGCATAACTTGTAAGGAGGAAGTTTACAAAATATGTCATCTGAAGACACTGCCATGTTTAATGCATTTGGTGCCAATGATTTTCTTTCCCTTGCTACACTGTTTACAGAGCAGCTGGTACAGAGATGTTGAGCTGCTATTGAAGATGAAAGGCTGGTTATTTTTCAAAGTCCTCTGTGCCCGTTTGCTCCTAACTGGAGCTGTCAGTGTAGATGCTTTTTATTTCCTTTATCACTATAGGTCTGAAGTCCCGTCTTTAAAGAATTCCTCAATTCAAAGGAAGATTTCTTTTACTCTAAGTCCCAAAAGACCTGGAGGGTCTTTGCTCTTTTGTTTGGGCTGAAGTCTCCACAGGCAATGCCAGTGCCTTCGAAGGTTTGCTGGAAACCTTTAACCCCCAGACAGCCAATGTCCCATCTGAAGCCCTTTGATGAAGGCAGGAGGAATTCAATCTGTTCTGCTCATTTCTGTGGCCTGGGAATGAGAAAACCCCTCTTGAACCATACAGAAGCAATGAAAAACTTCCAGTGATTATTAGTTAGTTGTGTTTACAATGGTACACAAAGGATGGAACTTCCCCCCTCAAAACAGCCATAGAGAGCATGTGTTAGGTACTGTACAAACCCTCACAAAGAGATGCTCACTCAAGTTGTTTAAAAGCCAAGTAATCACAGCAGCAGAACCTTCCCCATTCCAAAACTGAGGCACTGAAGTTATGGGAGGTCAAGTCACTTGCCCAAGATCATGACAGGAAGATAAGACACAGCTGAGAACTGAAACCAAGGTGCTGCTTTGGTACTTTAACAACCTGATTTTCCTCTTGTGTTCCATCTCTCATGCACTGAAGTAGGCTGAATTACAGGCTTTTCTCTCTTTCATATAGTCTGTTCTGTTACTTTGGTGAAGGAGCTATCTTAGAAATCTCTCTGATCAGTCACTAAATCTGTATGATCTCACTTTTTTGGAAATGTTTTAGCCAATGAGTTTCTCTCAGAGACAATCTAATTGGTCTGTAATGGCAGTCTGAGGGGCTGCCCATTCCAAGCATGCAGCCTTCCCACCCAGCCTGCACCAGCAGGGTCATCAGTCAGTCAAACCAATGCTCCCACATGGCAACATCACCCAGACGGAAAACAAATCTATGCAAATCTCATAACAAAGCTGTACTGAAAAGAACTGGATCCTGAGTGTTCTTGAAAACCTTCCCCATCAGTGCATTCAAGTGACTTTCTGACTGATTAAATGCTCTTCAGCTAAATGTGCTTTTCATCTGTAAATGTGTTTTCTGTTAATAATTCACAAAAGTCAGTGCAACTGGTATTTTTCATGTTGCCCTGTAGCTCTGCTGCCAACACCCATCCCTTGCTGACCACAGCGTATAGCTCTGGAAAGGAGCTGCAGCTGAGGTGATTGTGAGCTGTGTGGGGCTGAAAAGCCCAGAGTCCAGCCACTCTCATCTTAGCTGAATGAGAAACAGTTCTACAGTCATGTTCACAATGGCCAGAGTGGATGGATCTTGCTTTCCTTGTGGAGCAGTTTGAACACTGAGCAAGGAGTGAACCAATACTGGATGCGCTGAAGCCAAAGGAAGAATATCTCTAGATGAATTTCCAGTTTTAATGTTCTCCATTTAGCAGAAACTGATGGCACCTGGACACTGGGAGATCCAAACAACTATCTGCTTGCTCATATAAAATATTTTCTTCCGGATCTATTTCTTGGGATATTGCATACACAGCAAACCCCATGCAGAACGCACACGAACTACTTCCTCCTGTACATCCACACGTGAGCTACTTCTTTGCTGTTAGTGATTACCCACTACAGAATTGAGATTAGACATGCATGAGCGTGAGGAGGGTGACATTGCTGCCAAAGAAAACTTGTGTTCTGCATCTTAAGTATCAGGTTACCAGAGAACTGTGAAGAGTAACCAAAATGCATATGCCTACCACTGAAGGTGGTGACAGGCTCTTAGTAGGGGATGTAGTTCTTCCTCTCACTGTTATATTTGGAAAAAAAAAACCACAACATCACTGCAAAAAAAACCATTCCCCAAACCCAAAAGATATCTGCAGTCACACCATAAGTCTGTTCAGAACTGGAATTTAATGTGAATCTTTTAGTCCTACAGCATTGCCCCCACTTTGCTTTCTCAAAAAGCATGATCTAAGAATGGCACAAATTCTCTACCTGATTTTGCTACCAATTTTGCTGACTTCTATTTTAAAAAGGTTTTGTTGATTTTTATTTTGTAAATTTTAAGATTGTAAAAAAATACCCCAAGTGCATTAAATATGTTATCTCTTGCCACAGAACCCTTTAGATAATTGATTGATCATCTTCAGCAAGAGATATGAAAGTTTAAACAGTACATAACTGTTCTTAGTAGTAATGCAATAAAAGTGAGTTTACTTTTACAGTGGTAATTTTAGCAGCAATCTTAATCAACACCCTGTTGATAATCAGACAAACCTTCCTTTAAAGAGAAATGCAGTGCAAGTGAGCTTGTTAGTATTATGGGCACATTATTGTCTTTACTTTCCCCAATCAGCTTTTATTCTTGCTTTTACAATAGGTGTAAATTTTTATATTTCCTTAGGCAAGCAGACGAATGAACTGAACATCCAGGAGATTACTTAAAATAGGTTATGGTGATAAGAAACAGACAATCCTGTACAATGTGTCAGTGGATTAGAGTGCTGAGTTCTGCAAATGGGCAACTCTGCTCTGCCGGGCTGACAGGCAGCTGAAAAAGAAAACCTTGACTGGGGGGTGTTCCAAGTGTGGCAGGGTGTTTTCTGTATGGATGTGTTAGGGAATTTGGGAGGGACAATGGTGGGGAATAATTTCTGCTGTATGAGGCACAGCCAGTAGCTGAATGGTGTCTGAAAAGGACTCATCTTGCGTGAGGTTGAGGACTTGCTCCTGTGTTAGACCCAGGCTCCCTCAGCTGAGCCTTGTCCTTCAGTTCTGCTCTGCCTTCAGTCATGACCAGGTATAGGAGAAGCGAGGGAGACCGGGGAAATGGTTTTGTACCTTTGTGACAAACACTGTGCATGGAGAATAGCAACTCTAGAAAGCTCTGGGTTTGATGCTCTCCAGCAGTAACAAAAATGTAGGGCAGCCGGTTTTATTTTTCCATTTTCTTGACAATGTTGCTTTAAAAAGTTGAAATAAATCACTTAGATATTTCTGGGCTAAAATTTCATGAGTGCTCATGGCATGGAAATGCTTGTTGCTCCACATGACTCTGTTTCCAAGCTCAGACAAGCAACATGGTGGCTGCGCACACTTGCATTGCTTCCAAGGTGGAGCTTTTGTTTTTTTCTCTTTTCTAGGTACAGCCAAAGGAGCTGGGTCAGTCACAGGATGCCCATTATGCTTCTCTCTGGAAACTCTAGATGGATTTATGCTTGTGGTTGATCTGAGGATCACCACTTTCCTTATATTGGGAGTGCAATTCCTGATGGCTCTGAGAGAATCTGTTCAGCTGAATAACTAGACAGACACATTAATTATGGTCCTTTCTGCTCCTTTAATGTCTGGATTGTCCCTTGCTGTCCTATTCTAAAACAATACCACTCTAAAATCATATACAATATGTATGCTACACACAATATGTTGGTCTCACCTGACTAGGGACAACTGTTCCATGTGTGTGGCTGCGCAGCGGAAAATGCTGAGGTCCTGAGGATGACCCATCTCAAATAGGAGTCACTGCTCCATGTTTTCCCTTCTGCAGCCTTTCAAACCACCCTCCTATCTTCCTGCTCTTTTGTAAATTCTCATGAAATTTGGTTGCAAAGTGCAGCCATTCGAATTTGCAAGCAAAAGGAGAGAAATGGTGGTGCCAGATTCAGTGCAATATGACTGAAGGTGGTGACATGCATTACATTATTGTTGGCCTTTTAATCTCTGGTCCTCTCTTTTTTTATTACTAGCAAGATGACAATAAGTCAGCTCATGTTGACTGCTTCTTGCCTGAAGGGCTGTGAGAGTGTTTCAAGAGATGGCTATGTGATGGTGTCCCAGACATTTTAAATGTTAAGCCTTGTATGTTTGCCAGTCCGGAAGATTCCTCATAAATCAGTTCTTAATAGTGCAAGTTCAGATCCTATGGTAGAAACAGCCTCCTCTGGTAAAAACAGCCTCCTTTGCAAAGAACAGAGATGGACTCAGCCATGATCTGGTTTCTGTGGCCTCATCAAATGTGCAGAATCACCCATTTCCCTGGGCAGGGGCTGCACCTTTGTGAGTTGCTCAGTCAAATGGTTCTTCCAGCAATAGCAGGGAGGCTGTAGCAGCCTGGTTTGCTTTGTTCTGGACAGCTGTGACTCCAGGGACTGCTACCTCGTATTTTCTGCAGTCAACAACAGATGGGCATGGCTTATGATATCTGCTTGCTTTTTCCTTGGGAACCGAAATGGAATCAGTAGCTCATTTCAGCTGGTCTGCTGGATTGCTGCTGAGAGGCACTGGAATTGTATTTTGTTACCAGTGGGAAAATGCAGGGCTGATTACCTTACCCATCAGGGCCAGAATGAGCACTGAGACTCCCACAGCTGATGGAAAGGGAAAAAGACCAGGGATAGAGAGTCTGTGGATCAATATTAAACACAGAGGCAAATTCATCTGTTGGCTGACAGTGATAGCCCTCACCATGGTTCTGTAGTGACTTGGAGGATGTGACACTGGATTATTATATTAATTATTGGGTTGGACCAGCTCAGGGGTGTGTGTGGGGTGGGGAGGGACAGTTTGAATCCCAGGGGAATGATCCCCTGCCCTCATGGCAGCCCCTGCGAGGCTCCCGGGGCAGCCTCGGAGCAGCTGTCAGTCAAGGGCCCCTGGAGCACAACCCAGCCTCTGATTGGCTGGCACAGCAGGAGCTCCGCCCCCTCACCAGGCCCAGAGGTATAAAAGCAGCCACACATGGCTGCCATCTTTGGCTCTGCCCCACCGCATGGAAAGTGGAACTTCACAGGACTGATGGTAGCTGTGTAATTTTATCTTTTTCTGTCTTTGCTTCTTCTCCTAATCTCCTTTCTTAACATTTTGGGTAACTTGAAACCGAAGGGGTTGGATTTTGCTACGTTGTATGTGTTAGCATGTGCTAAGTCAGTGCTTTGTGGAATGCTGCGTTTTAGTTGTATGTTACCCTTTAAACTTTTGCTGATATCTCTTGTTTCCTGGAGTTTATCAGTAAAGGTACCCTCTGAGAAAGTGAGTGCAACTTTTTTCCTCTGTGCTCTCTCTTAAGGTGTTAGAAGAACCTAAGGCTCTTCTAATAATCCAAGGGTGGATATTGTTTGAACCTTGTATATTTTTAAGGTAAAACACCCTTGGTGAGCTCATAGTTCTGAGATGTGAGGTTTTACAGAGGAACAAGCACTCTCCAGCTGCATGCTGGAAGCAAAAGGTTCATTGACAGGAGGTTCTGTTGTGTGACCTGAAGCCAAATAATATTTATTTCAGGAACAACCCAGTGCTGGGTTGTGACCTTTCCTATTGTATCCTTTGGGGCAGGTGCTTGGCTCTGGTGCTCCGTGTAAGCCCATCCTTTGTCTTGGTTTTGCCTTTCTTTGCCTTCTCATTTCTGGCTCACCTTGGTTCATCTACATGTCAAATTACTTCCATTGTCACTGCCTGCCAGGATGGGGCAGGGACCAAAAATACAGCAGAGCAAAAGGTACCACAAGCATAGGCTGCTTTCACTGGCCAGTCCAAGCCAGTGGTCCCTAAGCTCTTTCCTTAGCCTCTAAGCAGAGAGGGAGCCTGTTGCCTTCAGTGACTCTTGCCTAAGAAAGCCCTTTGTGACTTGTCCTACAGCAAGATGGTGAGTGATGCAGACTTACCTCTCTACAGGCCATCCATCCAGCCTGTGGTGGAGAAGAGGAGCTGCTTGCTGTGCTGTCTAAGCTATGTTTGGGCATCCTGCCATTTGGGCAGACCTGCTGCCCTTCATTGGCTTGCACGTCCACGCCAACTGCCTGAGGCAACCACCCAGAGCCTCTGCCACAGTTCTGCAAAGCAGCCACAGCTTTCACTGGCATGGCCAGAGTCATCTGTTCTGCATGAATGGGCCTGACCAGCATCTGGCAAATTTCTGCACCACTGGGATCTTTTGTAAAGAGCAAAGGACCGAGTGCCCCAGTAACAGGATTGTAAAACTGAACTGAGTCACTGTAAGCAATGGCTCTGCCCTGACATGGTTGCCTTTGAGCTAGAATGAGTCAGGCTTCTTCCCCATTTAAAACCCCCTGAATCCATAGTGTCCAGCAGACATTCCTGTCACATAGATGTTTTTTTTGGGTGCACATGGTTTCAGATTCATTGGCTTTGGCAGGTAGCACATAGCTGAGGTATCTGAGAGTCGGCCCCAGCAAGGGAGGTACCCATGCAGGTGGTAAGTGGCCATGCTTTTCACACTGCTCTTCCTTAACAGCAGCACTACCCCAGAGGTTGTCCTTGGCTGACTGGTAGACAGACCACGTTCACTGAGGAGGCAGCCAAGGCAGTGCAAACCTGTATTGCCACTCACTGGCAATATCTTGCCTCACTGCATGTGCTTTGTCCAGGTCAGTGCACCATTAGCAAGGTGGAGAAGTAGAAGGTGATTGCATTGGCAATGCAGTTGTCTCTGTCTCTAGAAGATATGGGAATGTGAGGGTCTTAGTAACTCAGAGATGCACATTTCCCCCCTCACCATAATGTCTGAGATTTAGAAAATCTTCATAGAAAAAGCTGCCTGTATTTTAAAAAGAGTGAGAACATAAAAAACATGGCTTGAGTCAGTCAAAATGTTTTTGATGTGTTTTATTTCAGTTGTAAGCTTTTATGATGTGTTTGCAGATTTTTTTTATCTTCAACAACTAAAATCCTTGAAATGACATATTTAAATAATGGTGAAACTTTGTATAAGCAATCAGAGAGAAAACAATCTTCTCAGTTCCTTTCTACTGCAAGCCCACGCTTTTCACTGGTTTAAGTGAATCCCCACTTTCTGCTTTAAAAAAATCAGCTGGTATAATGTGAATCTGCTTGATTCAATTAGAAAGAGCTTTTGAGGAGCTGCAAAGTCAGGGAATTTATCTCTTGTGTGATAAATGATGGCACAGAGGTCACTACTTGATATAAAATTAGCCCCAGAACTAGTTTTTCCTAACCTCTAGCTCAGTTTTAAATGATGCTGTAATTCTGTCTTTGGTTTGAGTCAGGAGATTGCAGTAAGAGGCCTCACAAAGTACCTAGAAATGATTTGATCATGAGAGAACAGAGATACACATACCCATGTTTACCTAACTGTAAGCAGAGACATTAACTTCTGATTCACTGGCAGCTGATTCCAAATTCCTTTAAATAGCTTTAAGAAAATATATGTTTCTGAGCTTTACCCTCAGCTAAGTCTCCCCTCATACTGGGTCTTCTAGCTACTTGACTGATAACATGAGGCACAAGCTGGGAGCCACCTAACAGCTTAGCACCACAGTCAATCTCTCCACTCCTTGGAGCATGTATTGTTTTTTGACTAGACTTTGCTCCAGCTCTGTGTCCTTAGCACACAAAACTGTCTCTTTGGTGACAACCCACTGAAATCACACCCTTATAGCTGTGGATCTGGTCCTACAGGCTCCTTCTTGTGTGTGCTGTGCCACAGTGTCATCCTGGTGTGTGACCTGCCTCCTCCCGTGCTGGCATGTTAAACTCTGGATGTATACATATTCAGATGTATTTTGATGATAAATGATGCCTGTAATTGTTCGAACAGTTCAGACTGAGGAAGGTTGAACTGAGATGCAAAGGAAGCAACCGTGCCTGACCAAGATACAGCAGAGGAAACCTCTGCCATAACCAATGATAACAAACCACAGCAATTACTCAATTAAAGCTAAACCCCTCTTTAATCAAGACAGTCAATGTAAGAGGCTCTTGGGATTTTTGTGAGAAGGAGGAACTCCTAATCAGTGCAAAGGGAATTGTTTCTTTTTATTCCAGGGTTGAAGTTGCCCCCAGATTTGCAGATGCTAATTTTCAAAAAGAGAATCATTAGTTTTTAATAAAGAATTTGCGACTTGGTCAGTGGGGGGATGGACTGAAAGCATTTCTCTGTACAGTTTGGAGTTCATTAGTGCACCCATCAGGGAAAATGTGTGAGAAAAGTGAAATCGGATAAATATTCCATATTTAACCTCCAAACCAGTAATTCAGAAAAAAAGGCAATTTCTTCTAAATCTGAGTTCCAGGTGACTGCCTTTTATCTGAGCTCCATTAAATTATTCCCCTGCTAAATTCTCATGAAATAGGCTTTTTGCTCCAGCAGACGTTGACTCCCTGAGATCATTTTGAAAGCAAAACATTCTGTTTTTATTAGTAATGATCCATCTTCCACCCTGACAACGTGAGAGGCTTGAGGAAGGTGTTTGTGCCTAGGTGTCAATCCCTGTTTCTTCGCTGACATGGGGACAGGCTGGATGACCTGGTTCTTGCTTGTCTCCCTGGCTGCGGGTAACACTGGGGTACAACAGAAAGACATGAGAGCACCTGGTAGTGATTCTACCTCCAACCAAGTCAAGAGGCAGTGTCCTTGGCCTCACATTCACTACTCAAGCTTGTAGCTAGATCCCTCTCACACTCATTCCTACTGCAGTGTCTCAGCAGGGTCTCCTCTCTTCAGTCTCAGTTATAATAGTTTCTTCCTTCCTTGTTTGCCCTGTGTGATTCATTCCCAGGGTTTATTTCAGTGTGGCAACCATCAGACACAATTTTCCTATGGTCTCCTGTTTATTCTGGAGTTACACGCGGCAAGTTTCCTACACAGCTCTTTTTCAAAATACAGATTTATTTGCTTTTACTGACTGGTCAGAGCAGCTGTTCTGAAATCCCATAGGGATGGAGCAGTAGAGGCAGACAGATGTGATGAGCTGAAGCGGCTCCGCATACCAAGTGCTGCTGGTTGAAAACAGCCTTGACCTCTTTAATACATCAGGTCGGTGAAAACAGGGCTGGACAATACTGTGGTTTATAATGTTCTGAGGGGACTGGGCAGAACTGCCTCAACACTTCCCAGATGGTGTTTCCTTGGGGCCTGTTTGCCTTGACAGGTTTCTTCCTGTGCATGAACTCTGAGGCAGAAGGAATATTTTATGAAGCTTTTTACATCACTGTCTATGGTTTTTATGGCAAATTGAGCTCCCTTCATGTTGCATCTCTTCTCTTCCTTTCCTTGATGACCTCACAGCCATCAGTGCCTGAATTCCTGGCTTTATGTCCCTCATTTTCTCTCTCTGCTCTCTCTGAGAAGGGTTCCATATCCATGATCAAGCATATGTGGCTTTACTGCAGTCTGAAGGGCATAAGCAGACTTGGGCCTGTCCAAGTGAATAGAAGATCCCAGAAGTCTGTGATTCCCTGCCAGAAGCAGCAATGGAAATGACAAGCTTGGTTTGGGACTTTCAGGCTCCTGCCTCTATGCCAGGGAGCCTGGAAGCTGCCAGACCCCAAGGGTTCACAGGGTCTTCACTGTGGGAATGAGCTGGGTTCCCTGGGCAGCCAGGTGCTACTGAGGTCTGGGACTCAGGTGTCCTCACTCCAGTGCAGTCCTGCAAACACCCAAGGAGGAGATTCTTCCTATCAAACTATTTTACTGCAGGTTTGGCTCCACAGGCAATGCAGAGCCTAGGTGACAGGAGCATCAGGTTTCTTAATCTCAAGGGATGCAGTGGCATTTTATCATGTCCTCTGAATTATTCTGTCATAAGCATCTTGAAGGTCTGGTTTATCTTCTCTAAAATGATTAGTATGCTGCTCATCAGTCATTCTTATTTCACAACTAACATGCTGCAGGTAGTTTAGCAACCTGAGCATTTGGACTGAAATAATTGCACTCTCTAGAGCGCTGTGCCTGAACTGGGGGCAGCTGCTGGTGCCTTTGAGGTGTTTGGGTGCTGTGGGGATGGGGGCATGGAGTGCTTGGGTGGATGGCCAGCTAGCCACCTGTGCCAAGCTCTGTCCTTCTGCAGCACGCCAACTCTCAGGACCAGCACATTTCAGTTTTACAGTAGATTATGAAGGCAAGGCTGAAGAAAGTGAAAACTTATTTCTCAGACAGTTAAAGAACTCAAGGTTATTTTGTCTTAGGAACACGTCTCTATGTGCCTGGCTTGCTCCTTACTTTGCTTCAAGCTGCACTTGAATGGCAAAGTGATTCTTGTATGTGTAGAAAGTGGGGGTGTCTGGGACATGTTCAGCACTCCCAGGCGGACTGGCTTATTGGAGGAGCTGAATAGTCAGCACGGCAGGTTTTCCCCACTGCTTGCCATTCACCAAAGCCTAAATCTAATTTTAGGCATTAAGCTGAATATGAATTCTTGAAAACATATGGCATCGATTCTGATGCTGATCACTTTTAGTAAGTTGGCTTGATATAGTCAAATCCTTTGAGTTGTTTTCTGTTCCCCAACAGGAAATGTGAAAAAAGGAGGAAGATCTAGGTCTGAGAGAGACCAGATCTGGCCAAGCTAGCTCCAACAATGTACTTGTTTTAGCTATCTATCTTCCCTGTAGGACCAGCTGTTTCCTCAGGAGCCCTGCTCTGGAATGTGTGCAAGTTCGGAAAAGACCTCACCAATAACTCTACACTTATAAAGCCACTAATTGGTAGAGAAAATACAGAAGACTACCCTGAAATACATGAAGTAAAGAGTTAATGAATCCTCAAGAAACTTTTAAGTTTGCACAGAGAAATCAGAGAGGGGAGTTTCACCAGTACATTTCTCTGGCCAAACCCACAGATAAAGATTAACTGAAAGTCTTCAGGGACAGCAAACAGAACAATATTACTGTGAGGCCAAGTGTTGTTTTGCCATTTGTTCTCTGTACGTTACCATGGAGTACAAGTGCTGCTTGTGGGTACAAGAAGAAATAACCTTATATTCCTACGCTACATTTATCTCGGACACATCCTGAAGTTTAAACAGTTCATAGTGTTCTTCTTTAGTACTGGACCAATCCAGTGGTTTCTTAATGGAAATCCCTCCGTCTGGGGACACTCCACTGACACCTTTGTTTGAGACTCGCTGCAGAGATTTCCGTAAGTAATGTACTTTATTGTGTTCCTGTTCTTTCCGCGTTCTCTGGCTGGGAGTGCTTGAACAGGCAGACATGGTGTGTGGAATGTTTGTGGGAGTGGGCTGTTTTGAGGCAAGCATCCAAAATATCCATGAAAGAGCTTCAGAATGAGAGTTGTGCAAATCTGTACTGCTAACCTGTTACTAATATGTGTGCTCATCTAGGTGAGAAACTGGGAAGTATATCATGTAACCCTATGTGTCCTGTTGTGCTTGCATATATTGCAGATCACTAGTGCTGTTAATTACCTGAAATTGTTTGCAGAAACTTCTTGACAAATTGTTCTGAAAAACATATAAACCTAAGGAAAAAGCATGGCAGTTTGTGGGGGATGGGGAAGGGAGCAAAAGGCAGAAAATGAGCAAGCTCTTTTTTTTTTTTTTTTTTTTTTTTTTTTTTTTTTTTTTTTTTTTTTTTGTGAATTAATCACCCATCTTCAGATCTGACAGAATAACTCAGAGGAAGCTGATGTCTCTTTTTGCTCTATTTTCAGCCAGTAAAGGAAGCAAAATTGTCAGAAATCTCTTTGCAAAGCCTGTTTTGATGAGATTTCTAGCCAGTTTCATGAATGAAGTTGGTTTGGATTAACTGAATAAGTCCTTGGGCAGAACTAGCAAATCATGGGTTCATTGATCACAGACACTTGTGTGCATGGTGTCTGACCCAACACTCAATAAAGGCAATGAGAAACCTACTGGGGCAGCTTACCCAATAGCTGAGGAGCCACTTTGCTGTTCCAAAGCAGCTGGAGTCAGCTATTCCCAGACACTGGAAACTGGATGGAAGTGAAATTTGCTTATGTTCCTGATTTATGGAGTTTTGCATCAGGCCCAGGGACAAGTTCTCTACTGCTCATTTACAAAACTGATGTAACAGATGAGACCTAGTAAGAGTCAAGCTCATCCTTTCCTCCTGCTGCTCTGATGTTTTATTTCCCATCTGTAATTAACAAGGATGGATTCCTACTTCTGGGATTGTTTAACTGTGGGAGTTGTTTCAGGGCTGTCCCCCGAGGCTGTCTCCACAAGTAACATGTTTTTTAAGTTATGCCTCTCTATTGATCCATGTCTGAACAATTACCAGTGGTGCTTGCTCTGAGCCCAAAGGTGTCTGCAATCAACCCCACAATGATATTCAAGGAAAGCACTATTTTAAAAGGCTGCCTCTCCCAGAGTGTGCTGTGTGTTTGAAATGTGACAGGCTACATGACAGGACCTGAAACAGATACGTTTGAGAAAGCTTGGGAATTTCTAATCCTTGAGCCTGAGCCCAGCCATACTTCCTGACTTTAGCTTGGGAACCTGTTTAAAACACACCAATTTCACCTGGTATCTGTATCTTTATCATTCCTGCAGAATAACCAGTGTTTTAAAGATGCCTGCCTTGATATTACAGAGTAATACTCTGCCTGACAAAGCCCTAAAATCTGGTGGCTGGTAAATAAAAATGATTGATGATGATTGTTTCGTTAGAGGCGTCAATAACTTCACCAGAGCTGTTAGGAATCCTAATAGCTCAGCTGCTCCAAAAATGGCAAAGGAAACTTTGTGTTAAGTAGCTCACTTTGCCTGCTCTGCAAACTCCAGCTAGAGCTCCTGGGGGTCAGATTTTCTGGAGGTGGAAATCCAGTACTGAATGTCTGATGGGGCACCAGGGCTACCAATTTTGCTTGTAAGGCCGTGTGAAAAGCTGATATGTGCACTGAGAAGTAAAATCACTGACTGAATGATCCTTCCGGAGTTGTGGGCCCAGTTCTTCTTTCTGTGGCTGCTTTTTTTCTCAACCTTGGAATGGTTGGTCTTTCTCCTTGTCCTCACAGGGGCTCAATTGCTGGACCAATCCTGTAGTAGGTGTAAGAGAGTAGGAGAGTTCAGGTCTCCCATCTGCTTCTTTAAGCAGCCTGGACAGCCCCATGGCTGGCAGAGTTTCTGCCTGCAGAGACTGGAGTCAGCAAAGAGCCAAGGCAGCAGGGCACTGTGATCCCTGTCTCCATATGGGCTGTCACTGTGCTCCCACACAGCTGCAGCACCAAACTGTGCTTGTGGAGCCAGATGCCATACAGGAGATGGGACTTAAAGGGAGCTTCCTTCAGGCACAGGTTTTCATTCAGAGCTTTTCTTTTAGAAGTAGATAGTCATCTGTCACTTCTTCTCAGCCTGGTGGCAAAGTTACTTGGGCTGACAGCCCTCAATCTGGGGGCTGGTGCAGCAAGATTGGTTGGAGTGAGCCTGTTTGAAAGGGTCTGTGCCAATTAGGGTCAGCTGCTATTATCATAGGGGCAGTTAATTGAGGGGGTATTGATAGGCAGCAGGCCATCTCTCTCTAATTTTCCTTCCCTGCCTGTTATTTAACAAAACTACTGAGAGGAAGGCTGCATTAACTTTACTTTTATCTTTAATTCCGTGACTGCAGTAAAAGCCAGTATTTGAGAAGCCACTGAATACAGGATAGAATTGGTTCTGTAATAATAACTTGTTTTCCCTCTTTGAAAATAAATATGGTCCTTAGTAGAGAGATTTACCCATTGCTGGCAGTCAATCAGCCAGGACAATTTGGGCTCTGAGTACTTGATTAGAATAACTTTAAGGAAAATTGCCTTCCTGAATCAAGTAAGGATCCATTAACCTGATGAAACAGGGTTTGCTTATCTGAGAGGTTAAGACTCAAAACACAGCCTCGGCTGTATTAGATGAGGCCTCTTTTAGAATGGGAAGTAATAAAAACACCATCTGTCATGTCTAGTCAATCAGACCTTGTATAAGAGAGGAATTATTCCTCTGACTTTACCATTATAAGATCATCTGTTTGTTAACAATGGGAAGTGTCAGGTATTCTGAAAACTAGTTTTATTCCATCAAATTATTTCTAGCTGCCTTTATCTTGGAGAGAATTAATATTAATCTAAGTTTATACAGGAAAGAAATATTTTTAGATGAATACAATGCTGAGGCATTCCATGTTGACTCTCTAGTGATTTATTGTTAGAGGTAAAACTGAATGGGAGATGGAGACAAAGTGCCATGTACACTTTGCTTCTGAAAATCATTATTTCTGTAAACTAATCTCATGCAAGTTGCTGAGCACTCAAAGGTTCTTTGAAGTCAATTGAGTATATACCTCTCGTGTAGCCATAAAGGACTTTAAAGGACTGGCGTGGCTGGATCTTCTCATGTTATGCACAGGCATAGCTGGAGGTCATGGAAAAGGTGATTGCATTTTTTTGGCATGGATTTATGAAAGCTAATAAACGCTGGCACTAATGGATTTCTCTGACAGAGAATACCAGTGCCTTCTCTGTTCACTGAGGAGCACTTGGAGACATCTAAAGACTGAACACCAGACAGCAAAGACAGGAGGTGGAAGGAGTGGTGGAAAGCCTATACCAGCATATCACCACCACCACTGCTCATCAGCTGGGATGGAAACATCATCTTCCCTTGTCACACACCACAGATGAGCCTGCAGTGGATGCATTAACGTACACTGCTGCCTGCTGCTTGGGCGTGTGCTGTGCTGCTGCCCTGCACATTCAGCACTGCTTTATAGCTTCTGGGTGGCCACAAGCTGGAAGCCACCAGAGATGGGTTTTTTGTGCCATTTCTGGCAAAAAACCATTCTATGTTCAGGGTTTCTGTTTGCACAAGAGAAGTAATGGAGTGTTTGCAGATGTGTGATGCAGGACTCAGCTGTTGTGTGATGGGCACAATCCTATGCAAGATCCCAGGAGGGAGGAGACAGGCTGGGGATAGAAGAGGAGGGTGAAAGCAACTGCCTAATTCAGCCTTCAGTCATAGGCAACAGATGTGTCCAGTTAAGCTACTGATCCTGGAATCCTGGGAGAAAAGCCATGTTGAGCAGAAGGAAGACGTGTTCTCTGGGGTGGCATCAGGATAAGGCTGAGCACTCTTGGTCCCGCTGATGTCAGGTGGATCAGATGCCACTCAGCTCCTAGGAAAACTGCATCTCTTTTGGGGAGTTAGCATAAAGATGAAGAGGCACAGATGAGTTCTTGTTTCTATGAGAGAATAACCCTTCTCCCTGCCAAACTCTGGGGGGAGTTGTCATGAGTGCCAGTGGAGAACAGACTGCTGTGGGCACAAGATGGCCAGGACAAAAGGAATTGTGCTACAAAGTGTTAGGATCCCTGGAGACCCACATGCTGTATGTTTAGATGAACATTAAAAAAAAGAGCAAAAAAAAAAAATCTCTAATTTTGTGCCACTCCCTTTGGGACCTGATGCAGGAAAAACCCACATGACTGCACTTCCCCCTGGAGCTGGTGAGAGCTACTCCCACTCACTGTGTTAGCAAATTGATCCCCATGGTCACTGCAGGGGGAGGCTGAAAAGAATGGATGGCACTGCAAGCTCGTTATGAAAATGCAGGGAACCAGAGTTAATGAATCTTGGATGAGCCCCTAATCTGCCTGGCCCTCGGTGGAGGAAGCTGGTTGGGGAGGATGTGATTAACATCTCAGTGGAAATGACAGTCCCTAGAATGCAGAAGGTTGTGTCATATCTGTCAGTGCTTGCATCTGGGAGGGGCCACTGTCAGCTGAGATCTCTGTGGATTAGATCTGGAGAGTTTTTTTATCAGAACAGAGGTATTTTTGGGATTTACATGTTCTCTGTCCCTGGCAGCTTGCCCTGATGAAATACCGATTACACAATTGCAATCTGACTTAAACTATAGTCAAAAAATCAGCTGCATGCTGGGTTATGGTGAGAATACCTTCTCTGTGATGGCAAAGATTTGAAATTGTGCAGTGCATTTTGTCTCCTGGCACAGGGGAACTTGCAAAGAACAATGAACAGGCTGTTTACTGTGGGTGTATGGAAAAAAATTTGGAAAACTGGAATTAATGCCTTTTCTGAGATTCTCACAGTCCTGTAGCCGGATTAATGAATGAAACCACTTGCCCCAGATGAACGGAAGATTAATGCTGCTTGACTCTTGTTTTATGGCCAGTGGAGTTAAGGTTAGGAAACCTGAAATAAGTGCTCAAGGGGCCTGACAAGTGGCATAGTCATAAATGAATGTCAGGGTCCTGCTGTCACAACCTGTAGCTGTGCCCCCTCCTTCTCTGCCCAGTGGACCCACCTGGTTCAAGCCAACCCTGTGAGCTGGTTGTGAGGAGTAGAGTAGTTATAGGATTTCTGCTTTCTCGTTACTGACTGCCTCTTGCTGAAGCAAGTAAAAGCAGCATTGTACTTGGGAGCTGGATGGGAGAGTGTATGGGGGACACCACTGGAAAGCAGGTACTGGTCAACTGAGGGATCAGTGCAGAAATTCCCAGGGCAATGTCTGTCCCAGAGGCTGGAAGTGAGCCTGGAGAGTGGGGGCACTGTATCCAAGGGGAGACTGAGACACTGGATTCGACTGTCTTTCGGCATTCCACTAGACTCGAGGCTGCTGCAAGCTGTGATGTCTTCAGGAGCTGAGCTGTCCCTCAGAGCCTGTGGTACAATAAATCAGTAGCTGTTTTTCATTTGCTGTGATAACAGTATGGGCAGGGCAGCTTACTGGATAGACTGCTGGGCTGCTGTGCAAGAGGTTTCAGCGGAATCTGCCTTCATCAGGATGGTTTTTCCCTCTTTTGTTCCTCTCTGAAATGGAGATACTGATACCTGCTCATTGAGATGCCCCAAGACCTGCTGCTGAAAAGCACTATGTTAAGATCCTTCTTCTGAAACCACCAGGGAGAAAATGTTCTTGGGACACCAAATGGTCCTCAAGTATTTTTACGAAGTTCTGCCTCACCACATACATCTTTCTTCCAGCTGCAGGGACCTCCCACCTTCTCACTCCACGAAGGGGACAACCCAGCCTCAGCTCCAGGCAAGTGGACTGGGTAAATCTTCAGATTTTTCTGTTTCCAGGCTCTCTCTGTTATTCAGAGGTTTTGAACAGAGAGCTATGCCTGAGCCAGACAGGTGTGTCATTGGGTGTCTGACGGACTAGCACACCTTGTGACAATCAGAATTGATCACTTGCACCCTTGCAAGTCAAACAGCACTAAGTACTGTGTTAGAAACTTAGCTCACATGCCCTCAAACACCAATCTTGGCTATCCTTTTCTGGATCTGTTTTTTTCAGAGCACTTTCTCTGTTGCTGACTTTACATACCTATGTGAATAGTAAAACTAGCTATTGTTTCAACTAGGGACTGTCTCTAAGAAGTGGGCAGCATTCCTAAAATGCTTTAAATCGCTATAAAGGGGAAACAAAGGACTATCAGGAAGGGCAGAACATAGAAACATCCCAGGGACGGGACATGTTCTGATTGCCTGGAGCACCTGGGTGTGCATTTTCTCTCTGTCTTGAACTTACCGAAGCCAGTGCTACCAGTCAGCTGTGAGTCAGCGCATGGTACCTTATACCACAGCAAAAAGTACAACTTAGAAGTGGAGGGGAAAATAGCTGGAAAAGAATTCAAGAGGTCACTTAGCCCATCTCTTTACCGACAGCCTGATTAGTTAAATTATTCCTGATTTTCTATGCAATGTATAGCCTTCTTTGGTATTCACTTGCTGTTAATCAGTGGTCTGTTCTGAAAGATCACAAGTCTTATTCTGGAGCCAACTTCCATTGTTTTTTTCAGAGGTTTTATGGTACTCTCATCTTGAAAGCCTAGAAAGTAATTTAAATTCATGGTTGTATTTTGTTTGTGCTGAGTTTTCTTCATTTCCTGCCTCAGCTCTCTCATGCCCTGTGTTTTGCTTGAGCATTCCCTCCAATGAAGAGAAAAATACTAATTTTTCTTTGCTATGACTGCCTCTTAAAAAATTTTTCAGAAATAAAAGCCCTTCCTGATGTGGTTCCCCCCTCCAATCTTCTAATAGAGTCACAAGCATTACCAAGTGAAGCTTTTTATTTTTCCCAACAATTATTCTCCCTCCAGCTTTTCTTCTCTATTGCATTTTCTGGCCTGTAGTGCTCATATGTCTTTTCTGCTTGTTTTTCACAGTGCTTGCCCAGAGTCTCATGCTGCTGGCTTTGCCATGCTGTGCTTTGTGCTTATCTATGCCATATCTTCTTATAATATGATTAGCGCTCCCTGGATCCTGGCCATACTTCCTAGGTTCTGGATTTAAATCCTTTTTACCATGTATCTTTTCTTTAATATCTCTTCTGTGAATAGCCTGCTTCATTCCTCCTTGCACAAGCGCCTTGCCATTTGCCATCATCTTTTTATGAGTTGTTCAGGCTGTTCTTCTTCCTTTCACTACAGCCTGTGCATCCCTTGTTGCTCTGTCAAATGAATCATCACCTGTAGGAATTTATTCCTCATTTCATTTTGGAATTTGATCTGTGATCAGCTGAGGCTGCTCACTATTGCACATATAAGTAGCTATTGCTGCATGTTTCTCTTCACTCTTAAGTTCGTATGTCTCTCAGTGTTTCCCTGAAGCATCTTTATAGTCATCCTGCCCAGTTCCCCTGTGTCAACCTTTGTCCACCTAATAGCAGAGTTCATCAGGAACTGTAATCTGTTTGTAGCCTTGACTGTATCTTGTGTGTTGGGGTGATGATGAGAGATATGTGGCCATGAAGCAGATGGGACTTCAGTGCAATGAAAAGGGGAAGGATGCAGGTGGCTGCAGGGACTTGATGTGTGGTCATAGAGACATGATTTTGCTCCACGGCTGAACCCACAGGATTTCACTTTAAACCATTTCTGTACTGTAGAAAACATCTCATGTTTTCCCCTGCAGAGGAGTTGCCTTAAAGCCTCTCTGAAAGAGCAGTTTAGAGGAGGTTATAGGGGAAAGCAGAAAGTAGTAGACAGCATAAGCGGAGTACAGAAATTGTTGATCTTCTTTCAGGCAGCTCATGACTTTAAGGTGGAAAAGGGTCTGGAGGAGGGGCATGTCAATGTTATGTCTGCATTCCTGTGTGATATGTGAAGAACCAGGAACTGAAGACAGTTTGTCAAAAGGTGATGAAACCCTACCTCTTCTCACAACCTTAACTGCTAGGTGCTTTGTCCCTGGAAACATTCACGATCAGGTTGGACAGGGCTCTGAGCAACCTGATCTAGTTGAAGTTGTTCCTGCTCATTGCAGAGGAGATGGACTGGATGGCCTTTAAAGGTCCCTTCCAGCCCAAACTGTTCTATTATTTTGTGATACTGAAGGACACGTATAGATAAGGTCAGCTCTGTAACTGGTGTACAGTGTCAAAAATTTGGATTTATGGTCAGCTATAGATCCTGCCTTGTCACAGAGCCAGTCCCTGTCCACATCCCGAAGTAGTAGTTTTATTGAAAGGTCGTGTAGCTGCAGTGCAAAGTGATTGATTGTGAACATCCATGAAAGGTGCCATGCAGCCTCAGAGGCTGTGCTCAAGAAAGGCAGATTCCCTATGACATTTGGGAGCTGAGCAAAGATGACTTCAGATCAAAAACTAAATGAAAATTTAACTATTTTACTGGTGGCCAAAGGAGTGCTGTTGTGAAGTGAAACATTAACAACAGGGTGAGAGCGAGCCAGGATTGCTCAACAAGGTTCATCTTCAGGAACAACAGAGCTGGGGTCGTCCAACGCGCAGGAGTCGCCCGGCATGGCAGAGGGGGACGGCACACCGCCGGCTGTCAAGGAATCCCAAGCTGGTGAGAGAATTTAAAAAGATTTCTTCTTGCTAATCATAGGAGAAAGTGAAAGTAAAAAGCTGTGAGAAGGGATGAGAGGTTTCTTGGATTGTTACAGGTCGACTAGAGACCAAATGACAATCACTTAAATACAGATTAGGTATTTTATATTGTTAGTGGTATTAATCTAAATACCTTTACAATTTTGAGTCTGTAAAGGCTGGTGAGTAGAGGAGAGATGTGGGTTTGAAGGCCCCTGGCATATTTTCCTGGTTGTTCAAATGATTTTATACATAATTTTCTTAAAATACTTTGAAGTTCGGGAGAAGTCTGCAGGCAATGGAAACCAGTCTTGATCTGTCTAAATCAGTTAAGCCCTGCTCTTTCTTGTGATCAAAGAATTGGAGAAAATAAGCCAGATGAAACCTGGAGAGGTTATCATGTCCTTCCAGAGTCTGGTCATTAAGCCCTAAGTGTTGCTGGCACACATTCTTCTAGCTTCTCAAAACCTTATCTTGAAAATAGAGAAAGAGGAGATAAATGCATATATGGTAAAAGGGCTATAAAAGTATGGCCAGTGTCTATGAATTAAAAATAAGATTCATTATTAAGAGACGAGTGTGGCTGAGCTGAAAATTAGGAAGGGATTGTACCACAAGATGAATGCAGGTAAAAATGAAGAGATTAGTTGAGTATGAACAGATTAAGGTGCACAGTACTGCAGCAGGGAGCAGTGAGAACATGGGGTTTGTAAAAGTAGTGGGAAAATGCAGATATTCTTCCTGAGGATTTGGGAACCAGAAAAAATTAAATTATGAACTGAAAGTCATAGCAAAATCTATTCATGGGAACTTCTGGCTATACGAGGCGTCGGGTAGCTGAATATTACATTTAAACATGAATCATCCTGCAGACTCCCCACTTGCATAAAGGATAACTTAGAAAAGAGGAAATTATACAGAAAGCAGTGTCCTTGCTTTTGTGCTTACCGGGTGAAGTTGTTTGGCACAAGATTTTCACAGAAATTCAGGAGGACACCTCATCCATCTGCCTGCTCTGGGACAGGACCTGATATTTATCCAGTCCCTAATACATTCTTATATAACAGAAATCATGGGTTGCCTGAATCCTGCAGCCCCAGCCACACCATCTCTGTTCCAGTGCTTATCTGTCCTTGCTGATACCGAAATTGGAAAAAGGAGCCCAAATCGTCTTTACTGAAAATCAAGTCGGTTATTGCTCTCATCCTTGATGAAAATGGAGAATAGTTGGTCTCTGTGGCTGTTTTCCTGTCAGTGGATAGGATTAGTGTTTGGTAGTCTTCTTCTCCAAATGCCATCTTTTTAATTTCAGAGCTGCAAAATGGTTCCTCCCATTTTGCAACACCATTTTGAATTCATACCCTGTTCTCCCCCATGCTTCTCCATTGTGGTTTTGGGCACAAAGGAGAGCAGCACACTGGCTGTGCTGATGTTCTCTCTGCTTGTGGAAAAGCTGAGGACCTGCATGTTTTGTGCTTTCCTAGTCTGATGGAAAATCATTGACAGCTACTATGAGAGAGATTTCCCAACTGTCCACTACATGGGCGTTTCATCTGGGCTTTATTGGAGATACTCGAGTTAGGATATATCACATACAGAGCTGCTCTAGCTGTTACGCCGCTTACCCTCTCACCAAAGGAAAAAAACAGTCTGGTTTGAGAGCATTTATTGCAATCTGAAATGGCTGTTTTGTAATCCTTATTCTCCTTTTGGTGCTTACAAGGGATTATCTGATCAGGTATCTCTCCGGCTATGGAGGAACACACCTGGGTTGTCCTAACCTGCCTTTCTAAAGGCAGTGGTGATGCTTGTCGTGCTTCTGCCCCCCACATGGGAAGTGCCTGAGTGTATGATATTCAGCACTTGAAGGTGAATTTCATTAGGCTCTAATGATCTGGGCACATTTGAGGTTTCCAAATATTATTTAAGCAGGTTCTCCCATATGTTTCACCCATATTCCCATTGGTTCATTTTAATGGTGTTGGGCATCTTGTTGCAATTTACTTTTTTTAGTGGAAACAAACAAAAAGGACACAACTTTTCTGGCTTCTGTGGATGAGCTTTTGTTTGCTTGTTTTTTGGTTTAAATAACAGCCTTTTATTTTCCTTCCTCTTTCTCCAGTATTGACAGCATTTCTAACACCTTTTCTTATTGCCTTTTGTGTCCCCCTGCTAGCTGTAATTCATTTTGTACCTTAGCTTTGCAGCCTCTACCGCTCCGTGTTTGATCAATTTGTTTATAGTCATCCTCAGAAATGCCACCTTATTTCCATTTGTGGTACAATTCCTTCCTGATTTTCAGCCCAGCTGCACAGGTCTCCTTCCATCAGGTGTTATTCTGTATCTGTATCTCATGTGCTTGCAAAGTTATTCTCCCTTACTCGTTTTTTGCTGTTTGCTACGAGTTACCATTTATTGCCAGACATTTGAATTCCTTTTCTCCCTTTCTGTCTGTGAAGACCTTCTGGCAGCTAATGGCCTAAACAGCTCTGCAGTGTATTAGACAAGTAGTATGTTAATCCTACTGACTGATAGGGTTTTTCATGCTAGTATTAAAAGAAATAATCATTTAGCTTATGTGACACACAGGGCTGTATACACACAGGAAAGATAGCTGCAGAAGGCTGAAAATATTAAGGTATCACATTGCAGCAGTGTGGGAGCCCTGTGCAAGAGACAGTGAAACCTTTTCTTGTATTACTCCTTTAATAACTCTGCTGCTGTGTTTGCTCTGCTCGCCTGTGTATGGCAGAATACAGCAGGTTTCTACTGAGAGTTATATAGAAATACTTGGGGCAGTAAGAGATGCCACCAGAGGACTCAGAAATATTCCTGCTGTCTCTATCACAGGGTCAGACTTGCAGGAGACAAGAGTATGTGCTACCCTGGTGTGCAGGAAAGAGGACCAATGTGCACAAGTCCTGTTCCTTGCACTGCCCCTAACGTTGGGTCTGCCTTTGAGTCACTCTTGCCCATACAATGGGCTTGACAAACCCGAGCTCACTGGACACAGTGAAAAGGTTGTGTGGGTGTGCAGATCACTGGGATGAATGAAGATGAGGAGCTGGTCTGTGGCAGTACAGGGGAGGTATCAAACTGTTGCTTTGCTGCTGCTGTAGAAGAATAAAGGACTAAGGCATGGGTAGACCTTCCTGGCCCCATCTGTAGTTTGGGTTTCATGTTTAGCTGCCCAGTGAGCAGGATCCCTGGGGATTTTCAGAGGAAGCAGTGCCAGAGCATATAAGGGAATGTGGAGAGTAATTATGCTTCCTCTGTGCATTCTGTCACGTTTGATTCCCTTGTCTAAGTGTTCTCCATGTCTTGTTAGCAATAACTGAAGCCAAATTAAGGATCTGTGGTGTGAGTTTCCTGGTTTGTCAACTGCAAACCTGGTTCTTCTGATACCCAAGCACTATCAGCAAGTTGATGCTGGAGCTAAGGATGAGTTTACGGAACCTCCTTGTACCAGCTATGGATTCTGGGTGGGGTATGTGCTTTGCTGATAAGAGAAGGGAGAAATATTTGGAAAATTCTTTGAACATTTGCCTTTTAAAGAAGCCAAGCGTAAGAGGGAGAAGAAAACTCTGCACTGTGCCAAGTATACTGCAGAGACACAACCACTGAGGATAGTTTATGGGAAAGTTGTGAATTTTGCTCTTTAATTGCAATTGGCACTGGAAGAATACTGATGAAGAGCTCCACTATTCCTGTGGGAAGGGCATGGAAGGAAGGACATCAGGGTACCTGCAGGGAGCTGAGCCCACATAACTGCAAGGCGGGACCTGGGACTCCCAGCACAAATAGGCTGCATATGCCACTTAATGAGTCCTGAGGTGTTCTTTTGGATAATAGAAAGTAGAGACGGGGTTTGGGGCTGCTCCTGAGAGCTGGCTGTGCCCCCTTGATTAAACCATCCCATGGGAAAAGACAAGGTCATTCCAGGAAATTGGTGTGGGAATGAACCCTGGGTCACTTCACTCCTGAGACAGCAAAGAAATGATTTAACACAGTGCAGGCATCCGTGACATCCAGTGTCCAGGGGTTTGGTGTGATGAGCATTTTTGTAGTTTATAACTTGAAATGTGTGGCTTTGTCAGTGAAATGAGATCCCTGCAGAATAAACCTGTCATTACCACACATTACCACATCAGGAGGGAGATGCACACTCTGCTCCTAAATCCACAGGCTGTAGGTGTGTCTGGGACCTGGGATTTTTATTCAGCTCACATCTGTGCAGCCTACAGTGCCGTGCTGGCCTGGTGCACGTACCATGGCTGGGGGCATGCCAAAAAACAGGGAGGTCTGTGCCACGAAGTGCTGACAGCCCCAACCTGTCAGTGATTTAGGCTGTGTTCCCTGGCTCTTCTTGAACTCTGCAGTTGTCTTTCCGGGTAGCATCTCCCTCCCCTTTCTGCCCTGGCTGCACAAATGTGCTCAATTAGGGTTAACTCAAACTGAATCAAACTTCGTGCCTGAGGTTGGAAATCTTCCCAGTCAACTCACCACAGCCACATAGCATGGTGGGAGACAAGGCGAGAGGGGAGATGAACGCTTTTCAGAGAAATGAATCCAAGGAAACTTTGTTCAATTTTGTGTCTGCAGGAGATGATCCCCCCAAAGGAGATTTCCCTCTTCGGAAAAAATCCCCGGTGAGTGTTACTGCTGGTTTCCTTTGCTTTGCTTTCTGCTCAGATTGCTCTAAACATTGCAAGATCTCTCTGTTCTCTCCTCTGTTGTGCTCTGGCTAGAGACAAACACCCTTTTTTGCAGAGCGTTGAAATAAGCATTAACAACTCAAGGAAAAAATCCTTCCACTAACCTGATTAAGTTAAGAAAGTGCAGCTTAAAGGGGAAATACAAACTGTGAATGTTTGGGGAAAAGGGTAAGGGTTTTGATTGCTGCCTTTTTCCTGAACACTACTTTTCTTGTGGGTAAGGGCTTACTTCTCTGAAGTGGAGAGGGATGTTGTGCATGGGACAGAGAGAGTTGACCCCTGCATTTGCTTGGTTTCTTGAAACCCACCAGGGAAGGGTCCCCCAGACGCTGCAAAGCAGAAGGAAGGACAGGAACTGAGGACAGGCCACTCCTGAGTGTTAGAGCCTAACTGTAGTGCCAGAATCTTGAGTTTACATTTTTGGCTCTGATTTAAAGCCTGACTCGGATGAATATATTGCTGCCTTGCAGGTTTGATGTTTATGCAGGTTTTCAGACTAATTCTGGTTGAGTGCTTGACCCCTAAAAACTATTCACTGCATTGGATTCAGGGGGAACTTGGCTTGTACTGTAGCTGCTTTGACTTTCAGGATAATACATAATACTTGGTCTTAAAACTCACAGTCATGTCATTAGCAAGCCTACTGTTTAACTCACAGTTATAAGTACTGTGCAGACATTAACTACTGGATATCCAGAGCTCCTTGGAAATATTAATCTTTATCCCATTTTGCCAGCTAGTCGGCAAGAAGGAGATGTGAAAACAAACGTCTCCTGTAGCAGGCACTTTAAACGAACTGTCTTTTTTCCAAAGACACAGACTATCAACTTCCACAGTGTCTTTAAGAGGTCCATAATCCCGCAGATCCCAGGCTTGCTGTGCAGGCTAAGCACTGCAGACTATCTGTGCGTTTATGAATCCGGGCTTAACCTCTTTGCTTCTGCTGGGGCTCTCTGCTGAGCAAGGTTCTCCTCCGCGAAAGCGAGCAAACCGCACCTGGCTCTCTGCATGGATGAAAGCTTCCCACTTTTGGATGTCCAGGCAGGCCACAGGCAGGTCAGTGATACAGCGGAGAGAAAACCTGAGGGTTTCTGCAAGTGCTGATACCATCTCATGTCATGCAAGCCAGATGGAAGTACCCCTGCTTGTAAGTCGTTGCTCTGTGTTTGTAAGCACTTACTCAGGGTCCTGGCTCAGGCGCTCCGGGAGGTTTAGCTTGGGAAGTCACCGCCCTCTGCTCTCCTTTCCCTTCTTGCCCTATTCATCTGTAGGAGGTGCTCATCCCAGAGCAGTAGTGGCTGAAATGAGTCACTGCACCTTAAACCGCTGCAGCTAAATCCACCAGGGCTTGTGCACTGGGTGTGGAGGGGTGAGTTCAGGCAGCAGCACTCCTGACACCTGGCTTTGAACAGTCACACTCTGCATCTCCATCAAATATTATAAAATGTGTGAGAGAGAGGAAGAAAAAAAATCCCTGTTGTACAATTTTACTTCAAAGTTCAGAAAATGCCTCCCAGCACCCACAGGAAACATAATTTGCCTCTTATGGCTTTTCTTCTTTTATTAGGAAAAACCTGTTGTAGAAAGGTATTCTGTGTGTGCTTATGTTTGTGTGATTGTGCATTTACAGCCTATGTATGCCATCAGTTTTAGGCTAGTCTAAAAGCAGGAGGCTCCAGTGCTATTTCCAAGGGAGCCCACTCCTTCTTACAAGCCATATGCTGAGCATGATGGTTTCAGAGTAAATAATAAATGTAATGGATAATTTTGTATTTACTCTAGTAAAGAAAACAGGCCAAGGGTTTCCTATTAAAAAGGCAGCCCATAAATAGAGAAATATATATGTATAAAAGAGGGACAGAAATATTAATCTTTAGAGATGCTTGGTTAAGTAATGGGAAGTGGAGTGGGGGAAGTTATGGTTTGGTTTTGGGGTTTTTTTTGGACAATCAGTCTCTTTTGTTGCTCTTTTATAATGTTGAGCAAGACAGCATAATTAGGCTAGACTCTTCTAAAGTTGGTGTTGTTGCTTTGGGAATCCAAATATGCTTAGGTCTCTTAGTGGTGAAATAAACCTGAATAAACACATCTATTTTGGTACCTGTATTTGCATTTGGTACTCTGGGAAGAAGTACAGGAATTCGTTATTTCCAACACGAGGCACAGAAATGCATGTGAAGAGTTCATCTCACTTCACTGGCCCATGCCATGGCTGTTTAAAACTGTAAGTGCAGCTGTTAACGTCACAGTCCCCCCAATCCCTCACCAAAAGCATGGCCAGCCCCTCTCTCCCGCTAATTGGCAGGGGCTGGGCAGTGCTGGGAAAACCTGCTCTCCTGTTGCGAGGCAGCGGAGCTACTTAAGCAGCTGGAAGCTGAAAGCTGCTTAGCACAGACCGCTGTGGGGTAGCAAGAGGGACGGGGGCCCACACAAGGTCATGCCAAGGCTCATCTGTTTAATGCCTTCTATTTCACTTGGGAACTGCTGATTTTAGCTGGAGTAAAGTCAGGTTCAGCAAGAGAGTGTCCACGCGCAGGCGGGTTTGACAGTCGCATCACTGGTTTTTTTAGTTTTGATTAATAAATTGAATTATCCATTGCTATGCCTGCAATCTTGGAATATGAAATGGATGCTGTGCCTGAGGGAGTGCTGGATACAGGGCTGATGTTCTGCTTCAGTGAATGTGATGGCACAGTTTGGTGCAAGTGAGGTGCAGAGATTGAGGGCAGTTGTCACATGGGAGGGAGCAGCTTCACACACAGAAGCAGACAGCAAATCCCTAGGGTCTCCCAACTTCTGAGACAAGGTCTGGTGCTAGAAGAGGGAGCAGTTTTGTGGCAGGGTGGTAGCTTTATATGAAGTGTAGAAGAAAAGGCATCCAAAGGTGTTTTTTCGTCTCAGTGACTTTTTGCATTGCAGTGGGGAGGTGGTAGCACCCTTCCAGTAGAGTTCCTGGAGCTACAAGCATGGTGGGCTGCTGAGAGCTCACAAATCCCCATGACAGTCCTTACTGGGCCCGTGTCAGCCAGGCTGATTCACTGGGGAGCCTTAACCAAACAAAAGTGGTGTGAGGTGCACTCTTTCCTTTGAGTCCAACTCACAGTCCAGTCAAGCAGCAGTTGGCACCTGGTTTTTGGACTGGACTGTTCTCTACCATCCAGGTGCTGTGGGGTTATGTTGCTGGGGTAAAGACTTCTACACAGCTGATACGTTCTTCGTTGTCTCCCACAGAAACTCTGTGGCTCCAACTACCCCCTGAGCATTGCCTTCATTGTGGTGAATGAGTTCTGCGAGCGCTTCTCCTACTATGGCATGAGAGGTATGTGGCCTATGTCTGGGAAGTGACTTTCCCATCCTGGAGTTCCTATACACACTGGTGTTCCGGGGCTGTGCTGTATGTGGTCTCAGCTGTCTTTCAAAGTAAATTGGTATTTTGGAATGCAGGTATGAACAGTGTACCCTGACATTGTTGCTGTATCTGCTCTGAGCAGAAGTTGGGACTATAGGGCTTCAAATGTGTCTTCCAGTCTAAATTTTTGTATAATTCTCTATATCAGACCTGATTTTCTAGTGTGTCATGTCTTTCATAGCTGTGTGCAATCTGTGTGTTTGGGAATTGAATCTTACAGGCACCTAATCTGCACATAGAAAATGTGCATAAACAGACTGCAGCAAGATAAGCTAGAGAATATATATTTTTCAGGTAAGCATAAATGTTTATGAGCAAAGAATGCGTGATACTCATATATCTCATTTTAGCTTTTCCTGCGTCAGAGATTATGAGGAACAGGTCTGAAAGCACAAATCATTCCACAGCAGTGCTCACAGTTGCTAGGCAAGTCAGTGGTTTTCTTGCCACCGTGATTCTGCTTACCTGCAGAGATACACATTAATTATCTGATGTGATTTGCTTGTTTCCTTTTAGCTGTCCTGACACTGTATTTCTTGAGCTTCTTCCACTGGGATGAGAATCTCTCCACCGCTGTGTACCATGCCTTCTCCGCACTGTGTTATTTCACACCTGTCATCGGAGCCATCATGGCAGACTCGTGGCTGGGGAAATACAAGTAAGTGAAGACACCTCTCTAATTCAGTCAGCACGCATCGACACCGTGCAGCCTGTGCAAGGGCAGTTCTGTGTGTGCTCCCAGTTTTGAGCTGGCTCAGAGTGCAGCAAAGACACACTTGGGAAGGTCAGCTCCCCTCTGTCTGCTAATGCTGTTCCTTGCTCCTCTTACACACAAGGGCCAATAGGCAACAAAGTTGGAACAAATTAATTGCAACAAATACACTTTTCCTCCACTGCCCTTCCCTACACTGTTCAGGAAGCTGATAGGTAGGGTGATTAACCCTCAGTTTGCCAAGTTCTGCCTCTGGGAAGGATTCAAAGATAATGAGGAACCCATGTCATCATCTAGATCTTGCAGTTTCAGATGAAAGGACACTATTGAAATGACACTAACTATTGTGTACTTAGGCTTTTCACAGCATAGGGAATGTGTGAGCACACCCATTTTTATGCCTGAAAAACCTGGGTTCACTCAAATCATCTCCATGAGACAATAACCAGGTAAACTCTTCCTGAGTAGGAGTCCTTAGGCAGTCTTCCCTTCTGATGATAATTTGTGGAGCCAACATCTGCCCCAGAGTGGTGATGAGCACCTGGATATAGAACTTTCTTTGCTTGGCACTGTTTGTTCATTGTCTGAGGAGTCTTGGCTGTCGGGGTGATAAAATGCAGCCGAACCCTTCTCTCTAGGATTACACACATCTGGCAGAAGAGACTCAGCAGGAAATAAACAACTGCCATATGCCTTTCCAGAAGAAAGTTCTTAAGGAGATATCCATGTTCTTTTCTTCTCCGTTCTCAATTTTAGTAATTCTCTTATCTCTTTCAATGAAAAAGGAAACAGTGAGGGTTTATTAACTTCATTATTTAAGGTCACCTAGCAATGTTCATTGGTATTTGAGGATGTCTGTTGTGCAGCATGATGTTGTGAGAAGGTAAATCCTTACAGAGACTTTGGTGTGTTAAGCAAGAGACCTTCCCTGGAGTAATCCCTACAGTTTAATAGGAGGTGGCTTTTGCTGTAGTAGCTGGACCTCAGCCAATACCAAGGACAGGATAACAGATTAGAGGGGCTTTTAGGAATGACCTGATGTGGCTGTAAATTAGCTGCTACAACCACGGTTTGAATGCATCGGGGATCACTTCCATGCTCAAAGCTCATTGGACTTCTTCTAGTGTCTCTGTCCTAACAAGTCCTTTCATTCCCTCTGTATGTGTTATCTGCACATAAATACATAGGTATCTCTTAATCCTGAAGGTGATGAAGAAATATAATACACTCAAGAGCCTAATTGTCCTACTCAGATTTCTTCTCCTCCCTTACCAACTCATGGGAGGCAGATAGATGAGCTCAGTCCTTCAGAGGTACTTGGGATCTAAAACAAACTTACAATGGGGAAACCACACTCCTAATTCATATGTGTTGGTTAGGTGGGTTGACTGTCCCTAGGGACAGTCAAGGGATTCACTTAGGCACATGCTACAAAATGCCAGTTATTAGTAATCTGGAAACTGAGTTGGATCGGAACAGTATGTTCCTCTTTGCAGCCTTCCATGCGTGACAAGACTGAAACACTTTTATTTTATTCTGCTCAGTAATGTCTGCAAACAAAGCATGGGCTATCCCTCCTTAGTCTGAACCCATTTGCCTATCTGTTTCTTCTAGTGTACTCAGAGTTGGCACAAAGGAATTATAGCTGCCTACTGTACCAGTGGTGGAACAAACCAGTTCCTTGTGGGTCTGCCAAGTAGAGCTGCTGTATCAGGAAGCATGGGCACGCTCTGTTTTCGGATTGTACGTCACCCGGCACCTTCAGTGATTGCTGTTTGCTTTCCTCACAGGACGATCATCTACCTCTCCATTGTGTATGTTGTTGGCCATCTGATAAAGTCAGTCGGTGCCATTCCATCCCTGGGCAACCAGGCGGTTCATGTGTAAGTAGCCGTTGAAGCCACAGTGCTGTAGCAGGGTGTGATGGTAGTTGGTTTACTCAGGACTCTGTTTAACCTCCATCAGGCCAGCATTTTGGGGGCTGTGCATGGATTGCTTTCATCAGGGAAGGGCTAGGCATGTTCTGAGTAAGAGCAGAAGGGTGGATCTGGTGTGCAAATGCACTAGATGGAGTTGGAAATCTCCACAGAGATTCTAAACCCTTTGTCACAGGCACCTGTGATCACCTGTCTCTGCTATACCATGCTCTAAGTCTGGTCTCCTCCATCCAACTGCCTGCACTGGGCTCATTCCTTCCGCATTTCATCAGCATAGCTGCCCAGCTCAGCAAGGTTCCCCAGTGTGCATGGGAACACCAAACCAAAAATGCATTTTCTGATGACAGAAGGGTCTGTGTCTTCCACTGGGTACAACTCTTCTTGCCCTCTAGATTCTGAACTGGTAGGCTTGTCAGAGTAGTGTCTCTGAAACCACCAAGTTGTTTTTGCTTGTGTGGTGACAGCTCTAAAAAAAAAAGAAGTACATGCAGGCAAGAGCACATGTAGTTTACAGAACAGTTTTCTTTTGTCCCAGATGTGGCCAGTTCTGACACTCTTGTTCCCTTCAGACATAATCTGCCAGGCCAACAATGGTATTTTGAAGACCACTGGGAAGTAGAAAACAGCCAGGAATGAGCCTGTTTCAGTTTGTCTGCACTTAGCCAGGCTGGAAGGCTACAGGAAAAGGCACTTTCCCTCCCCCCCCCACTTTTTTTTCTTCTTTTTCTCAGTTGATCTGTGAAATCTTTTGTTGTCATATGAGTGAAAAATAATCCCACAGATCTTTGATCTCCCGTATGTCCATTGGGCCTCAGAACAATAAGAAACTGACAAAACCAGTTTGGTTAATTGACTGGTACTGAGTGCAGAAATTAGGATAGTTAATTTGTTTTTCACATATAGCTGGCTTATCATCGCTACCCATGTGCAAAAGGCAACATTATCAGAGGAATCATGGTGGGCTGACTTTTAAAATGCTCTCATAAGCACTGGAAAGGTTTTGCAATGGTGATATTTTCTTTCTTGCATGAAGGGTCCTGTCTATGGTTGGTCTGTTTTTGATCGCCCTTGGAACAGGAGGTATCAAGCCCTGTGTCTCTGCATTTGGGGGGGACCAGTTTGAAGAGGAACATGTAAGATTTCTTTTATTTTTTAAAATCTGCAGTGTCTGCTTACTTTCTGAGGACGTTTTTGTGATCAAATCCTGTTGTGCTAGAAGAATAAGGGACAGTTTGCTGGAAAAGATATAGTAAAATGTGAGGAAGGATGGTTTGCATAAGACTTGAGAGAATCTGGATGCTTCAGGAAAGGAAAATGACAGCAGAACAGGACTGATATTGGAAAGGATAGGTCATAATTGCATCAAATCATCTAAATGTTAATTGGACATCATAGTAGTAGGAAAATCCTGTCTCGTATATCATGGAACTGTAGCCATTTCTGAACCAGCTTAACAGGGGTGATTATAATGCACTGCAATGGAATACAGCAAAGGGAAGAAAAAAATTTTATCACCATCCTATGATTCCGTGAGAATTTTTCCTCAAATCATAATCTGTTTCTTAGATATTGTTCAGAAAGAACTGTAGGAAATTCCAGTCTTTTGAAACTATTGCAAGAATGTTTTCTAGATATTCCAGAATGGAAAGTTCTAAAGAGTTGTGAAAATGTTTCTGTTTAGCTCTGCTTGTGCTTTGTATCCTGTGAATTGTAGTCCAGTTGCTCTGTGTCCTCATTCTCTGTCATAAGTACTTAGCCCCTCATCTGCACTAATCTCATACTCCCATTATGCAGCACAGGGGCTCAGCTAGGGATAAGGTAGCGCTTAAAGAAGCGAAGCAGGTCAGGAAGTGCTAATCCTCAGGCAAAATGCTAAATTTTAAAATTGACCTGAAACTAAACAGATTTATGTTGACCTAAAACACAAATAAAAATTTCCGTTTTCTCAATGACAGTATTCAAATCAACAAGTTCTGTGCATGGCATGAGTCCTCAAATATGTAGAAGGCCACTGCTGCAAAAAAGGAAATAAGTGTCGGGATCTGTGATGAGTAGGATTATATTCAAGGAGGATTATTTAGGAGTTATAGTATGAAAAATTGTTCCAGAAATAGATCTAGAGAAATACTGGAAAATATTAGGAGCTTTGGGAGATGGAAATTCCCATCAATGGAATTCCAGTCCTTCATTGAAGAAGGGCATTAGATTCATAGTCTGTCAGGAAAGGCACTGATAGAGTTGAACAAGAGCAGTTTTTTCTTTGTCTTTTGCAATGCCCCAGTATGTAATCAGCATTTAATGAATTAATAATATAGTCTAGATTTAAAACTTTGTAAAGACTTGTGCTTTGTCCACATGAACTGTGTGATGCTGAGGTAGCGAAGCTTATGGTTACTAAGGAGAAACAGACCACAGGATGTTTCACAGTCACTTGTCCAAAGCATAACCTTTTGCAGGCATGACCATCCTGTGTTGTCAGTTGGATCCAAAAGGATTCTAACTGGTGTTAGAGCAGCATTTATAGAAGTGCTACTTCTATGAATATTAATAATTAATAATGTTTATCCAGCATCTTTCAATTACCACCTAATTACAGTATGATAATATGTACCACTTATCTTCAGAGTGTTTTATAGACTTCAGCTAATGAATCTCAGCACCCCAGTCAGGCACATACATATTATTATCCCAAACTTGCAACCACAGCTGTTAGAGAGAAAAAACCTGAATTGCCCATGGTTTCCTGTACCCATTCTTCAGCATTCAGAGTAAATCTCTCCAACAAATTTATCAAATACTGAGTCTCAAACATTCACCTGTATGTTACCTTCAAGAAAAACTAATTTAGAGAAAGAAAACTGTAAAAAGCTTTCTGATAAGGAAGGACAATATGTTCTGGTCTATTCATTCTTTTCAGAATAGAAAGTTTTCTATTTTACCATTTTGAAATTACTTGGCCTTTCAGAAGAAACAAATGTTTTATGCTATGTGATAGGAAGTTTAAGTCTTCAGAGTTGGAATGAGAATTTGTAAGAAATTAAAGGTTGGAGGCCACCACAATATTTCTTCCCTCTGGAGTGGTGTTTGAGGAGACTTATGTTCGTCTTCTTCCACTCCAGGTAGAATGAAATAAGTTTTGAAAATTCCCTATTAAATGAAGCATTTGATTCTTTCTTAGTTTTCAGGAATAAACTTCAGCGGAGTCCTAAAGTGCATAGGCTTAGTTGTTCAATCTGAAAGCTGAGGATGAGGTAGTTTTGTGTATAAAACAATAAATTGCCCCTGAGACAAGTTTATGTTTTGAGGTAAATGCGCAACATCAGTCTGATCCTCTTTTAAGTACTTTATGAGCGTAATAGTCTTGGATCTGCCACGTTGAGAGCAGTACTGCTACAAACAGCGATGGAGAGTGATTTGGCAGGAGGTCAGATAGGGAAAGTAGATGTGTCTACGGGAGACTTCCAAACATCTTTGTCTGCGCGATTAGGAGTCCAAGTTAAAAATGCCTGGACAAAATTATATTTATGATATGTTGTATGAATGTGAAGTTGCTCTGCATATTAATTAGGGACAAAAACTGATTTCAAACAGTGCAGTATGGTGTTTAAGGTACTAAATAGCTTTCTCTTTGTTTCTTTATTTTCTGGTTGCCAAGGAGATCAGGATTATCATGTATGGTACATTTTCTCTATTTGGTTAATCCAAATCATGTTGTTAATGTACGTCTGCCCCAAAGATTAAGACAATAGGGAAGGATTTTTTTTTTTTTCAATCAGTGTAATTTGCAAGCTGCTGGGTCATTATTTTTGTAGCCTCTGACAATTTTTTTTTCCATTGCTGAAATCTGAAAAGGTGTGAAATAAGGTGCTCCAAAGTCTTTATGCATCACTATCCTCTTCTGTTACCATCACATCCTTTTTGGTAATTGTTGCTCTAGACTTTATCATGTCAAGAACTGCATGCTTGCGTTTATTACAGCTCTCAGAAATTCTGAGTTGCTCAGATATAAAGGGTTAGAGACATGGCATGAGAATTTTGACTAGAAAGGAGCAGGACTGTGAGTACTGTGCTACACCACCCTTGACAAGCTGTGGCAGGGCTACTCCAGGAGTGGGAAAAATTGCTGAGGGTGCTCATTTCTCTGGATTTCCTCATGATGACAAATATCCAGCCACAAAGGTAGAATGAAAAAGAAAATATGCTTTTACTAGTTTAGCAGTAGAAAGTTTCAGGTAATCAAAACCATTGTTAAAGACAGAAATGGGTTTTAACAGATAGTGAGACCCAGTGCTGTTTTCTATTAACCCTTGGAACATGCCACCAAGATGATTTTTATAAGGCTTTCAAATCCTTTAGTCCAGGGTAAATAATTTGTGAGTAATGTATGGACTAGATAGCCTTGAACACTCTAGAAAATAAAACTGTGGAAAAGCCAAAAGCTCAAGTTTATGGGGTCTTCATAACTGTGCTGGGTCAAGATAGAAAGCCCTTAGTCCAACTAAGCAGACCCTCAGACTCCTTGGTAGGTGGCAGTGGGAGGTGATGGGGCCCTCACTTTCACCTTCCCACTGCCTGCTTTACAAGAGGACATAAAGAAAAGACCTGCCATGTTCTCCCACCTCCCCACTTTCCCTGCAGTGAACCCCTGTGATAAGGGACTTCTTGCCATACGAAGTAATATTTCCTGTTATCTTAACCATCAGTTACAGGAAGTTTTATTATGTTTTTGGATCCCAGGATTCATTACATAAGAGCTGTCCTCTCTTAACTGCCTGCAATTCTTCACATTTTCACCAGTTTTCTAGCCTTGTGAATAGTGTTGTCTCAGGGAGCAAAAGGAAGCAGGACATATCAGAGGGAAAGGAGACAGAAAAGGTCCCTGAGGAGTTCCTCATGCTCAGCTAAGTTAAAGCTTCACATTCAAATGATGCTCAGGTCATAGAGATGTGGTTCAGTGTGCCCCAAGGAGCTCTCTGCTAAGCACCATGCCATGTCTGAAGCAATTTTCCCCACTACCTTTACCGACTCAAGTGTCCCAGAGCTTGTGATAGAGATGAGCATTTGTTAGGTCAGGTACCCTGCCCTTGTTTCTCCACTCTGCTGGAGTCTGGCACTGTATATGCATGGAACTGTGCATGTCTGTCTCTCCCACAAGAAAGGAGAGACTGCCCTCAGCTGATTGCCCTCACATATTATTCCTGCAAAAATAGCTCAGCTTTGCATCAAGTTCTTGATTCCTTCCAAATTAGGAATTATGTAGGAAGAAAGAATATCAACAGGAATCCTTTGACTGTATGAACCATAATATGTCACAACACAAGTTAAAGTCTGAACTCTTTCTCTTGGAGTTCATCCCTCCATCAGGCTCTTGAACTTGGTCCCCTAGATTTAATTTACCCTTTTGGTTTGAGGTTGACTGTCCTCAGTTTGGTGATCTCCTGTTTGATGGATACTTCTCATTTACTGGCACTCTTTCATCTATGCTGTAATTACCAGCTGCTTAAAATATACAGGTTTCTTTTTCTATTTCTACACAGGAGAGAACAAAAATAAAGAGCTCAGACATGGGAAGAAATTATGAGCTTGTCAAACCATGCCAAATTGTATTGAATTAGGTGACAAAGGATCTGAATCATGCTACTTGTTCTGAATAAATAACTGCTCTCCCTTCCTTCCAATCTCACAACTCTCTCAGAGCAGTGACTCTCCCTGTGAAATGCCAAAAAGCCCCAAAGCGCTTCTCAAGTAGTGTGAGCTGATTTGTGTGAGCATTTACCATCACCTGAACACAAGCTTGTTTGCTTAACATTTTATGCGCTTCATGTCAATATTTACTCAGCCTTCCTAACAAGAGAATTGATAGTGTTCAATTTGCAAGCCCAATGCTGTGTGTTAGCCATGACATTGATATTGTCTTCTCTTGTTTTAGACCTCGGAGAGAAGCAAGTTTTTTTCCATCTTCTATTTATCCATTAATGCTGGAAGTTTGATCTCCACGTTTGTAACTCCTGTATTAAGAGGTCAGTGTTGATTTAGAATAAAACAATAAATTAGCTGCCCTCTAACTACTCTGCTGTGCATAGTTAGGCTCTTCTGACAACTGAATGGCAGAAATTATATTATCTCTGGAGTGGTCAGTGTATTGCATTTATGCCTTGTTAATCCTGCCATAGCAGTGTAACAGATTTATTATACAGGCAGACAAGCCACAGAAATTATATTCCTGGTTGTATTTCAAAGCCAGCCTGAACTGCAGAATTAAAACCTTAAAGGTGGAAGGACCCATATGGTCATTAAGTCCCCATTGCCATTGAAGGACTATTTCCCGTCTTGCCTGCATATAAACCGTGGATGGGAAATGATCTCTGCTGTTCCGTGCAGCTGTCAGGGCTGAAAAACTTAGCCAGGCTCGTTTGGAAGTTCTGCCTTCTCCCTCCCACAGGGTGCCGCTGACTTCTGGAGGGCTCTGTCCTGGCACCCAGGCATGTCTGCTTGGGTCTGCTTGCAAGATTGCAGCCCTGAGCAACTAGCCTTGAAGACAAAGCACAGGCCTATGCCCCATTTAAGACCTACTTTATATTCTAGCCATCTTGCACAAGCCTTTTTAGTCCCCAAGTCTTGCTGCACTTTCTTCATTGTGTCTCAGTGCCTTGAAGCCAAGAGGGTTGGCACACTCCAAATACAGTCGCAGAGGCAGAGCTGCAGGCCATAGGTGATGGGGACAGAACAGGGACAAGGTAGACTTCACATTTAATAGGGTTTTTTTTCATTCTGCCCCATGGCTTTCAGGAAGATTTCCTTGTTGCAGTTGTTATTTTAACAGGCCATTCACGATGGCTGTGAACAATTGTGCTTGTGTCATGTTTACACCATGCATAGGAGCAAAGAGAAATGCTGTATCTTAGTCATTCTCCCTCTGGTGTCCCCAGGTCAGCATTCTGTTGGGAAGGGCTTTTGCTCAGTATAGTCAACGGGCAGATGAAAATCCAGTCCCCTTTGGACATCAAAACCCGTGCCATTATAGCCCAGCTATAAACTAGTTGCAACATGGACCTGAGGTGAAGAGGATGGGGGAAGAGTAAAATTTTTGCTAAGTCTGAAAGCTTTTCTTGGAAGAGCAGGAAATGCTGTTTGTAGACGTTTGGCAGAAGTGTGAAATATATATTTCTAGGTGGACAAGTCCAGCTCATTTAGCATGTCAGAAGTTTAGTGTGCCCATAATGTCTCTCCAAGCTTTATTGGATTTCAGCGAATTGGCTGAAAACAGGTAAATAAATGCTCTGCATGCACACAGCTGTGCAGCTGACTGTGGCTGCCCAGCTACAACAAACAGCAGCAACAAAGGCTTCATGCACTGGTCTCCTGTTAACTGTGTTGGCTTATTTTAACCATTTTATTATTACTTCCAGTAGGAATGCAGTAATTTCTAGGCCCTGGCACAGAAACACAGATCCCACTGCCGGCTTGCTTTTTGCAACTGGAGCTGTAAATTCACATGGTGTGAGAATGGAACTGGTCCAAGAAGTGCAGGGTTTCAGTGAACCATAGCTCAGATTGCTCAAACCTGTGCTGTAACACACATGGCTTCCTGATGGGTTGCTGCAAGACCTGACATTTGGAGCAAGCTGCCCCTAGTGAGATTGGGAAGGTGGCAGGAAAGGGAACGTGAGTTCTAAGACTAATCCTGTGCTTCCACTTACACAGTTAAGGGTATTGGCTTCCACTTTGTCTACTACAGGTCGCTATGAAATCAGATTCAGGGTTTTCACTCAACAACTCATGCAGCTGGAATAAGTAATGTGGAAACACAGTACTGGTTATTTAGATCTAGGCAATTACAGAATGGCTTCAGGTTATTTTAAATGTTGCTTTTTTTCCCCCAAGTGCAGTTCCTAGTACTTCTTTATACCTATTTGTCTGCCCCCTCTCTTCTACCATTTGCATCAATATCCAATTATCAGCTGCTTTTGCTGCCAGACTCTAACCCTGCTTAAAAATTGTCTTCATCAAGAGAGGACTACTGTTGCAAGGAGATTCAATTCACAGTGTCAAGCACCAGCAAAGAAGATTTAAAACCAGGGGAAGTGACTGGTTTAGGGAAGCAAATCAAAAGCCCCAGTACCATAAGTCTGACTGTAATAAGGTGCTTTTATTTCTGACTTCTTTTCCAGGGGATGTGAAATGTTTTGGAGAGGATTGTTATGCACTGGCTTTTGGCGTCCCAGCAGCACTGATGGTGTTGGCACTTGGTGAGTGGAAACCATAATGCTTGTAATAGAAGTTACCATTTTGAATCCATGGATAGATGAGAAAATGCACAAATTCACTCATTCTGCAAGGGGAAATGCAAGGGTTCAAGGTCATTCAACAATTCCACAGCTCAGAACAGCAAGAAAAATCAGTGGTTCACTGATAGTGGGCGGGCCATGGTTTTACTGCAACACTTTATCATGATACTGTTAAGGGGATGGTCTGGTGGATGTTTCACAATACAGTTGTTTCACTCTAATTCAAAGGGAGGCACCAAAATTATTCTCCTCGTGGCTTGCAGCTTTGCCTATGAGCAGGCTTGACCTTTGAACTGCAATCTGAGCAGTCCTCAGACTCCCCCAGCTTATGAAAGAGAAGCTCAACATGCTGCTTCTAACCTTTCCACAGGCTCTTTGCAGCTCTGGGCCACCTTTAATGTCTTAGACTTTTGCTACTGAATCAGTGTGCCACAGGAATTGCAGAAGGAGCTGAACGAGATGTTACTTTGTTCTGAGCTGTCTCACTTTGCTTGGCTAAAGTAATTCCCACAATTACAGTGACAACTTATTATTATGTTGCAATAAAGAGTCCTTATTGTCCAAGTGTCAGGAGGCAGCCACAATCCCCCTGCTTTCTAAAGCTTTCATCTTAGCCCTATTAATGTGCTTGTCAAGATTTCTTCTTCAACCCTTATAAAATACTCAGCAATCTCGACATTCTGTTACTCCTTGATAGCCAGTACAGAGGACACCCCATTAGCTTTAGTTTCACATCTGCAAGATGCTGGAGAGCAGTCCCCTTAGTACGCTGCATTTGTGAGGTTTTGACACAGCATGGGGTGACTTCTCATTCATATTGTTAGCTTCACTGGGAGACCAAGCAATTGTGTGATTTCACCACAGCATCTGTGATTTGAAAAGCTCATCCTTCAGAGAATGTGAATGTTGCTGTCTCCACTCAAATTTCCATCAGAGAGAAGAGTCAGTAAACTGAAGAAATGTCATCAGGCCACAGCTAACGTTACAGCAATTATTTTCAAAAAAATGGTCATAGGCCTGAGAAGCTTCATTTTTTCTCCTGTGGCCTGTTCCTATCAGTTTAAGGCATCACAGGCTCCTCTGTGCACCATTGTGTGATGAATGTTTCTAGCAGAGTAGTAGTTGCCCAGGAGAAAACGAACGTGTAAATATTGCAGTTTCCATGAGGGCATCAATCGAAATGTGTTTTTAGCTAGTGTTCTGCTGCCAGATTCCATGGCATGCCCAGCAAAGCAGCTCTGTGTTCTTTTGTAACATGCTAAAATGCTCTGGGAAATTATATATTTGACTATGTGAGCAGCATGAAGAACTGGATGAAATACCATTTTGGCCCTGCCTGGCCCTCTCCCCATGATGATGGAAACCAAGGATAGATTAAGAGGAAGGATGAAATTCTTACAGAGCAAGATTTTCTTCACTGCTTTTGTTTCTGAATGATGGGGTAGATTGATACTATTGAATTCCAAATGCCAAACCTAATTCAGGAACCTTAGCTCCCAAAGTAGTCAGTGGCATTGCCAGAAGGTATTTTGGCAAACCTAATGAATCACCTTTTAGAGGCACCAACAGCTTCACAGGGAGATGCTAAAAAATTAGGCAGTTCAGTTACCCCTCTGGGTGACTCTGCACAAGTGCAAAGTGCAACTCATCTAAACTGACCTCAGAGGTCTCTCAGAGGTCTGCAAGTCAAACCTGGATGCTAAAGATCTTCATAGTCAGAAAAGAACAAAGGTGAGTCCCCTGCAGAGTCCCAGGCCTCCCATGTTGCAGCAGAGGTACCTGCTACTCTCCACTGGCTGTGGACTGACCAGGCAATGGGGTTAGTTTAAAAAGTTGAGGTTGGTTTATTATATGGATTACCTGCTTAGCTTTTATTGTGCTTCTCCCTGCTAGTGTCTTTGGAATTGTAATGTGCTCAGAGGCTCTCACAGAGCAGGATAAATGATGCATAATCAGGTAACTCCATCTCTGACAGGATTTTGAAGTCTTGGTCTGATATTCTTTGTGCTTTGAGGAAGGAAACCAAGACAAAACAGTATCTTGAATTGTATAACCCTTTGTGGAAACCATAAATAGAGGTAATTTCTGTTAACACCTCTATGTGATGCAGTGACCTTTGTGGCAGTTGCTGTTGAAATGTGTGTGAGATGCAAGAACACAGAGCCCATGTTGTACCTGGATTAATCCTCACACTCTTAAGGGCTGATTTCCAACATCAGGTGCAGCAGTTCAGTGTGGATTGTATTTTAAGTTTAATGTACACAAAGCACAGACGGAGTGAATTTTCAGAGTTTTATTCCCAGCATGAATCAGATGTAGAGGTGCCCATGAGAAGATGATGGTGACTTCCTAGGGATCACTTCCTCTTGTAGGATGTTGCATTTTCTTCCATCTGAAGGCATGAAAGGATTCCTGTATATTCATTTAGATAAAAGTGCAATCCTGTAAGCCCCAAGGGCAGAGCATTTCTGTTAAATATGGGGGTGGGAGATCCTTCCCAGAAGCCAGTGCAGGATTGAGCTTCAGCCATGTGAATTCCCATTTGGATTGTAATATTTTTTCAGTTGTGTTCATTGCTGGAAGTGGACTGTACAGAAAAACACCACCACAAGGGAACGTCTTACTGGAAGTGTGCAAATGCATTGGTGTAAGTGTGTGCCATTCTCTTTTTTGTGCATGACTCTGAGGTTGCAGGACAGGAAAGTGCAAAGGCAAAGGGGGAGGTGACTTTTGGAGTTCTGTGTGCTGCTTCTGGGTATCTTGGTGATAAGCTGCAAGGAATGAGAAACACATTTAGGTCCTATTTTATTCTTTCAGTATTTGAATTGTTTCTCCTTAGCTCCATGAACTGTTCAGCTGACCTCAGTAGAACCACTTGTGGCAGATGCTGGTGGAGACTGAACTGAAAGAAAAATTCAGAAACTCACAGAGTATCAGATATCTGACTGCATTTTTTTTCAGCTAAATAATTTTACTGAAGTTTATCAGTTCAGCAGACAGTAATAGCACACATTCGTATTGTGCACATTCAGCATGTTCATGTAAATGCAAGAGACACCTGCTGAAGTTGCATTAGAGCTCTATCAATTGTTTTTCATAGTGTGTGAGCTGAATACAGTATGTGAAAAAACACTCTCTTATTATTATGTCGATAATGATGTTTCTATTTCAGGAAGCTGTTGCTAACAGCAGATGTTTTCTTTTTATCTAGGTCAACCCTAGTGCCAGATTTACCTTGGGGAAACTGGGGAGATCTTAAAGACAGGATTTCTAAGTGAGGTCTGCCACTCTTTTTGCCAGGGTGGCTGTGTTCAGTGTGTCCACTGACTGGAGCACATAGCATAAACAGGCTAGGAGTTGGACTTTGATGATCCTTGTGGGTCCCTTCCAACTCAGGGTATTCTATGATTCATTTCCACATCATACCTTTAATCAGCCAGTGTCACGGAAACTTCCCTGCAGAGAATTCATCATAAAGCATCCAATCTGAGATTTTGGAAATATTCAGCAAAACCCTCTGTGGTTTTCTGGCACTGCTTACATCTGGGAATGGGGAAAGCATCCTTGAGTTGGGAATGTGACAAGGGCAGGTCCAGCACAAGTGAGTTACTCACCTGTTTTTGTCCCTAGTTTGCTATTAAAAACCGGCTGAAAAACCGCTCCCGTGAGATTCCAAAGAGGGATCACTGGCTGGACTGGGCATCAGAAAAATACTCGGTAAGCAATGGTCTACCTGGCAGGTTTGGAGGGGGAAGGGGGCAGATGGGCAGACAGACAGGGGAAACAGTAAGACTGACTCTGGGCACAAATTTTCCTCTCCTTTCCCATATCTGTACTCTCCTGACCCTCGATGGACAGTTTAGGTGCTGCATTGAATTGTAGAAGAGCAAAAATGTCCAATATCATGAGTAAGTGCAATGAAGAACTGCCATGCAGAAAGAAATAGGAGTTCTCATGCTTAATGGCTTGAATCACCTGTTGGCTTTACACCTCCACCTTACCTTTTTGCCTGTTCCGTTTTTAGAAACAGCTGATTGGGGAGGTAAAAATGGTGACACGTGTCCTCTTCCTCTTCATACCGCTGCCAATGTTCTGGGCCCTGTTTGATCAGCAGGTATGGTACAGTGTGTGCAGGTCTGCCTGCCAGCCTGGGTTTGCACCTCTGTCCTTCCAGGGTAACACCAAAGCATCCTGGGGACACACAGGGCCGTGCTCCTACCAGGTGTTCAGGGGTTTCCACCATCACTGCTGGCCATTCCTTCACAGTCCTGCCAGGTGTCTGGCACAGGAGGGTGAGAAGGGAGAATGTGCCCTTCCTACTGACATGTGTTACAGGGGAGGGAAGGAATAGATGGGAAATAAGACCCCCAGCTCTGTCATCTTCTCTGTCCCCATGTTTTCTAGTCCCATAGGACATTTTGAAGGCTTCACAGCTCTCTCTTTTCTCCTTAGGGATCCAGGTGGACTTTGCAAGCCACAAAAATGAATGCTGATTTTGTAAGTACTAAATGTCACCAGGGCTGGTAAGACTAGTAGTAACATCACTTCTCTTGCTTTTTAACTGGAGCCTTGCAGTACTAAGAGCGTCTGCTTGGTGAATCTGGGTGAGTTTCACTTCTGGTGATTCGAAGCGAGCGGCTCTGTGCAGCCGTGTTCGGTTCCTCACAGCTCGTCTGTGCAAGGAGCGAGGGGTGGGGACCCATCTGCGGGTCAGGAGTGCTGAGCTTCGGGCAGCCAGTCACTCTGTGGCCTAGAGCAGGTGGCATTTTCAGCCTGCTGCCCACACTGAAGACAGAGAAGTCACACAGCCCTTTTAAGGTGTAACTAGAGCTGATGTATGTAGTTGTGTATTTCTGCTCTGGCTTACTTGGTGATACATTAATGAAGCCTCTCAAAACCAGGAGGAGTCTTGTGTGTTGTCTGGGGTTGTGATGAGGATTAATTAGTTAGTTGCCTTATAGTTCTTCAAAGGTGTGAATGGCAAAAGGTGCAGGCTGCAGTCACAGATAAATGTAGTTCAGCTGTCTGCCCAAAGATGCCACCATACTGGCTGGTTTTCAGACATACATGTTTTAACAGGCAGTCTAGATCTTACCTGCGGATGCCCACATCAGAACCTGGGATTGTAAATGACCATTTTCCAGTTTAAAATGGACTTAAAGCCCCAAATTTGGGACCTTCTAGGTCACTCCTGTTAAAAATGGGGCTCTCAACATGTGATACTCATTAGGCTTAATAAGTTCAAACGAGGCATGAAAAAGACTACACCTTGGGTAATATTTATCCACCTCAGAAAGACAAAACAATATAAGTCCATGCAGTCTTTATGATGTATATCTAAAACCTTTTGTTTCTGCTGTTTTGCTCACATGCTCTTAGTGATCCATCAGCAGGAGAGCTAAGAATCACCAGATGTCACTATTAAACTCTCCTGGCTGGAGAAGGACATATTCAGGGCTTTTTTTTTCACACCAACTTGGATAGTTTTTTGGCTTTTGTTTCAGTCTCATCCACTCTTCCCTCATGAGTTGTCCCAACTCAAGAAGGTGAGAATTAACTTCAACATTGGGGTGATCCCACCCTTAGGCTTGTTGGTGTTCATGTTTGTAATACTCTATGACTTTCTGTTCTGCAGACAAAGGCTCAGCTAGGAAGTCTGCAGTCAAACAGGGAATGATTTAGGGTCAGATGCAGTACTTGCAGGCTTGTTTCCTAATGGCACATATTGTTTCTATAGTGGGCACAAAGTAGCAAGAGGGGGTATTTGCCTGATAATTTTGATTGACTCCATTGCTGTGACAAGCAGTTTCCACTCTCCCAGGAGGCAGCTGCAGGCAGAGACAGGCAGCCACTCTAGGCTCAGCTCAGGACAAGCCTGGAAGACACAAGACAAACCCCCACAGCACTTTCTTGGAAAGATATTATTTCCCTTCTAATTTCTTTCCTCCTCTCCCGCTGCCTCCTCTTCTCTTCATCTTAATTTCAAATGAAGAGCATTTTGTGGAGTTCAGGCAAATACCAGTCCCTCCCTGGATACAGGTCATCTGTCCCTTTTGGGGTCTGGTATCCCTCTGTCCATCCCTGTTGACCTTGCCTAATTGTGAGGGCTGGGTATAGTGATGCAAGGGTGAGGCATCTTTTATAGCCTTGAGGACTCGTGGCTCAAACCAAGAAGTCCCGGTTGACCAAAGCCTGTTAGGTGCAGATGGAAGGAGGAAAGAGGTGTTTGTGCAGCCCAGTGGCTCAAGGATGGTCTTTTGTTATCCTTCTGGGGGCTTGGGAGAAATGCCCACTGAGCTCACAGGGTCCTGAAGCTTTGGAGCACTCACTTGTAGGATTTAGGCTTTTCCCATTATAGAAGCAGGAAGGAAGGAAGCTCTAAGCCCACATCCCAGCTTGGACACTAACACACCCATTCTTTTCCACTCACCTAGTTCATGGCTCAGCCAGTCTGAATGATGGGCCTCAGTACCTGTCATGGATTGTGTCACAGATGCCAAATATCAAGGATTGAGTGTAGCTTCCTTCTGCAAAATGATCTTAATAAACACTGTGTCCTTAGATGACAAGTGTCAAGAGCACAATATCAGCTGCTAAAGACAACATAAAGCATTTGAGGAAGCACCTTGGCTGCTAAGAGCTCTATGGGACCGGTTGCTTATTTGCCATATGCACTGATATATTATAGTGTTTATGAATCATTTGCAATATCTTTTTGTTTCAGGGAATATATGTCCTTCAGCCTGACCAAATGCAGGTAAAAGATATTACAGGGTAGGAAATAACCCTTAGGATGTATTTTCTCTTTCTCTCTCATTTTTATTTTTCTCATGGGACCAGTGGCCTTCCTCTGCTCCTTTTGAAGGCAGTAGCAGTGCTCCTGCTGTTTGCTGTGGTTTGGACTTTGCCTTATTGTTTTCTAGCTGCTTTTAGGCTTAGTCTTGGCATTCAGAAGACCCCAAGGATATCCTAACACAGAGGTTGAATCCTGCAGAATAGTGCAGAGGTATAGGGAAACCTCTGCCACCAATAGTAGTTCTTGAACTAGTGCTGACTTGTGGAGGATACAAGCTGCGTCTCCTTCTAACAGGCCCCTCTGCTGGGATGAGCATTGTTCCTGAAATATGTTGCTTCCTCCCCTTCTGCAAGGCAGATGAAAATGTGAAAGCTCCAAGATGGTGCTGTGTTGTTACAGTTCATTACAATTCTTACGCTGAACAGCTCTGGAGAAATTCAAAGCTGTTCTGTTCCCTGAAACCTTCCTTCGGCACTGAAACAACATTTCTCTCTGTTTGTTCTCCGTCACTCTCTATTTTCTTGCGCCGCCACTGCTGGCAGGCAGACAAGCTGTGCCCCTCCCAAGAGAAGTTTTGTTCCTGGGGGATTACCAAGATGTGTGGAAGTGCGAGAAATTGCCAATCTCACAGAATAGTGCCTGTTCCTTTGGGATTTTGCTGGAGTCCCAAGATGTTTCCGTTGTTGCTGATTTGTTGTAAGGTCCCACCACAGCACTGAAGGTCACCTGTCTCTATTGTCAGTAGGGTTTGTACTCTTTAAAAACATTGTGCTTCAGTTCTCTCTCCAGGGAAACTGGGCCAATGATGCTTGCTTACCTCTTAGAGGGGAGCATATGAACAAAATGTATTCATGCCTGTGAAACTAAATAGCAGAAGCTGTTAAGTGCAAACTATGATTATATTTTAAAAGGAGGTTTTTAAGTGTTTGTCTGTGTCCTTTCTGTAATGGAATTATTTCTGGAGGACATTGCTTTATGGGTTTAATTACTGAGAGTTGCTTTCTGGTCACTAAACTCCCATTCTTTTGTATTGCAGTTCTTAAATCCACTTCTTATTCTTGTCTTCATCCCAATTTTTGACCTTGGGCTCTACCCCCTGATAGACATGTGCAAATTTAATTTCACGTAAGTACTTGGGGACAATGCAGGTGCCTCAGTGCTTTTTCTTTTGCAGCAAGTGTGCAGAATAGCTTTTAAGGAGGAGGAACACAAATTTCCATTTCCACCACCCTTTCCAGTACTTGGTTCTACTTCAGCCCCAAGTGGCAGCATCACCCTCTTCCATAGATCCTAGAAATTCCAGAGGGGAAAGCTCCGTGATGTTGGATTCTACTCTGTACAGATTTTTCCCCAAAACAGATATGAATAGTCTCACTTTGAATTTGTTCAACACATTCTTCACCTTGTTTCCTATATCATGCCTAAATAATTCCCTCCCTGAAAGGTTCCTGTGGGACCAAATTCCTGGTCCCTTGTGGGCTACGTGTTGTGTTGTGAAAGCAGATTCCATACCAAAATCTGAATCAGTGAGTGCATAAAGGGATTTTGATATGATGCAAGCATTTATCCCTAGTCTGTGTTACCAACAAGTGCAGTGTAATAGAAGCAGACCTCCAGGTTGTTTCTGAGACCCACTTTGTGCATTTTGGGTGATATTACTTCTGTGTATCTCTATTCTGCCTCTGTGGACTGATGCCCTGTAGCATTGGGATTATGTTTATGCGCATTCATGGAGTGCCTTTGCCAGTGCAGTTTCAGCTGAAAGGAACCAAGTTTTCATGCTCCAGCACCACTTCTCCATGTGAACCACACTGTGGGAAGGGATGATGAGTGGGGAGATTGGCTTAAAAAGCGTTTTCCTAATCCAAACTAAAATGCTGGACAGGCAAATCCACAGAAAATGGGGATGGAGGGAGCCTCAGAAGCCTACTCCTTCACCTGCTGATCCCTTCCCATCATGCTGAATTACTTGCACCTAAGGACATATCCAAGACCATGTCTAGCCCAGCAGCGGTGCCTTTTGGAGGACACAGCTCAGTGCTTCTCCCTGCTGCCTCAGTGTGAGCCCATGGCCTGGACTGTGCCCTGACTTGACAGGAAACTTTCTGCCTGGCGACCAATTCACAGAGTAGTTCACCCAGCAGCACAAACTCAAGCACCAATCAGGACTGATTACCAGGACTAAAGACCATTACAAAGAGTGGAGACCACTGAATTTACAACCAGATTTGTTTCAAATC
>JAWWLV010000183.1:11433839-11483535 GCA_035041135.1 Platyrinchus mystaceus | reverse complement strand
CAGGACTGATTACCAGGACTAAAGACCATTACAAAGAGTGGAGACCACTGAATTTACAACCAGATTTGTTTCAAATCTCTACAATTCAATACTTAGTTTGGACATGCTGTTCTGGACCTATTTTATTCTGCTTTTTATCAGATTGTCTCATGTAACTCTGGTAGAGTTGCACTAGTTTTGCCTTGAGTTTAGAAGCAAGCTCTTTATTTTCTAGAAATGTAAATGTATTGGCATGAGAAATAACCCAGAATGATGCCCCAGATGGTCAGAAGCATTGATGACACAAACTACACATTTTTCTGCTCCTCATTCCCACTGCTAAGTAGCATGCTACTTTTCTTTTGCCTTTCCCAAAAGGGACTTGAAGATACATCATTTCTAGTGCTCCTTCCAATATCACAGATTAACATAATGCCATGAGCTATTCCCACTAGTAGAGCTGGGAAAAAGATAGTATGAAACTTGCAAGGAAAGAGCTTTTTTTCATGGCATATCAGTTTTAATTGGCCTCAGTGCTGGCCTCATACAGAATAATAAGATAGTTTTAAGTTAAATGATTGGCAATTTAAACAGCCTGTCATCCCCAGTGCCACCTGTTGGACAGTTTATTACATGGTTTTGGCACATCTTTGGCTCTGAGGAATGGTATTCTGTAGTTTAAATTACTTTTTTTCCTTAATGTACCTCTTTCATTTGCTCCATAGACCTATTAGGAAAATGGCAACAGGTATGATCCTTGCAGGGCTGGCGTTTGGACTTGCAGCTGTTATAGAAATCAAAATAAATGTAAGTAAAGCAGAAGGGATTCCTCAGAAATACTTTCTTTCCCTGGGGTGTTTTTATTGATATCTGTTAGGTAATCCTTTTAACCATTGTGTTCCTTGATCATAATTTGTAATGTTTTCTTTACAATTGAGCATACTGATCCAGTTGCTAATGATAATTCTTACCTTGTCTACTTTTCCCTCTCTTTTTCTCTGTCTCTGTGTCTTTCTTTCTAGTCTTGCAGTTTTGCTGTGCTGGTCTACTGTATTGGTCTATATTCTAGATTTCCATCGTCAAAGTGCTTGACAGACATCTAGTTAATGCTAGTGATTAATGCCCAAAAGGTAGTCTGTTCTCTCTCCTATTTCTTGCTGTACCTTGCCTATATTTTTCTGTTTGGGGTCTTTTGTGTGTGTGTGGTGGTTTTGGTTTTTTAATTTAATTACTTTGCTGCTTTAGGGTGGGGATGTGTTTTTTTACAAGCCAAATGGTTTCTCCAGCAAGGCAGGTGAATGCAGTCAGAGGCATTAGGGACTGCTGGACATCCCCAGACTGGATGGCAGCAAATCTCTTGTAAATTCCGTGTTAGCTCCTGCAGATTTGCTGTTTGTTTCTGGCCCAAGACCAGCATTGTGCACACTTTGGCTGACCTTTGTCTCATGGAAGTTACTATAGGATTAATTTTTAAAGCTTTCATGTATGCTTAAAATGTTCTGTTAGAGTGGCTGGCGCTCAGCCAGATGAACATCTGCTGCTTCCTCAGGTGAATCCACTAATGAGTCTCCCACTGAAATGAGACTTTGTGGGTTCAGGTCTTTTTTTCTGATCTTTTTATGTGAACAAATAAATGCTCTCATTGCCACCAGCAGCAGCTCTGGCTGAGCACCAAAGTCTGCTCTGGCTGTGGGTGACTCCTCTGGGCAGAGGCAAGGTGAGTTAGAGGGTCTCCCTTGCCTGTGCATGAAAATTTTACCCTATAAGCTCTAGAGGATAAGATGGCCCACTGTCACTTGGATGTGGGTTGCAGAAGTGAAAAGCCACAGTAATGGAATTTGCTGAAACATTAACAGGCCTGTTGGTCCAGAGCAGCATGTGGATACAGGGAAATCAGCTCCCTCTGTCTTCTATGGTGGTGTGTGTCCCCACCAAGTAAGGTTCAAAATGCACTGCCTGCAATACCCAAATTATCAGATAAGATGGAGAAAAAATGAATAGCTCTGCAGTGTTGCTGGCAGCTACTTGAAAATAAGGTGAGAAGAAAACAGGAGTTAAAAAAAAATCTAGCTCTGCACGTATTACAAGGCTGACGCTGATTGATGTACTCTTTCTAGGAAATGATTCCTGACAGAAAGAGATACCTCTGTGCTGAAGGCATCATCTTCCCTTTCTCAGAAAACAGGGAATAAGATCTATACAGTTGGCATTTAGATAGCATGGTATCAAGTAATGCAAAAGCACCGATTACAGGCATGGAGCTGGACTGGGATTTTCAAGAATGCTTAGCTTCTGGTCTGATTCTTTTCCCAGTCACTGACTGCAGTGGGAAATAATTATTCTGGTCACTGCTTTTGAAAGCTCAGCACTATTTTTTCTGTTCTGATATGGCAGTTGGTTAAATCCAGACACTAGGGAGCTGTATAATGAAAGCTGTGACATTGTTCTACTTGCTCAGTAGGTGTGTAGTCTGTATGCTTAGGGGTGTAAGGAGAATTTTTGGGAGGAGTGATGGGTTGGCCATTGAGCTACTATGAGGAAACCTCCCTAAATAAGATTTATGTTCAGTTTTCTCTGAGTACAACTTCTGATGAGGAAGGGATGGAAAATTGTCATTACAGAGAGGAAGACTATTATGGCTAAAAATGAAGAGATATTAAAGTGCTAATAAAGCATACAGATGGCACTTAAAGCCTTTTACTTTAATTAGGAAACGGATATGCCTCGACTTGTCCCAGAAGAAAGTTTAATTCGGGCCCTGAATTTGGCAAAGAACCCTGTTCAAGTGACAATCCAGGACAAGGACCTATTTCAGCAGCCTGTGGAGGCTTTTCAGGTAAACATATATTTGGGGTTGGAAGGCCTGACTTGCATCCCATTGAAGAAAGGAAGGGCGTTTTTAAGGAATTTTCTAATAAAGTAAATGGATGCAAAAGCTTGTTCTCCTCCATTGCCTTAGAAGTGTTTGAGAATAGCTTCACAAATGGAACATATTATCTCTGTATTATGAGACAGAAATTGAACATTTGGACGCATATTTCTGTGGCAAAGGGAACACCTTACATTCACCTGTGATTAGTAACAAAGGATAACGGGGTTACAGACTCCTTTGAAGAGAGGATAGTGTTGCACTTAGCAGGGAAAAGACAGATCCTTTCTCATCTGAAGAAAGTGTAACCAAGTTTGTTTTCTTCCACAGAACCCAGCTGAGTACTCAAAATTAATATTGAATAGAGAACAACAGAGCCTTCGCTTCACCCTGCAACATCAAGGATTGACTCTTGCTTTTAACTACACCGTGAAGGAAAAATCAGTATACAGCTTAATTGTTTTTGAGGCAGAAGGAAGCCTATCAAGCCGCTTAGTGAGTGTGGGAGTGAAGTGTAAATACAGTATTAATTCAATGGCTGTGCTGCTGCAATGGGGTAATGGGCTCATTAATTCGTTTGCTCAGTTGCGATGTCTGTCTGATTGCTCTCAGATGCTCTAAACCTGACTTCTTAGCTAGCAGCATTGGATCTGTACACACTTCTACTGATTAATAGAGGCGTTGTGGCATCTGAGAGTTTCTGGGCACACTTTAATCCACTGAATGCTGCAGTGGGAGAGCAGAGTCATGCCTGCTAGGCAGCGGAGCTTGAGAAAGCTGGGGAAACAGAGAGCCAGAGATTTCCCCCCAAAGATGGTTTTATAAAGCAAGGATGTTAAAGAGGCTCTAGGGCTGGCCCTGGAATAAAAGCATCAGAGGAATGATTCCTGGTTTAGTTATTGCAAGTGTTTAGTGAAAATACACAGAAGGCCCATTTGTTTTGCTGAACAGAATAAATGATTAAGCTCATTTCAGGCTCTGCAGCAGAGCCGTCTGCATTTGAACTTTTGTGTATTGCTACAACAATCAGAGAAGGGCATATTTGGATATATAGGGCAGATTCTGATGTCTTTTATGTGTAGCTGTATCCTGAAAAGCTCCCTTGAAATGAATGGTGTTATTGCACACTATGGCAGGTGTGTAAATGCCATCAGAATGTCTCCTCATGCTAAAATATCCATTCTTTTCAGTTCCTCAGCCTTCTACATTTCAGGGTTGCCACATGAAACATTCAATATTGTATAGTAGAAATCACATAACTGTTTTTAAAAATGAGTTTTAAGAATTTATTTTGTCATAACACTGAGGTTTTTTGCTGCCTTTATGGTTTGGAGCCTACAGCTCATTATCACCCAATGTTGTTAAGTTTCCCTGTGACCTTGATGACTGAGTGCTGTTGCCTTAAGAAATGGATACTTGTACAGTGATTTTCATACAGTCCTTAAGAAGCAAAAGCCTGTGACAGGCTGAAGCAAAGCAATCTCTGAGCTTCAGTACATCTATGCTGCCCTAGCTATGCAGCCTGTGCTTAAATTAGTGCCCACCCTGGCATGGGCAGGCAGGCTCCCATGTGCTGGGAAACAGCCGTGCTGTTGGGGATGCTATTGACCTGTCATTCACAGCTGTAGATAAGGGAGATGTGGAAGACAGCATGGTAAATGATGCTTATTTTTTCAGCATTGCAACACAAGGAAGGCAATGCCAGCATCACTGCTGTGTTGCTGGGTTTGCCGTGGAGTAACCTCCCACACTGCTGGGTTTGGCCCACTCACTCAGGTGGGATTGCTTTCCTGGAAGGATCCAATCTGAAATTGGTTTCTTTTCCTTTGTGGGCTGTTGAGTAGGCAGGAAATGAATTTGAGAGCTCTGGGGATCATCAGTGAAAGCAAGTAATAATTTGGCTGGCTTGTCTGCAATGAATTAGAGTGTTCATCCCCATGTGTCTCCCATGGAAAAAAAAATAAGATGTTGCTGTTTATTATTTATTACTCTGACATTTATTATTCACTGTGGCTATTTATTATTTAGGGCATAAGTTATTTGTGGGTAGCATATCACCCTGAGTACACTAGGCATTTTATAGGTATACTGAAATTCTGGATCCTTGGTCTCAGAAGCTCAGGGTTTAGCATCAGGAAGAAAGTGTTGAGAAAGGGCCAGAAAATTTTTAGAGAAAGCCAGTTTCTGAAGGTAGAATCAGTCTCGTTTGGCTTGCCAGAGTTCCATCTGTGGGCAGTGCAAATTGAAATTGCCCTGCCAACTTAAATGGACACGGCACAGGTTTGGATTTCTACCATCCAAGAGCCTTGCTTTGTATTCTTTCTGTGTAACATACAACCTACAGGGCAGGGCTGTGTCTTTACTGTGTTTTACACCAAATAGGCTTTCTTTAATTTGAAGGAATGTTGACCATGTTAACTATTAAGCTGCTGCTCTAGCTGTGATCTCCAGAAGAGACTTGCTCACTCCCCAGTGTGCCCATCCAGGTGGCCATTTCAGGGATTTGTTTGCAGAGACTGTGAACACAAACGAGGTCGGTGTGTTGTGGTCTCTCCTCTCTGCTGGCACCATACAGCAATTTAATCTCTTGAGTATTAAGAGTCAGGAAAAATATGAGTGGTACATGATGATCAGTATAGTAACCTAGCAGTTCCTCTTGGCTTTAGACTTCTGTGAAGTCTATGAATATGACAAGAATCAGGGTCTGAGAGTTGGACAGTTGCAGGTTTTGTAGGAGTAAGGCACTCAAGTTTACTTTAACTAATCACTGAAAGATGGTAATGTGGATAATGCTCTCTTGCTGTCTCCAGATCCAGACAAATACTTTTTTGGGGGGTGTTACATGCCTCAATAGAAGGGTGACTGGCTGAAACTCTGTAGCCTTTGTTACAGAGATGAGAAGAAAAGCTATGATCTCATCTTGGTGGAAATGAAATTTTGCCACTGGCTTCGTTGTATCAGGACTTCCCATCTGTGGCCTGATGTAAAGCTTATGTGAGAGTCCAGTCGATTTCCACAGGCTTTGCAGCACATGTGTAACTCCACAGCACTAGTGTTTTCTGCCCCACACTGTTGAAAGGCAGCATTAATAAATGTGTTTGATGGTTTTTTTTCTTCCCCTCTTTAGATTACAGACTTGGAAGCAAAGCCAGAAAATGGTTTGGCAGCTGTTAGGTAGGAATGGATTTTTTTGAGGATTTGGAGGTGGTCGGGAGAAGGAAAGTGCTTTTGTCTAATGCAAACTGTCTGTAACATAACCCAGATGTTCTTGGGTTGGAATCTAGTCCACACTTCCCATGCAAGACTCAGGTGTCAGCTGTGGAGGCTTGAGAGAGTGTCACCTCCCACACATGCCATGCAGAGCTGCTTACTGCCTAGGGTAGTCTGGGCTGAGATGGCAAAAGATCTCCTCCCTTGGAAAAGTGCCAAATTCATCTCACTTTGTCCCACATCTTTGGGAAAGAAAGGGAAGAAGCTATTTCACTCAACCTTATGCCCAAATGCCTACTAAATTAGACACAGCAAAAGTTTTACATCCTTGTAAACAGTTCAGCTGGGCACTGGGCTCCACTCAAGCAGCTAGTCTACTTTCCTAATTTGAACTAGTCCATGTAGTCCATGAACACTCCTGTGCTGGCTTGTGCTAGTTGCTGACATGCAGAAGAAGCAAATTTGAAAAAAAAAAAGAAAAAAGAAAAGAAAATCCAGCTGGACTTTCTGGAGGATTTGGGCAAACTGAAATTAAAGAAAAAAAAAAACCAAACTGAACCAAAGCAAAAAACCCCCAAAAAAACTCACCACAAAAGCAAAACTATAAAACTACCAAATAAAACATTGTCCAACCCCCTTATCTGAAAGCTGGTGTTGACAAACCAGGAGAGCAGTATCTCTTCCTAGCCCTGTGCTTGTGAAGGCTTCCACTGACTAAACACCACTTGATTAATACCTGCAGTCAGGAATGTTTTACATTTTCTTGTGGACTTTTTGACAAAATCCCCAGACTTTCCCTTTAGCAATTTGTAAAGAGGAGGGAGAAACTATTTTTCCACTGAAAAGTTTTTTTTCATTAAGCATGTGACTGTCTTCAGGGATTATACCCCCATCTTAGGAACTGAAAACTGAAATATTTTAAAACATAGATCAAATGAAAAGCATTTTTTGAGCTGTCAAAAGGAAACTGTCTTTTATGTATTAAAAAAACCCAACATATAAGCACTGGGTAAAAAAAACCAACAGAACCAAAACATTCCGATGTAAGTTTTTGTTTTGATGAAAATATCTCACTGTGCTAGAAAACTCTTTCCCACTGGTAGAAACTCATTGCCAGCATGGGGCACATGGTCATCAGAATACACAACTTCATCGTTTCCTGTGGTGGGTTGAGGCTCTGTCCTCTCAAACAGCCACGGAACAATCATCACAGAATCACAGAATGGTTTGGGTTGAAAAGGACCTTAAAGATCATCTCATTCAAACTTCCCTGGCATGGGAAGGGACACTTTCCATTGGAGCAGTTGCTCAAAGCCCCATCCAGCCTGGCCTCGAACACTTCCAGGGATGGGTAGCCACAGCTTCTCTGGGCAACCTGTGCCAGGGCCTCACCACCCTCATAATGAAGAGATCTTATAAAATCTAAACCTACTCTCAGTTTAAAGCTATTGCCCCTTGTTCTATCACTCCATGCCCTTGTAAAGTCCCTCTCCAGCACTCTTGTAGCCCCTTGAGGTACTGGAAGGTGCTGTAAGGTCTCCCTGGAGCTGTCTCTTCTCCAGGCTGAACAGCCCCAACTCCCTCAGCCTGTCTTCACAGTAGAGGTGCTCCAGCCCTCTGGTCATCTTTGTAGCTTCCTTTGGATTTGTTGCAGTCTTTGAAGGTCTCTGACAAGTGATTGCCTGGAAGTTCTAACCCAAAAAAAGTAAGGGTCACTTTCCACAGAAGATAAAGAGAGTAAAATTACACAGCAGGGAAACTTACATTGAAAAACTGGGCAATGAATTTGGCAAATATTTTGGTAACTTGCAGAAAAGAATTGTCATAACCTTGTGGAATTACTTCTACACTTCTGGAGAGGGAGCAAACTTGTAAGGTGTCTGCTGTAATGTTTCTTCTGCCTTGTCTGACAGCTCAGTGAAATATGGTTTCTTTGCAGATTCATTAATGGTTTGAGCCAAGATGTCAACCTCACAATTGATAGCAGAAAGTTCATTGCTGTTCAGAAAGACTACAGCCCTTCTGAGTACTCGCTGCTGGAGAGGGACGTGTAAGTTTGCCTTGCTGTGCTGAAGGTCCTTGCTAAGGCCTTTCCTTGGATACAATGAGGCTTTTCTCAGGCTAATAGCAAAACCTTCATTGCCGTTGTCTTGGCATTTGGTTGTGGGGGCAGCAGTTTGTAAAAAGGCAGAACTACCAGCTCTATGCAGAGCAGGTGCTCCAGGCCACTTGTGGGTGTGCAGAGGCTTTTATTCTTATTATGTGGGGACCTGGAAGGAAGAGACTGGTCATTCCTGGGCATTGTCAGCAGAGTAAGGTGGAACATGGTGAGGTCCCCTCTGCCATTTGGGTCCTGCTTTATTTTGATACTCTCTCAGGCACAGGCTCTTAGTGTGAGGGTGCTCTCAGGGAAAGGCCAATTCATATTCCACACTGCAGAGTGTTGGTATGTGGGCTGGTAACATCAAGTAGCATTACATGGCTTTGCAGGCTGGGCTTGTTAGGGGCTCCATATGGCCTTGCTTTGGCAGCATTGGAGTTGGCTCTTGTAGGGTATTTCTAGCATTTCCAGTGTTTCAAAACAAGCTTCATGGCTTTTCTCTGCATCAGCTCCATCCAAAATATTTATTGCTGCAGTTTAGTAGGATGCAGCAGCCATTGTGGCAATGCTGCTGAGCTTCTGTGCCATCTCACACATCCAAAATCAGAAGAACAAATATGAAGGCTAATTTGCTCCATTGAAAGGAAACAAAGTGGCTTCTGAGTGCACATCTCTGATTTTCTGCAGACGGCTTGCCTGGCCCACAGTTCCTGAAGGAGTGGAGCAAAGCTGAGAAGGAAAATAAACCTGATGGGAAGAAAAATAAAATAAATCAGTTCTAAGAAAAAGCAGAAACCATATAGAAATGTTAGCAATAGCCCAGGTGATCTCCAGTCAGTGCTTAAGCATTTCTGGAAGGAAAAGGGGGCAAGAACTTTAGTGATCATCTGACATAAATGTTGCTACATCTTTACGTTTTGCGTCCTTCCTGCTCCATTTTAGGGGCACATTTGATAGCTCTGCTCTGTGTTCTTTGTGGAAATAACAGGGAAATACTGTTCTTTATCCTTTTATCTAGATACAATAATGGAAAATGCATAACTGAAGCAGGAGAGTTCCCCCTGGAGCTGGGGCTGCTCGACTTTGGCGCCTCATACACCATTGTGATAACTAATGTAAGTGTTCCTGTGATGGTAACATGCTCCTGTTCTAATCTCTGGCAGGGCTTTTGCTCTTGTGCTGGTGGCTTTCACTTGCTTTCTCCGCTCTGAGACCTGAGCAGAAGCCATCTGAAAGCAGTCCATTATGCAAGGGCTAGTAAAAGGTTTTGGCACCAATGTAAGCAAGATGGGTGTGTATTCATTCCACCTTACACTGTGATCATGTCAGATCTCATGGGTTAAAAAGAAGTAAAATCTCTTCGTTGATAGAAATCCTCCACGAAAAATTGTGTAATCTCTGGTTTGTGCTGGTCTCACACCATCCTTGAGCAGTTAATGTTGACCCAGCACACTGCTAAGAGCTGTTACCATCTGCCAAGAGCTGACTGCTTGTTCTCTTTAAAGTACTGTACCTGGTGGTACCTCACACCCTAAAAACTGCAGAAACAGTCTGCTCTATCCCCCCATTGAACTTACTGAACTGAAGGCTGATTTTTCCAAGATTTGTAGATTATGTGCAGGGGGAAGAGGGACAAAGTGTTGGGGGAGGAGGTTGGTGAGATTCTACATTTGTGTTTCCTCCTCTCACTGTCAGTACAGCTCATTTGGAGCCTAGTTGTAAAGTCAAGGCATGGTTTTCTGAACAGCCTAGCCCTGATGGGGTGTGAGCACTGCTGAGAGGGTGGATTCCTTTCCCTGCCTGCCAGCCTCTTCCACACACTGCTTCAACCTGGTCCAGCTGGCTGGAGCTGCAGAGATGAACGTGCTCAGCTTAGTTCCTATTTTAACCTTTCCAGTGCACAGGCACACAGACAAACCAGGTCTGACAGGACACACTGCTAAGCTGCCCTCTGAGACTTTGACTACTGTGTTGTGATGAGCACAGCAAAGTGTTGTCAGCTACTCCCTGGCAGTAGCATCTCCCTGTTGGGCAATTAATGGGAGCTGTTCATGTCTGCAGAGTCCAAATACGTAGGGGGAAAAATATAGCTATGAAGCACCTGGCAGTTCTTTTTTTTAATTCCAGTAGCTGGAGTGGGATGTAGGGCCCTGGAGGGAACAAACAGATGCTGCCATCTGTGAGTGCAGAGATTTATGTACATAAAACACACACACACTTGAAGTGATGTTGACCAGACCCTTCTTCCATGGCTGCAAGCGTCTTTCACCAGATGACAAACCAAGTAGAGAAGTTGCATGAAAAATATTAAGAAAATTGCCCCAGAGCTTCTGGTAACACAACTGAGTCAGGGCCAGCTGAGGCAGATGTGTCCCACATTACTGTGGCCAAGGATTCCTGTTTGCAGTCCCATCTGCAAAAGCTGCTGCCATGGCTGATCAGGGTGGCTCTGTGCCTCAGCCCTTCTGAACCCTGTGCTAGTCCTTTAATCTTTTTAACCCTCTCTCTCTGTGGTTTCTGCCTTCTGTAGAGAGTTAGTTTGCTCCAGGCCAAGATCACTTTTAATTACTGCAGTGATTTGTACTGAGCCTTGCTCCTCTGCCAGAAGTGCCATATAGAAGAACTAAGAATACAATATATTAGTCTGCTAATGTAGCTGAACTGTGATACTTAAATCATGGGGATGCTGCCTTCTACCCAGCCTTCCTCAGTGTGCAGTTATAGTGTGGTGCATTGTGACATTTCTTTATGGGCTAAAGAGCAATGCACAGCTCTCCTCTCACCCCTTTTAGCCTGCTAGAATACAGGCTCTTGATTTGCCTCCCTGGCAATGATGGGTGATTAAGTACATCTCGTAAACACCCCTTATATTTTCCCAGGTACTCTCCTTAAACACAGGGCTTTCTGCCTGAAGTAATTTCAACCTAGTGTTTTTCTGGCTACTAGTCAAATCTCTCTGCCTCTGAGCCTCTGTGCTTCAGAGGCACTATTAATTACACCTGGGAAAGCAAACAAAAATAATTAGGAGTACAACTACCATATCTATCTGAACACATCTGATATGGAGCAAGTTTTGCTACTCTTGGCATTCCTGAGCTGTTTGGGTGTCACTGTTATCGTAGGGAAGTTGTACAGTGCTGATAAAATGGGAGCAGTGACCACATGCTTGCAGTGAGTACCTATCCTCTCATCCTTTCCTGGCCGTGGGGACAGCAGTGGGTCACAGCCTCTGCAGAAGTACCACACGGGCTTTTCCCAGCCCAACTACAGAAGGCAACTTGTTGGTTTGCAATAACTCAGGGAATTCTTGTGGCACATGAATGAGCTGGAATGCTTCCATCCTGCTCTCTCTGCCTTGTGCAGCAGGAGTCAGCCCATTCCCAACAGGCTTGGAAATGGCAGGGGTCAGACTCATGGTTTTGCTTCAAAGGCAGAGCTTTGCTTCCACCTTTGCTTAAAACTTTGTTTTGGTAAATCCACTGTTGTCCAGGCTAAGAAAGATCTGCTCTTTCAGCAGCTAATTTAAGCCTTTATTTTCCTGCTAGATTTCTGGAGGTGCTGTTAAGACATGGAAGTCAGAAGACATCAAAGCCAACAATGTCCATATGGCTTGGCAGTTACCACAATACTTACTAATATCTGCTGGGGAGGTGATGTTCTCCATTACAGGCCTGGCCTTCTCCTATTCTCAGGTATTTCACTTAATGATAAGGGCTTACAATTAGACTTCAGGATTTATTCCTGCATGTGTCATTGACTTGTCATATGTCCTTTGACATGACACTTACTAACAATGTTATCTGTGCTTCAGCTGAAAGTGGGATTATAACACGTCTTGCTGGGTGCCCTCAAGCTAAATTAATTCATATTCTGAAGATACCTGTTCTTAATGATACTTGGAAAACTCCTTATTTGGTAATCCTGAGAACATGGAACAGAACAGGATAGAAGTTTCTTTTAATGTGAAAGCTCTGAATACTGTAGTATCAGGGTTTACTCCCAGTGAAATATTTTGTGATATATATTTTTCAATGATAAAAAATCAAAGGTATCTCAAGGACTACAGGGTGGCATGGGGGCTTGGAATCTGCTTTAAACTGAGAGATTGAGGGTGTCTGAACCCACATGAGTCTATAACAAGGGAGCAAAGGGTAATAAGTGTGCAAGGGATGATTTGGTTGTTGTTTGGGGAGGTTATGGGAAGAGAGGACTGAGACATTACAAGATCAAAAAGTTGAAGCTATTCAAATTTATCCTTGGAGTAAAGTGCAGATGTTTATTAATAAGGATGATTAATACAGTGGGATGATCTATAATGGGATGTGAATAATTTGTTATCAGCAGGAAGTTTAACATCAAGATCCAGTCTCTTTTCCAAAGGTCTACAGCCACGTGGCACCAGACTCTGAGCTGCAGGGCTTGTGTGGCTCCTTGGACTTCCTGATCATACCATTTCAGATGATGCAGGTTGGGGATGACCAGGATTCGGCTCTGCAACAACAGCATCTCCTGCTTCTTCATGTGTCCTCCTGTCCATGTTTTGAAAGCTCCTTGTATGCAGTTGTTGAAATTAACCACAGAGGTTAACCACTCTGCACAGAGGAAATCCCACCACCTCCTCCCAGGCTGAGCCCAGTGACACATGCACTGGGCAGGACATCACAGGGTGAACCAGCGCTGAAGGGCACAGCATGACACCCACTGATCAGGCCCTTCTCCTTTTTTCAGTCTCCAGCCAGCATGAAGTCGGTGCTGCAGGCAGGCTGGCTGCTCACGGTGGCTGTGGGGAATACCTTTGTGCTCATTGTTGCCGAAGCTGCACCAATGGCACAGGTATGGTTTGGCTCGTAAAACTGAGGTTAATGCTTTAAAACAGGCTCCTGGTGCTTCTGGATGTCTGTGTCCTGGAGGCACAGCTTCCCTGCCCAGCCCCCAGCTCCTGCAGCTGAGGGATGGCAGCCCCCTCTTAGCTGCCTCCCAGCCCATGCTCTGCGTGCCCCTCAGCAGCGTTGCCCTGGGGAGCAGTGGCCCTCCCTGAGCCTGCCAGTGGCAGTAAATTACAGTGACCTGCACTGTGATAGCGTTGCTGAAGCTCAGCTCTGGGCAAGCTGGCTGGATTTGGACCTGGAGGCTGGACATGATGCCAGCAATACGTTGAGTTACTTACCAGGAACAACTAGACCAGTGGGCAGTCAGCCTACTCGAGAGTCTTGCTTGGGAATCCTTCCAGGCCAGCTGCCTGTGGCACCCCTGAGATGTCAGGATTATGTGGGGAGGTTGTGTTGCAGAGGTAGTTTAATTCAGGCTATCCGGCTTCTGGAACGATGCCATGAAGGCGTGAGCTGGGGATTATTTCTGGCTAACACAAAGCTGCCTCTCCCAAAAGCATCTTCTGGGCAAGAAGCCCAGGTAGATATGTTCTAGTCAGGACAGACTTGGAAGATTTAATTAAACCAGCTCAATCTAACTGGTTTATTTCAAGGTATATCACATATTCGTAATTACATTATGTGTACAAGCATTTACTGGAAAACAGGATGAGAAAGTTTCCATCTTGTGAGCTATTTTGAAAACTAAAAAGTAATTTTCACCCAGCTCTTTAAAAAGCACTTGAAAGTGCAGAGATATCCTCTGGCCTGAGAGTCTGGGGTCTCCTGACCTGCTCTTCTTTTTTCTTTCCTAGTGGGCTGAATTTGTCTTGTTCACTGTTCTCCTCTTTGCTGTGTGCATTGTTTTCTCCATCATGGGATATTTCTATGTCAGTGTGGATCCAGAGGACCTAGAAGAAAAGGAAGAGAAGAGAGAGACCTCAAGCAGAGGAAACATGATTGGTCTTGTTACTCAGAAAACAAAGCTCTAACACATGATGGGTTGGGATTTTTTTTTTTAAATTCAGTTATGAGAGGGTAAAAGAAGGGTGGGCACAGTGTTATTTTATTTTAGAGCATTGCAGTCTTTATTACACAAAATGTAGCCACCTTATAAATGGGACCAAATAGCCCTCTATGAAAACAATGGGGGTCCTGAATTCAGAGCAAAACTCCCTGGGAAAGCTCCTATGGTATTAAAAGCCCTTATTAGTAATTACAGTGTAATTTGAAACCTGCCCATCTTTTAAAGCATGGAAGGCTTTCCTATGATTTTCTCTTAAACATATATTTAGGGCAGCAGGGAGGAAGGGTGAAAGGAATGCCATATGACAGAAAAATTTTAAGATGTCAGGAGAGAAGAAAGAAAGCCTAGTATAGGAGTTAGGGAAGAATAGATGTTAGTGATAGAATAATTTTTAATGCTGTCATCAAGGACTGTAAGGGTTACACACACAGTCCCACAGGATTTCATCATGTAACTCTCCCTATGAGCATTTCGTCCCATCATTGGATGTTATGAATGGTTCTGATTTATGATTTTCACCTCCAGCTCGGAAGTAATAACAGGGAATTAAATTCTGCAGGCTAAAATGTTCCCCAAACACTACTGACAAAGATAGTCATGCTACCATCTCTCCAATACCCATTTTTTCCTAGAAGTTTTTAGCAATTGATGGTGTTCTTTGATTAGATGTGATTAGAGAATTGGTTTATGCTTTCTTATTTCAGAATTCTTGACAGTTATTTGCCATCTTCCTATACATTAAGTCGTTATTGGGCATTTCCTTTTACAGCATCTGTCACTGCAAGTTAGGATATGGTTGATTTCTTGTCTCATACTTCAGTTATTCCCTACTGGGAGACAAGTTGCAGTAGTTTCTATAAAATTCCAGGCATCCTGCGGTGAGTTAAACAAGGATGCACTTTATCATTTTTTCAGTCTGCAAGAGGAGATCATGGCATATGAGATTTTTCTTTTTCCTCCTCATTTTTGTGTCTCTCTACCAAGTTTTAGATATAGCTATTTTACTGGAACTGTGATATAATTGTCTGATTTTCCTTGATTGCATGAAGCTGTGATTTTATGTTCTGCATGGAAGTAATTCAGCCATTGCTGATCTAGTAAAACTCCTGAGAGACACCCTGCCTTCCTCTGTCACTCCAAGGCTGCAACTGTAACAGGTATGGCCTAATTTAAAACCAGGTTGTCAGTAGGATCTTCAGGTTCACAAAGAATAGATTTTAAATTATGCTTTCCTCTTCCATCTTGGCACAGGGCATAGGTGGTTGCTAATACTTTGATTCAGGAAATCATGAAATACATGTTTAATTTCATTCCTGTTCAGGACAGTGCTAGGAAATACACTTAGTTTGTCACTAGTGCTCCTTTAATGTGTTGCCATGTGTGTGTATGTACACTGCTTTTTGGTTTCTAACTGGAAGACTCACAGCATAAGATTGTTTCCCTTGCTTCCTGTTCTTTACTGTTCCATGGTCATGGAATTCCACCACTAGTTCTGCACAAGCTCCTGCCCACTGTGAAATAGCATCCAGGTCCTGTGCCAGAGGGGGACCATCATCTCAGACAAATGGGAACAGACTGTGGGTGTGCACACAGGAACACTTGATGTGGTTCAGTCGATGCAGAGCCATTTATTAAGCTGCGATGGCTGCATCCAAGCAGCTGAACCCTGTGACTCCGTGGGGAATGAAGGGCATTGAAAGCCATCTATTAGGTCATCCAACCTGCTTCTCAGAAGCCAAGTGAGGATTATTCCCCTCTGTTCCTTTCTGGTATTGTTCTCCTGCTGTGATTCTTTGTGTGGCTTCTTTCTCCTCCAAGCATTGTTGTTTTCCTAATCCCATTTTATGATACACTGTGAATCAGCTCAGAGGCTGCTGAATCATTCTGCTATGATGCTGTTTGACCAGCTTCCAACTTGAAGCACTAATAGAAAGCGTTTCTTCTTTCACCCACTGCAAACAAAAATCCACAAACTGAAGGAATGGCCAGGCTCCAGTTACACTGAACAAACACAATTTAGAATTATTGGAGCATTTAATTTTTTATAAGCCTAGAATTTGGAAGTATGTTGGGGTTCAAGGGCGTATGTGGTGAGGAGACAATTGAAAATTATTGGAGCACTTTCCTTAGGAAACACTTGGTGAGCAGTTCAGAGTGGCACAAGGGAAAGCAAGGTATCCAGATCTCTAAGACTATATATGCCTAAGAACTTCTTGATTTTTTTTTTTGTTTTATTTCCTTATTGGCAGCACTACCAGAAGCTGTCACACACTTTGAGCTTTATTTAAAGGAAACGTTCCAAACTCATAAAAGATACATTTAGGATGTCATCTGTATCTGCTTTTTAGAGTCCTGATGCCAAATTGCCCCTTTCCAAACATCTCCGTGTTCCAAACTATCACCATAATGCTAGGGGGAGGAAAAGTTGCAATTCGCATTTGGGAAGGTTATGAACAGGAAGGCAATGTTATAAATAAAGTGTTAACATGAGGCTGGGGGCTGCTTCTGCAGCCCCTCCCAGAAATTGCTTGCTTGTGGGACTGTAGGGCTCTGCTCACATTTTCCTTCCAGCTGACACAGTTACTTCTTCCCACCTGCTTGTCATGACCTGCTGGAAGCTTTGTCCTCCTCTGATCTGCCTGCTTGGTTGCTGGTATGATCCTTCCCCACCGTTTCAGCTGCAGCTGTAGCTTTGCTAAATTAGACCTGTTTATTTGGAGTGCACCAGCAGTTAGGAGGGATTTGCACCGGATGTGCTTACAAACAGCAGGCTGGGGGCTCTAATGACCAGCTGCCCCTGCTGTAGCTGAAGAAGGTGGCAAAACAGCCCATTCAGCATAGCACTTCTCCAGTTTTACAGCCACAACTCCATCCTCAGAGCCCTTTCTTCACTTGCCAGTGGACTCAAGACTGGATCAAAGATTTAGGATCTGATTCTGTGCAGTGAGGCCTCTGGGTTTTTCTTCCATACAGCTAGGTCAGAAACAGGGCCATGCTCATCTCTTAACCCCCAATTTTAGAAAAATATTCCTTATTCCTCTCAGTTATTTGATTTAGGATCAGAGGGAGAATCCAAAGTATATGCATATGTAAAGCTATATGACCCCCTTCAGATAAGAGCCTTCTGGCAGTCCAGCTTCACCTGTCACTGAAGAGTCTCAGCTGCTGATGGAGTTTGCCCTGGAGCAGATTAGGAAAAGCTCACACCAGCTGACCTACAGAAATTACCATCTCCAGCTAAGGGGCAATAAAGAGGTGGTAGGGAGCTGTAGGTGTGTTGCTGCACAAGCCTTCATGGAGATTCCAGGCTTCACTCTGGAACTGTGTGTGTTTATCTGTTTTTCTGGAGGGGGCTTTCTGATAAAGATTTTTCGTGCAGTACATTTTCTTTCATTTGCCTGGCTGTTACCATTTTTCCCCGTAGCAGGTTGGAAGTGTGGCCAGTGTTATTTCCAGTTTTGCATGAGATGAGCATAAAAATGAGATTTCAAACTCAGCAGAACAACGTCTCAGCTGTGGGTTCCTTAAATTTACCTCTTCTTTCTGAGGCAGTCAAATGCCTTTAGGTATCAAGCTTCTCTGTACAGCTGAAGGGGCTGGCATCTCTCATTTCTTCCATCTCCCTTTCACCACAGCCCCAGAATTCCAGAAGTTGAGTTTTAGAGGATTCCAGAAGAGGAACCCTGGGAGGGCAGCATGGGACTGGCTTGGATGCAGCTGGTGTGTGCTGTCAGCACTGACTGGGAAGCAGGAGCCTGGCTGGATCAGGAGCTGGTTCCTCTCTGGGTACCCAAATGGGGCCTGGCAAAGTAGCCTGAGGCAGAGCTTTTCCTGGTGTAAGATGTGGTTTCCTGAGCAGTGATCTGGATGTGAGTTTAATTGTGAAAGTGAAACTTGAGTGAGTGAAAGGAACAGTTTTCACTGTACTTGGCTTTGGCCTGAGACACTGTGCAAGGAGGCTGCAGACTGACAGGCAGGAAGGAAAGGGCTGTTTGATCAAGGTCTTCCCAGTTCCTCAGTGAACAGCTGAAGTTACTCACACTGAATTAACTGGAGATATATGAGATGGGAGAAGTGGAAAGCTCAGATGATTGAACAGTGGATGACTTCAGACCTTTCAGAAAAGGGCTCTCCAGGCTGGTAGTGAAGGGCCATTGGGGGAGGTAGTCACCCATGGTTTGAAAAACAGGTTCATCATTCCAGAGTACTGCAAAGACCAGCATGAAGACTGGCAGCAGTGGGTCTGCAGTGACTGGAGGAGGAGGTGGATGTACTCCTGGCAGTGTCCCCACCATCCATGGCAGCCACCACCTTGGCTTCCCCTTAGGACACAAAAACCAGCTGATTGGGTATTACAGATGGGATTGGCACAGGAGGGAGAGCTTCAATTAGGGATGGTTAACAAGTTTCAGTCGGGGTTATACACAAAAGGATAATCTCCTTTTCTCTTTCCGTTGAATTTATTTGCCGAGCTACAAGAAACACTTTCTAGCACCAGCTGCTTAAACTTAGGAGTTCAGCTCCATGGCAAATACCATGAATTTTGGATGGTACCAGACTCTGCATTTCATTATCACTACATTTCGTATTGTGATACAATTTTAAAACGGCATTTAAGAGATGTCTGGTCCCAGATGTTGACAGATCTGGCCAGGGTTTTGCATGTTGATAGCTGGATTCACCACCTGTTGATAGCTAGTCTTCCATATTAACATGTGCGATGAACCTGTCACGTACAAGTAGATGTTGCAGGGCCCTTGGATTTCTCCATCAGTTTAGGAAAAAACCCACAAAATTTCACATGAAGGTGGCTAAACATGAACTGCTTCCTCGTGGGAGCTGCCCATGTGCTTTGTAAAGCAGGGACCCTCATTCATCTCTTGAAAAGTGCTCCCCAGAGAGACAAAAATGGAGACATTTAAACATTTTGCCTTGAGAAGGGCTCATGGTGCATTATGGAAATTGCATGAAGGAGAAGAATTGCTTTGCTTGAAATCCCTCCTTCCTCCACCATCAGGTGGACAACAAGGTATGAAACAAGTTGTTTCCTAGTGAGCTACTGCATCTTTTCAAGGTCTCTCCATGCTGTTTTACTAGCAGATCAGCATCAACCTGGCTCTAGCACCTATAGATCAGAAGACTGTCAGGATGCAGCCTCCCACAGTCGGCTGATCAACTCTGATCTCTTCATTTTTAATGAATAGTTGTAGCAGTTATCCTGCAGGGCTCTGTCAGAATTGCTCTAAATTTAGGTCACAACTAAGGACCTAAGAGAACTGTAATCAACAAGATAAATAGCTGAATTCTCAAAAACCAGCTAAAACACTGGCTTAGTGCTTAATTAAAATTTTGGTATGCTTACAGAAAGTAAAAACCTAAACCAGAATTTAGCAATGCAGTCAGAGCAATGAGGACCTACAGTTGGAATCCAGCAGTATGGCAACTGGCAACCAAGATCAAGACACAAAAATCAAGCAAACATCCCTTTTTAGATTATTTTATGTCATTGCATATGTTGTTCAGTCTGCTCGGCCTGTCCTGTTCAAGCAACCCATGTGTGTAAGGAAAAGAAGCTGAACTGACTTGTTGAAGCCCTGTACCCTTCCCAAGCTGCAGCTGGGTTTTCTTCTTGTTGCAGACTCCCAAGTTAGCTCCAAATTACTCCCTTCACTAGCAGTCAGCCCCCTCTGTCCCATATGCTGGTCTTTCTTCCCCACAAGTCACTCAGACTTCTCACAGATGACTTTGCCAGCCCTCAGCACCTTGTTTATTCCTCCTCTCATGCAGCCTCCTTGTTGCCAGCAACAGTGTGTTTTCTTGGGTAATGCTGCCCAATTTTCCACATCCAGAAAAGCTGCTCACCCACAGGAATGCTGTGTCTGGGCAGAAACCACGCAGAGCCAAATGTCTGGGTGGTTGGTAACAGGGCATCTGCCCTGGCTTGCTTTGCCTCTGGCTTCTTGTCACAGCCTCGTATGGCCTGACACATCTTATGTAGGCATGTCAGTTCAAAGCACAGGGGTTATCCAGCATCTCCCTCCCATCTGTCCTGTGCCCAGTTAGCTGTCCACAGCCAGCCCTTGTGTTGTGCCAAGTCAAGCCACAGGGACTTCTGGACTGAGACACTGCTGTGCCCCAGCCATGGGGCATCCGTTTGTGCTCTGTGTCCATCCCAGGCTTGACCGGGGTGCTTTAAAAGCCGATGTTAATGTTTTGTTGAGAGATCTGTGTTGCTGCTGTGTATAACCATGTGCTGCCAGGCTTCAGTTTATGAATCTTCTGGTCAAGGAGCAGCAGGCTGTGTGCCTGGACAGAGCTGCTCCTCCTGACACAGGGACCTGTGCCAGTGCTGTTCACCCATGGCAGGGCACTTTCTGCTCCTTCCTTGTCTGCTTGCCCACCCCCAGTGACCAGGTCTCAGGTCATCTGGCATCTCCCAGATCTTGCAGTGTTATATACCTGCTCACAAATGAGGTTTCTTCAAATGGAAGCTAATTTGCTTGATTAGAGCTCTGATTCTACCCAAATATGCTTGGAGCTACTGGGAGCCTTTGTTTGGGCTCTTTCTCTGTTTAACCTGTGCATCCAAACACTCACCAAGTAGGCCTTCATGCTGTCCTCACCAAAGAAAAAAACCTTCTCAAAGGTGCTGTGCCAATATGGATTTTTCCTGCCCAAGTTAGAGGTGAAGCAGGCCAGCAGGAATTCATCAGGCACCAGGAGCTGCTGCCTTTGAAAAAGGCAAACTGCTGTCAATCACAGTGGCTCCCCACACGCGAGGCCATGCAGTCCAGCTCCTGCTGTGCCCTCAGCAGAGGCCAGCGGATGCTCAGATGCCTCTCTGGGGGCTGCAGCTCCCAGCTCCGAGCACTGGCCAGCCCATCTGTGTGCCAGCTTTGCTTCCTGACACTTTTTACAGCACAAAATCTACACAGCAAAGAGAAGAAAGTTCGCTCTTTCCCTAGAGTGTATCTAATTTGCTTTTTCCCCCTCCTTCCTCATTCACAGCCAGTGTCATTAGCTGCCCTGTTATTCCAGGGCTGGCCAAGGGAGCTGTGCAGTCCCATCATCTCATCACTGCTTTGGAGCACGGGACTCTCCTACTCTGCCCACCCACGAGCACCTTCCTGGAAGGTCTCCTCAAATTCAGGTCCCCCACCTCTCTAAAGTGCACGTCCCTCATGAGACCAAGGATTTTACGTATTTTTAACCAGTCAGTCCCTTTGTGGGGATTAGCCAGCCTATGTAATGTTTACATTTTACCCTTTGCTGTCTGCTGGTTGTGGATTTACTTTTGGAGCTAATATCACTGTTTTTCTTTCCTTTTCCCCCTCAGAGGTTGTCCTGAGCACCTGCACTCTCTGTATAGAATAAATAAATGGCCTTGCTTGTTTGCAGGCAGGTGGTCCATCCACCTTCTGCCAAAACTTTGACAGTGCCATGAAGAATCCCTCTGCACTAATGGTGCCAGCATAGTACTTTACATCCCTACTGGAGGATTTCTTTGTTCCTTCTTTACACCATCCTTTTTTGCATGCTGGTTGTATCCAAAGGGCTCATGGTCCATTTCCCAAAGCTCGCAGCACTCCTCAAGCTTCTGCAGGCTCTGAGTTCCCTCTTCTGTTTGAGCTGAAAACTATTAAAAGCTGTTGAGAGCTTCAGAACCAGCTGGGATTTGTCTAGTAAAGTTTTTTGGGTTTTTTTTCCCTGTATTCACATCCATCACTCACAGCTATGTAGTGAAATACTGCTCCAGTCTTCTGTCAACTTTTCTGGAGATGGTTGGGCTTTTAGCATTTCCTTAAAACCCTTACATTTGAAGCCTGTGGTCCTAATGCTGTTCATTGTTCAGTATCTCTTGAAGCCAGGGATTTGGGCTCCTTCCTTTGGGTTTTTGCTTCAGTCTGCTCAGCATTTCTTATCTGGTGACACTGTATTGCACCTCCTGGGGCCCACTGACCTACTGGGCTGAAAATGAGCAGAGGAGTCATCCCAGTGCCCCAAGACTGAACCTGCTCAACTCTGAAAGTTTTGAGCCTCTTTTCAGCTTGTTAGGGAAGAGCAGGGATTTTTCCACATAAAGGTTTGCTCTCATGCTTAATGCATCCTGCGCTGGCTGGGATGGGATGCTGCCAGGTCAGAGCGGATCTGCCACGCACAGCACTTTGTGCCTGCTTTCCTTTGGCTCTGCATTTCCTTGGATTCATCTGCTCTGGCCCCCTCCTTGGTGGGTCTCTTACAGTAGCCATGGTCACTCCATGGGAGCTGTTGCCTCCAACAATTTATTTTACCAGCCTCATGATATTACTTGTGGTGACACCAGTCATAGGGTTTATTTTGCCTTTCAGTCTTCACTGTTTTTCCAGGTTTTTGCTGTGGTTTCTCTTAATTCAGACTGTCATGCTCTTGCTTCCTGTTATCCATGCTGTGCTTGGAGTCCAAGTGCCCTTCACGCCCCAGATCTGCAAGCTAAGTAAACTTAGAATATCATTAGGGTGGACTCTGACCGCTCCTGTCTCCATCAAAGACTGGGATTAAATTAGATCCCTTTGATAAAGTGAGCTGATGGGCCAGTTTGGATTGCACATGTGGTATTATGAGCCTCGTGAGGCTTATGATTAAAAGATATAAGATAACACAATTATTTAGAGAGTTACTGGGAGATTGCTGTAGCTCACTAGTCACTTTATCAGAACAAAAGAAGAGCCTAATTCTCCAGGGTGGCAGGCAGCTCCTTGGGAAGTATCCCTGAGTCTGTAATTGCTGCAGGAGGCCAGGGCCATGTTTTGATGTGTGTGATAACACTGTGGGGATGGTGGTGGGGAAAACGTCACTCCGACCATTTCTGTCCCCAGGGCACTTGCTCCAGGAGTTAAACCTTTCACACAGGTGGCTAGGGGTTTTTTCCACCATAAACTACAGTTGCCTTTGCAGCAAGGTTTCAGCTGGGTTTCGTGGCTGGACTCTAATCAAATCCTGACCTGCAGGGTGGGGTCAGAGCAACCCAGGCTGATCTCCTGCAACAAATCTTCAAGCCTGGGCTGCATCCTGACCCAACAGGAAAAGTTGTGTTAGCTTAAGCTCTGCAGCAAGCCCTGAAGATGAGAAATGTCTGACTGGACACAAATACGATTTTGCCTGGTTTTTTTCTCTCAGGGTCAGGTTACTGAGTCAAGGTTGGATGGCATATGTAATTGTAGCAGGGCTATTCTTCTTTTCTTAATCATTTTTTTAAGGAACATTCATGCTGCATTTTAATTACAACATTTAGAATATGTCCAAACAGCTTGAGCTCAAATTGATCTTGTTTTTCAGCTGGGAAGCTTTTCATCTATTATTATAATAAATGTGCAATTGATAATAGTTTAGGTGCAATACAGCAAAGCTTTGTGTTATGCATCAGCTCTGGAGGCTCAAAATTTTCTTATTATCCATTAGTGATATGACAGTTTACAAATATTTAACAGACAAATTACCAGGTTTTCCTTGTTCCCTCTTAGTTTGCAGTCTCAGTCCTTTCGACAGCTGAATTCAGGATTAATGATGATCTTGTTTAAGACAATTGTTTGCTAGCAAACAGATTTATTCTCTAAAGCTACAAGTGCAGTAAAAGAACTAACACTGGCACTTTGAATTAAATCTCATCCTCAAAGCAAATTTTTTAGCTTTATTTCCTCAGTTCTCCTAAGAAGAAATCGGATTTGTCTGGTAAAGTGCTTAGGCCTGTTATTAATTTCTTAGTTTATGTAGCCATTTTAAATATAGATGCTTAACATGAAGGGCTGGCAAAAGGAGTGGTTTTTCTCTCCCAGCCCTGAGCTTACTGCATCTGTTCGGATTTTAAGTGCTTTAAGGTCCTTTCTGAGCACACACATGGGAGCAAAGAGACCACCTTGAGCCTCCTTGGAAAAGAGGAATCCAGAAGGACATGCTGGATTTGGTGCTCTGTAAAGCACTGAAGACATCACGGGGAAACATTCAGTCCAGGTCCTGAGACTGGTGAAATACATCCATGCACTTCAGCAGCTTCCACTCACTCCAGGTCTGAGCATAGGGTAAAGGGCACAGAAAGGGCTGAAGCACCAGTTTCTGCCTGGGAAGTTTGTGGTGTAGATGGCTGCAGGTAAAGCAAGGAAGTGCATTCCCTGGGGGAATCAGGCATTTTTTGGGAGAAAACACAGCACCAGAATAGAGAGTGAAAGAAAGTGTGAAGCCTCTGGAGCACATGCTGGGCACAGGGCCATCCCTGTCCTGTGGTTTCTGACCATGGCTTTGCACTCACAATGCAGGAATTCACTGGTATGTGGGCCTGACTTTGGAGATTGAGAAGTGAATTTGTTCTCAAGAGAAATCACCCTTTGTTGGCAGAAAAATTGTGAGTTGGGTTCCCCCAAGGGCATAGTGTTTGAAAATCACAGATGATTATAAGATAACACATTTGCAGGTTTAGTTTGGTTTGGTTTGGGGTGTGTTTTTTGTGTTTGGGGTTTTTTTTTTTTTGGTTTAGTTTGTTTTTGTGGAAGGTTTCTGTTTGTTTGTGTGTTTATTTATGTGATTTTTGAGTATGACAAACTGAATGCCACACATAAATTTCTCCACAACTGACCTGGCCACAAATTTTTTGTTTTAATGCAAGCAAATCTGAGACTCTCCTTAAAAGAGCAGCCCCCTGCCTGAGTTCTGAAATACCAAATGTCACACCAGCAAAAATTACTAAAGTTGGCGATTCCGAGTGTAGCGTATCATATTGATCTTAATAATAAGCCAAATCAAACCAGACTTGATGAAAGAGAATAAAAGCATGCAAGCACCACAGCTTGGCTTGGAATAATGTGTTAATAGCGAGTGTTTATTCGTTACCTTTTATTTGATAAGCAGTAAAACCACAGACTCACACTGCAGACAGGTTTGTGTGTGCCCTCTGCTAATTGCCTATCTCCGTTTGCAATGCAAGCACTCATTACTCACTTCCCTTGGAACCAGCATGGAACCATGGAGCGGCAGGGAGAGGGGCACAGCTGTGTATGTCAGCATCTCTGCACGCGTGTTTTGAATCCTGGAATAATCCCCATAATATGGACATCTTAGCCTGGTATTTAAGCCTTCATCTCACTTCTTTTTCAGGCTTGCTTAACATTTTTCCAGTTGATTGGTACAGCATCAATCACAGTAATATGCCAGCTATGATGTTCCCCTTAATAACTACTGAGGAGATGGGTGGCTCTGGGCCCTGACCTGAGCACGGGCATTTTCTGTGCAAATGCCAGGGGAGATTGCTGACAACAGCAACTTGCAGATGTGTGGGGCAGCAGCAAGAAACTGCTTGTCATTCTACCCCCAAGCATCTCCCATCTTGGGAATATGGCTGTTGCTGTGGTTACATCTGCAGCCCTCTTCTGCTCTTGGGGCTACAGCTTTGTGGAAAAACACGCTTACATGCAAGTTTGTGAAGTGCAGCGACCAGCTGGACACACCAAGGGTAAACTGGCTCCAATTACTTGCTTTGCTTATACCAACTGCCATGGATTGCAGATCAAGCCAGTCACAAGGAACCAAACTATTAAGCTGCTTTCTCATAATCATTAATTATAAAGATACCATCACTCATGTTTGTGGTCTATGAACTGTCCTGTGATAGCAGATTTATTTTTTTTCAGTTCAGTGAATTGTGATGGTGAGGCTGCAAACAGTGTTGGCAAGTGATTCCCACAGGGACCTGCTCCTGCAGGTCTGAGCTGGTGAAACCTCTTTTCATGACACAAAGCCAGCACAGTGACCTCATGGGTACAGATTTACATTCCCCCCATCCTTCTGGCCACCCTGCCCAGCCTTTGGGAAAAGCTCAGCCCAAAAGTGTCCTGCTTAGATGGTCTGGCAGGTCAAGATCAGGCAAATATTTGATACCCTGACAATTTAAGGAGAAGCTTTCAAGCCTAGAGAATGTCATCCCAAAGACTTTCTCTGGCATGCTGAACACCCCAAAACTTTTCTGGGATCCATCAGTACCTGATTTCACATCTCCTGCTTTGCCAACTCTAATATATTTAGGTTCAATGTGGCAGACAGGGAGGGGGGCTCTTAAACCCCTTCCAGCAGAAAGCACCAGCTATGGGGCAAACCCCTTTTTCCAGGCCTCTCCCCCAATTCATCCTGCTGATGTTTGGCCTTCCTTACCTATTTCTGCCTTTTGCTGCTGCTGGGAAGGGCACCAAAACAGGTCAGAAGATGAAAAGCCCCTCCAGAGCTGCTCATCCCACCAAGGTCGCTCTCTCCCCAGGTTACTCATGATCTGAAGTCTGAGCTTCCAAGAGGATTTGCTACCACAGCACCCGGGACAGTCTTGTACTGATTCCTCCCATAGCTGCCTTCTGGACAGATGTGTCCCAGCTGCTCCGTCTCCTCAGATGTGCACATGAGTCCATGCGTGTGATCGGATCACTGATAGATGCTCCACAGCCATCTGGATCTAGGGAAGAAGTGACAAATCCCCCCCTCCACTGCCACACCTTCCATGAGAGTTTGATGAATGAGATCTTTATTGGCTGCTGGGCTAATTAAATAGAAGTTGCATCAGCTTCTAGCTGACAGGCTTTAATTGCTCCTGAGCAGATTTTGAGAGGACCAGATGAATACAAAAATAAAAGGAAAGACTATGGATTGGATCCAAGGATGTATCTGACTGCACTGTGCTTCGGCTGGAAGTTTGTCCCACCTTTCCCTGGGGAGCTGGGATGGGGCTGTGCTGTGAGAGCACACAGGAAGGTGCTGTCAGAAAAGCAAAAATTAACATAGATAAGAAAAGGGAGAAAATAGTATCTGGTTTTAGATAAGAATTTCTGAAGTCATGTCTTTTCCCCAGTCCCTCCTAGCTTTGGCCTTGAGCAGCTGGTATCCATTGCTCTGTGCTCCTGTTTCCATTTGTCACACACCTGCTGCCGAGGGCTGAACTGCCTGGGATGTTCTAACACCACATATATCCTTGAGCCTGGGGGTTTTTTTCCCCCTCCTCGTTCTTAGAAGTCCAAAGACTGCAAAAGGGGTGTCAGGCATCCAACAGCCCCTGTAGGCATGCCCAGCCCTGTGCAGCTCTGCTGAGAACTTAGGAGAAGGATGCTCTCCTCCAGCAAAAAGCATGTTGACACACTTTGAGCCTGACCATTCCTTGGCACACAGTCCTTTGAGGACAAGAGGTGCTGTGTGTGTCCCACACTGTGCTGGCTGCCAGAAAGGGCTGCGAAGCCCTCTCAGCCTCTTGCTGCCATTTCCTGTGCAGGAGCAGGGTAGGGGTCTGATTTGCATCTCTCCTCCAGGCTCCAGCCTAAACCTCCAAGTGGGACATTTGGATGGTTTAAGAGGAGAGTCACTGACAGCAGAAATTTCTGTGTACCCAAGTTTTGTGTTGGTCCAGGACAGAAATGGATCCAGTAAACAGTAGATAAAAAAGTTAACTGAAATTAATGTCCAAGCCCTCAGTGATGTCAGTGGTGTCATGCTTTCCCCAGTGGACTCTGCAGTCTATAACTGGGCACATCCAGCCTAAGAGGCTTGTCCCATATTTAATTTATGGTGTGATGAATGAGTTCTTAGCATACAATGCATTTAATTCCATTTTGGCCTGATTTATGGTGTGATGTGAACTGCACGTGAAGATTTTAATTCAGTAGGTGGTGACTCTGATCCACTACATGGAGTGTGACGGAAGAGATGATAAATTTGATTCCAAAGGTGATGCATCAATTTCAGTGTGAAGTGCATCAGATTTATCACATGGCACATTGGTTTCAGTGCATGACAGCCCAGTGACGGCAGCGCTGGGCCAGTTAAGTGGGATACTGTTAGGTTTGGGTGTTTAGGGCCAAACCCGAGGACACTTTCACTGCATCACCAGTGGTCCCCACATCCACCACCTCCTCAGAGGTAAATAGCCCTTGCTGTTCACCTTTTATTTGATCTTGCAGGACTTGAAGAAAATCAGAAAAATGGTCCATCAGGTTCTGTTCAAAATATTTGTCTTCAATTTAATGCATGCCCCAGGCAAGGGCTTTTGATGTCCCACCTAGTTTTAGGTCTCAGGAAGACGTTGCTGCTTCTGGGAACCTCAGCACCAACCAGCAAATTGACCTAATTTTGTGTTCATTTCAGGACTCAGTATCTGTGCTTTTAGCTCAATGTCTGGCTGATCCACACTGCTGAATGAGGATGTGGAGTTTGAGTCCTCTCCAGGAGATTGGGCTCTTTAACAACTGAAGGATATTTAGAAAAAAAAAAAACACCAAAACCTGGAGGAAACCCCTCCCCTTCTCCCTCACTCCACATGGGGGATGCTTTTGGCATAAGACTTCCCAGCTGAAACAAACCCACATCTTGATCAGGGGATCCTAATGGCATTGAAGGAACAGTCGTTTGGGCTGGTGAGACTTGATGCACATGAATGGGACAGCCTGGGGCCTGCTGGGCACTGAGGGGGCTCCCCTTCCCCATCCTCACGCCCCATTACACCAGTGCCACTGAATCCAGCAGTGGCACAGCAGAGCATGGAGAGTCACTCAGGCAGCCAAGGAAGACATGAGAGGGCTGATGAAAGGATTTGGTGACAAGCTGAGCGAGAAGTAATTACTTTTTTCCTTCTCTCCTCCTTTGGCTGCCACAGCCTCTGTGGCAGTGAGGATAAATGCAGTATATTAACAGCAGCGAGTGGCAGATTCACTGGGCTGCAATTTATAGCACTGTCCTCCCCAAAGCCTCATTGGAGGGCATTATGAAGTTAGCTTTGTAAAAGGGGATAAAATGATGAGAGGGTCACTCTGGAAAAGTGTTTGGAAACCCTTAGAAAAGGAGCTATTTTCTCCAGCCATCTCACTGAGCTGACTCCAACGAAGCTCCAAGGGAGGGTTAGTACTCATACACCAGATATTAAATTCAATCCAGTGAGAAGGAGCAGATGTTGATGTGCCAAGCCTGTCTGCCACCATGTCTAATGCATAAGGATGGCTGAAAAATCTTCCATCAAAATGTGATTTTTCTTGAAGCAAAAATAAACTTCTACTGGAACAAAAAACAACAACAAACCCTCAGGGCAGAAAACTTATGGCTGTGAAAACTTTGTCTTCAGACTGTTGATAAAGGGTTGCTGCTGTCAGAAGGGATAAAGAGGAGGATGTTTTTCATCAATCATGTTAATCTGATCTATCCCTGCATGCAGGCTTGTGCAGGCAGATAAAACAAAACAGATTCTGATACACTGATGAGCCAAACTCTATCAATAGAGTTTCCAAGGGACTTTGAGCTGTCTGGATGGTGAGGCAGGGGAAGGATTTGCTCATAACTTACCCCCTGGTAAAGAGCGTCAAGCACTAGGAAAGGCACTTGGGCTAATGTGCATCTGGTCTGCCTGGAGAGAGCTGTTTGCAGGCTTGGTCTGTGCTCTGGGCTCTCCACACCTGTACAGCAGACAGGTTATGCTGCTCCTGCTGCTCACAGCCCAGTTCCTGCAGGAAGAGGAAGCTTTAAGCACAGTCTTCCACTCTCCAAAAGGGTCAAAGAACCCACACAGTTATGTGGTTTAAATGGTTTAAAAAGTACAAGGGAAGGGAAATGCTAAAAATCACACCTTTCATTAGCAAAAATGCTCATGAATCTGAACTTGTGTTTCAGCACCACCTTGCAAACAGCTTTGTTCCTGACCAGCGTAAGAACCGCTGGGTCTGGGAAGTTGCTGTGCCTGCTCCTCTGTCACCCAGACACCCCACTGAGGGTAGGCATGTCCTCTGCCCTACGCCAGCCAGGCTCAGGGATGCTCCCCTAAGCATCCCTCCATAGGGAATCTCAGTGGCTGAGCTTGAGGGAAGCTGGCACCAGGAGATGGGCAGCAAGGAGCATCCCAGACAAACAGCAGGGATTCTGATCCTGCATCCCAGCTCACAGAGTCCCTGGCACACACCCTCCTGCAGCACCATGTAGTCCCCCTGAGGAGCTTCCCAGCTGCAGAACATCTCTCAGTTGTGGAGGGAAGCACGTAAGTTATTTCTTCATTTATTTGTTTTGCGTGGGAGACAAGACTGCCAGTTTATAATGTGGAACAACCATTTTAACTGAGTGAAGTTGATCATATAAATCAATTGCTCTCCAGAGCATTCACCAGTCCCCAGGAACCAGCAGTTTTAGGACACCTTTCCATGTTACTCTGGGTGGATTCTGGGCAGAGTCTCAGCTGGTGTAACTTGTTCTCACTTCCCAAGTTCAGGTGGTTTACATTGTCTAATGCTACTGTGAGCTTCTGCAACTTTAAAAATGTCAGTTGCCCTAATTTTTACTGAAGGAGGGTTCATATGTTGCTTCAAGGTGTTTTAAAATACATTACACAGAGCACTCAGGTCAAACTGTACGTCCCAAACAAATGCATTTATCACTTCAAAATAAGACCAGGCCAAAGCACTAGCAGAGAAGAGGTCATTCTCCAGTAGTATGTACTCCAAAGGCTACTGGTCCCAGTTAGCCAGGCCTCCTAGAGGCTCAACTTCCTCCTGTTTGCACTGTTGAGGCTCTCAGCAAACATGATGGTTTTCCTTCAAATCCTTTGTCTATTATCAACAGTGAGGCTGATGACACTGCAGGCTCATAGGATGGCACCTGCCTCCTCCTTAATTCACTCTTCTCCACTATTTACATCCATTCATACATTCATTCATCCATCCATGCATCCTTCACCTTTGATTTAGAGTGCAAGATCTTGGGGCAGCACCTGTCTTTCTTTTCTCTTTTTAATCCCATTCCTCAAATGGCAGGTTTTTATTGACTCACAAATACACATGGAGCACATTTCTGCCCATGATCAAAAGGATGGTGTTGAGCAAACCTTTCCAAGCTGAGCCCTTATTTTTTATTTAAACTTCTGTTTTTAATTTCTGATGGCTAAAATGATGTTTTTGTGCCTTGTGGGCCACACTGGATGGCCTCTCCGTGGCCCACAGGGTGGGTTTCACCACTGGGGATCCCTTTACCTCCCTGCCATGCTGGACCCCTCACACCTCTCACAATCAAATGGTTGCTCTGTGCTGTTGGATTTCCTGGAGATGTTTGAGATCCAGGTCATTTGCACCATTTTGTTTCCCTCTGTTTTTCCATACTTCTCTGTTTTTAATTTTTTTTACCTAGACAAGAGGGAAAGAAGATCTGAGGCCTCTGGCTGAAATTCATCTGCTGTAAACAGAGTGCAATGCACACTTAGCTGGTCATGGGCCTGTCCTGGCTTTTGATATGTTTCTGTGCAGTTAGAGCTAAACTTAGTTTCACCTATAAAATTTCCCATTCACGTCAGAGGCTGTTTCAGTTAACCAGTAATCCACGATGATGAGTTTTCTGTGAACCATAGGATCCAGGAGGTTTGAGGATAGTACCTGTCTCTCCCTTAGGCAGGGGCCATTTGGGAATGGCTGGGTTCCAGGATAATTTTCATGCCTCTGCTTTAAAAGGGTGGAAGTTATAATATTTGGGCAGTTCCTTGTTTGTTTTGAATCAGCTTTCCCCGATTTCCACCAGCAGCGTCTGGCTTGGCACGTTTTTAGTGTACAGCTTCAGGTTGCAAACAGAATTGAAATTTTCAGCCATACGGTGCAAGCTTTGTACGTGGTAATTGCATCAACTTGGGATCAATGGAGCAGAATAATATCTGCCCACTATTAACGACCTGATAAAATTAATAGCACAGCTCTGCCATGAATTACTTTAAAATAGAGATTGTAGGATAGTAATGTAAACAATCATTGATTTTTCTTGGGAGAGTAGTGTGACTTAGATATGACTCTCTTCAGTATATAGTTGATACCAGGCAATGCAGAAAGCGTATCAGAGTACCTTGAAGGTGGGTGGAGAAGGAAGAAGTGAAAGGGGCCCCTGTGGCACTAGGGAGGTGATTAGATAAATGAAACAAGCCTGGACCAGGAGATGAAAGCTCACAGCTGCCTGGCACTCAATATTGCTGCCATCCAACCTGACCCAATTAATAACGCATTAGTGCAGCACAGGTCTGCTCAATGGTTCAGGTCTGTTAATTGAAATAGTGTGATTAATGGCATTGAAGGAGACGAGGGATACTTAGAAAAATGACAGGAGTCCACAACTCTGCAAAGCAGCTGGTGCACTGCTCGAGGGTGAGGAAGGAGGGAGGTGGCCCACTGGCCAGGCTCCAGCTCTGCTTTTATCCCCCTTGAGATCCTAGCAGCACCCGGGCACTGAGCTCAGTGTCAATGCCAGATTTGGAGAGCTGGTAGCTGGAAGGGCCAAATCCATCCTCAGCCTTGCCCATGGACATAGGGGAATTGTGTGAGCTCAGCAGCACTGGTGCCTTTGGGATTTCCATGCTGGTCTCTGGGCTGCCTCTGGCTGCTGGGGCAAAGGCAGTTGGAGTGAAGGCAGCTGAGGTTGGGCTGGACGTGGAGTCACTGGTCTCATGGGTGCCAGCACCCACTGCTGCTGTGCAAGGGGATATCAGGGCCCTGGCAGCAGTGTGGCTCCATTCCCACTGGCTCACACATATCCAGCATCCACGTTTCTCCCTCCAGAGGCCAATTTTCCTGTCGATTCCAATTAACCCCTGTGCCGATGTCTCAAGGACAGCTCTGAAGGCAGTTTTGCAGAGGAGCAGCAACTTGGAATGTGTCGTGGGGCTGAGATGGCACCTTAGAGCCCAGCCTTAATTACATCAAATGGCCAGAAAGAGCTGTACAGTGATTTGAGCCATTGCCATTTGCAGAATGATTCAACTGCAAGATTTCCTTCAGTGCCGCTCCCATCCTGCCATCTTTCCTTTGCATCAGTGCCTCTGCTTGAACACAGGGCTCAGCACAGGGGAAGGTGTATGCAGTATGTACCCTGGGTGTTTTCCTGGAAAAAACAAGTCTTCCCTTTCTTCTCCCTGTTAAATATGCACCCTGCAGCTGGTGCATGAGTGTGCCAGGGAGGGGGCTGGTGGGCTTTGCTTCCAGGGAGGCAGGGCAAGCAAGCAGCTCATTCCAAATCACTGCCCCCTGCAGCTGCAGGGAATGAAGCGTTGTTACTTCAAGATCCGCTCTGCCCTGGTTCTTTCTGACTTTTCCATCATCCCCATTAAAGCTGGGGGTGGGTGAGCTCCCCCCCCACCCCCACCCCCCCCCCCCGTGCCTTGGGCTAACCCCCTGTTGGTGCCTGTGCAACGCTGGTAATTCACACCCGATTTGAAATACCCAAATCCACAAGTTTTTGGAGAACAATGTGGCTAATGGGGACAGTTTGGGCACCTTTGCTCCTGGCAGAGGCTGCATGAGCCACAGTGTCTGTCACAATCCTCAGAGGCAAAGGGAGAGAATTACAAAAGCAGCAGCAACACCAAGGAGAGGCAGCTTCAGAAGGACAAGTCAAAACACAGCTTCTAATGTGGGGAATAAAAAATGAACAGAAAGATCCACAGCACCGCAATAAAACATCCCTTAAATCCTTTGTTTTCATTTTGGATGATAAAGGAAAATCATTAGGGCTCCATTAGTCACGAGAGACAGAGGTCCTTCTGCATTGCACTGGCTTGAGAAAGCTACTGCTGTTCAAGAGCACATCTTCCCCATCCAGTGTGGGATCATTAAATATCAAACACTTTATTTGTGCCATTTGCATTGCTTATTGTGCCCTTACACAGGATGAAAACTCCAAGGCTGTAATTGATGTTTGTTGTTTTAAAGGCTCTCTAAAAACATGCAGGAAAGTGAAGGAGAAGCTCTGAACGGTGGTGGCTGCCGGTGCTGCTCCAGCAGCACAGCAGGATAAAAGAGGAAAGAAAAAGGGGAAGGAGTGACAGATGAGTTTAGGTGACCCTGACACAAGGACATAATGGCCTTGGGTGTGTTACCTTTCACCTGGGAATAGAGAGAAGGGGACAAAGCAGGTGACAGCCACTGCTGGACCCGTGGTGAAACACAGCTGTGCTGCCTGGTCCCAGCATGTCACTGGGATGAACTGGTGTCTCCTCCCTGCTGTGCTGGGGGGAAACTTTGCTGCAGCAAGCCGTGCACATGTACATGGGATCTTTAAATATTTATAAAGCAGTAAATGATGTCGAGATGATGGACAAGAGACTCCGAACCAAGAAGGTTCCCAAAGCCGTTTGCACACTGTCTCCCTTGGCAAGCCCTTGCAAAGTGGCTGCTGGGACCCTTGGCAATGCCAGCACAGACCTGTAGTTCAGACTGAGAAGACAGAAGACACCCCAGGAGGAAACGAAGTAAATAGTCCATAAATAAATCCCCCACATCAGAACAAGCTCCCCAAACCCCAGTCTCTGAAGTGGCTGCTCTGCACACAAGCTGCAATTTGTTGTTGTCTCCATGGGAAATGTAAAGCACAGCAGCTGTTCTTCATTTACTGCTTTATTCCCCTTCCTGCTCCCTTCATTTCTTTGCCGAGACTGCAAATAAAAGAGCAGACAAGTGGTGGCTGTGCTGCTGTCCCTGTGCTCAAAGGCAGGGTGGGCAGAGATTACCAGAGAGGCAGAGGTGCCTCAAGCCCCAGCACGGCCCCAAAGAGAGGAGCTGGAGTGGGGACAAGCACGCAGGTCTGTGCCTTGTCTTGGCACACAAGAACCTGTGTGATGGGGCAGAGTGAGCATCTCCAAGCAGTCACCGCAGGACAGGTCACACAGTGGGGACAGGCTCTGGCACAGGGTTTCATCAGGAGCAGGCCAGGCATGGGATGGGGTCAGTAACTGGTCCATCTCCCCACGGGGAAGGAATGTGCTTGTGCTGCATCAGGCGCTTCAGCAGCTTTGGAAGGAAAAGCCTGACTGAACCTGCCCAGCCTAAAGCAGAAGGGACCCACTGTGGCTCTGAGACTCAGGGATTTAATTTCTTCCTCTACGTGCAATTTTTTCCTCCCTGCAAGCGGGGACTGCAGCAGGCTAAACAAATAAGGGACTGTAATGTAATCTTAGACATATGCTCTTGAATTCACATTTAGAGTGAAAGCCATAATATTATGGTTTATTATTTAATTACAAAGCTTGTAAATGTAAATGGATTTAGACCCTTAATTTTAGGAGACTTCAGTTACTTTCCATTCCTTGTTTAATATTCAGGTGGAAGAGCTCCCGTGTCTGGCTGCAGCACGTTTGGGGTGTGCAACAGAACTGGGTGAGCCAGGCATTTTTACCACTCTTCTCATTTCTAGAAGTTGGGCCAAATTATTTTTTACTGTGAAGTGCCTAAAATTAAGTGGCAGAGCATAAAGAGTTGGTTTCAGTCCTTCTTTCCCCAGCAGCACTTTGCAAACTGTGATAACCTTCCCAGTGAAAACCAGGAGAAAATTTAGCCCCCAGTTGCCAGTTTTTCTTTTGTACCTGGAAAGAAAAACCCTGTATTTCTGGGAATCTTCCCCTATTAGAAATTGTTTGCCTAATATTAACCATGTCAGTCAAACCCCCCATGGTACAAGGCCTCCCTGGCCTGAAATTTGAGCTCTGTTCCTGCACAGTGCTGTGTCTCATTTTAACCAGGTTTGTCAAAAGGCTTGAGCACGTGTGTGGGGCTGATGCTGGAGTATGCCCATGAACTGCTCCCATTCCAGGTGACTGAGACTCCAAAACACTAAAATCTGAGCAGAAACTGCTTTTGAGGACTCAAGTCTCAAGGCCCTGCTCTTGGGACAGCTCCTGGTGGGGTGACCCCCACAGCAGGAGGGCACTGTCCACACTGACCCAGCGAGCCCAGGACTCCTGAGCCTTGTGCCTCCCGGACATGCCACCAAACAGTGCAGGTGTTACTTATGGGAATTGATTCCTTTTCCAGGCAAGGTGCCAGCAGCAACACTGCCACTTGAGAGTGAAGTGTTTATTTAGGGAAATCCCATCACTGGGCATTTGCATCCCTTCCCCCCCTCCCCCCCCCGCCCCCGCTGTACCTGCTGAGGTGTGGGCTCTCGCTCCGGGAGGCACAGCAGTGCTGTGGGGGGTTGGGATGCAGTCCTGGGGGTCCTTCCCTGCTGCTTCACAGGTGATCCCCCTCCATTGTCTCCATGATGGGACCAAGGCAGGTTTGGGGATGGGTTGCTTGTCCCCCATGGGAAGGGACAAGACTTTTCACTGCTCAGATGAAGCCCCAAATAGAGTTAAAACCCCTTGCAAAACAGAGGCTGTTGCACGTCCTGCCTAGCATGACAGTTCTGAAAGCAAGCTACATCCTTTCTCACTACGACCAGAGGAAAAAATCATTTATTTCCTTTATCTATTTTGAACTGTGTTTATCTCAGGCTGCTCATCCCCTGCAATTCCCATCTTCTCTCTCTTCCCCCCATCAGTGATGTCTGCAGGCAGATGGTCAAAGCTGTGAGTGACTCTGCAGAGACACTACACACATACACATTTAAACCCCTTATTTACTAGGCCAGGGAGGGGGGCTGCAATCACATCGATACCTTATCAGGCAAGGGCACACTCCCACCTGGCTCTTGAGCCACAAGTTATGGATAAAATAACCCCTAGGTCAGCTCTTGTAAACAAAACTCCCACTTGTTCCATGCCAAGTAAGTCATTTCTCCATGAGAAGGATCTGTGGAGGGTCATGCCAAGATTGGTAACATATTCTTTGGATGAACACTAAGGAATAACTTCTCTCCCTCCTGAACATCATGTTTTAACAACGGCCTGGCATTGTGTTTTTTTCCTTTTTAATGTTGTATGATTTTAAACCTCTGCATTCAAGCAGATGTACGTTTGGCATCCAGATAGATGATGCAGCACAAAGTAACAACCATCTAATTCCTATCCATCTGGATTCACCACATAAATAATCAGAGCAAGTACCTTGAGAAAGGAGCTGAGGGGGCTGAGCCCATCAGCAATGACATGCAATAAACAGCAGAAGAAGATGTCAGAGTCCACGATGTGTCTGTCTTGGTCCTTCACTACAATTCAAGAACACTAAAAATACCCCTGCTTTGAGTTTGGGCTGTTTACACAGCTGTAGCATAAATATTTAGATTTGCAAGAGAAGTGCTTGCTCAGCCAAAATCATTGTGAGATCTCTGGAGTCAGCAGCAGGGGGTTTAGAGAGGCCCAACACTTCCTTGGAAAAAAGAAAATCGATAATAATTAAAGCAGGGAGCTCTGTTTCCACAGAAAACTCGGCACTTATGTAAAACTAACTCAGCTCATGTTCTTCAAGTGCATTTTGTGTCTGTCAGGTGTTCCGTGGATGATGTGTGTGGCATTGCCCTGGCCAAGAACCACTGTATTTCCATAAATTGCTTTTTTCTCCTTGCATTTTGCTACCATAAAGTTGGCTGTGGATCCCAGATCATCTTTTGACAACCTCTTGCCAGGGGAAAGGAAGGCTTTCGCTGCTCTTGAGTATTACACAGACAGGTACAGCATCCTTCACCGCAGGGAGGGGATGGAGAACCAAGCTGGCTTCTTCCTGGCTTCTGCTGAATGACTGCAGCCTCCTTTCTAGACAAAAGTCTTTAAGTGGATTTTCCATCTGGTAAACCCTCACTTTAGGAAAACCATAAGGTATAGCAGTTATTAAAAAGAGGATTTTTTACTAATGCATCTACTGTGTCTTCATTATGTCAGGGCATCTCTAGGAAGAGATTTGCAGAGGAATCCAGCCATTCATTTCCACACATAATTCCTCAATAGCCCATTTGCTTCAAAGATTTTTATAGACTTTTACTACTACATGAATCCTCAGATACTTATATTTTTAAGCCCCAGGGGACCCACTGAAAAAGAAATTCATTTTCTGAAGTTTTATGTTAAAGGTTTTGCTCTGGATAAAAGTTTCCCGTTATTTCCAAACTTCTATTGTCCACAAAGATGACTTTGGCGTTCTGTTCCTATGGCTGCCACAGGGTGTGAGGCATGGATAGAATTTTAGGTCCCAGGAACAAACAAGAATATATTTCTATTGGAAAATGCTCCTTCCTTACCTCCATTGCTTTCAGTAGTCCAGACATCTTTCTACAGATATCCAAAGGCACACGAACACCTGGGAGTGGGAACTCTGCTTGTTCCCATGTTGTTCCCATCACCATCATCTGTCTCCTCACCTGACCCATCTCAGCACAGGCCAGCCCCACCATGGATGGCCATAAATGCCCTTATAGATCCCCCTCATGCCCCCTGAGTCCTGCCTGAGTGATGGTGCTGGGGAAACAGCAGCGGGTGGAAACCCTTTGAAATCACTCCTGGTGGGGTAGCGATGGAGACCAGCTTCTCTGGGTTTTCCTGAGCAGAAACCTCCCATTTCCCAAGCAATGCTTTCCATCCCAACTTGGGCTCTGCCAGAGATGCTCACAAGGCTTTCTGCTGCGCAGTGTGCTTTGAGGTGGTGGCTTTATTTCCCTGGGCTGGTGCCCTGGGCTAGTTCCTCCACACAGACCCTTCCCAGCTCCCAGCATCAGCAGCAGACAGGGATGAGCAGGAGGAAGTGGTCCAGGGGCTCCCAGACAGCCTGAGTGTAGTTGTGATGTCAGCCCCTAGCCAGCAGTAAACCGCCTGGAGAGAAAGAACATGGAGATGGCAAAACTAGTAATAATAAAAGCCTTACTCCTCATTTCCATGATCCTAGTGGAATATTTAAGCCACACAAGGGCAAGGCAAACTCAGAGAATATTTTATATATCAACTGTGCTTTTGGGGGGAGGAGCCAAGTCTCTTTTCATTTTGCTTTCCTGAGGACTGGGAGTTTCCAAAAGCAAACCAGATGCCTTGAAAAATAGGCTAATGTGAGTATGGGGATATCACACACATCCACTACCAAAGCAGGCATTATTTGAGGGAGTCCAGGTGTTCCTGGCTTGTGTAGCTCCAGGATGATGGTGACCTGTGTGAACTGGAGCAAGCTATGTGACTTGTTGTTTAGTAAAGATATAAGCTGTCTGGGTGCAATCCAGGTGCTCCTGCTGAAGTCTGTCAAGATGAGATTTCACTGCCACAGTGTTCAATGAGATACTGGGAGAAGTGGGATGATGGAGATGAGGTCAACAGAGAGGGTGAGAGAGGAGAATTAGAGGAGAGCCAACAATGGCCACATCATCAAGGCACCAGAGGGAAAGCCAGACAGTTACACTGAGACAGTGTTGACACAGCTAAAGGAAATATTTAGCTGGACTCATTTGCCACAATGTGTCACTGGAATTAAGAAGCAACACGTCCAGCAAAGGATGAGGTGCAGCCAGCACTGTGGTTTTTGAGGATTATAAACACCACACTTCAGGGAGCTGCAGACAGAAAGGCACTTTCTGGGTTTCTCCATGGAAAAACGTGCTGGCAGAAGCCACGGCTGGGTTTGGTGTTTGTCTGCCAACATGGTGCCATGGCAATCACTGCTAGCAACTTTCTCCATATGGAGCTTCTACATCAAACCAAGCTTCTTCCTCCATCTGCTATCGTGGCTGGATCTCTCGGGACAACATCCCTGTCGCTTTGCTTGCCCTGCTCTGTCATCCATAAGCAGCGATGGGGCCACAGTGAGTCCCATGGAAAACTGGGCAGCCATCTCACCATCCCTGCAAGCACCCAGAGGATATCTCCAGACCTTCACAGCCCAGTAGTTCTGCCTCAGAAACTGCAACTGGCAGTAAAACAGGGCAATTAGCCCTAATCATCCTGAATTATCACAAGTCCTCCTCCATCCCGGCTTTTCTGCCTGTCCTCCTCCCAGAACTTTGCTCTCTCATTAATCGAAACAGAACCTTTCTGTCACCACTGATTGCATCGTCCAACATCAGCTGCCTGGAAGGATAAAAATAAAAGATGGAAAGCGTGTGCTTTTGGTACAAAAAATAGGTGCCAGAGAAGGTAATTTAATTATGCAGTGATTGAATTAGGTGGAAGAAACTGCACTGTGCCCACAAAATATCTGCCCTGATGATCGATTTGAGGCATGGTCCCTGTTTGGCCAAGTGATGGGGTTTGGTAGGGAGGGCTGGGAGCAGCTCCCTCCTGATGCCATCAGGATCCTTGTGGATACCTCATCCCCCCCCCTTTTTTTAGCATATTTGGCTGGTGGCATTAAAATGCTCTTGTTGCTCACTACAAATTTTCTGTGCAAGAAAAAATTAGTTTAGAGTGGATGAGCCTGATGACTGGGCTGTGTCCTTCCACTACTGCATCTCCCATGGAATTACATGGAACAAAGTGGAACAATTATTGGACAAAAAGCAAAAGCTCACCATGGATGTGTGTTACTGAAAAGTAAAAGCCATGAGGAGTTTATATGGGAGGGAAAAAAATATGGAATTATAGCCAATGAAGGGTTTCAGGCTGGTTCCAGAGCCAAGTGCCCTGATGACGTGCCTGAGCCTCAGCACACCTCTAATTGGGATGAATTTCCCTGCTGCTGGAGTTAATGCATTATGTATTGAAACCATTTGTGTTCATTTGTAGTAAATAATTACTTTAAAATGTTATCATTCATTTGAGTTATTTGACTTCTCTATTAATTCTATAAATAATTGTTTAAAATATTGTGTTGAGGTCAGTGAAAAGCATCAATATTATATTGTTACTGGTGGAATAGACACAGTGGAGCAGCTCCCTGTGGTTGGGTCAGCTGGTGGCACCATCAGAGATCCAGCCTGAGCCCTCTACCCCCAACAGCTTCCCACTGGCCCTTCTCAGCACATCGATGCTGAAAATCACCTCGTGCCTCAGACTTGGTGCCTCTTTCCTAATTGTTCAGAAATGCTCTGATTTCCATGTAAAGCTGCACACGTGTCCTTGGTTCCCCTTGCTGTAAATTTTCTGTCCCATGACACCTAAAAGCAAAAGCAATCTTCTTAATCACACCACTTGAGAGCACAAACAGAGGTACAAGGTAAGAGGCACAGAGCAATAAGCTCCTCTGTTGTGTGCCCTTCAGTCTGGCTTGATAAATGGAGATTTTGCCTGGAGATTTTTCATGCATGAACATTAAAAGGGGAACAAGGCTATTTTCTTTCCTTGCGAGGCGAGACAAAAGAGCCACGCTTTCCAACTAAGCAACATTAGTCTTTATTTCAAGGGGGGAAATTAAATAAATGAATCTGGAAGTGGGAAGGGGGAAAAAGCCTTCAGAACAGGATTTAATAAAAAATTATTTCTGGGGTTCTCCACAGCCTCCCAATGTTTAGCCAATTCCATAAAGCCTTAGGGAAACACACAGACCCTGTAAGCATCCACCAGCTGCCCCTGCCTGGGCACCTGATGCTCCAACCCAGCAAGCTTTTTAAAAGTAACCTGTCAATTAACAGATTCTCTCTGAAGAATTTACTCCATGTAAATCCAAAGGGAGAATTTAAAAGCCCTCTATGTTTAATTTGATCAAGGCTTTAATAACATCTGTCTGGATTAGCATGTGGGTGCTGCTGTGCTCCCAGGAGCGGGGCTGGAAGCAGCCTCCTGCCACCCCATCTTTGCTGTGCTTGAGTCATTTCCCCACCAAGCTCGTGCCATTTGCAAGTTAAAAGGATGATGCTGTGGTGTTTTAGTGGCTCAGGTCTGTTCCTGCAGCCACCCTCTGGGAGCTGGGCGTCCTGCCAGCACCAGTCCTCCCCATTGGCACTGGGAGGCTGCTGGGTGTGAGGAAGGTGGAGAAGCCAATCCTGGCAGAGCCACTGTCCTGATCTGGGGCAGGAGGGGCTCTGTGGGGTGGCTGGGGGCCATCCGCTTCCCCAGTGGGGAAGGGGGCCGAAGGGGTAGGGGATGGGGGCTCAGCCCCTCTTGTTTCTTGTGCCATCACTTTGTCTCTCTGTGCTGGGGCTTCTCCAGGGAAGGCATCACACATCTCACACCAGAGAGGGAATTCGCCTCCCTTTAAATCACAGGAAGATGATTTAAGGAACTGAAAGCTTCAAGCCAGGGCTTCTAACTGAAAAGACACATTGATTTTCTGTAGCTGATGGAATAAAAGAATTACTGTGGTGCAGAAAAAAAAGGAAGCAAACTTTGTTCAAAAAGCCACCTTGGCACGTGCTGTGCATCAGTGGGGCTGGTGCTCCTGGGCACTGGAGATGATCCTCCTGCAGCCCCAACCTGCACAAACATGCTGACATGGTTTTGGGTGCTCTGCAGCAAGAGCAGGCAGAGCCCAACACTCAGAGGGAGGCAGGACAATGATGGGGGACCAGCCACACTTCCTGTGTGTCGCTGGGAGACCCCTGGGCAGGCGGGGAATTTAGGGAACTGCACTGGGCTGCAGCCCCGCGAGAGGGTAGGCTTCACCCCTGCTTGCCAGGAGGGACACCGTTTCCTTGCTGGCTTTTCTGTGGTGCCTTAGACATATTAATCCTCTACCCCCCACACCTCACACACTTCCCATCAAGGTTATTATCTCCATCTTTCACTGAAGGGATGGAGGGGACCACGACTGATCAGCACTGGGGATCCTTCCCTCCAGGTCCCTCCTTTTGGGGGTGCAGGGTCTCGACCCCACTTTGGGGTTTGGGGACCAAACTGTATCCCTTATAAAAGGGGTGCAAACACCGGTGGGATGAAGATGGGGAAGCAGTGAGCGCGGGGTGTTTCCTCTTGCCTCCTGGAGGTCTCCAGCTGCTGGCAGCTGGATGCTGGGAGGTTTTGCTCTCCCTGCCGTTGAAGCCGGTTCGCTGGAGATGAATAATTGATCTCCCCCTCGCCTGTGCCCTAATCGCCCCGCCACGGAGTCAATCGCTCACTTTCTCGCTCAGTTTTCCAGATGAATGTTTCATACCTCCCCCGGGGCAGCGATGCGGCCGGCGCGGTTCAGGATTCCTGGGCTTTAGGGAAGCGCCCGCGCCAGTCCACCTGCCCGGGGGGAGAGGGTGGGAAAGGGCAGCACATTGCTCAAAAATACTCTAAAATGTGTTACCGGGGAGTCCCTGGCGCTTGCAGCGAGTCCGGTTTGGTGGCTGCATCTCCCAGAGAAGGGGCGCAAGGCAGGAGGGCTGCGGCCCTGGGAAAAAGAAAAGGGGGGTTTCTCTGGGGATCAGCAGGAAACCCGACCTTTCTCAGAGCAGGATTTGGGTGATCCCCCTGCAGGGAGCAGCTGCCCATGCTGGTGGCAGCCTCTCACCCCGACACCCCCACCCTGGCACCCAGGTACCTCCCGAGCACCATCCGCCCAGTGCCGCGAGGAGCTGGCAGCGTTCCCCCGGCTCTTCACGAAGGCACTTGTTAGTTCTCTATTCTTCCCTAATTACACAAAAGCAATGACCGTTCTATCATCACTTTACAACGCCTCTATGAAGGAAGAAATGTTGTGGCTCGGACACTTTAATTAACATGAATGATCTCACCTTTGTCCATAGCATCTTTTTACACGTTATTATATCAGGTAATTGTTAAACTACTCACTGGTTTGGAGACGTCTGTACTTTCATTAAAATGTCCTGTTTTTTCTGACCTGGCAGATTACCCACATTTTTACGCTTAGAATTTTCAGGTGATTTGAGTTAAATCAATCTGCAAGAAACCAGATGAATTATTTAAAGCACTAGTTGTCTCAAATCAGGAAATGGGGTTTGGTCAATGCTTCTCCAAATTTTAGAAGTTTCAAGGTGCTCCCAGAGCTGTCTGGGAAATAACTCCCTATTGACCAAAGCTATCAAAAGAATGAACTGAATAGTTTAAATTCATTTGAAAACTCCCCACACTTGTAAAAAAAAAAAAAAAAAAAAGGCATTCATTAATTTTTAAAATCCCCTTTATTGTTTCCTCTCACACAAGAAAAAAAGGCTGGTAGAGAAACCAGGGGCTCTTCCCTCAGGAAACAAAAGCCTTTCCAACTTTTTTGAGCTTTTTAGAAATGCTGCCTGTGGGTTTTTTTGAAGTGAAATTACATTGAAAATGGGGGACGATTAAATAAAATCCAGCCCAAAAACCCAGTGGAGAAGCCTTTTCAGGGCTTAGACATGGATGAAACTGTGGCTTTTGACCAATTTTGACCACTTGAAAATGTCAGTTCTCTAAAATCATGGGAAATAAAATAACTTTTATGCAAGTGACTAGGACTGGCTAAAGCATCTTGCCTGCACCCCGTCACCCTGAAGGTGGGTGGTGATCCTGCTTCACTGCTAAAACATGGCCAGGGGGCTGCAGGAGGCTTGGTCCTTCCCAAAAGCAGCTCCAGCTCTTCCCTCCTGCGTTTGGGGGAGATCAGGTAAGAGCAACATAGGGACACAGGCACAGGATGAGACTTCCATCTTGGCTCTTCAAGGACCAAAGCACTGAGTAAACCCTGAAATTTGGTCTGAACACCTAAACCTTCACCTCCTCTTCTTCCTGCTGAGAAGCAGCAGCTGAACCGAGTTAGAACAGATCATGGAGAAAATTTCACTGCCCTTCCCCATCAGCACTGGGAGCATTACTTGTCCCCAGCCCATGGCAAGCACAGGCTGTGGCAGGTGAAACTATTGCCAGCTGTTCACTGCTTGGCCATCACTGGAGAAAGAGCACCTAGGGGCCCTTAAAGCCTTGCCCAGACTCACCTGGGGCACCCACCTGTCCCCAGACACCCCCATTGCAGTGGAGTCTACTGCAGCTCAGTCCTGGCCAGCAGTCCTGGCTTCAGCCTTGTCCTCAGAAGGGACTTTGTATCATGTTTTCCCACCTCTCCAGCCTGGTCTCCTTTTGCTCCCAGCTACTGGACTGTGGTGGGACCCTGGATCTTGTTCATGGCTTGCTGTGTGTGGAGGTGTCACTGGACCCTGGTACCAGCCCCTGCAGGACTGCACCCCATGGATGAGGATCACCCTGGACTCCCAGCTGGTCCTGCTGCTCTCCAACAGTGAGTTGTTGTGCGTTGGATGGTGGTGAAGACAAGGCTGTGTGTGTCCCACACCCTTACAGAGTGTGAATCTGGAAAAAAGGGCTGGAGGGCACCCTGCATTAAGGGACTGTCTTAAGTTATGCCACGTGTTTGACCAATATGGATCTGCACCTTTCCCAGGGCTGGGGTGGGTCTGCTGTGGTGTCACCAGTCGTGTTGGAGAGGTGCATCTGAGTTGTGTAAACCATGTGGGGTCAGGGCTGCTGTGCTGTCCTGCTTCTGAGAAGAGCCTCTGCCAACACTGAGCTCCCAGTGCTGGGCTGGGGGCCATATCTGTGACTCCCAAACCCACCCCCAGAGGAGAGGGAATGGGGACCAGCTCTGACCTGCAGCCCATGGGCAGCTTGGTGTGGTGGTGATGAGAGTTGTGGTTAACTGGGTTAATTATATTCATATTGCTTTGCTAAGAACACGGTGAATTATGTTAATAGCAGCATCTGGGGAAATTACATCTTCATTAATTGGTCCTGATTGCTTTTTGGCAGATGCGAGATGTTTCTGACTTTAACATGCAGGATAAAATTTATTGCAATCAGCGCATGCAGTAAATGCACAAATACCATTACCTTGCTTCACTAATTAACTCTCTGAAGAGGAAGGGATGGCAAAGACCTGCATGGTCATCTCCTCCTTGCTCTCCTGCCACAGCAGGACAGGCTTGTTTTCTATTTGTCTGTGCTCTAGTGCTTCTTCTAATAGAACTTTGAATGTTATTTTGAGTTATAATGGTAATAATGTGGTTGGCAGATACAGGAAAGTAGTCATGGGGCTGAGGATGCTTCTGATGATGTGTTTGTACCCTGCAGTTGACCTTGTTGCTCTCTGGCTCTGATCTGTCCATAAGGCTCCTCCTCATGGACATGACTTGGGTTCAGTCAGGTCTATTCACGTGCTTGGTGTCAAATACGTTGATGATGTGGAGACCTTTGGTCCCATCATGAGAAGAGGAGGCTCACCCAGGCAAGGCTGTCCTCAGGGGTCCACAGCTGGGTGGAGGTTGGGGCCGTTGGCATATCCCAACAGACGTCAGTCGTGGTGGAAGCAGCGATGATCTGTGCGCAGTCTGTGACATCGATCTTTGCAGTTCTTTAGCTTTCCATCAAGGTAGCAGCAGCAAACAAAGAATAAACCCCATTTCAATGAACTATTGCTAAGTAGAAGAAAGCTCTGCTTTTAACCATGGCAGAGATCCTAATCTCTTTGGATAAAGCCCCAAAGCTCCAAGCAAATGCGGAGTGTGGGGAGGAGGGTAATGCATTACCTCCCTGGGGAAGAGCAGGCTGAAACTCGGGTGAGGCATCGACTTCCTCGTAAGTTATGAGGCCGTTCGTCTGGGGATGGCAATAAGTTGTATTATGGCCTTGCTTGCTCTGCTTTTTTTTTTTTTTTTTTTTTGCTACACCATTTTTCATTTTAATAGTGGTTTTTCAGCCAGCTTTGTTAGGGCTGCTGCTAATTGGGTTGGATTCATGTGTCCCACCAGGGCACAGGACAAGCCTGGCACTGCTTAAAAGCAAAGGGTGAATTTTACTGCCTGGTGTTATGAGTAGGCAGAGCCCAGGCTTTGGGGAGCAGGAGAAAGGGGCTTGGCAGGGGTGAGAGAGGAATTTAGGAACAATTTTAACTCTTTAGCTGCCATGGAAGCTCAGAGATACTCTCCCTGTGACAGTGATGGGACCGAGAGTGGTTCCACATGAATCAAATAGCCCCCCAGGAGATGAAAGCCCCTTTTGTAATTGACCTTTCTGACATGGAAAGATGTGGGGCCACCTCTTTTGCTGAGACATTGGGTTTAAAAGTTCTTCAGTGCTGGAAATTTCAGATTCAGACCTTCATGAAGTGGTTTTCGTGGGTCATCACAGGGAATCAGAACTCATGGCTGGGACAATTTCACCAGAGCTTTGGAAACAGCAAGGTCTGCACCCTCAAAACCTACAGCTGGATTTCACTGAGAATCTGTAACGTGCTGAGTGGGGAGCTGGCCATGTCCTTTCCATTACACTGCCTCTGTAAATAAATGCAAGGACCAGGGCAGCTATGATGCATGTGAGATTTGGCTGCAAAGCAACACTCCTGGCTTGTGAAACACACTTCCACCTGCTGCAGGGCTCATCAGGTCCCTCAGCACAGGGACCCTGGGACGTCAGAGAGCTCAAGGGTTTCTGCTTGAGTTCCCAGAGCCCCTGGGAGACTTCCACAAAAATCCTCCCCCCAACCCATCTTATAGCACTTTTCACCTCTGTCCTCACTGCCCTACAGTCCTCCCTGGAGCCCTGGGTGCTGCAGTCCTGCCAGGCTGGCTGTTCCAAGGTGACCAGAGTTTCTAGCTCTCAGTCATACCACTAAGATGGACAAACCACACTAACGAGACGGAGAAATAAGAGTCTACTGGGAGCATCCACTTGGGATGTCTCCAAAAATAAAGCTCTGAAAAGTGGGGCTGTTTAGTCAGAAGTGCCATCATCTCATTGCCCCTTCAGTCCCTGTGGCAATGTGTGCCCCCATCTCATTGTTGGTCACCTCTTCACCCCCAGGACAGAAAAGCACAGTGCAGGAGATCTAGGACCCCTTCTCTACACCCACCCAGATGAACCAGGTGGTGAAACCAGGCCACTTCTTTGCAAAGGTCTTTCCCCATCAGGCACTTCTGTAGTAACACCAGACATGTCAGGAAACTGCCCAGGAAGGAAGCCAGCCCACGCCGAACAGTTCACATTTGTAGCTGAGAAACACAGCAAGGAGCTTACTAGTTGGTAAATGGACTGAATTGTAGCACTGCCTTTATTTTAAAGGGCAATTAGCATGTGGAAGGATTGCCACAAAGGATTCTCTCTGCCTCTTCAATATGCCACGTTTGTTAGTTAAAAGCTCGATTTATGGTTAACATTACATAATATGTCACAGCTCTGCAGTTGAGCTGCTCTGTGGCATCAAGAAAACTGTGCCAGAGCAGAAGTCTCGAAAGATGCAAACGGAGGGAAATAGTGCTGTGAAATTAAATGGTACCCACCAAAATGTAGTGGGGATGTTTTTGGTGAAAGACTGAAGATTTAATTATTGGAGGTTTTCCCTTCTTGCTCACTTGAGAAGTGGGACTGTTTGATTTGGGTATGGATTTTGCAGATTCCTTTCAGTGAGGGCTGTGCCCAGGGCCAGTGAGTAGCAATGTCAGACAGTCCAGGACAGATAAACCAGGCTGGCTCATGAACCACTCTGTAAACCCGGTATTAGGGCAGGGAACACTCAGAGTTTCCATCATGCAAGTGGAACAGCCTGGCTGTGCGTGGGGCAATGAATGTGCTGGCCCAGACTGCTGCTTGGACTGGTCCTGGGCTGGAGCATGGTTTTAACTCCCAACACCAAGCACTGCAGTGGCAATCTCTTACTGTCACATAGCTAAAGCAGAGAGGATCAAAATGTCACCACTGTGACCACCCTAATGATGGCCCCAGGCCAGGATCTCAACTGCTGCCATGAGAAGACTGCTGCAGAAGTCACTGCTGACAGTGACTGGCAAATACTCTTTCTTGGGGAAGAAAGTTTTCAGTAGTTGCAGACCTCTGGGTCCCTGCTCTTTGTTGAGCCAGGCTGTCACCAGAGAGATCAGAAATCATTTATTTTTAACGCTATGAATATGTAGAAACTTGTCTGAGCTTCTGCACGCAGTGGCCATGAATTTAGAAGCGGCATCAGGAATCATGGCATTCGGCATCCTGTGATTCGGGTCAGAGCTATAAATTTCTCTTATTGGTGCACAAGCCATTTGCCATACGTGACTTTCTGAATTTGTGGTCATTTCTCTCTCTACCCCTGTGTGCTGCGTGTATGACTGAGATTTTATATTGCACCTCTGAGACACAAAGTCCTTCTGGTGCTTTTGTCTCGCATCCTAAACAGGCTCACTCGCTCTCCTGCCTGTCCTCTTGGCTAATGGCTTCTGGCCACAGCCTGGCCCTTAAATCACAGGCTGCACCTCGACAGGCATAAACTGTGACTATCCCCAGAGGGGATTTGATTAGAGTGGTGAGGGATGTGACTTTGAACACAGGTGCTCAGCCTTGTCAGAACAGCTGCTCCTACACTGGGCCCGAGATGGGTCCTCTGGCACAGGCACTGAAGGCAAGTCCTACAGAGACCTCTGACATGTTCACTGAGCCTTTCCAAGGACAGCCCTTTGGAATACAAAGGGAGGAATGTTCAGTGTGGATATTGTGGGGGTATGTTAAGATGATCTGTGTGTTGGGAGGAAAGCTTAAGCTAAGGAAGTTCACACTGTGGGGACTGGAAGATGGTGCTGCCATCCACCTCCTCCACTTCACTGCCTGTGCTTTTCCTCCCCCATCTCTATCTGTTCTAGACATAAAAGCTTTTTTATTGCAAGACTGTTTTTGCTCAGTGAATTAAAATGAAGCATTTGCAACCTCTCCTCCCCAGTGCAAGTGCTCCTGGCAGCAGTGCTCTCCACCTGGTCCTGGCCCCTCTGGTCAGCCTAGGAAAGACAAGCCCAGCACAAGGACATGATTAGGCTATTGCCAAACCCAGCTCTGCTGAAGAATGGGTCTCCCCTATTCCCCAGATCTGCCCCCTGTGAGCCTGGTGTGAATCACTAAAGGCAGCAGATGCAACTAAGATGTTTCCTAACTAATTTTTAATCCTTTTGGCACAGCAGTGCCAACACAAAAACATGAACTGTATCAAGGCTGTTTATTAAATTCTGGTCTGGCTGCAGTTGTGCAACCCCATTGAAACACTCTGGTGTAACGTGGCCAGTCTTCGTGAACGAAGATCTGGGAAAGGTGTTTTTACCTTTCAAGCCTGCGCAATGGATTTTTTAGG
>JAWWLV010000183.1:11382110-11433739 GCA_035041135.1 Platyrinchus mystaceus | reverse complement strand
CCTGAAGCAGGATCGGGAATCGAACCTGCGACCTTGGCGCTGAGAGCGCAGCGTCTTAACCGCTAGACCACCAGGGGTCCCCACTCTGGTGTAGTAACATGAAATAAGAACAGTGGATTCCCTCACCTGTCACTGAGAATTGTATCTTGCCAGCAGGTTGCTCTTGAGGGTCATACAGACGTGTTATCAGGGTCTGAGCCCAATTATGAGGGTAGAGCAGGACATGGGAAATTGCACATTTCTGGGCCAAAGACAGAGCTGACTCCTACTAACTCAGAGCCACTTTTCAAAGCCAAAGTCTCCAGCAAACTACAACTGTTTCCATCAGGATAATGTTTCTGTGCTTGTTAAATGTGAACCTTTGAGCCTTTTCAACTTAATCCTATTCCAAGTGTATTAGGTTTTTGGGGAGACTTTTGAAATGGCAAGGCTTCCTGAATTTCTGATCTATTGGTGCATATCTAGAGCACTTACCCTCATCCATCAGGGCCCTGCCAACATGCAATCTGAATAAAAGCAGAGAGAAAGCACCTTTGCCATCACAATTTTTCAACTATAAATTGGCTGGAAGTTGATCTTTGTGAAAACAGCACGAGATTCATGTATTTAGTAGGGAACAGACACTGGACAAAAGAAATACCAGCCAGAGGGCTGGTGGCGCAGGGTTATAAATGTGGAAACAGCTTGATAATAGAAACTGGTTTGTAGGTGCTAGCAGACATGAGCAAAGAGAAGTTTTGAAAGCAAAGGTTTCACAGGAGCTGTCCCTGAAGAACCCCTCTGAAACTGAGGCTAAAGCAAATGCCACTCCCTGTTGCCACCTCAAACAGAAACTAGAGGAGGTGAGGGCATCCCAGAAGATGCCACCAGCTTTCTTCTCATTTTTTTTTCAAGTGTCCATGCACAGCTTCAGACAACCCACCTTCTTGCCTGTATTTCAAGTTCCATAACTTTTTAATCGAAGAGTGACCCAGCCTTCAAAAACAAATCCTAGAACTTCTATACTTTCAAGAAAGGATGGTCTTGTACAGCAACCACTTACAACCAAAAGAAAAAAAAATTACTACATTTTTATTGTTATGGTAAAGAGTAGGACAGAAAGTCATAGCTGCTTTACTTTGCTCCTTAGAGATGGGGAACAGTGCACATCTGGCTTTACATAATAACAGTAACTTCCCAATGGCCTTTTGTCTCCCAGCCTCAAGAATTCCTGAACTAGCTGAAGACTACTTTCTTGTTAAGAGCTTCTGTCTCACTCCAAGCTAAAGGTTTGTGTCAGAACTGAAGTTATTTTGTGGAAGGGAGGAAGTAGATGCATTAGTGAGTGCATTGCCTCTTGGCTGAGATTTAGGTTTATCTGAATTTATTATTTCTGATGTGATCAACTGATCACTTACTGACCATTTTACTTTAAATGTGGTCAAGGACTGCAGTCTACAGTCAGTCAGTCTATCTGCTCCCACCTTTGGTCCCCCTCTGCTATGTAGCAATGTCCCAGCACTCCCTCCTATTGTCTATCTTCGAATCACATGTGTGTCACAGCTCAGAGCTGCAGAATGCTGTAAAGATCCCCTCAGCACAGCATGGTGGGAGTGTAACTGCATATGCTCTGCTTTGCTGAGCAGTTCTCTGACTGAACACACCTTTCTCTTCCCAGCCATCACTAACCAGTTATTCTTCTTTCAGCATAACTTCAACCTGCCACTTAGCCATTAACTGCGTCTACCTGCACCTAAAAATTATTTGAAACGAAACATTCAATTATTACAGAGCTTAAACACCAGAACAAGACTGCTGTTTGACTTCTTTGTTTCAGAAATGATAAAACACTCCAGTGTTAAACCCCTGTTCTCTCCAACAGCAGCCGAGCCACTAAATTGATGACGTGCGGATTAACCAAACAGTCCAGCAAATCATTGGTAGAAAGGGCTGTTTGTGAGGTGCATGGATTGCTGTCTGAATCCATTTGCTGTGCAGGCATCTCACAGTCATTACTCATTACCAACTGCTTCCTCCTGCAGTGTAATTTTCCAATATGTTCTCCTTCATTTTCACAGGGAAGATCTCTACCGTCGCTTTCAACTGGAACTGCACCCATCGAGCCCACTTCTTGAGACTGTGGTAAAACTTGAATCAGATGAGGCCCAAAAGGTATTTTCTGCAGCTCTTCTGCTTTAGATGTTGAAAAGTCAAACCCACAGGTTAGTAATCTGCAGCCGCCTGGCTCACAGACAACTTCCCTTTTCTTCCTCTTGCATGAGGCACCTGTCCTTTGCTCTGCACCAGTGCTGCTGGAATGTGCCTGCTCTGACACACTTGTCTTCTGACACTTGAAATACGCAGACACTGCTTGATTCAGGTACTGAAGATTGATTTCATGGGATGTTGCCTCAACCTAAGAAAACACCCAGGATACGCTCAGTTAAAAGGAGCCATGTTTCAATTCAGCGCTGCGTGATTATCTTCCATGAATTACTTTTGCTATGTGAAGGGATGGAATTTAAAATTCTTTTTTTCAGGCAGCAGAAAGACTCAGGGGGAGCTAAGCAAAATGTCAGTAATTCTTTGTTATTGCTGCTATAATGGGAGCAATAGAGGGCTTACCTCTGTGGGATTTAGCCAGAGATCTCCATCACTGGGATTTTCGGCTGATTTTATGGCACATACCAGCATTCGAGTTATTGCCTCTTCTACACGGGCTTCATGATCTGCATCCTGCCTCAAGAGAATAAAGTTTTAGGAGACAGATTAGCTCTTGGGTCTGTGCAGAAAGCTGAAAGGACTTGGGAAGAACATGAATGGCAGTAGTTTGAAAGCCATACTCATGTATGCAAAGTCAAGGAAAGGCTTCAGAGTTTTGACACTCCTGCTCTTGTGTACAGCCCCAACACAAGTGACATCACAGGCTCATCTGAACTATGATTTGAAAAAAAAAAGATTCTAGTATGTGTATATAATCTTTTCCCTCATTAGTGTTCTGTTAATTGAATCTGGTGTTTGAAATTACAATGCAATGTTAGCATTTAATTAATGCATGTATTTATAGAGCTCTTTAGGACAAGAATGGCCATGGAAGTACACAGCACATTTTTTATATCTACATATTATATCTAATTTAAAACACACAGGATGTTATAGGAAGGCAGCAGTTATCTATGGGCTACAGAGGCACAAAAGTGAGTCTTAAAAAAATTTGGGAAATATTTTATCATGTAACAGCAGCTGACATAGTTCTGCACTTCTGAACATCAGCAAAAGGAAAAACATGTTTCCTCTGAAAGCTCTCCTGCAAAACTAAAAACTAAGTTAACAGCAGGCTGTTTCTTTCAGGCCTTCACTTCCTCTATCATCCCCCTTGGGCAGCTGGATACTAGCTGATTTATGATAGCAGAACAAAATTTTATAGGATCTTTTTAAGCTTTCTTTTCCATTTCAGTTTCTTGCATATGGAAGGGAAGGGTGTGTGGAAGAAAATGGTAGACTCTACAAACAAGATGGGTGGTTTGGTTAATACAATGACAAGTGCCTAGAAGTGGATACATAAATTTGCTTTAATTGAGATGTTTAGGCATACGAGTTTTGGACCTGGTGAATCCATAGCCCTGACCAATCTTAACTGTGGTTTCAGGGAACACATCAAGAACATGCATCTCGCCAGTATGAGTGCTGAAGGCAGTAATTCAGCCCGGAACCCTCAGCTGATTTTAGGACAGAAGCAGGGGAAAGTGCTCTTGGCATTTTGTGGCTTTGGATGCTTGGCTTATTAATGACCTTGTATAACAAGCCCGCAAAACACAGACTTTGGTATCTATATGTGGAAATCATTTAAGGTGTTGCATTCTTGGTATTCATCCTGGCCTGCTGAATAACAGGGCTGTACTGATTGCATGACAGCATGTTGGGAAGCAAGGAATACTTTGAGTAGCTCACATCCAGCTGAAAACAAATTAAATTTCTACTCTAAACTCTTGCCAGTATAATTAATGGTTTCACTGGGACTATAATTGTTGGCGTGATTCACATCTGTCAGTATGAAAGCAGCTGGTAACAGCTGCGAGCAAGAACTGCTTGGTTTGGTAATGGAAATGTTCTCAGGATTGTCTTTTAGCATCCATGTCGCATTTTATTTTTACAGATGGATTGCCCAGCATCTAACAAACAGTGCTGCCATCATCAGCTGTACAGATAATTTCTGTAAGAAACTTTCCCCTGGGCTGCAATAGGCTACATTTGCTTATGGCAGCTTCTGATATTTGGGGAGGGGGAAGGGTGTGTCATTCATTAGTAAGATCCAGCAAAGGCTCCTCCATTTATGGTGCCACCCACACTCTTGCTGTCACCAAACAGGATCTTGGTGAGTTCTGCAAGAGCTTGATGACCAGAAAGGCCATGGAGTTTAGCTCCACTGATTTTTTTTTTTTTCCTTGCAACACATAAGAACAGCTGGAAATTCTACAGCTAAGGCACCATCCCAGCACCTGGGAGCTCCCAGCCGAGCACAACTGATCCATTCTGACCTGCTCCTCCAGCAGGGACAATTTGTGAGGCACAGCTCAGGGTACAAATGTGTGTGTTGACATCAGGGTCTTTCCAAGCCCAGAACACAGAGCCAGTTCCTCTGAATTACCTCAAGGGCTGCTCAAATGTAAGGCAGGCTTAAATGGCTGCTCTACAATATAGTTGGTGCTTTCTCTGGCACTGGACACAGCCTGCCTGTACTTAGGGCTACGAAAGACCTCAGTATGGGCTGTGGGCCTGCTGTCCTTGCTAAATACGTTGTTTCATCTGGAAAATTTCTCCATGAGGGAAACACCCAAGTGAGTTCTTCTGCTCTGCAAATGCTTGGTTTGATGCTGGTATGAGAAATGTGTCGTGTGGTCTTTGAACAGCAGCTGAATGCATGTATTCCTCCTCCCTACAGATTCTCAGTCTAATATAATTTTTTAAAGTAGGAAAAAAAAGGCAATGTATTTTACATTGTATTTTAGTGAGACAGTACTCCCAGGCCATTTCAAAAGATTTTTTTTTTAATATTAAGCCAGGATTAATAATAAAGTAATTTGAATCCAAAAACCTTCTGGAGCATTGAGATGATCTAGTGGAAGATGTCCCTGCTCATTGCAGGGGGGCTGGACTAGATGACCTTTAAAGGTCTCTTCCAACCCAAACTATTCTACAATTCTGTGATATCCCTGGAACCATCACATACATACTGGTTAAGATGAGCAAGAAAAATCAGAGCCCAGGGAAAAGAAAATTAATTAAATACTTGAGGAAATCCAATGTCAGGCAATTCAAAACTATTGCAGAGAAATGAAAATTCCAAAATCCTCTTCCACCTCCTTCCTATCACATTAATCTGATTTAAATTCTAATTTAGCTTTGCATGTAAGCGTGTCCTTGAGGTGAAGTTGCTGTTGAAACATGATTTCTGCTGAACTGGGTCTTCAGATCTGGAACCTTGAAAGGTTCTTCAGGAAAAAAATGTATCCATAAGGGTTCTTCCCTCCACAGCCTCTGAACACAACACACCTAATAGGGCTGAACTTGGCAGGCAAGGGACAGAAGGCCATGCACACATGGAAGTGCTACATCACCATGACATAAAAAGAAAATACCAGTTCAATCCAAGAGTTTATGCTGACAGTGATAGGATCAATGGATTCCACGTAGTGCCACCAGTGCCTTGGAACGAGCAGGACCTGGAATTGGAGACATCACATTAGAGTACTAAGAGAAGGCTGAAGAAAGATAAGGTGTTTTAATTACAGGTCATGTGGAATGCAGAAACAGAACGAGGCAAGGAAATAGGGGTGGGAGGTCATATTTATTTATTTATTTATTTATTTCTTCTAAATGCCTTTTCGCAGGACTGAAATGCTCACTCTCTCCTCCCACTGTGTCAATACTAAGAAATGGACAAATGTCAATAGTAAGAAATGGACATGATCCAGAGCTGCCTTTCATCCAAACTCCTTCCCAGGTGAGCAGGACTGTAACCTTGTAACTGCTGTAGGTAAGCAAAGTCCATCCCTACAAAGGGGGTGCAGCTGGAGTAGCAGTGGATCTGGACTTCAGAGAGCCAAGCAGGAATTCTTTTGTAGACTCTCCAACCAAGCAGACTTTCCAGTTCCTTTAGGAGGACTGGTTTCCCCAAAAAGCAGGTATCCTAATGCTCATTTGGGTGACTAACAATATGTAGCTTTAATTCTGGTAAATAATCGCCAGCGTGAAATTTGTTGCTTTTAGTAGATAGGCTTTTAAAAGAAAGTGCCGTGATTTCTGGGACAATCTAGTTTAGATCAGAGCTTTATAACTACATCAGGATGATAGCTGTGACATAAAATTGATTCTATCCCATGGTTTCTGAGGTACAAGCCATTGATGTTGTTTTGATGATAGAGGACAAGCTTTACAGATTACTGAACATGACATTAACATGGCACTATCAAGAAAAGCATAAAAGATATTTTTTGACAAGGAATAAAAATGGTCAGAGATGGATAAAAATATACACTTCAGAATGGGGAAAGTGAAGCAATGATCTGTATCTGAATTGCAGACAATTCTTTTTCTTGGTAGGCACAAATTACTTAGAAGAATGTTCTGCTACCCAGATAGCCCTGTGCTTCATTATATCAAAACACGGCTAATGAGAAAATGTTCGTATAGGAAACAATGATTGTGGCTCTAGTCCTGCACTTACAGGACACTCAGAACAGAGTCATTTTTGGGCCAGATGACAAAATGTTCTCCACAGGCTTCAATTTAAGTCAAACAAAAAAGCAGTGGGTCTCTAAAGGTCAAAAATATTTGAAAATTGTACTTTAATCCAGTACAGCATACAAAACAGAGAAGGAAATTGGTCAGTGGAGGGTCATCATTTTAAAAATATTACTAATTAGTTATTCCTGCCATCTGTATGAAACCCTACATAGACTGCAGCCAAAACATGTTTTCTACACTGAACAGGTTTCAGAGTTGTGCTTTTATCACAGAAACATCCACTCTAAATGAAAAGTGCAGCTGCATTAGCAGCAACGGGTTTATCTGTTAGGAATTGTTGGCCTATGTTTCACTGACTGCAAAATCACATGAAAACCCCCCAAAACACTCATCTGCTCTGTAAGGGATCTTACACTGAACTCTGCTAAAGAATCTGGGTGCCCTCCAAATGACCGTGTGTAGTGATGAAGCCTGGAAAACTTTGTTTTACAGCAGAAGAAAGCACAGCTCCGGCAAGTGGCTGTTTGCAACAACAGGATTCGTCCTCTGAGACCTGTGAAGGAAAAGTGAGTTTTGCAACATGCTGGAGAAGTGGAGGAAGACACCAGGGAACTGGGGTAAGGCACAGAGGGACTATGTAGCAAGGGAACACAAGCGAGAGACAAATTAAGAGAACTGTATGAACATTTCAGTAAGAAAAACAAGATGGAAATTAGGTGCTGGCTCAACAGGACTGGCATGAGAATTGGATACAGAATTACTTTGGAAAGAAGAGGTACAGCCAGGAGGAAAATACAATTCCCCCAACGTGTCCTGTGTTTTCAAACCAAAGAAGAGGAACTTGGTCTTTTAGAGACTAATCAGATTTTACTTGCCAGCAGGTTGAGGGTAATAACTGCAAAGTTGTGCCTTTCTGCAGCTGGCACTGTTTGCTGATGCAATTTATAGAAGAGCTACAAAGCTGTGACTCAAATAGGCAAAAGAGGTTCCCTAAAGACACTTGCTCTCGGTCTTATTTTTGGGCAAGCTTATGCATGTTAAAATAAGGATTTATAGCAGGAAGAAAATTGAAATTATCAAAAAGCAAAAGGACTAAAACTTTCAGGAAGATGAAGAAATGGAAAAAAGTGATTAAACCCAAAAAATATATCTGGCAAGCAAGAAGAACTAACAAAAGACCAAAAAACTCCAACAAAACAAACAAAAAACAGCAAAGAGACAAGTGCAGTAGGATTCTTCTACCTCAGAGGAAGCTAAGAGATAATTTTGTGCTAGCCTGCTTTCTACAGAACATATCTAACTTTGCAGGCTGGGAAGATACTGATCTAAACAGCAACCAATCAAGATAATTTTAATATTTAGGCTAGTGATAGGCAAATATAGAAAATGAAGTCAAAGTAGGACAGAAATCCCAGAAAAGATAAAATGAAATTCTGTAATGGGAGGAAAGGAACTAAGGGAACACTTGGGAGAGCAAGTGGAGCAATGCTGAAGACTTGTACAGCACAGAGAACAGACCAGGTTTGAATTCTCAGTGGACATGATTAACTCAATACAGTGCAAAGGTAGGGCAAAGGTGGAATTGCTTCAAAAAGAGAGCATAGCCTGAAGTGAAATATTATACCAAGAAATTTCTGCTCATTAGAAAAAGGTATTTAGGTAAACGCACATGAAAAGGAAGCCAGTGTGATGAGAAGATAAAGATGTGGGGCCACAGGGGGACCCCAAGGAAATCCCAGAGCTGCCTGTAACCATGGCAATAAAAAATGAAATAGATACAAGCAGAGTCAGTTCTGTGGAAGCACCACCCGGAGACTCTGTGGGAGTGCTGCTACCCCAGCCTGTGCCCTGTCCCTGCTGGTGCCTGGCTGTCCTAGTCCTAGGTAAGGTGTTCCTTACCCTGCCTCCCTCCTCCCTCCTGAGCTGGTGTCCTCCCACCCACTGAAACTGAGCTCCAAGGGCCACTGAAGTCAGAAACGCATGGACACCCCTTGGGAAAGGCACAGGGAAGAGGGAGGGAGTGGGGCTGTTACATTCCTTGTCCATGGCAACCCTGGAGAAAGACTGAGGGAAGCTCAGGGAAAAGGGTGAGGAGTTAGTAACTTGCAGCTTTCACCTTTGCACTGCCTGGCTTTTGGGGCACTCAAGGGGTTCTCCCTATGTGTTACAGGCTGAGTGGTGTTTTTATCACCAATCCTAGTGTAAATTCAGCTCCAGGACTTTTCTGCTTCTTGTGTGATGGAGATGATAGTTCTTGTGTCTCAGGGTTGGGTTAGTTTGTCTGCCTTCTCTATGGGGTGACTTGGGGCCAAATGAAAGTTTGGGAGACTTTCATTTGGAGTCTTCCAAATAGAAATTCTTTATTCCTTCCCAAAACTGTATTATCAACCATCTACTACACATAATGCTGTGAATCCTCCTTTACCAAAATAACCTTTTAAAAGTATTTTGTATACTTGGAGCTGGAACGTTTCACTGCCTTTTAAAAAGTTTGAGTTATTGCATTTCTTGACTTTTTCTTTGGTAGCAATTATATTTTTTTTGGCTATTCAGACCATACTGCTGTTCCCCAATCTGAAGTTCTCATCCCTTTTCTTTAAAGGTGGCACACAGGGAAATCCCTCCCTGACTCCATGAAGATTTCTGCTTGCTCAGTGTTGGGTTAGAAGTCAGAGGTTTATCTGTGTTGTTGGGAGCTCTGGTTGCTGAGAAGGATCCCGCGGTGTGTTAGATGCCACAGTAGGAGCACAGAAAGAGAAAACCTTGCAGGAACTGAGGGACAACTGTATTTATGGACAAAGACTGAGTTCAAGGTGTGTTTCTTTAGACTTCCAAGAAAGCAGATAAGCAAAAGCAGGGGAGGGGAGCTTCTGAGCACCAGACCACAGTGAGAGACAGCATGCAGTAACACTGACCTTTTTCTAAAAGCAGTATTTCCCGTATTATGACAATATTTTTCAAGGCTGGAAGGCAGCATCCTTCTCAGACTCAATGAGACTCTTAAGACTAGTTCAGTGAGGCCTTTTCTTGCACTCCTGCACGGCAGCTCCTCTGGCTTCAGGCTGCACCTAGGGCACAGGGCCAGGACACGGGAGCTGAGTGCTGCCTCTAAACAGCAAACAGTTTAGTGCCTCCTGTCTGGGGCAGTGTGAGAGGGAATGGTGTTGCTCATGGGAGCCCAGTGTCCAAGCTGCTTGCTCTCCATCAGAAGGGCAGGTGTGTGGAGCCTTATGTGCCTACCTTCAGATAAGTTTAAATACACTTCCTAGGCTTTTTACCGTTGTCTAGTTATGTGGGTATGGATTAACAGCGACATGGATTAAAAGCAATTACATTAGCAAGCAGGAAGGAAGCAAGAAGCTAGTGAGAAGTGGGGCAGGGGAAAGAATGATCAATGATTTCATACTTGTATAGCATCTCAGTTTTTTGTAGCCTTCTCAGGTGGTGTTCAACTCTCCTATTTTTAATCATCAAAAAAGTTAAGCATCTATGTGCGTAGGCTCCTTTTATAGCCTGTGCTGAAGGACAAGATGGGATGAACGTTCCTGCAGGACTGTAATTGTATAAGACAGGAAGGATGAACTGCCTTGCAGAGGTGCCAGGTTCTTCCCACTGATGGCATGCAGGGCACCTGTCCTGAATGTGGTTTAAGTTGAGGGTAGAAGATCCTACCCTAACTCTCTTAACATGTGTCCCAGAGCATGGGGTGGAAGGTTCTAGAACAGACATGTTTTGCCCCATGTGTGGTCTTTTAGGCAGCGTTTGTATATTTGTGAAAAGAATCAAGGTGTCATCAGAAATGTTGCAGAATTTAGTCAACTTCCTACTTAGCACTGAGCCTTGCAACCACCACACAGGTGACCAGGTCCAAATATTTATAAGGAGCCCCATTTGTGTGACACAACTGGAGCTTGTAACTTGGTGGATATAGTCAGGCACTGCTGCAAGCCCTTCACCTACTCAGCTGCCTATTTGAGTAAGCTTGATATCTAAATGTTTTCGTAATTTGTTTGAGAACAGATCAGTAATGTATAACTACAAGTTGTGGTAAGACCTCTGTGGAAATGTAGCTGACAGGCACTGGTCAAGTACAGCATGAAACCTTATAAAATCTAAAGTCTCAGTCAACTACCAAAATCCATAACATAGGTTCAGCTCTGAACAATACAGTGGAAGGCCACAAAGGATGCAACTAAAATATACATTGTGCATTGGTACAATGTCACATGAAGGAATTCTGCTTTTAGGCAGAATGGGTGTAGAAAAATAGCTTGTAGCAAACACCAACCAGAAGGTGGCATTAGACACATTAAGTTTTTGATATTCAAAGCTGCACTCACCCTACATGCAGCTGCTCTCCTGAATACCTAAGAACACCTTTGTCTTTATTGTTTCAACCCTTTATTGTTATAATAATCCAAAATGTTCTGTGTTACCCTCCGAGAAAGAGTGCAGATTCTACATATTATCACAAAATAAGACAGCCCACAAATTCTGTAGTAATTGTATTAATTCTATGTGAAAACCACTGTTAAGCACATATCAAGACTGTTATTATTTAGGGATTCTCTCTCTTGTAAACAAAGGAGTTCTTCTAGGTTATTCCATTCCTCTCCATTAAACAGCAGCAGTCCCCAGCCACCAGGCCCATAAGCTTCTGGATGAGATGCTGCATGAAGGCAATACCTCACTGCTCCATCACTGCTTCCGCATTACTCCCCCCTCCATCCTGAAATCCAGAAAGTATTCCCTTCATGGAAATGCAGACAAATTGCATTACTGAGCTGGCTCAAGAACTTTATTCCTAGCAAGATTAATTTGTAATTGCTTTAAGCCTAATTAAAATTAAGATCATATTAAAGGTTCACTACCACACTTGATCATTGAAAAGGAGATTATAAACTGAAATAGTGTTGGGGGCCAGGGATAATGCAGTGCTGAATGGATGTGGCATTTTTATCAGTAGTAAAAATTTGTTCTTTGCGCTTTAAATTATTGAATGATGCAACCTTATGAAGTGCTGAATGCAAAACTAACCATTTGCTTTAGGAGTATGAGTAAGAGCTAACATAGTACAAACAATGAAGGTTGATCAAAGATTCCTCATTTGCATCTGTACCAATTGCAGAGCATACACTTCCCAGTTGATAGAATTCATCCTCTTGTTGGAAACTACTATCCTGCTTCAGCCTGCCATCTCACCAGTTTACAGGAGCGCTCCTCACTCTGCCTCCTCAAAATTAACTGGATTAGCAAAAATCCATCCCTTCAATTGTTGAAGGCAGCTGGGTTTGCCAGCTACAGACTGGGGAACACTCACACAAGTTGTTGAGCTGGCAGGTCAGAAGGGGTGACAACATCTAGTAAGAGAATGGTGAGAGGGCTCTGGAAGCAGCAGCTCCACCGTGTGAAGCGGTCGGAGCAACAAACATTGCAAAATTCCTTTGGAAAGGCCTGACAGCTTGAGATGTGCAGCAGTGCATTACAAGGACATGCATGGCTGAACAAATGAAAAAGGGTAATTCAGACTTCAAATACAGACCATGTTGATTAAATAAAGAAGGACACTACTTACGGCAGGAGACTAGGAATTAGGAGTCCTGAGCCCTACTCTCACACTGCTGCTGACTGCCTGTGTGACTGTAAACCAGGCACTTATAACTGAACTTTCTCAGTAAAACAGGATTAATAATATCCTCACATCCCTATAAAGCACCATGAAACCTCTGGATGCTGTGCACTCTAAATGCAAGTACCATTGAAGTATTTATTAAAGGAACATGCAAAGACTATTCACTACCAAAGTATGAGCTCCTTTGCTGGCTCTACATACTCATTAATCAAATGCATTTTATGCAAAATACTGGTGTCAGAGTTCGAGAAAGTTCTAAAGCAGACAGATTGGAGGTGGTTGCAAGAACTGTGATGGAATTAGGCAGCTGATTGAACTACTTCTCCAAATGTTTGCAGTTTTTGTACAAAAAAGTCTAGTAAAACAACTGTCAGCAAAGACAATTCCTGTGTGGAGAGAAATGTGTCAAGTCTGAGTGCAGAGTGAAGGAAGAGAGAAATTCCACAGTCAATCTGATAAGATTTTCTAGCCCTTAATTAGCCAGTTAAATGACATACAGGAATATAAAGTAACATAAAGCTTGTATGTAAATGATACCTGTCCTGGACTGAGTGTAACGACATGGGCTGTTGAGTTCCTGAACTTGGGAAAGCGTTTCAGATCAGGGTTGGCAACGTTGACTTTGCTGAATATGCTGGATTCTTCATAAGGGATCCTGGTAGGATAAAGGAAACTGGTGTCACCAGGTGGGAAGAGGTGCCATCTCTTCCTGAAAATAGAGAGAAGATAAAAATGTATTCAGTGGATGTCACAGCAAAGAACTAAAGGCAGTAGCAAGGTTTTCAATAAAACATAAATCTGCTTTCGCTGTGTGAATCTCCTACGCAGTGAGAACACAGGCAGTGCTTACAGGCTGTCTCCTGTAAATGTTTTTAAAATATTCCACTTTTTAATTTTTTAACTGAAAAGATTTACAGCTTCTCACCAATTATTTCTAAAAGGCAGATAAAATAAAATTTAAAAAAAAGCTCTCCCATCTGGTTTCTCCTTCCTGCCTTTTACATGCAGCATTTACAGATGCTCAGAGAATTAAAATTTGCTCTATAAACTAGAGGAAATAGTTTTGTTAGAGACAACGTATTTTTGTTCAGTGAATGAATGGCTTTCAAAATATATGTTTTTTTTGAAAGAAGGGCATCGTGTGTTTAGGATGGCAACAATAAAAAGTTATGGACATGATCTTCTGTTTCCTATCATCACCTATAGTACATATGAGGTTGTTAGTCACAAACCCTTCATTCTCAGTAAAAATCACCTTAATGTTCCCATGCCAAAGATGGCATAAATAAAACCCAGACACATCCATAGACATAAGTGTCCTGAAACATCTGTATTTTTTGTGTTATTAGTACCACGTGATGAAAATGTGGCTTGTGTGGGCCACAACAGGGTTTAAGAACTTACTGGTGTGACTAAAAGCCCAGATGGGGCACAACTGGGTTGTTCTGTTCCTTGTCTGGGGGCACTCATGTGCCGGGTTGCTCTCTATATGCCCAAAGAAGCACGTGAATGCAGCACAGTGCAGGGCCAAGCAGAGCTGAGGCACAGACCTTGTCCTCAGGGGTTAATGTCTCTATTTCACTTACACAGACCAGATCAAAGAGAAAAAAAAAAGAATATGCTAGAACTGGTGGTGCCAGTTTTATGGGTACTATAAATGAAATATCTTAGTGGGTACATATGTTATTTAGAAATAGAACTTTTATATGGTGGCACTTTAGGTGATAGAAAAAACCAGAAGGAATACACCAAGTGAGGATTTATTACCTATAAGAGGTGCCAGACAAACATGACCCATACACTAAGCAATGGAAAGGTAAAGGCAGCACTTTACAGCCCAGCTGGACAACTTGTGCGGCTCTCTTTGTTTTGGACTCTAGCAAGAGCTTTTCTTTTTGTTCCTTTTCCTTGGTATTCATTTCTTGCTTTTTGTCTGCTGCTTCTGGTTGTCAGTTCTAAGGAACAGATCTGAAAACAGGAGAAAAGCAACCAAATGGCACAAAACCAGAACAGACAGGAACAGAAGAGATAGGAATAGCAGGATGGCCGGAACTGGAGAGACCAGCACAGATGGAAGTGCCATGGGCTGCTTACGTTTCTTGGTAATTACCAAAACTACTGCTAGGTACAAGCACAAAAACAGTTCTTCTGAAACTCAAGCCTTATTGCAACTTTATTTTGCCCTCCAAGCTAAATCCTCTGAAGTGGCAGAGAATGACTAGGTTAGGAGGCTCAGGGTTAATCCTGCAGGCTCATGACAAAGCAATATCATGAAGCAAAAAATTAAGAAGCCCGAGGGACACAAGGAGGAAATTCAAGATAGCAACAAAGGGCTAAGGAGTCGTCCCTGGCTCTCCTGCAAAGGCAAATCTATTTAAGTTTAGCATAAGCTTATATTCTTTTACAAAGCTTGTCTTATTTGCGAGTCTCAAAAGGGAATCTTTCTGCTCTGAAGAAGAGCACACGATTCACAAGCTTGTGGAAGTTTGCAATCTATTTAAAGGCTTTGCTCTTGAAGAGGAAAACAACGTTGTCTTTTCAGGCCGTGCAAAGGCTTTAGACTTCTTTCCCTGCGAGGAACAAGGATTTTGTTCTACTAGAGAGGGAGGAAGCGTCTTGGGAAGGCAGACAAAACTTTTACTTGATGCTGGAATGCTGGCTGGAGTTCAACACCTGAAGGTAGAGATCAAAGAGGCTTGGCAGCTATCACGTCTGCTAGATCACTGTACTTATTTAGTACACCCAGCATTTAGGTGGATCCTTAGAAGATATTTAGGCATTTAAATTTCATGGTTTTCAATGAGACTTCTGGCTCCTGAATACACTCATGTGTCTGGACCTCAATGCACAATGCTTGCTGATGAGATCTGAAGTGTACAGGACTGGCTGCAGCATGGTGCAAGGCTGAGGGAAGCTTCTGGAGTGTCTCTGCTGCACATCCACCCAAGGATCTCAGGGCTGTTTAAAAATGTGAATGGAAACCCAACTGGGAGCTAAACAGTTACCCATCTTAGAGATAAGAAGATGACTAATTCATTTCCCTGAGGCCTTAAAGCCATTCAACCTGTGGCACTGCCCAGCTAGAAGCCAGCACATCTGAATTCCAATCCTGCACCTTAATCACACTACTACCACCGTGATTTTACTGTTGTATAAAATGACAGAATAATTAACCTCATTGAAATCCCACTAGCAATTTACTCCTTCCACTCCATAGTATCAAACCTAAAAAATGTGTGCAACATTTTTGTTATCCTAGCACTACTCTAGCAATAATAGATAACAAAAAAAAATGCCTGAGGCCAATATGCAAGGAAAGGAATAAAAAAAAAAAAGGGAAATAAAAAGACAGTATGCAAACAGACAGAAAGATACAGCAACAAAGTCACATGCTCCCACACGAGTTTGGAGCCTCAAATGTCCCTTTCAACTTTGCTCACAGCTGGCTGCTTCCATCCTGATGTTCCACTTTCAAATTAATTCTAGCAGGCTATTAGAGGCTCTTGCACAGAGAATATTGTAAAAGTCTAAAGGACTTTATTTCTATTTTGTTTCGGGGCTTTTTATTTTTACCTCTTTATCTCCTAATTCCAAATTTCTGAATTCATAACTACTAGGAATAAAATTTTTATTATTGAACAACATAACACACAGATCAGAAAATAAAATTGTGTTAGCTCCATGACCCAGCCAAACTCCAACCCCCTGAAGTTCTGCCATTTCCTGTAGAACAGTATGATGCTCTTCAATCATTGACAGCTCAGACAACTAAAATCATCAGGACCTAGAATTAATACTCAAGAGTCCAAAACTAGCTTTAAGCACAGTATAACTCTCCTCTATATTTGCTGTATGTATATGCACTTGTTACCTTCCTTCTACTTGCAACACTAAGTTGCAGCCATAGGAGTCCAAATGGCAAGGGGTGTTTGCTCCTTCAGAACCAATCCAAAGCGTGCTCTCTTTTCCACTTCTTCCAGGAAAACCAAAGTCAGACCACCTTATATCCTACAGCAACAAAAAGGTTACATATATAAGCTGTTGAACTGATTCATGTCATACCCTCAGTTCTCAGTCTCCCATCTTCTCCTTCCACTGCTCAGTCACTCCTTATCCACTGCAGCTGTTGATCCTTGGTGGGGCTCTGGAGCATGCATGGCCTGCGTCCCTTCCTCCAAAATTATCCTTTCCAGCAGCATTTCTTCTGCTGACTTTCTTCTTCTGACTACACAACCTCCCAGATCTCTGTCTCCAGTTCTCATCCCTCCCTTTCACGTCACTCAAGTTACCCCTTTGCTCTACAGATGGACTGCCCAAATGCTCATGGCCACATGGGGCTTCTTGTTCTTTTCAAACACTCCTTTTTAACTTTCTCCACTCTTACTGATCCACTCAAGCTCAGGATTCCTTTTAGAGAAATTCTGATGCATGGCATTTAAAAAAAGAATGAAAGGAAGAAAGTAAAGAAAAATCCCTATTCCCTTTTCAAACCGATTTGATAATGCATGTGGCACATTTGCTCTCTCTTTGCTTCTATCTCAGCTTTCTCCACATAGTCTGGGAACACAGACTTTAGCCTATCTCTGACCCAGTGTTATGCTGCTTTTTTTGAAGTTTTCTTATTATTTAGTGGACACATTTGCAACTGCAGAGACAGCGAACTTGAAACAAATTGATTACATGGTGAGAAAGGGCAGAACAGGCGTGCATGTGTCACAAACACGGTCCTGGAGCCTTCCCTTCTGTTATCCTCCCACAGCCAATCCCTTGGGGATGACAAGGCACAGCGAGGTATTTTTCAGACAATCCAAGAGTTTTGCAGAATGGTTCTGGACAGCTTGGATAAAGCTTTCCCATGTTTCTACAGCTCACCCTGCCACCTGCAGGGCCTGATCATTTGTTTATTGGAAAGCACTTGAAGTATACCGGCCAGAGATACTGGTGCCTTTTGGCTGGAGCCCCAGACTGAGCCATAGGAAACAGAAATTAAACTCCTGGCTTCCTGATGGTCTTGGGCAAATCGTTTCATCTCTGAGCTTTATTTTTCCCACCTTGAAAAGGAAGATAATGGTATTTGTTCCGTTTCAGTAAAGCACTTTGGGGTCATTCACATCACCTAACTTTAGTAACCTAATTTAAGCTTGGCTCCTGCTCTAGTCAGAGCACTCTCAATCACACCTTGGAAAAGCCTCTCCCTTTTTGCTGTCTATAAAGAGAAAATAGGAGTCTGGCCTCCTAATTTAAGTGTGTAAGCTAGCTGCTTGCTGACAGGTGGATGACTATCCGTTTTCAAGATCTATGGATGAGGCAAACTAAAGCTAGACATTATAAGGATGACTTCACCATGACTCTGTATCAGGAAACCCTCAAAATGAGCAATAGCCTTCGCAAAAATTAGGTGTTGCTAAAGATTTTGAATTTCAGAGTTATTGATTTTAAAGATATCATTTGAAAAAAATGCAGAAGTGTAATATAAACATTTGTCAAAGGCAGCAAAAGATCAAAAAGAAAAAGTTGATCCTATAGATTTCAGCAGCCATAAAATTTAAAATCCAATACAACTATTTCAGTGAAAAAGTTAAGCGTTACACCATCTCTACACTTTAATCTCACACCTAAATAGTTTTTGTATTTTGTTACAATTTAAGTGGGAAGAAAGCACACATAATCAATATTAAATTTAAAAGAACTTTTTGAAACTGTTGCTGCTGTAGTAAATAGTTGAAGTGATTATGGGTAAAATAGTTTTTAACCAATGAACTGAAAAGGAACTGGTAGTATTACTGAAATCTTGTCACAGTGGGTTCCTTTTCTACAATAAAAAACCACAGTAAGAAGAAATGTACTAAAAGGTGTTCCAACCATAACAGATGGCACATTACTTGTGAATTATATTTATTTCATTTGCTGCTTATAATGAAGTTAATCTGTACCCGTATGTCACTTTAAAAGGTCTCATTTCTATTTAAACTTCATGCATGTATCTTGCTTCTGATTTATATCTCAAATTCTGTAATGAAATATCAACTGAACAAAAAATGTAAGAGGCTAGATATTGCTCATAGATTAGAATAATGGAATCATTACCTTAGCCCACACAACTGTAAATGATAAACAGTGCAATCTAAATTTCAAACAACTTCTAAATGGCCCTATTAATCACTATAAATAACAGTGCAGTTGGCCTTCTTTTCCCCTTCAAATCACCTTACGTAAATCTAAATAAAATCTAGAAAGAAAAAAAGCGGTTATCATCAAATTCACACAAGAATGGAAGAGAATTTCTACAAAGAACTCTTTTGGCTGGTACAAATTGTGTAGCAGTGTTTCAAAAGCCATATGAGTCTGGAACTGATGGATGCATTTCACTCCCATGCCTGTGAAAATGGCAGATGACATACACCATATTTGCTTGCATAACACCGTTGATTTTTTCCTTCCCAGATTCTGCTTTTATAAAAATCCACGGCATAATCATTACGTGTGTCTATTCTAAAACTGCAGTACAATCTGTTGCTTGTTATAGGTCAGGGGATCAGGTTGTGGTATGACACCTGCACAGAAATGCAATTCCTGGAGCCTTAACTTTGTTCTTGAATGGGGGCAAGGGGAAAAAGGAGGTAGGAACATTATTGTTTTCTTCAAGTGTGTTTTTAATGACCAAATGAAGCAGCAGGCTATTGAGGCCTTCTGAGCTGCTATTATCTTGTGCCCTCAAACACTGGAAAATGCTGTCTGTCGAGGCAGTAAAAGAGAAGACCAAGACAAGACAGAAAAAGGAAGCCATGCAAAGACCTGTTGAAGTCTGAAACATCCCTGGAGCTCTCGACTGAGGTCAAGCAACATGAAACAGTATCAGAGTCACGCAGCCCAAGTTTATGTGATCCTGATAGTGTTTCAGTGTGCTTAGGAAGGGCGGGAAGAAAGAAAGGTAAGGTGATCTCTGTGTTCAACCCATAGAACAATGGGAGACAATCTGAAAAAAGGCTGATCACTGATAAGAACCAATTTTACTAGTAAAAAAGAATAAAATACACATTTTGAGGGGGCTTATCAGTTTGCTCTCTCTGACATTCCAGTGATGCAGTTTTTGCAGGGAATTATGATTCCATTTTCACCTTTCAAAGTATAGAAATGAATAAGGCTTCATTTACTACTCTTTCTTTATATCTTTTGAAAAGGTGCATCTTTTGTATAGCTATCCTTAATTTTGCCTGCTTATAATTTGCAAGGAGAAGTAGCAGGAATGCAGATGAACCAATACATTGAAATAGCAGACAGACACAGAGAAAATAAAAGAAAATACCCCAGGTAGGTGTCCTAACACCAGGATTTGGTAATTACCATAGATTACATACTTCTATGGACGGGTTACTTCATGTATTTTACTGCTTCCACAGAAAATTAAGGTATAATAATGCCACAGACTCAGACTCCTCCTCACAAACAGTTAATCTAAATACATTAAGGAAAGGAACTGTGCTACCTGAGAAAATGAGCCATAAGCCAAAATACGAAGCAAAACCATGTTACAGCCTTGTTGCTACAAGCAAACACATGCCATCAAATCCTCTCTCCTGAGTGAAGCTGTTAATTCGGGCACCATTCAGGTACCAGGTGGATCTGGGGCAGCAGCAGGGTCTCAAGTTTGCAATACGCCCAGCTGCCAGCTACCTTTCCTCTCTACTCCTTATTCCTACCTCATGTTCATACCTTCAGTGGAGGTGCAGAGGTGGTGTTCATTTGCAGAGATCACACACATGACTGGGTGCTCCCCAAGCCTGCTCAGTCACAAAATGCTGGGCTAAATGGGAAGGAGAGTACTGCCAACCCGGTAGCTGTTTTTGTCACTTGGGGTGTCGTTTTTAAACTTATAAGGAGACCCAGAATTATAGATGGCTGCCACTTGGTACTAGTTCTCCATTAGCCTGACAGCCAAAAGCTTTTATTTCAAAATTTTAAAACAAATGGCCAAAGGAGCAGAGAGGGGATAGCAGCAGAGGTTTCAGAAACTACACTAGATAATTTATAATGGTTAAACTAGGAAGAGATAATATTAATGGTTTACCTGGAAAATTTCTGGCTTGTCTTCAAATATCCTGGCAATGTATTTGTAGTCAGCATAAGCCCAGTATTTGGAGGAATCGTAACAACTGAATGGTCCAGAGAGACAAGAAGGCTGCCCACAACTCCAAGCCAAAAACTCTTCAAGTGTAGCCTCCACGTAGCTACACCTGGTTTCAAACTGGGGAACTAGAACAAAAAAGGAAAGCCCAATATTACATGAGCATTGAGCACAGAACCAGTAAAAATAATACATAGTTTGTCTCTCAGATATGCTTAAATGCAACATGAGAGATGAGGAAGGACTAGGTAGCTTGACTCTGGTCAATAAAATGGTTCTCATCACCTAACTCACAATTAAAGTCTGAGTCTATTGCTTTTTCATTAAGGTTTAAGTGAATGACTGTTACCTTGAACTTGCTGTGAGACAAAAGCACACCAATAGTTACTGTTGTTCTTCAGCACAGTAACTCAATAATACACCCAAGTTCCCTAAACAACTTTGCTGCATCTCCCTTCCTAAGTGTGAGCTGCAAATGTACATGCAACTATTTGTGTACTCTTTATTTTGTCTCCATGGATTTATGCAGATGGACATGTTCATCTTACCCTTTCCCTAAAGCAATAACCAAACCAGCATGGTAATGCATAAAAAGTAAATTATGGAACCACACACGTGCTGCCAATGATCCATCTAAAATGCTGTGTGCCCTTATTTTTCATTTGAGACTGACAAAAGCATATTGCAGTGTTCTTGGCAGACACAAAAAGTATTTACCAGCAGAGTTTTGCTCCCATCATGCTTTGGTCAGGCTGACTGATACAACCTTTCAGCTCAAGGTCAGGTCACTTGGAAGTTCTACAAGATAACCCACATCACAGTATACTTCAATTGCACTTAATCAGAGATCCTCATTTCCCACAGCCACTAATTGTGCCAGCTTCAAAGAGACATCCAATGTTAAAAAAAAATATTACTTTACTATAACTACTACTGGGGAAAAATTACTGCAGCCTGCATGAATGACAATGACAGAGCTGCAATTTAACCTTGTGTAACTTGCCCAGAGCTGCACAGAAATGGGATCCTTTCACTCTTGTGCAGCAGCAGCAGCTCTTCGTTCTTTAACAGTTTCATTTTGTTACCACAGCAATTCCCATAGAGTATCATACATTTGCTCTTACTCCCTTTGGGCAGGAAAACAGCTTTTATAAACCTTTATCACTACTATTTTGCTATTTCCCATTGCAGTAGCCTAGGTAGTGGTTTCCTTACCCACACTATCAAATCATTAACTAAAAGTGTCAGATAAGCCTTCTTGCTATTCAGCAACCCATAACCTGAGTCTGTGCAGTAGAAGGGCTCCCTACCTAAGGGCTGCATACAAGTCATATAAATTACCTAAAATAACCAAAAACCTCTGTATCTGATCCCATGTCTGTGTTGCAGTTCCTCTCCTGATACCCAGTTATTAATGCAATGCACATCGTTTTACTAAGAGATGGTCAGATGGAAAAATTAGATAAAAGACACAAGCACTACTTGAAGGTGGCTCTATAGTGGTATTACTTTCATGAGAACAAAGAGTACTCAGGACACTGACTATTTTACAAGATAACTCAGGAGTAAATGTTTTAAAGGCAAGAAATATGCTCTTTCTACCTCACAGTGTATTTCACTCTGAGACTCATTAAAAATAAAATCCAACAATGAAATGCAAGACTGTCTTGTAGGATACAATCTCCTTGGGACAGAGTTCTGGCTTTGATTTATAACTTGTTCAGTATCAAGGTGTGCGTGCTTATGGAAAAATAAATAGTAATAAAAAACATATTTGGGCAATCTAAATAGATTGCTTAGATGAGCTTGTAGGCTGCAACAAGGGTGAAAATGTCAGCAATGAGCAATTAAAAGCAAGAACATTATTAACCAGTTTGCTAATACTTAATGACTAAAAGCTGAGGGTGTTTTGTAATTGACAAATTGTAGATTTAGCCAGGCAAGTCTAAAGTAGGCTGCCAGGTCTGTCTGATGTCATGGTATCTGAAGGCATAACAGTCCTCCTGTCTCCCACCTAATGCCACAGATTGAAACAGAAGGAGAAAGAGAGGGAAAACTTGGTTTCTTGAGAAGCAGTTCCCCTCCTTAGTTAAGGTCTGGACCTGACAGACACCAACTTCTGTTCTTCTCAGAAAGAATGTTTGCAATGTATGCTAAGGGAAATGTAGGGGGGGAAAAAAGCATAATAGCCTTAGAAAATACCTAAAACTCCAGTAAGAATGCAAGTGAAATATCTCCTCCATTTCTTTAAAGAAAACCAAACATCTATTCACAGCTGCTGGGGAATTACAATTATTTAAACAAATAATCCAAGCAAGAAATAGCCATTTCATACTAAAACAAAGCACAGGCATACTCACAAACAAAAAAACTGGCCATCCACATCCAACTCCAATAAACACCTCAAATCTCAGCTTTATGCAACATTTACTCAGTGTACAGCATTTGTACTGTATTTTCAGCCTCCTATTCAGCTACTGAGTCTATAGCCACCTTTGCAGTCCCTCTATATCAAATCTCAGAGGCCTGAATTCTTCTGCCATCCTTAGTGGTAAAACCTCTTGGACAGACGATCAAATTGCAGCCCTTTTCTAACCAGCTGCATATCTGACAGCATCAGCTCTATCCAGCATCAATAAGAGAAATTTCCTCCAGAGATCTTGTGACTCATAAACTGATCAGCATGACAACTTCTTGTTCTCTCCAGCTTCTTCACAGTAAACTCATTTTTTATTCATTTTACTCTACAACCACAGAAAATGGTCAAAATAAGAAATGGCTGCATACAGAAACCAGTTTTGTGTAAGATTTCTTCTTACTTTGTACTTGCTGGTGTGCTCCAGGTAGCCATCACATAGATGGGCTATAATGCTGCATTTCCTCTGTCAGAAACTAGACTTCTGCAGCTTTTTCCCACCTTTTATCCCACATGAGAAAAATAAATCTTTTAGCGTGGCTGGAACTAGATGGGTAGGGATTTCCTGATTAATAGTGCTTTCATTGTTGTTGTAATGAATGCTGGTACTCTCTCTGGAGGTATCTTATCTCTGTCAATGCTTAATGCTCTGATTGTATTTTTCCCCCCTCTTACAGACACATACTGTTTAACCTGTCTAATCAGACAGAATACTATCAAACACACAAACTTAAGTAGGTACAAATAATTCACACAAATAATACTGCTAGCTCCCATACTTTCCATGTCTCAAATGTGCCTTCCATCTCCACATGCCTTAAGAAATTAAAAACTAGCAAAGAAGGCAAATACAAAATCCATACAAATCCCACCCTGTTGCCCCATTTGCAATTCTCACTTTTTGATATTAAGGAATCTTCAGTTTGGGAATCCCATCCAGGCTGCAGATGTGGAACTAAGGAAAGATGAGAAGTTGCTATAGTAAAAGGTCTCAAGTCATTTTGGGTCTTCCAGATGAACCTCGGGCTTAAATAACCTCAGAAACTCTGAAGAGCCAATCCAGAGTGACACCAAAATGTACCTACATGTAGGAGAATGTAGTTTTTTTTCTTTTACATGTTTCCAACACAGCGGCAGGAGTGGTCCCATCTAGTCTTAAGGCAATAAATCTATTGTAAATGTGGAAGGAATATTCAGAAAGAGATCAATACAATTTTATTTGTATTTTTTCTCTTGCTCTCCCTAACCACATGACTGCTACTGTTTCATCTAGGAAAGTTAGCAGGAAGAATGATAAGAAAGAGAGGCCTTCATTAAAAAATAGTGTTAAGCATTCAAGAGTGAGATCAACCACCTTCCAAATGACAGTGGCACATGAAATGTATTACATTATTTCAGACTTTGAGATGGCTTGGATAATGGCTTCACTAATATATCCTTACAATGCAAATTTTTTATAGCATCACAGGTCTCATACAGTTACAATATAACCCCTGAAGGCTGTACCCATCTTCCTGAAGACAATTCTAGCTCACATTAGCATATACTGGAGGTTCCTGGAGACAAATTCATTGCTGCATATGGATTGATGCCTTTAGGAAAAAGAAAAATGCAGATAGATGCTTCAACATAAAAATACCAATTTCAATCCACACTATATCCCTAGTGACTACAAGTTATTGTTAAGTGATGACTTATCTACTTAGCATCAGTCCGTGACTTAGCCACATAACACTCCATCAATCCCATCAGAAACTTTCCCAGCTGGCATACGCATTTGGCTCTCAAAAAGTGCCTACTAATTAATGGAGAGTAGGACCAAAATTATTCTTTTACCTGGTAGGCCTTGTGTGTTACAAGTGAGATATTAAAAAGGTATCAAAGGAAATGTCATGTATGTATATATGTGACACCTTCCCTACCTGCAATGGGATGCCTTTCACAGGAAGTCCAAGAACTGGCTGATACCTCACTGAACCATAGAGTTATTGCCATGAAGATGTGTTCCAACGTATTAATTCTACACCTCAGTTATCCCAACTATAGAAAGCGAATAAATAACATCTGTTTTGCCAGGAATGGCACAGGAATCATCAGTCCATGCCTGTAAAATGATTTGAAATCCTAACATGCCAGGCATTTTCCCTCTAATGCTTTTGTTTCATCACCCACTTCTCTTGCAAAACTTGAACATGCAATAACATGGTTATGATGCTGTGAAGAAAGGAAATTTCACACAGTGTTGTTAAGCAAGATAATGTCATGTAATCCTATCACTTTCACTGGAACTGCCAGACCCTCATCAGGAGTCTTTGTGCAGACTCTACGTTCCAAGAAAGAGGTAGTCCAACTGAAGAAGGTTAGAAGACTATAGAAAGAATAGCTAGGTGGGGCCTAAAACACCGTGACTCATATAGGACATTTTTTAAGAACTGGATTTTTCTGGCCTTAGGAGAAAAAAAATCGTAAAGGGAGCCAGTATGCTTTATAGGCCAAAGGGAGAAACTGCATGGCAAAATGTATTTTGGCATGCAGTTGGGAGGGCAAAGACTGTACAAGACACAAAGCAATGCAAAACCTTTCAAGTGGCTAGTAGATTGTCACCTTGGAACACATTTCTAGTATATTCCCTCCCTCGTATGAAACTCTGTCCATGGACACATTATGACACACTATTGTGTGGCTACAGACAGAAAAAGTTGTAGTATTTAAAATCAAGTGCAAAAATTGTCTTTCTCCCATGGCATGTTCCTTGATGTCTGAGTGAATCTGGAGGGTTAGTGGTGAAATTACTGTACTGGTGTCAAATGACTTCCTTAACACCTTATACTTCTATAGCATCTTTCATCACAGGACACTAAAGTACTGAAAATCACCACAGTCTTACGAAGCCTCTGGAGGAAGGTGCGAATTATCATCATTTTACAGATAAAAATCCCAAGGTAGACTAGTTATTTGGGTAATTCTTTAACACAGTCATGTTTGTCGATATGAAAGCTCAGCTCATGTGAGGAATCTAATCATATGTAAGACTGGACCAAAAATAACACACTACAAAGCAAGAAAGAAAAACCGAGACACTTGATTCTTCTGTGTTAGTGTTACCCACCAGACTTCCTACTAAGAATAAAAACATGAGAAAGAGAAAGGAGAGTTCCACTGCTGGCCAAATCCCATGTTCTAAAAACAGCCTGCAGTGAAAAGCAACACACTAGAGAGTGAACAGTGGTAATGGAAAGGCAAACAATTGCAGAATCTAAAAAAGACAGTTGTGACATTAACACCTGTCCACCTCATTCTCACCTAAATCCACCTTCTTCAGTCCTAGCCTAAACTGGATTGTCTTCCCATCCAACACTGCAGAAAGGTATTTCACATTCCAGCGCAGGGCTGGCCAGCTGCCAACCATGTTACAGAAGACTGCAGGTTGCTGTAGAGACATCACAATTTCCTTGGCTCTCTCAGGAGTAAATGGTTTGACACCTTCACCTACAGAAAGAAAAAAAAAACAGCTGTAGAGATATATGATTTATGATACATGAAGCGTTACCTACTATCTCCCACAGCGCAGGAAACATTAAGAACTAACACCTCCTTTGTTTATGATTGATTTATTACATTCGTAGAGTTTTTTAAAGTCAAATTTGTACGGCAAACACTGAAAGAACATTCTTACACTAAAGCTTAAAGCAGTATATTAACACATGAAATGTGAAGCAAAAACTAAAAATAGGCACATGCTTAAAATTTTCCCTTGTACCTTAGGCAATAAAGCACTGTAGCCAAACGGTTTAGAATTAGGCTAAGAATAAAATAAACTTGCAAATAATGTCCAGAGTTTAGAGAACATAAATTTTATGAGTTATTCTTTCTGCATGGGATTCTTTCCAAAGTGTAGAGCATTTTCAGAGACAGCAAACCAGCTCCCCGTGCATTTGATTTAAACTGAGGAAGAGGAGCATAACCCAACCAGCAGGTATTTTTAAAGTGTTTTAAAAACTAATTGACAGAAAAGTTAGAAAAAGGAAATAGTGCCAATCCAAAAACTAAACTAATCCAAGATTTCCATTTACTCCTTTGCTGTTTAGAGATTTATATGCCCCACTGAAACTGTCAAGCTGAAATGCTGGCAACCTTGAATAAACTCAGCACTTTCAGAACAACTTTTCTTTAGGGACACATTGAGAAGGAAAATCTGTTTATTTTAAATGGAATAACGTAACAGTTCCATAGAGATGAAGAGGTGGACTACAGCTTCAGATCATAAAAAAATCCATTCATTATTTTAACCTCCTCTGAAGTTAACTCATCCAGAATCTGTATCTGTAAAACGCCTAAGACTTAACACACCGAGTTGATACATACACGGCTCCCTATGACTTCTAGCAGCTTACTTAAAACAAACAGACCAATTCAACCCAATCACTCCATTTAGAGGTCAAATTACGGTCTGACATACACAATTAGTTAAATAAACACAGACAAAGAAAATTTCCTTTAGTGCTGGGTGCTAATTTTGCCTGTCACTTCTACCTGTGTGTGGGGCAGGTAGTGGAGAACCAGCCAGTCCCACACAGGGCAGCCCCGTGGTGCCAGCTGGGGGAAACACAAAAGAAAACCCACTGAGAAAGAGGTCACTGAGAACGGTTCTTCAGGATTAATTCAAATGTAAGTTTAAACTAAATCCATGAATGCTGAAGTGTGAATGGCAGGAATAAGAGGAGCCTTGTATCTCTTTGCTAACTTTTGCGAGCCCCACTTCTTTTGACAGGGTTTATACTCTTGCATAGCTGTGCTTTTTAGTTCTCTAAATTAAGCTGCTATCTTCACACAAATTCAGTGGGAAGTATAAGGACTGGGGTTTCCTACAGTCAAGGGGTCTCTTCTCCCACAGACTTCCACAGAAACTGAATCCCTCTCTTTTCACTCATGAAAGCTTCATCATGAAGCTTTACAACTGAAGACCTTTGACATTTTATCTTCATGGAACATGATATTTTTTAATGGTTTCTCTTTCTTAAGGGTGATGACAGGAGGGAGTTTGGATTTTGGTTTGTTTTCCACAGTTCCCCTCATAAGCAGAGCAACACTTGACAGGATGGTGATGCTGTGACATAGAGATGTCTCTGACACTCGGCCTTCAGTCTCGCACTCCAGCAACTTGCACAACCAGGACATAAGGAGGCCTCATGGGGACCGTATGTCTCACCATATGGTCTTCCCTGCCCCCCGAAGGGGGCTCTGGGGCTTTCCAAGGAATAGGTTAGTACACCTGAGGGAGCAAGTCCAGGGAAGGCAGAGAGACCATCTGCAGACACAAGGGCATGGGCTGGTGCAGCTACCAGGAGCTGGCAGGAGGTATGGTAAGAGGTTAAAGCTCAGCATGTTTCTTTACAGTGATTCTGCTCAAGACCTAAGGCAAGACTTAGTCCAGATCTGAACACTCCTAGGGAATTTATAAAACTTCTTCTGTCTTTCACCAGTGCAATTATAATATTGTACAAAGGTGGATTTCACCATGCAGCAGCTGGCTGGCCTTACCTACCTTTCATATTTTCCAATTCATAAAAATGAAATTATTCCTGCTTAGGTCATGTTTATCACTGCACAGCTGTCTTTTTGATGACTCAATTTTCTTTGCTTTAAGGGAAGTGCACTTAATTACTTTACAGAATGTAAGTCCAAATAAATGCAAGAAATTGGCGACACTTCTTTGGAGGATACTGTAAAGCTGACTTATTACAAAAGCTTCAGGTTTGTCCTGTAATTTCACTCAACGGTTGGGTTGTGCCACAAAAGCTGAAATTTTACTGGAATAGACACGAAGGTTCTTTGAAGCCAACTGTTGATTCCATGTGGTTTTCTAATGGGATTTCCACATGCATATTGTGCTTTTGCAAGGTGTGGTTTTAACCACGGTGCATACACAGTGGGAAGCTCAGAGCTCCAGCCACTGGGAGTTCAATGCCAAACAAAAAAAACCAATTAGGCTAAATAGCTTCTCCTCTACTGAATGTCTGTCATGTCACCACTCTTTCTTCAGTTGTAAACCTATTTCCCTATAAAATTTAGAAACAATGAAAGAGGACAGTCTGTCTTAGTAAGATGCTAATCATTCCTATCTTCAAACAGTACTAAAATCGTTGCTAAATTAGTATGTATCTTCTCCTGATACTGATAATCACATACAATACATATCATATAACCCACCATGAAGTTTGAAACATTTTACAAAATTTAAAGACTTAAATAAGTGTACATTACAGGTTTTTGCAAAGACAAATGGGGATTCTTGCTCAATCTGTGTGAAGAATCTGTAAGTGTCTTGGTTCAGTTTTATGTATTCCTTGGTGAGAACAGAGTTAGTTAAACATAATTCTTTCCCTATAATATTTGTCATGCATATCTAAGTGTCTGCTAGAGAAAAGAGACATGATAAAAGGTAAATATCATATACTTCAGCAAATAAGCATTATGATAATTTGAAGAACTCTGCTAATGACCAACAGAGATTTCTGATGGAACTATATGCTGTAGGAGTGTTAAGAACTAATTAAAAGAGGTATCTGAATACAGAAGAAATTGAAGAGATAATAGCAGAATTATAATTTAAAATGATCTTTTCCTTAGTTATTGTTATCATAGCTTCACAAAGACCTTAAAAGCTGGGCTCTTGCTTCTCAGTATTTCCTAGCCTGAGATGGATGGTAATTGATTCCTAGGCAAAACCTGAGGTTGTATAGCATATATAAATGCATACAGTTTGGACACAGATGTGTACAAGTAAAACATGTATCTTGGGCGTTAAATATCAAGTTCCTAGGTGAGACTGGGTAGCCAGAAAGAACAGAAATGCATATTCCCTTTGAAAAGAAAAGCTCTGTAGGAGTCTTCATTTTCTCAGTTGTACTCTGATCCACAAGAGAAAAGGAATACTTTAAATTAGTTTTTTCTATCAGGCTCCACAAATGGTGTGGCTTCACAGCACAAAAGGAAGCAGGAATAATTTGTCTCATGTTTGGACTTTACATAAGGCATGAACAGAATCCAACCAGGAACTGAAAAAACGAACCAAGTTTCAGCTCAGGTTTTGTAACTGTGACAGCTTATATAATTGGCCAAAAACATAGGTGTTCTTTAGAAAGGTAACACATTACAAAACAGGGACCTACCAATTAAAAAACCAAAGCTCTCCAGTTGTCTTTACATGAAGTACTGTCAAACATGAAGACTCATCGACACTTAGCACTGAGGGCAGGTAAAAGAATAGCAATGCATTGGCCAAGTACTCTCCACTAGACTTTGTGCTCCTAAGAGAGAAAATAATTTAATGTTTCTGATTAACAGTTTTTCTGAATAACTGAGTATGGTTTGGGAATAAAGAATTTGGCACAGCAGGCAGTCTGTCTAAAAGTGGACTTGATCAAAGTTGTTCAGAAGTTAAATGTAGTGTCATTAAAAAGCTAAATGCACTGTCATTCAGTTAAAATAATTTAGCAAATTAGAAGAGTTCATTAGTGCATGGCAGTTGGCTTCTGCCAAAACACCCTGCTGCTTAAATACGAGATTTAATTGAGAGGTATTAAAATTATTTTCTAAAAGAGGGAGTACAAGGAAATCCTGGTAAATGTATTTGATACAAGCATTATCAAATTGCTTTTCTTGCAAATCTGTAATGCTTCCTTATCCTTACTTCTTAAAAAAAAAATTAAAAAATTAAAAAATTGGCATTTTGAATACATTAATACAGAGTAGTCAGGTCACTCAAAAAGTCACCTAACCTCCAAAATCTCAACTACTCTTAACAACCAGGAGTGAGAAAAGAGAAGGTATGGGGGAGGATGGGCAAACTCCCCAAACCAAACAGAAGTGACTTGGTTTGGAGGTCAGACTTAATGGTTTCATACTACATTGCCTCTGTAAATTAGAAAACAACTTTAAATAATCTGCATATGATTACAATAATATGCACTATAATCAGCCTACTCTAGGCAAACAGAAAGGTCTCTAAATACACACATGTAGTTTTCAGGATAGACTGCACGAACATCTAGGTATTACTTCCTGACCAGTTACTGCTGTTACTGTTAGTATTGACTCTGGGAATGTTAACACTGCAAATGCACACAGCCAGCAGGCAGCTAACCTGGATTTGCATAGATATTTTGGTTACTGAAGGGGAGGCAGAAGTTCCATGGAGACTCTCAGGACAGACCAGTCTGCACTTGTAAGACTGGCTCCTGAAGCTTAGTCTGGTAGCCTGCAGTCAACACACCCTCCCTTCCTCTCCTCATCGTGGAAGGAAGGCATCAAAAGAGGCCAAAAGAGGAGTTTGGACTCACTTTCCAGTCCTCCTGTGGCAGAGCTGAGTATCTTACAGTTTTTCTTACAGTACGTCTAGGTGACTCAAGACATGAAGTAAGCTAAGAGTGTGGGCTATGCCCTCAAACCTCAAACTGTCCTTCCAATAAAGCAAAGGAAATTGCTGCCAGACTCCTTAGAGGGGAGTAAGGGGTTGAGCCCAGAATACACCACTGGGAGGGACTTCCCGTCCCCGTTCTAAATGACAGTGTGTCATCTCAAGCACACCTTTACGAAATTCTTTCCGTAAATCCTCCCAGGCTCTTCCTAGAAAGCTCTTCCTGAACCCCTGGCCAATGTCTGCCTGTTGTCTGTTCTCCTCCCATCGTGTATTGCATGCTTAGAAAGCAGTCGAGTCGGTTTTCAGCTAATGAACTGAATGTTGAATGACCTCAGTTCCACTGGTCTCCTCTAGCAGAAGAAATGCTTGGAGGAAAAGACTGTGGTCTTTGACCAAAACCTTCCACCAGGAAATAAAAGGGCAGACTTCCTTGTTTTTCCTTATGCTAGGCTACCACAATTCCACCTTTCTATGTGTCTACGGGGTGTAAATTACACCCACCTGCTGCTGAGGAAATTTAGTAGCAAAGCCATTTTTTCCCAACACCCCACCAGCACTGATTTCTGACACTTTCTGACAACATTTCTGAATAAATGGAAAACCTAATACAAAACTTAATACTAATATAACATTATGACTGAAGTTAAGGGAACTGGAATGTCAGGGAGTTAATGTATGTATTTCTAAGGAAAAAAAAGGATTTGTTCACACTGTAATTAAGGTTTATTTCTATTTTTATTCTTTGTCAGTAATAAATATGAAACCCCTACTCTTAAATAGATGATTGCACTGTACAAAATTCATTGTCAGAAACTGTAACTATTTGTGATTTTATTAATTTTCTGTCCTGCAAATTTGACTGACAAGAACTTCAAAATGGCAACAAGAAAAGAATCTAAATCTTCTAAAATAGACTGTTTCCCCATAAGCTACCATAGTAAATAGTCAATAGTATTCTAAAAATACAGGGTTTTTTTCCTACAAAACACTAATAAATAGTCATTAATACAACTGAACCTTTTGAATTTGATCCACAAAGGGGTTATGATGGTAGAATACGTGACTTTGTTAGCTATTGTACTATACAGAATACAAATTATGATTAATGACTGAGTCAATTAGAGGTGTAATTAATTGTCAGAATGAAATTATACTAGCTATTTTTGAATTACATAAATTATTGAATGGAAAGAGACCCACCACATGAACCTTAAGAACAGTTTCTGAAATGTACAGTAACCAACATACACAATGAGGGTATTAGGTTCAGCAACTGCCATTATTATAGGAATATTAAACAAAAAGCATAGCTATTATTCCATTGTTTACATCATTCCATTTCTTTCAGCATGGGTAAAATAAGCAGAAGTGAATTTAACCTTTGTTTCAAGTTGCTATTTCTTTTTATAAAGGTCCTCATGCAGCAACATGAATTTTGCCTGTGAAAAACTGTTAACAGTGTATGTTTTGAACCCTGGGGTTCACATAAAGACTAAAATCTTGTTTTGACATAATGTCAAGGATACACTTAACCTAAAACAGCGCACAAGAACGTAAACTACAAGGCTTTTTTAATTTAATTTTCAAACCTTAACATTCATTAATGTTAGGGGTTTTTAATATAAATATTAGACATAAAAGAAACCGTGTTTACTGAAATAGCCCAGCCTCGTTACACAGCTTATCTTTCACAACTTCGTAATACAACAAACTGCTGCTACTGATGTCAACATATCTTTACCATCCTCCCTTCAGAGATATTCTTTCTTCTTTAAATAACAACTGCCTGCAAAGTTTCTTTATCTGTAAACATCAAGAGCTAAATATCAGAAAATATCAAGGACCGCAGGCCCAAGTCTCCACTCAGATCTCTATGAACTCCTGTTCTAATCAGCTGTACCTGCACTTCTGGAGAATGAAGGTGACCTTTAATTTTACAAGAACCGGTGACAATGGTGCTGCTTTGAAGCTTGGAAACTTCTTGCAATATGCAAAATTTACCAAAACTCAGTATTTTTCAACCTTGTAGTATACCTGGAAAACTCTTTCAGTAGAGGACTTTCAATATTTTCATATTCTTTTTAAACATTAACATCACTCTGCCAACCAATGTCTGATTTAATACTAGTATTAGAAGCAATAACGCCTTCTAAGTCCAGTCAGCAAAAGCACATGCTACATGGAAATTTAAGAGAACTCCCTGAACATCAGCAAAATAATAAAACTGCAAAAGGTTAAAGCTGCACTTTTATACCAAGACGTCCAAACTATCTCACCATCGCTCTTTTTTAAAATACTTGTACCCAAAATCTCATGCTACTGTATCTACTCCCAAGAATCTCATTGTGTCTGTGATCACAAAGCATAGAATAATTTAAACTTAAATCATGTACAACTCTCTTCAGAAAAGCACAGATACAGAAATAATACATTTAGCCTCTTCTTTCTATACAGAATTACATGACAGAGTAATATTTTCAAAAAGACAAACAGCATTTTGTGAGCTTTATTTCCTCAATCCCAAACACCTACCCAGACAATCAGGTCTTCAGAAGACTCATTTGCTCATAGCGTACCTACTGTACGACAGCTAAGCCTGACTGGTCAGACCAACAGAAACAAACTCCCTAATGCCTACATCGTTAATTACAGCAGAACAGTAATTAAGTTACCCCTTGCTGCTTCAACGAATGACAACAGGAGAACAATGGCACAGTCTGATCAGAAATGAGAAACACATTCATCAGAGACACAATAGACAGACCAGTACCAAAGCACTATGACTATCTGTTCTTGCTGGCATCACAGACAATGAGAGCTGCACTGAGGCAGTCCTAGCCCAAGGAGACAGGTGGAGATTTTCACCCTGTACTCCCAATTCAAACCTAAATCCTCATATGACTCAGTTCATTTCCATAATTCTCAGGTTTTCAGGAAGAGAGGAAACCATTAGTCTTTGAATCTGAATTTCCCTTACACAATTTTGGGAGGCAAAATACTCCACTGATGTTGTCTGCAGTTACTTGCACATGTTGGCTCCGAATAAAATGAAAGAACATGGGGGCAGTGGTCTGATGAGGTTGAAGCTCCAATATAACCTCTCTAAAACAACTCCCTAAAATACCTAAGACATGGAGCCTGAAGGCTGTCTAAGTGAGGGAGGGAAGCAGTCATCAAAATGAGCTTGGATGAAAGACATCATGCAGCTTCCACTGCCCCCTTAAAGAAGGTACAATCATCACCTACTTGTTCATTGTTAAGTAGGTGATGAATGGCAGAACAAGCATAAACGGAGTACAAAACGCTTTAAATATGCTCAAAGCCCAAGTCAGGTGTGACTTTTGCATACTCCTTTTGAGAACTACAGTAAAGAGCCTGCAGTGTGGTCTACAGGAAATCTGGTGACATGTCTTTCACTGGCCAACCACAAAGGTAGATTCCACAAGAAAAACGAACGCTTGTCCCTAAAGCACCCTAGAATGGGCTCTGTCTCACCACAAACCTAGAATCATCTCCACTACAATGGGGACTTTGAAATGGGGATATACACAGCCTGTAATCAAAAGGTATAAATTAATTCCCCACTGGAAAACATCGGCATTTGAATTTAAGAATAACATTGTTCAGCTTTCATAAGCTGAAGTTGTGTCCATATTTTCTTTTCCTGTTGATACTGGAAAAAAAGGAAAAGGAAGCACTGTAAAACTGTTCTCCCCCTGAAATACAAGGAAATCATTGTATGACATTAGAGCTAGAGTCTACCAACTTCTCAATAAAAAAGAGCGGCAAGAAAAGATGCTGAAAGTTACCAAATACACAGATTGGAAGGTGCCCAAACCAAGCCCAAGACAGAACAGATTTTAAACAACCTGTTCCTGACTAACTAGAAGAAGAGGGATGTCAAAACTTGAGGGAAGAACAGGATTTACTCACACCTCACAGGCTCACCTTCAGAGGTGTTGTTCAAGACAGGGCATAAAGAACACTCCCATTACAGCTCCCTGCTACACTAGTGCTGTTTATGACAGCTCTGAAACTGCATTGTCACAACTCCAGTAGAAGTCTAGAAATTAAGGGAAATCCCTGGAAAACGGGCCTTTTTTTTAGACGCTGGAAGGAATATTCAGAATTGGCTACATACCACTTTTGAATCTTTGAATTAATTTCAGGTTCTGCCCATTTTGTGCCAAAATGCTTCTAGACTTCGTAGGGTATACAATCACTTGTTGCTTGTCACATTGCAAGGTATGAGTTGACACAAAAAAGGACAAGATTGTATACATGATATTACGGGTTGTTGGGAGAGAGGCATGAGAACCAAGGGGACGCTGAAATTCATCTGGTATCTCTGAAGAAAGTCACATGGAGAACAAATCTGTCAAAAGCACGGTAACTGGAGAGAGCAAACGTGACATCCGAAGGCACTGGGAACTGGGGGTTGGTTGCTCCATGGGGCGGATACTCTCCTGGACTGCCCAGCTCAACCATGACATGATAGATATGTTTTAGCTGAACTGGACTCTCAAAATGCCTCAAGTTTATAACAAACCTGTCAAAGCCTCAGTTTATATTCTTAAGGCTTAAAGCTTCAATCGGCACACTATAGGTGCCAACCCTGAAGAGGATTAGCCAGGCCTGCCTCAGGGATGGGATGAGCATTTGGAGGCAATAACAGCTTCAGCCACATAATTTTTGTCTGTCATCACTAGTCTATCAGAGCTCCAGGTCACCAACTCCTCCTTAGATGAATTCCAGAATGTTTTTAGGCCAGACACAGGCAGACAGGCATGAATATGGACACGCAGCCACCTTGAGAGGTTTTAGGTTAGAAATGGAGGCACCTACCAATGGATACACTATTGTGGTTGGGTAATTGGTACCTAGATAGGCATCTGCTTCACAGTTTTGGATCTAGGTGCCATTAAGTCCATGCAAGTCCTGCTATAGATATGAAAGTTATGGGCCAGGAGACAAAATAACCTTTCCGCTAGCCTGACTATATGTGCATTTCATCTGATAATATTTAAATCTCTTTAGCTACATTATAATGAGGTTAAAGCAAGAAAAATTTTCCACCCCAAATATTACAAATGTCAGTAATGAGAACAGTAAAAATGTCACCACACGGAGAAAAGAGTGAAATTAGCATATTTAGAGAATTATTATACCCATGAGTGAAATAATACAATCAGCTAGCTGCAAGATAAAGCTAATTTGGTTTCCAACAGTTTATCAACAATGCACTGCTCCTTTGCATTAACAAATTTAAATGGTACCATATCCTGCAAACAAGAATAATTCACAGAGAATATTACACTGTGTTAATTAAATAGCTGGAATGGAAAAGGTCAGGCCATGACTGAAAGATGCGCATATGGGTTGTGAAGCTAGGAAAAGATGGAGCGATTTCAAATCAAGCAATCAAAATAAATTATTTAAACCATGATTAAGTCAATAATAAATACACCTAGATTTTTTGAGCCTATTTTGACAGCCTCTTTAGTTGGCTGATGTTTCTCATAACTTTTTCTTTCTTGCTGACCCATGCAAGAGTTGAAATATCTTTAAACCCATCGTAAGATAAGTTATCAAAGACCTATCCTGCTTATATTAAAGTTTTGCTTTGACTGCAGATAATGAGAGGCACTAGCATTTTTTGCAGTTAAAAGGACATTGCAAAGCCCCACTTACTTTATTTCTGGATGGGTTTCCTGCCACTAGAAACATGAAACCTCCACATCTACTACAGTTAATTGAAAAATGTTCAAAGAGAGAAGTATTTTTTCACTTTGTTTACTTCTGCAAATAACAGCACTTTGGCTGAATGCCACCAAATCACTTAAAATATAGTAGTAACATAGCCCTTTTTAATTGAAAGAACACTTTGGCATAGGCTAAACTATGCTGAGCTGGTAATGTATGAAAAAGACTTAGTAAAACAGGGAATTAATCTTAGTTGGAGCCCCAAAGCACTACCAGAATATCCATCAGTCATGATGAAATCTGAATCTCATCCTGTATTTTTATTGTACTTTTGTCACTACAGCTGTACACACCAAGCTAAAATTTTAGTTTATTTTCTGCATGTCCCCCCATTATTTAAATGTGCATGAATCCAATTTTTCTGGGGAATTTCCTGAACTTTTCTAAACAAAATATAATTTGCTCTTTCATCATAGTTCTGCTGATTTCAGTCAGCATATACTTCCTTTTTGCACCTTAAGTCTAGCAAAGAGCTGTGTGAACTAAACAAAATGCAATGTCCGTATGTTTCATGAAGAATTTCATGTGAGTATGTAGGTTTGGCTGCAAAACTGGGGGACGAGCACCACGTGAAATTCAGCATTGTGCTGCCCAGCACACCAAGTTATGACACTGACACTGGATCTAAAACCAGTCTGTGGGGATCCCACTGTTCAGCTCTCCCCAGTTACACACACAGGCATTTATCAAGCCAACTTCCAGACTTTGTGACAGAATGCCTAAGGAAGCCACACAGAAATACTCTTTTTTCCTTTTTTTTTAAAGGGAAGATGAAGCACTGTGCAGCATACGAGCCATTAATTTTACGACAAGTGCAGATGGTTGATATACAAATTCTCACACAATCTAACTGAATTAATATATACTTCACTCTATTTAAATGATAATAGCTTCTAATAAGCACAGTGGCCCCCACGTGATGGTATATTCACCCGAATTATTTCACAATGGATTTCAGTGCAGGTTTTACCTGAATCCTACTGTTTTTTTCCCCCCAGTTCGGCCCATGGCTGATTTGTAATCACCTCAACTCAACACGCTTTCCTTCTCCCTTTAAAAGCACAGACTCCGCGGTGCTGTACTTCCCCGCACGCAGGTGCCCACGCAGGTTCGGCTGAGCGGGACGTGTGGGAGGAGGAGCGGCAGAAGCGGCACAGCGGGCCCCGGTGCGGCCGCCGCCTCCTCCTCCCCGTGCCCGCCGGGCCGGACCCGGAGCCTCCCCGCGCTGGGGCCCGGGCCGGGCCGGGGGGCCGGGGGACACCTACCCGGCGCGGGGGGACGGCCACTCTCCGCCCCGGCCATGCTCCTGCGGCTCTGCCGGCGGGAGCTCCGCTCGGCACCGCCTTGGGCGGCGGAAGGGGCAGCGCGGCCCGGCAGCGGAGGCGGGGCGGAGCCGGGCTGTGGCGTGACGGCCGGAGCTCCGCGGCTCCGCCGGTGATCCCCGAGAGCGGCTCTCGGGGGTCGCCCCCACTCCTGCCCCGGCCCTCGCTCCCCGAGGGGTGACGGCTCGGTGGCCTCCCCGCCCTGCACACCCCCGCTGGCCGCCGGCGCGGCTCCCTCCCCGCGGGCGGCGGGCCCGGCTCCCGCCGCCGCTTCCCTCCTCCCCTCGCCGGCGGAGGAAGGAGGCGGCCGCCGGCCCTCCCCGACCGCGCATGCGGCTGTGCCGGGCCGGGGCAGCGCTGCCGCGCTCGGGGGCTGAGGTGTGGGTGTCCCTGTGCCCGGTCCCGTCCCCTGCTCCCCCGCGGGCCCCGGGCAGCGCCCCCGCAGATGGGCTTGGGCTGGAGCACCGCGGAGGAGCGGCGGCCCCTCCTGCCGCCGCCGCCGCAGCAGGCGCGGCCGCAGGCGCGGGGGCCGGCGGGGGGCCCGGCGGGGCGGCTGCCGCCGCTGTCGGGCCGCGTGTACGGGCGGCGGTGGCTGGTGCTGCTGCTGTTCTCGCTGCTGGGCTTCGCGCAGGGCCTGGTGTGGAACACCTGGGGCCCCATCCAGAACTCGGCCCGCCTGGCCTTCGGCTTCAGCGGCTGGGACATCGCCCTGCTCGTCTTCTGGGGGCCCATCGGCTTCGCGCCCTGCTTCTTCTTCATGTGGCTCATGGACAAGAAGGGTGAGCGGGGCCGGGGGCGGCGGGGCCGAGGGGTCGGGACTCCCCGCCCCGCTCCTGCGGCTTCCCCCGGGCCAGGCGGGGACGCCGTGTCCGCGTCCCCACGGCACCGCGGTCCTGGGGCCGGGGGAGGGGGCGCAGCCACACCGGGGACACTCGGGGCCGGTGGCCTCGGCCTTAAAATGGAATGACATACTCAAAAGGTATCATGAGTGCTGTTTCCAGCACGCTGTCCAAACGAAGGCACATCAAAGTTCATTCACAAGAAAGATACTTAAGCCGTTCCTAAAGCTAAGTGGAATTAGGACATCTGACGTCGCAGCTGAGGTGTGGGTCTGGAGATGTGTGCCAGCCTGGGTTTGCCGTGCGTGCGGCTGTTTGACCTGGAGATGGTCGCGATTTCTGGTGATCAGCTGTGAAACAAACACACGTAGATGCTCGGGTCAAGTAATGTCACTGCTCAGGGCGGCCATTGCATCTTTTTAAAATCAAGCTGGACACAGAGTCTGTGGTTCGCTTTTCACTGCGCTAAGGAGATGAAAAGACAGGGAATGCAAACCAGAAGTTGCGCTTCGGGGTTTCAGAAGGCGAGCACAGGGGACAGTTCCCTAATTTGTGTTTGGGTAGCAAACTTATGAAAATGGTGTTTGTCTCTGGAGAACTTCTCCAGGGCCTGTGTGGTTCATCTGGTTGCTCCAGGGGCTGCTCCAGCGAGGTCAAGTACCTCTGTTTGCAGATTTGAGCTTTTGGGCCTAAATCCACAGAAGCGATTTCTTTTAATTCCTGTTTAAACAGACCTTTAAACAGGAGATGGGAGCCAACAGACCCTTGTGGCTCCTAATGTTAAGTGCTTATTCCATTTATTTAGGAATTAATAGCTCATTTGTGGGAAGGGAAGGGAAGAGGGGAAAGTGAAAGCAGGGAGGAAAGTTGTGTTTGAGAAGGACTGTGTCTCGAAATTGGAATTGCTTTTCCTAAATCTGAAGAGGCATTGTGGGAATAAAATTTACTGGGCTGAAAATACATTTTCCAAATGAGTCCATGGTGGCTGTACAGCCAGTCTTCTCTCAAGCCATTTAGACTTAAGTCAGCAATATCTGTCTAGACTGATGTATAATAGTGTTGTTAATTATCTTTGGTTTGTACAGTGAAGACTGACTCTGCTCATGGTATGAAGAAAATAAAGCTAAATGTGAGCCTGTGCTTTTAGAATTGAGTCTGTATTTTTATTTCTACATTTTCTATGAAGTTGGTCCTGAGCAATGCAAAATAATACTAAAAAACTTTTGAAGTAACTCATTGAAGAAGGAACATTAGTGTTTTGTTGTTTTATAATGTGATTAGTTATGTAATTGCTGGATTTCTTGGTTGCACATGTAGCTTCTTTTAATGAGAATATGTATGCAGGTGTTTTTCTCATTTCCTTAGCTGATTGCTTAGGTGTTTTTCCTACTTTTTCTTTTTTAATCTCCATGTTCATTGAAGGTGCAGATATGACTTACCCCTTTGGTCTTGCTTTACTGCTTTCCTTGTTGAGAGAATTTCTCTTGGTAACCTGAATAAAGCATCTCAACTCAATGGCATTGTGCATAAGGAGTATATACGGGCTCTGGAGCAAGTTCTTTGCACAGTAGCAGATTTTGTGAGGGCCCTGATTGTTTTCTGATGTTTCTTTTATGCTGTTTTCTGAGTCTGGATGATTCCCACAGAGAATGTGGTGCTGTTCACTTTGGCAGTTATGGTGGAGTCCTGCCACTTGGTTTCTCAGGAGCAAAGAGGAGAGCTGCTGAGCCCAGCTCTCCCGTGGGGCACACTTCCACTGGAGGCACATTGTGAGGAGTTACCCGCTCTTTGGAGTATCATGTACCAGAAGGAGCTTGGCTCTTCTGCTTTGAAGCTGTAAAGTTGGTTGAATCAGACCTTGCAAGGGTAGTATTTCATGTGTTGTTACACCAGATTTACTCTCTGTGCCATAAATATAGGGAAGCTACACCATTTACTCTGTGGCTTCAATCATCTGTCATTGGAGTTGGCTAGTAAGGGAGCTGTCAGGAAAAAATGTATTTGTGAAGTGTCAACATGTAAAACCTGGCATGTATCAGAAGTATGACACTGTAGATGAGGCATGTCAGAATCTGAGAGGATATTTAGCTGTTAGATAGTCCTATACTTCACAGTCAGACGTAAATCTAACTGGTAAGTAGCTGCCTGCTGTCACTTAAGTCTGATTTTGTGTTACAATGCTTCACAACAAGTCCAAAAGTATTTGTCTTTTTGGGTTTTAGTGGTTCATTGCAGCATATGGTTCAATACATAAGTCTGTATCCATAGCAAACTTCTGTTGTATTATTTGTGTACCTTCTTCGTATTTCAGTACTGCTTGTAAGAGTTTGGTCACTTTTTTTTTTTAAACTTTTAACTAGTTAGAAATTGCAAGATTAAATACTCAAGAATAGACATGTTAGTAGTTGTACTTACAGGAAGCATTTGTGATTCAGTTCCATCACAGCTTCTCAGAGAAGTGTGGGGTCCTCTGAGAGGAGAGAACAGCAGTGTTTAGTTTTCTAACCTCAAAAAGTTTCTTGGCCTTTTTGACCTTTTCCCTCCTGGCCTGCTGAGAGTGTCTTCTGGGTTCTGTGTGGAGGCCTGTTTGCAGCTGGCACAGGCAATGCAGTTGGAGAATGGGAGAAATACATGGGCTGGGAAAGGTGTATAGATGGTGTCACTTCTGGCTCCCTGTGGAATTTCTGCAGAAGATACTACTGTACACATCGCCCAAGGACTCTGATAACCCAGAAGAGACCTTGGTGCCAGAAGTAGCGTGACAAACTGTCTTGCTTGACGTAAGCCCATATTCCTGTGGATCTGTAGGGATATTGTGGTTTTTTATGAAATTTAGGGTACATTTGCATCAGGAAGGTAGTGATGGTCTTCAGATGGCTGTAATTGCAAAAGAAAAATAAAATCTTACTTGAAGGTCTGAACAGACTCAGAAGGAATAGACATTTTTTGATAAGTGTTAACAGTATTTTAAAGGGTCTTTGAGGCACTGGAGGAAGCCTGGATTTAGCTCCTGTCTCTGTAAGGTGTGTAAATTGAAGCTACTTTGTATTTTTGCAGAGCTCTTGTCGTTCCCAAAAATATACTAATTTTCAGGTGCATAGTGAGGCTCTCATATGACAGCAGGAAATTCTTTGGGGAGTGAGTTCTGTCCCTGCCTCTCAATTTCCTCAGGCTGAAAGGCAGTCCTCGGGCACCCTCAGGGAGCTTTCCATGCTCCTTGGCTGGGTGCAGTATTAGGGACAGCAGTGGCATCTGTCACGTTTCTTGGTCCTGTTCTGGGATGGGTGCATGTTGAAACTCAGGAATTGTGTTTGCATGTGTTATTTTTGAGTATGTGCCATTTTGGGTGGATTTGAAAACACTTTTCCATAGGTAGAATTACAGGTGTTGTCTTGGTTGTTTTTTTTCTTAGTGAAGAAAGGTTAAAAGATGGAGTGTGCCATGGAGCTACACATCTTACTATTTGGTGCATTTTCTTTAGCAATAGGATTAGAGAGTCCTTGTTTAAATTCTAATTACCTTTAGAGTTTCAATAAGACTGAAATTAAATGGGAAATTACTTCAGTGTGCTATTGGATGGACCCTTGTTGTTTACATGATTAAAATTACAATTCATCACATGATGCTTGAGTGTTTATGTACGTTTTGTGCCTCAAGTGTTTCATTTCCCGAGAACTGTAAATACAAGCACACAGAACTGTTAGGATGTTTATGTATCTAACTCGAAATTGGAAGCTTACATCCTTCCCCGGATGTGGTTCACCAAGGGGGTTTTATTAAGCTCCTAGTTACAAGGTGAGACCTAGAAGCAGTACATGTCAGTCTTCATTATGTTCCCATATGAGCAAGAAGAGGCAATGAAGAATGACATACTTTACAATAATTCACATTAAACAAATTGAATAGAATGGTGATATTTTTCAGTAATTTTTGGAATACAGTGAACACAGTTTTTTGGTCCTTTTTAATAAAATTATATATGCTTACATGGGTTGCATAGACAATCTTAGTAATTTTATTTTGCAGAAATTAACTTTATATAACATTGTTATTCTAGTGATTACATTATAAAGTAGAGAGAAAACTTAAATAATCAAATTCTGGCTTTTAATCAAGATTGGCTTGTCTGTTTAAACCATGAAAGTTTTTAGTTGTATGAAGTTATTCCTTTCCTGAATATCAAACTCTTGATTTCTTTGCTATTAGATCATGCGTCTCAGTTTCCTTCTCTGAGACATTTGACAGTTCTTATCTCTTTCACCTGGGAATTTTAATGCAGTCTGACAAAATAGTCATGAATATTGAGTACAGGTGCTAAATTGGACCTTACTAGTATAAAAATGTCTTAATAACTGTTCTCTGTATATCATAAACTACACGTGATGGATGAAGAGAATTCTGCATGGCAGCTTTCATGTTTGGAGTTCTTAGATTGTCACTTGGTGCTGCATGCATGAAAACACTGATTTTACTTTTAGGGAACTTTTGGATTCCTCTACCTCACATGTAGGGTCATTGGGATAGAAGGGAGGTGACTCCAAGTGAACTTGTTCTCCCCCTAGATTTTAATCTAGGCAGTGTTTCTGAAATGCCTTTCGGTTTATTTTGAGAGATGTGAAGGTGGGTAGAGGGGGGAAGCAGGTTGTTGTTCCACAAGTCAGTAGAAACATCAGTGGCCAAGTGAATCCAGCAAATGGGGAAGATTTTCTGAAGTGTTTCCGTTGCTCTTGGCATCTCAGTGTCCTTCTCTGTCATTCAGGCTTTTGGACAATGTTGTAGTAAATATAAATTGGAGCATGTTACTAGTAACTTAGAAAAATGGCTGCAGGTCTACTTGCTGATAGGTTCTACTTGTGAAATAGATGGACAGTGTGAAGTACTTTTCATGGTGGTTTTCACAAGAAAATGCAGAGTTTTTGATGGAAGTATCCATAGTTTTGTCATGTCACAAGTGACCATAAGCACATGGGGTTTTGCTTAACAGAGGAAGGACAAGAACGTTTAAAGTCTGAGAGTTTTCACCTGTGATGAAGAAACACATTTTCAGTTCTTATTCATCGTGATCTCAGAAATAGACTTTTCTTATCTCAGATGCATGACTGTAAGATGTGTGCCCAATATTTCAAAATGACCAGTTTGATAATTCATGTGTCAAGTTCAGCCGTGAGCTAAAAATGTCTAGGATAAGACTCAGCTTAAGGCTGTAAAACTTTAATATAATTTGGTGACATCAAGTCAAAAGAATTTGCACAGTTCCACAATAGAAAAGGTTTATACAGACATTATGGCTTTGGGAGGTTAGTACAGCTTACAGGAAAGAAATATCCATGGGAAAACTTAAAGATATGAAAATGTGGGTAGAACAGCAAGGAGCCAGTGAGAAAGGAAAGTGTGATGCAGGGTTTACATAACAAACAGGTTATCGTAAACAACTGATTCTACTGAGTAACATTTATGTTAATGGCAAAGGTCTTAACTCCAACAAGAGCAGGAGAAGGCTCTCTTGGATTGAATGAAAGCTAAATGTGAACTTAGTGCTTCACTTAAAAAGAAGGGTGGGGAGAGAATGCCTTGACTCATAAGAAGTGAAAGGTTTGTGTATTTGGTGAAAATGAAAGTGGTTTGTGCATTTGAACCAAACACAAAAGAAGTTTGAACGAAAATACCTGTTTTACCCCAGTCTTTTCTCTCACATCCTGTAGACATCTTCTAGTGCATGCTATAAATTACGCGTATTTCATTATCTTGTAAGTGATACTGATCCACACCTATCAAATCCCATGAAAGGGATTAATTTTCCTAAATAACAATCTTGGAAGAAGTGAGATGAAGTGTTGCTTTTCATGTGGAGAGATGAAAGGAGCAATTAGAGCTGAATATAGGTAAATCCCACTAGAGCACATATTTGATCAGCTTCATTTTACAAAACTTATTTTGGTGAGTTGCTGGTGTGCATGTTTGTGAAGACATAGTTTTCCTCTATACCATCAGAAGAAAAGAAAAAGGAAGACCGAGCCAAACTTAGCTTTTGTTGCTTAATTTTATATACTGTGGCTTACATGAAAAGCCATGGAGCATTTGTGCAAGTGCTTGCAGAAGTGAAGACTCATTAGAGAATTGACTGGCTCGCCCTTGCTGGAGTCAGGCATGCTGCAGAAGACCACTGGAGATATACAGTGATTAGCAACAGAGAGTGGTTTAATTAGAATCTGATGAGTTGTATTAACTTGGTGCCACTATAATTCATCATAGCAATGCTAGCTTGATTCTTAGCAGACTTCTCATACCTCCTGCTGGGCCAGGTTGAGTTGAAAGCATCAGTCATGGCTGTGGACAGATGTCCTCTTCTGGAGCTAGTTCTTTCTGTTGGGTGGGATCACCCCTCATCACTGCTTTGTACCGTGTTCCCACATACATTCTCTTCATGCTGCCCCCCTTTAGGCAGCTGCTCTGCTCTTTGTGCTCCTCACACGTCTTTGGTGCTGGGACAGCTGTTTGAAACACCACATGATGAAGCACATCAGGAAGCAGCATGTTGGATTTAAATGAACTTTTCCATGATGGGAAGTAAAATCCTGACATGTTTGTGTAGCTCATGTGAAAATGATAAGGGCCATGCTATCTGAGGGTAACGCTCTCTTGAGGCTCTGCACAAACAGGCACAGTGAGTGGGGGGGTAATGGCCATAAACTGAAACACAAAAAGTGCCACCTCAACATGAGGAAGAACCTCTTTACATTATGAGTGGCAGAGCATTGGAACATGCTGCCCGAGGAATGTCTCCTCATTGGAGACATTCAAAACACACCTGGATACATTTCTGTGTAACCTGCTCTAGGTGACCCAGCCTTGGCAGGGGTGTTGGACAAGGTGATCTCCAGAGGTCCTTTCCAACCCTAACAATTCTGTGATTCTGTGCGTAACTTGATATACCTTGATGTTGACAAATTGATGAATAGGGAAATCATTTACCAGTGTGAAATACAATCTCTTATTTCTGTAATGCAGCTGCTGACACAAGCAGAATTAAAGCACTTAAGCATCCCAGAACTGGATCAGGACACAGCCCCATCTAGGAAGGTATTTTGTCAACAGTAGCTTTTAGAAGTTGACTACAGGGAGTATAATACCAGTGCAGCTGTGCACTGATATCTCCCCTGTTGTATGCTCATGTATTTTTACTACCCCTCATAACTTTCTCAACCCAAGTTCTTTCTAATCTGACTCCCTCAATTTCTCTACTTCCTGCCTAACCTGTGTTGTGGCATGTCCATCTTGTCATCCCATTTCCCTCTGTTCTCCACTCCTCTTAGTTGTTGAGGAGTAGAAGTGGTTGGATGCGAGAAGCTCAGGGCCCAAAGGAGTGAGAAAAGCGCTTGGATAGATAGAAAGAGAGACAGAAGAGTATGGGACAAGGTAGTTGTGAAGCATGGAAGGCATGGATGCAGAAGCAAGATCGGGAGCCAGAGGGCAGGGAGTGCTGGGGATGGGAAAGGGTGGAGGATGACTTGAGTAAGAGGCACAGGGAAAAGGACACTGAATGAGCAAGAGGCAGCAGGAGATGTGACTTAAGTAGCCGGCAGCAAGCAGTGGGGTGGCAGGTGTCTGCACAGCATCACAGGTCAGCAGCATGGTTTTTGTGAACTGCCTTGAGGGGCGTTTTAAAATCCAGGAGAAGGGAATCTCTTGGAGCGCAGTTGACCTTTTTGCCTTTACTTATCTCCAACAAAGGCCTCTGTGTTTTGCCTCTTTACAACCCATTGTCTGAACTCTGCCTGGCACTGTCTCTTGTCCACCAGAGGGTGAATCGGCCTTGCCTTCACCCTCCCCTTCCCCGTGGTGTCCCAGCCATGGCCTCCTGCTCCCTGTGGGGCTCTCGGGGTGCTGCTGACGCAGAGGAGGGCGGCTGTTCCCGCTGTTCCTTCTTCTGTGGGTTCGGTGGTGACGGATGTCTGGCCTCGTGATGGAGGCACAAGTGGGATGCTGGGGTGGATGTGGCCCTTCTGACTGGTATCTCTCCCCTTCTGGAAAGCCCTGTGGAATGGGACAGAAAACAGTAAAATACCATTTCATTGTCCACCGCCTTGCTGCATTTTGAAAGCATTTAAATTTTGCCAGTCTCCTTTCTTTTGGAAGTTTTTAACAGTGTGGCAGCTGTGCTACATAAAAGTAGTTGATATAACATAAATGACAACAATAATTTCACTTTTATCAAAATCCCTCAGGCTTTCTTGTAGATTTTTATTATGACAGTGGTAAAGTACTTAAGAAAGTTGTATTGGATTTGTTTTGCTAGCTGTATGTTTATACTGTATTTATAATTCCCAGCTATTAGTTAGGAATTCCATTAAAGAGTAGGTGTTGGGTTGCAAAAGCTGAATCTGTTTCATTTAAAGAAAACAGTCTTCCCTTCAAAGAATTAACATGGTATTTATTTTTTCTATCAGAAGAAACTAAGTATGAACAAAGACCATTTTCACTTGGTAATGCTGAACTAACACAGCTTTTCTGAATTCTGAATTCCAGTAACAGCCTTACAGAACTGCAGAAACATAATAGTTTTTATTCATTATTTTTGGCCGATGTTTTAGGAGTTAATTTCATATTATGTTTCAGGAGTGGAAAAAAAAGCTGAAGAAAACGCAAAAATAAGCTTCATTACTTTTTAATAAAGTTTGGATATTTTCTGCATTTCTGATTTTTTTTTTTCTGGTAAGAAGTGCCTTTCTTGTGGGAAAGGAGCTGTGTAAAACAGTGGTATTTGTATTTGCTTGCCTTTTCAGAGCAGAAGAAGTAGATACTGCATAACACAGGCCCTGCAATAATCTTCCCTGTTGGGAAAATCTGTTGTCTGCCATTGCCAAATAAAAATATTTGGGTGTCTAAAAACACCCAAACTCATGCTCAGTGCTGAGAAGAGCAGAACTACATTTAAGAAACATGATATTTTGGTAAATGTTACTTTATTTTGCAAATTTTCTTGGAGTATGTTTGGATTCTCCCAGTGGCAGCCTGGTATAGCCTCAGCTGAGCAGGCAGAAGACCTGGTACAAGTTTCTTTAAGAATTTTTTTAGTTATAATCCCAGGGCAAGGGAAATTGTGGCTTGCACTGCCTTTCTCTCAGTGGTGATATTCAGAGATATTCCATCACTTCCTGCTGTAATTTTGTTTTTTTAATGCTTCTCATGTGCTATTGTGACTCTGTGGCTATAATTGTGCTGCACGAGTTTGTGATTAATACTCCAACTTCCTCAAAAGCTACAAATTTAAGCTTTCTCATGCAGATTTTTAGAAGAGAGGATTTTAGATTTTTCCTGTTTTTAGAGCTGGAGATCTGTATGACTCAGCAGGGAGTGATGTGTTTTGAAAGTGAGAGGTCTTCTGCTTTTTCCAAAGTCTGTCAGTGTTTTTCTGGAATATAGGACACCAAGTATAACTGCATTTAGGAACTCTTTCTGCTTTATTTGGTTATTTTTGTTGAGTGCCGCCCATTTTGAATACTTGGGAGAGGTGAAATTGTTACATTTTTTTAATTAACCATGGGAACCTAAAGAATTGATCAGGAACCTTAAAAAAATACAATGGCTTTAGGACCCATTACAGTGCTGCAAAGGATGTCTTTTAGGATGAACTGTGTACCCTAAATAGTGCCTGATGGATTTTAATGTTAAAATAACATTGAAACTGTTCACACAGAGAAAAATTGAAAGCTCACTCCAGTGACCTTTCTGACAAGTCACAAGACCTGCATGGATATTACATCAATGAGGCTCTTACAGCTCTTTTTTTCCTCAACTCTCAGCAGGGATAATGAAAAGGAGAAACTTTGCACTTAGTGTCCTGCTTAGTGGATGCACTAGGCAGTATTTAGTGTAGCTGCCAATCCTTGCTGCACGGTTGCTTCTTGATACTCTGTCGTGGCAAATCAAACTGCCTCTGTATTTCTTAAAATGAAGAATTTCATGCACCATTGGGTGGTGTGGGCAAGTACCACCACGGTAATGACAGAACATCTTCCCTCTTAGACGTGTACAAGAGAGACTGTTTTTCCTCCCTGTCACCACAGGTAAGGCTCTGCAGTTAGCTGTGTGGTAATTGAGCCTGCTGTGCAATTGGAGTCCTTGAAAGGAGCAGGAAGAGAAAATAAAGAGCTTCCCTCCCTTGTTCAGTGCTGTAAGGGCTCTTGTTCATCCTCAAATACAGTAGCGAGAGCTTGAGTGAAGCTTCTTGTGTTATACTTTCTGTTGATTTGTTAGTGAGCATCCATAGTTTAGCTTCAAACTTAATGAGGAGATTTAGCCCCCAGCTGCATTATTGGCTATTTTTGTCACTTGCTGTGCTCTCAGTATTTATATACCGGCACATGTGTACACACACACAGGCCCCATTACGTACATTTCATTTTATCAACTGGCAAAGGTGGATTCAATGATTCACCTGAATCTTCGTGTTTTATTAGATCCTGGAGTTCAGAGTAGAAAGCAGGTACCTGAGGTGGGGAAAGAAAGAACAACTCTTAAAAGCATTTGTTGATTTCACAGATTTAGTAAGCACTCAAATATCTCTTTTTTCTTGTATCCAGGCACTGCACTGATCTCCAGTGAACAGAAGCTGTTTTACTAGACTTTCTAATACTAGTGGTCAGACTGGCTCCTGTTTCCACGTGTTTATAGCCTGAATAAACAAGGCAGAGGGGGGAAAAAGACGTGAAGCAGAGGAGAAGTGGCCTGCCCAATTCCATAAGGCATGTCAAGAGATGCAGGTCCCGCTGCCCCAGGCCAATGCTCCAAGATGCACTGAAAGCATTAAGAGAGATTTGTTTCACTTGGATGCTTTTTGCAGTAAAATATATAATAACATTAATTGGCTAAAATACTTGGTCTTCTTTGATGCCAAGAAACAAAGTATTAAGGAATAGCAGATATTCTAATAAAGGGTCTAAAACTGATTCTAAAATCATCATTTTAGTCTTCAGGCAAATACCATTCAGCTCAGCACTTTGTTTGTCTGTTCAGGCAAAATGTCAGTCTCTGGATTGCTAAGTAGAATTTACATCACTTGCAAGGCAGATTTTTAATCTACATCTTTTGCCATTTGTTTTTCCATTGTTGATGTTAAACTGTAAGGATGCTTCAAAATCCTTCGCTGACATATGGAAGGAAGCTTCAATACTTGTAAACTACCTTTTCATGTATCCAAAAGCTCAGATTAGGCCTGTGCAGTTCTTAAAAACAGGACTACTTTATTTACAGTACCAGACTTTTAAATTGCTGTACAAACTCTGAAATACTTGCTTTATGTTTACAAATGTAGTCTGTCAGCAGCTGTGGTTAAATCCATGGTAGTGGAGCTAACTGTGTAAGATACCATAGAAGAACTTGAGTCATTAAGTTTGTAATCACTAAGTGTAGAGGAGTTGAGAGCAGAAGAATTAAGTGATACTTTTCTTGACATATTTTTAGAGATTGACTATGTGCTTGCCTAATATGCTGGGATAATGTTAAAACAGGATAGATCCACTATTCCCCTTGGCTTGGCCTCGTTTATGCAGATGAGATGAAAGCACCCTGCAGCCTTTTAACATGTGATTGCTTTTGATTCTAACAGGTGCAGTCAAATTCTTATATTTAGAGTACAGAAAAATAAGGACTTTAATATCCTTTCATGAATGTTGAAGGGAGTTGAAGAAATAAAATACCATAAAGCAGGTATTTACAATACAGTCCAGAAATGCAATTAGAGTATGAATGCCCAAGTGTCTTAGTTTCTTTACAGTCATGGTACACATAAAGAAAGGTGCTCAGGATTTGTGGAGTGGTTGTGTGATTGTTGTAATTCTCAATTGTGTTAGATTTAGCTTTTCTTCTCACAATTATATTCTGTCAACCACTGTATCTGCTTTAGTGGTTACATGTGTTCAGTCACTTCCCTCAAAATGAGTATCCTCTCTGAAACACTTGATGGCTAAATTTTGTGCTTTTAGTCTCTTAGTTACATTGTGATTTTTTATAAGATTCTTAACTAACCTCAAAATTTGGGAGGGATACTCTTCTTACAAGGACTCACAAGATGACTTTTATGCAGGGAATACATGTTCTTCATCTGAGAGGTACACTGAAAAAAGGCGGGGATAGACTGTTTGCCTTCATACTTACAGTTTTGTGTGCAGCCTTGCTGTGTCTGTCCAACAAGTGCTTGCAGCAGAAATAACTGTCTTTGGGTCAGATCTGGTCCCTGGCACCAGTCTGTCTTCCTGATTTGGCAGGGACTTCCTGTGGGTTCCCCTGCATCAGTGGTGACAACACGTTTGAAACACTGGCTCTACTGAATTTCTGACACTGATGAGAAAGTCTGTATCAAACCACAGGAACTATTGTACTTGA
>JAWWLV010000183.1:11337498-11382010 GCA_035041135.1 Platyrinchus mystaceus | reverse complement strand
TTGTGATTTTTTATAAGATTCTTAACTAACCTCAAAATTTGGGAGGGATTTCTTACAATTCTTACAAGGACTCACAAGATGACTTTTATGCAGGGAATGCATGTTCTTCATCTGAGAGGTACACTGAAAAAAGGCGGGGATAGACTGTTTGCCTTCATACTTAGAGTTTTGTGTGCAGCCTTGCTGTGTCTGTCCAACAAGTGCTTGCAGCAGAAATAACTGCCTTTGGGTCAGATCTGGTCCCTGGCACCAGTCTGTCTTCCTGATTTGCCAGGGACTTCCCTGTGGGTTCCCCTGCATCAGTGGTGACAACACTTTTGAAACACTGGCTCTACTGAATTTCTGACACTGATGAGAAAGTCTGTATCAAACCACAGGAACTATTGTACTTGAAGTTCCTGTGTTTATACGTACAGAGTTTGTTTCCTCAAACTTAAACTTTGCAAATAATTTATATAGGAATTTCAAAGTCCTCCTGATAACCTGGGTGTTAACTGGGCAGCTATTGCTGACAGATTCTGTTGCAACAGCTTTAAGATATTTTAAAGAGAAATTGCCCTTCTGAAGATCATCACCTCTGCCATCTACATTTCAAGAAGTTTCTGGTACATATTTTATCTGGGCATCTCAATCAGCCAACTCTTCATGTCAGAAATTGGAGCACGGTGTGTAGTGGAATCTGCCCTTGCCCCGCAATCCTCCACTGAAGGGTGGAACTGGGCTGTGTTATGGATTCGTATAGGAAAAGATGTTTTTGTATCCTAGACAAGACTGGGGGTTGAAATGTAGCTTTGGGTCTAATTTATTTCAGACAGGTTCTGTATAATAGAGCTCAGTTCTTACTTTTTGATGCTAAGGGGATGCTGTCACCTGTCTTTCAGAATGTTTAAATTCAGTTGGCGTCATTTTCAGTCAGAAAAAAAGTACTCAAGTCCTAAATCTTTCCAGTTGAAATTTGGCTGCTATCTTGGCAGTGCCACATAAGGCCAGGGGAATGGATGGAAGCACTTGGCTTCAGTTTGTTTTAAAAACACAGCTTAATAAGAGGGTCTGTAACAGGAGCATCAGCATCATGTAGCCAGAGAGATAGCGAGGTCTAGGTTGAGCTTAATAACACCCTGTGATATCTTGGCCCTCAAACTGGGAGTAATTTTGGATTAACTACATGTGACCTGGTAGTTGTTCTCTCCTGCATGCAGTCTTGTATTTGGTTCCCAATTTCTCTTTCATCTGAGTGTAGTTGATACTGTTTTTGAGAATGTATTTATCTTCCATTGAATTTCCAGACATTTATGCTCCTCTGCAGTCAAGTGCCTTTGTAGATTCTGTAGCAGGCCCAATATACAGACTTTTCAAGTTTGTTCCATGTGTCAGCAGAAAGACTGGGACCACATCTCGGCTGTGAATTCTTTTTGCATCACTGAAAAGGTTCTTTTCTTGTGAGAGTTGTATTGCTTGATGCAAGGATGCCTCTTCTGAAAGAGGATTGCTGCTTATCCTCCTTAATGATGGTAGTCAATTTGGCAAAGAGCAGGCACAATGGAAGTTTTATTCTCTGAGTTTAGTAGAAAGCTAGAAAATTTTCTTTTTATTGTAATCATGACAAAGAAAACTGATCTTATGAGAATAAATGTCATGGCTATTAGTACAATTTTGCTAGAATTACATTTAAAATTCAAAGATTTCTGGAGGATAGTCAGTGATGAACAAGGAAGTTCTGTGTGGGGATTTCAGGATTCCATGATAAAGGGAGCTGTTTAATTAAGCCTTTTTTTTTTAATTATAGCTAAATGTAAAGGCATGTGTCAAGAAGGGAGAGAAACAGACCCATCGTATGAAATGGAGAATTGGTATCCAGCAAAGAAATCCATTTAAAAAGGATGCTTGAACACTAAGGAGGCCATTTAGACAAGACATAAAAACAATCCCAGGACCAAAAAAAGAAAAATTGTGGAAGACTTGGAGCTCAATGCTTTGCTTACTGAACCCAAATGTAAAAGTTTTTATATTGGTTTATTTCGTAGACAAGAACTTGCAGGAACTGTGCTTTGTTTTATCAAGAAAGGCAAAACAAGAATTTGTTTGAAAACTGAATTTGCTTTAAATTGGAAGGAAAAGCACAATTTAACAGTGAGTTGTTGGAACAGCTGCTGACATTGGTGAGCTCTTAGTTTCCTGGTGTGTGTGGATCAAGACAAAATTTTATGTTTATTTTTTCTTAGCTAGATATGTTTTAGTCAAAATAATAGAGTAGTTAAGCAAATGCTCTCAGTTCAGTGTCAGAAGGGACCATTCGTACTTTCAGCCTGGTCTTTAAAAACTGAAAAATATGCAGCAGGTTGATGTCACTCACTCCTAATTAGAGCCTTGTTGTACTCTTTATTTGTGAGAATTGATTTTAGTATCTGCAGCTGAAGGAAGGAAACCCCTCAAATGTTAATGCATCCAGGAGTAGGGGATGTGAGCTGTAGGAGGGAAATTCACTGCTGCCATGCCAGGTGGAGGGCTGTCAGCCTTTCCTCTGGATGAACTTCCATTAAAAAAAGGAGAAAGGTGAGAACTTTTTCTATTTTGCACATCCAATTGGAATTTCCCCCTAAGATGAATGCTCCATTAGGAGGGGGAGGGAGAAACCAAACCCAAGCAATATCTGCCATGTGTGTGATGCTCTGAGCTAGAAGGTGCTGCTTGCAGTGGTCTGTAGCTGGGGAACAGAGTGGGCTGCAGTACACCAGCCTCAGCTGTGGGATGTGCAGGGACATGTTAATCATGTTCTCTTTCTGAATGACAAACTGCAATGTATAAATAGTTGGAACAAGGACTTCATTATAGCCATACAACATCTTTTACTGAGTTTCTTAAACTGGGCATAATAAATCACTGGGTTACAAGTCAGTAATGGGGGGGGAAGGGGAATTCATTTTCTTTTAATGAACTTTAAAAAGCAGCCTGAAAGTAAGGCATGCTGGAAGAGTTGTGGGGGATGCAGCACCCACGTGTTGGATGCTCTTGCTTGATGTTGCTGTGAGGGAGCTGGAGAGCAGCTGGGTGCGACTGCCTCCCACTCCTGTGTGAGACCACATTCCAGCATGGTGGGGTTTTCTTGTTTTCTGTGTTGGGCTGTGGGTGCTGGAGGGCATTAAGAGGAGAGTTCAGAGGACTGTGGGTTGGGAATTTGTGCTAAATCTGTAATAGTGGTAGGATTTTGGGAGTAGTTGTTTTAAAAATAAATAGAAACCAGCGAATGCAGCATGGACTGCTGAAGTCATAAAGCAGACGGTGTTATGAACCACAGGAGGGCTAAACAGTTGAACAGTATTGGCTGTTTCACTCATACATGATAATTAATATATCTTTTTTTATTACCAGCTCAATTTCTGCTGCTAGCTTGGACTTTTCTGTTACTGTCAATGATGTTTGGGTTTTCTGAACGTGGCCACAGTTTGCTCAGGAGCCAGTGCTGCCCGTGGGGCCCAGAAACCTTCTGCAACAGGGTGGGAATGAGCAGCTACAGAGACAGGCTCCAAAGAACAGAAAGCTTAATACACTGGCATAAATTCTTTTTTAAAGGAGTTTCTTCCCTTTCCAGCCATATGTCAGAAACCTGTGAAAGAAGGGGACTAGAAACTGAATGATGGATTTTAAAAAGCTGGAGCTTCCCCCCTCCCTCTAATTGCTCCTTGCATTTACAGGGTAAAATTAATGAAGTTAATTACATCTACTCAAAATTTCTTGGTTGAGTGAATTACTTAGATCTTTTAAAGTAGAGACATAATTTTCTGCAGGGTCCGTGGGCGTTTTTTGCAGGCTTGGTTGTTACTCTGGTTTATAGTCCCCATGATGCATGGTTGCTATCTGAAGCACTCTGGGGTGCACCTTTTAGAGTAATACAAGATGCCAAATTCAGATTAAGGACATCTGCAATGTTCAAAGCAAAAATACTGAAATAATTATAGAAATACTAATAAAGTCCAGTTTCTAACAAAGATGAAAAAGAGGATGGATTCAGAGAGTTAAAATGTAAAGCAAAATAACAGGGCAAGATGCTTAGAAGGTAGAAATATATCATGTAATTAGCAAAGAAAATATCTAATTGCTTGTCTGACAGTCTTCTGTTCCCTTTGGTGTCATCATTTCCAGCATAAACCAAAGGAATTTTCAGGGCTGTGTTTACATGTTAAGGTGGAAAGGAAAAAAAAAAAGGCCAAAGAATATTCTGTGCAATCCAAACATTTACAAGTGATACCTTTCAGTGTATAGTATTCAAGACTAGGACTTCTAAGAGTGTTTGGAGAGATCAAGAACACATGATTGTGGGGCTTTAACTGATATTACTTTAAGATTACCCAACATTCAAGGTTGACATTAAAGATAAGCCTAAATTTAGGGCTGGAGGCAAACTTTGGCATCCAATTCAGTTTTCACTGAATTGTAAGTTGCATTGTTTTTTGGGGGTTTTTTTAGGAAACTTTTGTGCAGATTTAATTTTCGGCTTTCTTGTTTTATGTATTTTTTGCTTTGGGGATTTTTTTTTAAATTAAAAACCAAATAGAAGTTTTTTATATCTAAACACTCGTCTTGTGTCTTTAAACTTTAATTTTTGTATAATACTCCTTTACTGCTTTGCCCTGGGCTTGCCTACCTTCTGTGGCACCCCATGAGCAGCACCTTCCAGGCTCTCTCTGTCCTTGAGTCTCCTGAAAGGCAGAACACATCATGTTTGGTGAAATGTAGTTCAAAAAGACCCTGGTTTATATGGACAATAAGGTGATATGTACATTACTAGAGCTTTCCTGAAATATTTTGGCAGTGTTTCCTAATGGCAAACTTCAGATTTTTCAGTTAAAAGTCTTGTGTTTTCAATTTCCCATCAATAAAATTCTGATTCTTGCTGCATACAAGTTCTCATTATACACAAAAGCAGTGCTAACAGATTCATTTCCCAGGAGAAAAGGCAAAAGCATCACATATGAGATCCTGATACAAACAATTGGCCCCACAACATAGGCAGTGTGGTAATAGGGACTTAAGCGTGGCATGACGTCTCGTGTGGTGGCTCAGCAAACATGAAGACCGTGAAGGTTTTGAACAGCCATATTATCTGGGCATTTGGTTGGGCTCTCTGAACACACACACTTGAAAAACCAGTTTAACAGCAGTTGAGCACAAAGTCAAGCAAGTAAGTCTGGGCAAGCATTGGGAAATTCTCCAAGGGAACAAATATTCTCGGCTGATGATACTTCTCCAGGGCATTTGGGATGTGAGGTGTCCTTTGGAGTCACGTCACTGCAGGTGGCATTCCTTGTGTTAATGACTGAGCTGTACCAAAGGAAGTCATACTTCCATTTAAGAAAACCTGTAACATTAACTTATTTTTGTTTGGATTTTCCTGGGCTAAGGCTGACTGAGAGAGAAACTTGTCTTTGGTTTGGTTTGTGCAGTGTCCAGCACGAGGTGCATACCCTTAAGTGAGGTTCGCTCAGAGCTGTTGCACTAAGAGCAAAATGATGTCTCGTCCACTTAAATTACATTTTAGTAAATGCTCTAAAACTCCCATAAAACTCACATGGAGGCAAAATATTTCATGGAACTATTGGTAGACCATGAGATTAGCTCAGTTGGTTAGAGCATGGTGCAAATAACACTGGGGTTGTGGGTTTGATCCCTGTATGGACCATTCACTTAAGAGCTGGACTCAAGGGTCCTTGTGGGTCCCTTCCAACTGAGAATATTCTGTGATTCTGTAATTGTACTGAATACAGTAGTGACTAACCTAGAGGGAGCACTCCTGAAAATGGGTAGTTTTAGAAAGAATCAAAGCTGTTTTTTTGATAGGTGAGTTATCATAGGGACTTGGTTTTTTTCCATCTAAATGTTTTGAGTTTTAGTTTTACCTAAATGTTAGAGATACTGCATGTTTGTCATCATTAATAATTTTTATTGTGTTCTACTAAGAACATGGAAACCCTTTATTTTCTATTTGTTGCTGTGAAATTGTTTCAAAATTTACAACTTCACAGATGTAGACTCTATCTGTGGTTTTTAATTGTGCATATTTATGATACTGGTGTTTTACAAGATTCTGGAGCCCCTCAGCTGCCACTGTTCTCAGCTGCTGATGGAAACACCTTAGCAGCAGCAAATACACTGCTGGCAAAAGGAATTGCAGTGCTAAGATAAGGTTGTTTCTAATCTAAGTGCTTCTCATTCGAGAATCGCAGGATGGGGAAAAAACATACTCAAGGAATCAGTCAATTGTGGCTTTTTTCTAATGTACTATATTTACAACCTCTGACAATTTGAGCTGAGAGCAGCAAAAACCTGGCCTAATTGCAAGGACTGCAAAAAAAATACTCGCACTTTTCCCCCTGAATAAATGGTTATTTCTTCGGAATGAAATGCATATCTGCATTACAAAAGAAAACAATAACAATGCTGTGCCTTTGCTCATTAAGTGCTTGGAGAAGAATGAATAAGTCCAGATTTTTCTTTATGTGTACCTAGATTTCAGGTCCACACTAGAGCAAGTTCCCCAATGCCTCTAACTCTAAAGGGTATACTGTACATTTTGATGATACTTTTATTACCACTTTTCACTTTCAAGAATGTCTCTAAAGATTTTTGATATGCTCCTGTGCATTAGTATGCCAAGAGGAAGCCTTTGTAATTCTGCAGTATAAGTATATAAAATTACTCAGGATTTCATAATGTGTCAGGAATTCATATCAGCACTGAATTGCTTATGACTTGAATGAGTTATGTGTTACTTCTGTGAGTCTGTATGTAAATATGTATGTATTTAAGCAATATTTTTTTTGCAACATTACTGACTTGACTTGTAAAATACTCTTGTTTTTTTCGTCTTAGGTCTGAGAGTAACTGTGTTACTAACTTCATCCCTCATGGTATTGGGAGCTGGCCTCAGATGTGTTCCAATCGCAGACCTAGAAATTAGGAAGAAGTAAGTGAATTAAGTTATTTTTAATATACATATTTTATTCTTTCTGCTAATATAATTTTTGCTGCTACTGCAAAGAAATGTTAGTAAAAATTTTCTGTATGAAGTTGATATGCCAAATGTTTGTTGTGTGGCCATGGGCTTACATGTTTCTTTGCCCCTTAAATGGATTTTTCTAGTTCTTCTTTTACATTATCTGAAGATCACAAAGCCCTTTACAAACCTGAGTTAATTACACGTCACCCCATCCTGCATAGCTAATATTAATATGCTTTGCAAATAAGGAAGCAGAGATTTAGAGAGGTTCAGAAATTGGCCCAAGATCACAGAGGGAGCCATGCCTTAAAACCCAAAAATATGTAATTTGTATGCAAATGTTAAATAGTTCATTTTCTCATGTTGGATGTGTGGGATTGTGCCGTGAGACAGATGAAATTGCGCAAAATGGCCTTTTTCATGTAATCTCTCCCAGTGTGGATTCCAAAGTAGCCTTGTACTTTATCTGCAGTGAAATGATTGCCTTCTGTACACATGCAGTTAAAGAGTTTGGAAACAGATTCCTTCCTAAAAATCACACAAACCAAACAATTCCATTGTCCTGTCAACGTATCCTGAACCTGGGCATCCTCAGTAAGTACAGAGTACGTTTTGTACAGCCAGGGAGTGTGGATCGCTTGTTGTTCACTTAACTTTCTTTTTCCTCTTATGCTGAAGGAGGTAGGGGTACACAGGCATTGCTACACTTTCCTTCTTCTTTAAATACAGAAGTAGCACTAGGTCTTTACTAGTTATGCTTGCATAATATGTAAACATGAAGAAAAGAACTTATAAATAAAAGGTTTCTACATGGGTTGGGTTTTTTGCCCCCTTGAACTCTAGTCAGCTTCCAGGCAGTCCTTTTATTGTTTCATCAAGTTATTTGAGTTTGGGGTTTTTTGGGTTTATATTTTTTTTTATTCCTCTTAGTATTGCTTACTCTGAAAATCGACTTGGAATCTTTTTAAGTTGAGAAAGAAAGTGTTTGGTGTGAAGTTGAAAGCTGATGACTGGGTGCCATGGATAAAGCAAAGGAAGAGGTTCAGAGAGAGAACTGAGAATGTAAAAACATTGACTGTAAAACCAGCCCTGATAAGTAAACTAAGAGCAGTTGTGTCCAGTAGGGTAGATGCAATGTCAGTTCTTAGGTGCTTAGTGGGCATATATAAGGAAGGACCCAAGGTGCTGCTGATGTTGGTTGCCCAGTGTTGCCTATTTCAACATGGTGTTCAAGGACTCTGAGCAGGGGAGGCTGAACTAACTATATTGTGCTACCATTCACAGTGACCCTTTTAAGGAAAATGTACTGTTAAGGTGGTCAGGAAGAGCTGTCCTCATTGTGCCCTTTTTCTTAAAATGTTAAGGGGTACTCAACATTCTATTCGATCATTCTCAACAATCTTGGATTAAACATTGGCGCTTTTAAATGGGCCAGATGGCTTAAATGCAATGAAATGTGGTGTCTTATGCAGCTTTTCATTTATGATTTATGCCAAAAGACATGTGCTGCCCTAGGCTTTACCAAAACAAGGATGAAGATTGTAAGTAGGTGAGAAGATGAAAATTCCCAAATGAGATTTAGATGTGAGATATCATTCAGGGAGTGGGAAGAAGAGTTTCTACAAAATCTTGATCACCTTTAAACAAAGTTTTCCGGTGTAGCTGCAGCAAGGAGACCTAGGAGAACAATTAAGTACATGCCTAAGGAGAAATGTTCAAAGAACAACTTCTTTAACTAGGGAAAGAAAGGCTATGGACTGTATAGAGTCTGATGAGTGAGATGCATAAAACATGATGTTAAAATTTATTGAAAACTATATAGGGGAAAAACAAGAGCATGAGCGGATTCCTGATGGAAAAGGTTAATAATTTCATATATTCGTGCTGTGAAAATATGCATCATCTCCAAGTGAAATTGATAAATTTGCCTACTTAGCCTACTCCAAAAAAAAGAGACATTTTCAAGAATTTCAGCTCTCTAAGGAAGTAGTTTGATCTTTTACACAGTTTGATTAAAAATCTACAGAGAATTAATTAAAGCTAACTAGGTAAAGCAAAAGGATAGTTTTCAATGAAGTTTCTTGAGACATTGTAAATAATTGTACAGACTGTGTGATGTTTTGTCAAGTAACCTGCATTGTTTTGAGGGCTAAAATGGAAGGCCAGTTTTCATCCGTTACTTGAACCAAATAAAATAATATTTTTGAGTTGAGCATTACTGCTTAATGCATTAGCCACAGCTTACTGAGCACTAAATTATGCACTTATTCTGAATGTGTGTATGCATTAATACAGCAACCTGAATGTTACAGAGCCTGTCAGGTGGACAAGATTACACACAAGCTAATATGAAAGCATTTCAGAAGACAGTGTAAATGGAATTTCTTTAAATGCTTTTGCATGTTTTTTAGTATGTTCTTTCAGTCTGTGAGTAATTTGCAGTAATATGCTGAAGGATTTCCATGAGACAATTATATCAGAGTTAACATGCATAAAATAAGAACCTTCATGAAGTTGGTAAGGTTTAGATTGCGTTTTTTTCTACTTTGTAGCTGTCTCTGCTCCCTGAGCTCATGTGATTCAATGTTAGGGAGAGCTACTAAAACCCATCACTATCAGAGTAATCACACACATAAGGAAATCACTGTTAAGACTGACATTTAGTCCTGACTACTTTATACTCCTTATCTCACGCAGAACTGTAATATCCAAGTATGTTCTTAAGCTCCTTTCTAGTCTGTAATTATTCTTTTAGCTGTAGTGTGTAACATCAGATTATCTTCAGTTCTCCAAGTCATGTTTCAAACACAAACCTTAACCTCGCTTTTTACTTCATGTGATGCCCATATATATGAAGGAGAATTCAGGTTGCACATTTGGGTATGTCCCTTGCAGCAGCTGTGAATTTCCTATGGTGAATTTTCGTTCTCTGCCAGTGTGTGACCTAAAACTGTACAGGGAATCCATGTCATAACTGCACAAAGTCAGTGAAGGCTGAAGTGGGAGCACATGGCAAAAATGTTGAAGTGTGAATTTGCATGTGGGATGGAGGAACCATCCTTTATATGGACTAGTGAAGTCCCTCTTGTGTGCACATGTGCCCTTACCTGCTTTCCTCCCCAGCTCACTACCCTGTGAGGTTGATGTGTCTGTCATACGGACAAGGACATTAAAAAGAATTGTTCTTACATACCCTGCACTTTTGGGTTTGTCACATGTGCCTGGTATGTGACCGTGAATTTTACTTTTAAAAATAAAACCCCAAACTGTTGTTCCTTTCTAAATATTATAAAAACCTAATTTGCCACACCTATATTTTTAGTTCACAGTTAATGTAAATTATATAGAACATTTAAAAAAAAATGTTATCAAATTGTACCTTTTCCTGAACCTTCTTCCCTTCCCTGAAGGTTACAAGAACATTACTAGTGCTTTTTGCCTGCATTTTGCTCAGTTCTTTTTGACTCCTGCTTGTCACTGAGTGAATATTTTCATTTGACTCTTTTAGAATGTGATTATTTTGTCCTGAATGTTAACATTACTAAAAAGTCCATTTTTTTATGGACTAAATCAGGGTTGTTTTTTTCCCTCCACATAACACTTCATATTACTTCATATTCTGTGTTTAGGAATAGATTTACATACATCTTAGGTCTTAAATCTAGGCAAAAAGCTGTATGAGCTGAAACGTGTAAGAAAGAAGGAAATAAAATGATGCAATCAGCCCATAGCCATAAATCTTTGGCTTTTAAGATCGACCATGTGATGTAAGACTTTTTAAATGTTTTGAAAGACAGGATAATTAAAGACATGGACGTAAAGGATGTAGCATAATTTGTCATTTGTATTGAATATATTAATTAAGCAATTTAGTAGAACTGAGTGTGCTATGGACTGGTAGAGTTTGTCCTTCACATTAGATTTCACAACAGGCAAGTAGTTATTGAGGACCTTGAGTCACAGCAGTGAGAGGGCTCTCCTCAGCAGTAAATACCATTAACATGTTTCTTGGGAATCCAGCAAAATGACCCAGAGAACGACAGTCGTTTATGAGAGATATAACAGTAGCTGGTAGATCCTGTAAAGGGGTATTTTTGTTAATCCTACTAGTTCTTAGGATTTTAAATCTTTTTGCTTAATCTTGGATATAATGTTAAGTCTTTCCGTTACTGTATTTGAAGATTCGCTCTTACCACATCTTTGGTACATTTTGTTTCTATTAGGTAGTTGCAACCTAGTTTGTATTTTATTCTCGTTAGACTTACTCTTTAATAGTTCCACGTTTTCCCTTTATTCATCCCTGAAAGCCTAAATGAATTACATGGGATCATCTCATTATTTGTCTTTTCAGATCCTAAGACTGCCATAAGCCACCATTCTTATGCATGAAAAATGCAAAGGGGGCACCTCAGAAGAGGTAATTTCAGTAAAGACATAGTAGGATTCTCATATTCCCTGGCAATACTGAACACACTTATGTACTCAAAAAAAAACCAAAACAACAAACTGGAGCATCTGTGGAGAAGAGGGATTAAAATGTTCCAGGGAATGAGAAGAGCCTTTTAGAAGAGGATGGTAGGAAAATCTGCCTGTGAGAAATAAAGACAGAGTGTGAGGCATGTTTTGTGCTCCTTAACTCACTGGGGAAGAGGAATGAAAAAAGGATTTAATCTAAAGTGAGGTTCTGGGAGTAAAAAGATGAATAAGCATACCTGTTTGTATATGCTGCAGCTCAGTAAGTGTAGGAGGAAAATGTTAAGATGGAGCACTCGCCTGGTGGCGCTGGTGGCGGTTGGTTTGTGCTTTGGCTGCAGTGCTCAAGGAAGGCTGAGCTGGGTTAATCCATGGTATCAGAAAAAGAGGTCAGTGGGGAAAAAAGGAAATAGGTCATTCACAGGTAGGTTCTCATGGAGAATACTTAATTTTATTAAGTAACTGTAACTCAACAGTTTAGCTTGTTTTCATTACCTCGGCCAGCTTCATCTTGTACACAGGGTTTATTTTTTGACCCCTGCTCCAAAGCATTTGTTGTAGATGAGAGGTCCTGTGAGTTGTTCCTAAGCAGTGTTGATTTTTTCCGGCTTTGCTTGTTTGTTGATGGTAGTGGGAGGTGATTCAGTGTCCCTCTCTCTGCCCAGTGGTCCCGCCTGCCACTGCTTGAGCTGCATGTCCTGTGACATGCCACCAGCCCACAGGTGGCAGCCTCATGGGCTTTTCCTTCAGCTGAAACAGCCTGGGTGAAAAAAGATGACTTGTCAGTTTTAGTTATAAATGCTCTTTCCATTTTCTCCTGTGCTGGATTTTGGCTGTGGTACTGTGGGTGTCATCCACCTCCCCCAGCAACCAGGGTGGCTGCTGAATTAGCAGTTTACAGACCCTGTATAAATTCTTGGAGTGATGAATCAAGGGACATTAAAGGAAACTCTTGAAATCTCAGAAAGGGCTTGATATTGCAGCAGTATTTAGTGGGCAGCTTCTACAAGGCCTCAGCTAGTGTAAACCTATGCTGGGAAGGAAGAGCATTTATATTCTCTGTGGGATATTTAGTTTCATCTCATATAATGGTAGGAGGTATCCTCAAATGTAGAACACTTTTAATTTTTTTTAATCCGATTTAAAATCTTCGCCTTAGTTTGTGACTCATATTATGTTGGCTAATTTCTGTCCTTAAAGAAGAATTCCTATTAATTGAATTTATACTGAAGTTGCTGCGTTATAATCAAAACACCTCACTTAAGAAAAATTATTCAGGAATGTTTAAATAGGTCTTGTTTATTCCATTCCTTAATTTGCTGCATCTCCTGTACACTCCTACTCTTTACTAAAAAATCCTGCTTAGGACTTCTTTTGTGCTAAGTAATCTTAATCAGGTTTCTCCCACAGCAGCCCCAATAGCAGCTGATCCTGCTGCACTTCCCTGATAATTTGTTTCAGTATGTTTTGCCTCATTAGGCCATAATGTAATTGCCTGCTTTGTGTTTACAACAATGTTGTTTACTTTGGGTCTGTTCGTATTTGATGAACATGTCTTCTGTTAGTGTTGCTTTAAAGATGTCTTCTTTTAGTAATGGGTTTGTGGAGTGGGCTAGCTTTAAAAGAAAAACAAAAAACTACAATTTTTTAATAAAAGAATAAGGAATCTTTGATTTTGTGTGCCCTCAATCCTTGAAACGTGGATAAAGTGAAGAAACCCTCTTCTCAGCTGTGTGACGGCTGTGATGGCTGCACAATAACATGGTCTGAGGATGTAAGTGAATCTGTCACCATACTGCCAGGGGTCTCACTGTACCCTCCCCCATCCCTTTCCTCTGTCAGGATGTCTGATGGAGATGTCAGGGCCTTGGCCTGAGATTGCTGCTTCCTCTCCTTGCAAATCCTTGTCTCTCTTGGCAGGCTCTCAGTAATAAGTTTTGGAGTAACTCCAGCTTTCCAAACCCTTAAATTTAAAACCAAACCACACTACTTTTCATGGCATTTGTAAATGGGTTTGCTGCTTTTTTTAAGTGTGGGAGAAGAGGCATGAGGCTGGGATGCCTGGTAGATCCTATGGTCCTTTCGAGTCTGCTCCCATAATGGTGTGACTGACTGTGCAGAGACCATGGTTTGCGCAAGGGGTAAAACATCTGCCCAATTCCTGATGTACATTTTTAAGTTTTTCTCTTTTTCACTCTGTTGTTGCAGATAATGTACCACACAGTGACTCAGGCTTTCTTCTTGTAATAATATTTCTTACTGATGGGGGGAAACCAGCTTTAAATTCCACATATCAATGGTTGCATGCATCAAAAACAAGCTAAAAATGCTAATGGCCTCAATCCATGAATATCCAGAAGGCATAAAGCTTTTGTAGTATAAATATATCATTTAATGAAAATATTGAAAGGAAGTACATTTCCATGAAATTCATCTATCAGAATGTTATTTTTAATAGATGAATTCATTGCTTTACCCAGAGGTATTTTTCTTTCCAGTCTTTTTCCAGACATAGAGCCTTCCTGCGCTCTCTTTGGGTTACGAACAAAACAGCATTTGTGTCGGTTCTCCCCCTACTCGTAGCAGTGAATTGCTGTAAAGCATGAACTTGGCCTCCCTAATTCTGTCTTTGCCTTAAAAGTACCTTAAAAGTTTCCACTTAATAGAAGGTCCTTTTATTGCATTTATTTTTATGAGTCTAAAAGAAAAGCTCTATCCACTCTAGTAACTCGACTGTGAAAAATCAGAAGTGGTTCTTGACAAATCTGGTATCAGTTGCCCCTGAGGGATAATAAATCTCCTGATGTGTAATGTGGGTACGTCCGTGTCTTTTCATATGCCTTTTTCTGGGCAAGCAACTTACATCACACATCGGTGTAGATGCTCTAGAATGGGAGGTATTTGCTTGCTTTGTTGCCATGTAGTGACACTAAATTCAATAGCACTTGAAAAGTCCTCTGAAATCCTCCAGTGGAAGGGTCTCTTTCATTTGCTTCCAGTAGTTCCCACAGTGAGCTAATCACTACATAAACCTATTTGTCTTCCAAATTAGCAGGAGTTGAACGACCCACTTCTTTCAGTGAGTGAAGTTGTCAGGCATGTGAAAGAAGTATTAGCCATCCATTTCTGTAAAACATTAACTTCTTTATCCAGAATTGCTTTTTGCATTAATTGTTAGGATCAGCAGTTCATCTACTAAACTTTTCCATACTAAAAGCACACTACAGCTCTGTCTTCGTGCAGCAGCAGACTGGCACTCTCAGTGACTTGTCGCTCCTCACACTTTGTCCAACAGTGGCAAAACTGAATTATAATTTATTTTCATTGCTTTTATACAGAAGTTTGAATAGTGACTAAGGGTCAACTCTAATGACAGCTAATGGGAAAAGCATGGTAAAACTTTCAGGGGAAAAAGCCTGCACCAAAATTACATTTTTACAAGGGTCTAGAGATGAGCTCTGCTCCCTCCTGGGACCCAGAGGAACTGGGTTTCGCAGCTAACCAGCGGTCATCATGTTTAGAGTCAGAGCAGTGCCCTGCAGGGGCTAACAGCCCTGCTCTTCCCATGTTGTCTGCCAAAGAAAAGGTGAAAATGCTTTTTCCATGCTGTTGATCAGTGTTAAAATACCAACTTCTCCACTTTTAACCTTCTCAGAACAAATTCAAATTAACACGTCTTAAGAGCTGAGCTTTTGGGGCTTATTTTGGTGTTGTGGTTTAAATCTATTGTGTTAAAAGTAATTTTTTGAGTAAGTAATTTTCCTCTACTGTTGCCTTTGTTTCCCCATCTGAGTACAGAAACTAATGAGATTTTCTTTCATTTAAAGTTCTCTTAAGTCCGGGCATGAGACGCACAGTGGTAGAAACACTAAATGTCTGGGTTTTTTACCTAGAAAAAATGTTTATGTAACACACAGCTTTTAAGTAGCTTAGCAAATCCAGTACCTGATGTGACTGTGACCATGCATGCAAAGTTTCAACTCCATACAGGGAAAAAAAGATAAATAAAGCTGACTGTAAATGGAAGTGCTTTCCCATCTTAACTGGACGGTGTTATCATCAATCACTAAAACCTTTTTCCTGTACAATCTCACTTTTTTTTCCATACCCAGTTTGCTCAGTGATAATGTAATTTCAGCATTTATAGCCTTCTATGGTTTTCTTTGTTGCTGCCTGTTAGGATATTGCAGTAGTGACAGCAGGGAGTGAACAAAACAGGTATAACCAGGTTAGTTCTTAATACTAATATGAAGTCTTCTGTCAGGGAAGTGAAGAAAACCATATAACTAAAGTTATTTATAATGTGACTTGACAAAAAAATGGGAAAAGAGGTGTCAATATAGTACAATAAGTGTTTTTCTTCTCTAATTTCTATTGCTGCATTTGAACTGTCCCTTGTACTAGTTTTTTTGCAGTTCAGAGGCCAGTTTAGGAACAAAAGTGATTTTTATTTCGTGTAAAGGAGTGTGTGTGTGAATATATGTCTGTGTATTTTTTTATATGTATAGATAAATACATAATATAAATGTATAAGTTATCCATTTCTGTGATGCTCTGGCAATGATATTTCACACTAGCATTTAGTACTAGTCCTCAAATAATTTTTCTTCCTTTTTTTTTTTTAAAGGGCTCATGCTCAATTGCAAGTTCAGAGTTTGGTAGAGCACACAAATTCATTAGCAAAGAGGTCAGGTGTGCAAAAACCTTGACATTTCAAAATGAGTCCTGACCCGGCTTCTGAAATGGTTAAAACAAGATATTTTGGGTAGATGTTTACTTCCCCGCTTTTACTTTAAGCCAGACAGTCATCAATTATTTTGTAAGTCGAGGATGAATTTCTGGTGTAGTTTTTTCCAATATTCTCTTTCATGATTGTGATTAAGAAGCCTTCTACTCTTGTGTTATTTTCTGTCATTTGAGCTCAATAGCTTTCTGCTTTTTGATACATGAAAATAATTAAATGGTGATTGGATAAATAACGCATCTGAAAACAGCAGAGCTGGATAAATAACAGATGAACATTACCCTGCTACTGTAATGAGATTGAAAAATATTTTTTCATCTGGGTAAGGTTGTGAGCTGAAGTTATCTTTTTAGCCCTTTTCTCAGGAAAGAGAAATCTTGTTATGCAGAATAAAACTGGAATAGTGACAGGAAAAAAAATGCAGTTGCTCTTTGTACCTTTTTGGTAACAGAAACAAGAAGAAAATTAGGGAATAACAGAAACAAACCTGTCTTGGTCTTGGAGCAGTTTTTAGCACTGATGGTGTATGAGAGGAGACTCGTGGGCTGTGAGACCAAAATCTAGCACAGTGCTGATAAGATGTTGTAGCAAACAGCAAGAAAAGCCGCCAGTACTGTTGTGTTCATATTTCTCTGTCAGATGGAGAGGCTGCTACATGCATCTCCCAGAACAGCAGCTTAGTAAACGCTCTGAATTGTGTTTTGATTCTCTCATCCCTGCCTCTCTAAGGAAATGAGTTAAGGGTGTGCAGAGGAACCATGCAAATAATCTTTTTCTCAGGAAAAAGTAGCTTAATTCAAGCCAGTACTGAAAAAGAGATAAAACAGGGCTTAGGCTATTATCATATGCAGAGTTACTGGAGGTAGTATTCTGTATATTGATGGCAATTTAGTCTGAAAATAGTGTTTATTAACTCAAATATGTTAGACTTGAAAAATTAGGCAATATGAAGATAAGAGATGTTCTACCCTGGATGATGATGTCAAGCTTGGTAAATGTCAAAAATGCAGATGGAAAGACCATGGGAAAAATCCATGGGAACAGACAGCACACCAGGCAGGGCAAGGCTGGGCAGACAACAGCCAGGAGAACACAAACAGAAGAAACCTATAGAGAGACAAAACGGGCTTGCTCTTTCTAAAATACCCAAAAAAACCCCAACAAAACAAAGGCAGAAAGATAATACAGAATTAAAATTCTGAATTAAGATACTACTGTCTCCCTTGGGATCTGCAAAGTAAAATTACCATCTGCTTCTCCCTCGAGTATGAAGATCGATTATAGATCTTTATTGAGACGGTAGAGTTTGATAGACACAATCTTAATCTGAAGTACCTGATAAGAGTATGTATAATTCTCACAGTCGATAAATTGCAGGTTTTTGTGTGGTAGTTTGGGGGTTTTTTTGCAAAACTTTTCTTCTTCTACAAGATGAAGTGCCTACATCACCATAGGTGCTGCAGAACTATTGTACTTTTTTCTGATTTTAATGAGTTTTATTTGCCTTTAGAATGACTGAAGAATAGGCTTATTTGAATTAAAACAATAATACCATAGTGGTATCAGTGAACAGAAGTGTTAGTATGGCACCCAAAGCTATGAAGGTTATTTTCTATGATGCAGTTTCCAAATATACAATAACTAAACCACGATTTAAACATTAAATTTACTTTTGAGCAATATTTACTAAAATAAAATCTGTATATTTTGCAGTAGTTACCTTACTTGCTACTGAAATGCAGCTGTTCCTGGGGATGTGCCATAGCTCTGCAAATACCCTGGCACACTTTAGAAGAAGTTTGAGAATAACTTTCTATAATGACATAAGTAGAATGAAAATACCAAAGTGCACAAGGATACCTTGGTTTGTCCAAAGTACACTGAAGAGTAATCATAGGGGATTGATGTACTGTGTCCTTCAGAAAACTATATCAGAGCGTTGTTTAGATAGTGCTTTTTATTTATTTAAAACTATTTCATTTTGGTTTAGAGAGAGAGAGTGTGTGTGTGTCACAGTTTAACAAGCATTGAAAAGGCCTGACCATGCCTTGGTGATGTCCATCTGAAGCACATCGTGAACAGTAGTAATGAAATCTGTCCTCACTCAAAAAAAAAAAAAAATAGGGGAGGATATATTACTTCTGTCCCAGCTCAGAAGGTGTTTCCTTCAGATGATATATAATAGCTTTTTTCCTGTATCCTTTTTATAAATTATGTTTAAAAATTTTATTTCTAATTCTCTGAGAATTGCTAGCATCCATTCCCTTTTTTTGTAGTCTAGCTTGTTAATTTGATAAAAACTCTGTCGGCATTTCTTTTGCATATTTTGTTCCTTTGTGTGCTTTAAAAAACTTCTGCTACACTGTATGTTATTCAGCCATTTGTGGCTTGAAACATTGCCTAAATGCTGGCTTATGTTTCCCCATTTTCAGGCCATAGCTTTTTATGTCTGACAACTCAAGTCTTGCAGCAATAACACTGAGTTCCTGCTATGGTTAGAAAAACACCACCCATTTGAAAATATCATCTGCCACTATTTCATTGCACAATGACTAGATCTACTTTGGAGGGTTGCAATGTCTTATTTGACTCTCTAGCTATTTTTTAGGCATGAAAATTTTATATGAGTTCAAAAATACTGTTGCCTTTCACAGCTAATCACCTTTTGGAAAAGTCAAAGTGGAAGATTTCTGGCTGACTTCCATGTGTAGGAGAGCCTTCAGAAAGTCCTTTCTGTATGTGCTCATTGTACTAATATTAAGCCAAACTTTTCAGAGACTTCACTGCTTGGAAGTACTATCTCTGTTCTGTCACCAGCCGTATCTGTTAAATCCCAGTGAGTGAGAAAAACAAGAAAAATCTGGGTTTGCTTGGCTGTTTCAACAGTATGTTGAGAATGGCCAGATTGCTGGAGAAGACGATTCTCTTGGAAACCCTAACAGCCCAGCCTCCTCATCTGTAGGCACATAGAGCTCATCTGAGTGTGTAAATAAAAATAAATAATGCAGTGAAAAAATATGCAGAATATTTTGCCGAACTGTTTCAATTTTGGATCTGCCATAACTAATTTAGATCTTCTGTTGGGATTTATGCATGCAAGGGGTCAGGTTTAAGATGCTTGTAATTTAAAGCTTTTCTGCTGCTACACCTTTTCTACTTTTATATCCTATCGTGGTGCCTTTTTGCTGCAAAGAAAGTCCCTTTTATTCCCTTTTCCTTTTCTGCTTTGAAGAGAACATTTGCTTCTCCCTTTATATGAGGTAATGAGACCAGAGTAGCTCGGGATTCTTTAAATCAATCTAATTGGGCTTCTTTTAGTGTGTAGAATATCCTTTTTTTTGCACAGGACTTTCATTTCTTTGTTAAGTTGCTCCATCTCCAGCACTCAATATCTCACATGGCTTTTTAATTAAAAACCCCAAAAAAAGGGCAAGCAATTGTCATCCACATGGCTGTGGTCTGTTCTCTCTTCCAGGCTGATCCATGGAGGGCAGCTGTTAAATGGCTTGGCGGGGCCAACCGTGATGAACGCGGCACCGTTCCTTTCCACAACGTGGTTCTCTCCGGACGAACGTGCCACAGCGACAGCCATCGCCTCGCTGCTCAACTACCTGGGCTCTGCTGGCGCCTTCCTGGTGGGGCCTCTGGTGGTGCCATCTCCTAATGGGACAGCTCACCTCCTGCTGGCATCGCAGAGCAACACCGAGCACATCAAGGACCGCATCGAGGCTGTGCTGTATGCAGGTGTGGCTTAAAAATAAATTTAAAAAAAAATAAGAAAAAAAATATAAAAAAATGTGCCAGCTTTCATGTGAGTTTGGTGCTTGTGAACCAGTACCCTCTAGTGGCTGGTTTGCACAGGAACTAGTTTCTGACTGAGGGAAAATAATTAAGTGGTAAAGTATTACACCGTCAGAAGGGTTAATATTTTCCTCTCTTGTGTGGGAAAGATTTAAAAATAGCCTATTGTACATGCTGACTCCAAAGGAAGTAATTCAGTTGTTTATATCGGCTGATCTTGGGAGAAATGTCTCCTAGGAGAGCTTACACTTTCCCTGAGCTTCCAAACTGGTTTTTGCATGTTGAATTTTCATTAAAAATATGTGTCCATGACATGTTGGGTTTTTTCTGTTGTGTCTGTAAGGATGGAAATCCAATAGTCTTTTAGCATTAAATTCTTTCTTTCATTAAATCAGCCTTAATTTATGATTTGCATGTGCCTTTCAAATGTGATTAGATTATTAGTATTTAAGAATCTAACATTGAAATTAAAATGCAATAGATTTTATTTTTAGCTAAAACCACATAATTCATATGGGTGAGCAATTTCAATGAAGTGGCAACAGTTTAGTGGAAAAAACCACTGATATAAAATTCACCTGATATAACTTGGATTTTATGTCCTTGCTCTTTTTCTTGCAATGGCTTCTCCAGTTCTTTGTGTCACAAAATTCAGCAGCAAACTTCAGGGAAAATGAGTTGGTTAAGTAGCTTAGGAGCCTATGTACTGATTCTTAAAGGATATAAATTGGTTTAGCATTCAGAGCAGATCAACTCTTTACCATGTCATGATGGTTGCACATTTGAATGGGGTTTTCCCCCCTTATAATTGCAGCCTCTGAAATTCAGCCAGGAGCTAGCCCTAAGTGTTCCAGAAGTCCTAAAATATGTATACTGTGTAGTTTATATGGAGGTTTATAGGATTGAGTTAGCTGTTTGTGATCACTTATTCCTGGTCGTTATTCTTGCGGAAATTTTGTCAAGTTAATAATCCTGTTGGGAGAGGGTCACTTTACTGTTCATTTTAAAGAAAGTGTAATAGAAGTTGAACCACTATTTCACCAAGTATTTTTGAGTAACCTACTGGACTCAGATGGAACAACAGTTAAATCTGGGTTTGATTAAGCCTTTTTCACAAGTAAATATGGTGTTAGACTCTGAAAATCTCATGGCAGATGAAAACGGCTAATGTGAAAGAAGGAAAACTGAAAGCAAGTCAGGTTTTGTCCTAAGGAGCAGTAGATAAGGGAAGGAAAACTCTAGCAGTTAGAGAAGTGCTTTAGGTCTCCCTCCTCAGATTTTCTGTGGAGCGAGAGGAATTCATCTGCCCAAATGAAGTACTGTTTTGCACTTGAAACCGCTGGTTTGAGTCTGGTAGCACTAGAAGTATTGCTTTCAGCAGCCCATTAGATTCACATTCTCTTGTGTTCTCTTTAGGGAGATTTTCCTAAGCATTTTCTTCAGAAAATGCCATCGAGGCACGTTGGTCTTGCCACCAAGGTTAGGTGTGTCTTGCCTGCTCCATGTCTTAGCATGGCTCCTTATGCCTGTCTGAGCTGACCAGAGTTTGGGAACAACTCATAGACCTGTTTGGAATCACTGGTCGCAGCATGATACGATCCTACAGCAGCTCTTCATCTCCTAGAAAATGTGTTTTGTGGGGAATCCGCACTTCTCAGTATTTGAAAGTGCTTTGAACAGAGGTAGTTTCTGTGTGCTTGTGTTTGTGTACTATGGGGTGCATCTTTTCAGGAGCTGCTACCTCTTTATCTGTGCAGGCAATGACAAAGAGCTGGTTTGTGAATGTTACTGGCCTGCAGTGAATCACAGTGATGATGGCAAAACCTCTAACTGGCTTAAAATTGGCAAGAGCTGTCAAAGAGGAGGTTGCTTGGAATCTCTCATGGGATTTCTCCTGTCTCACTTCAGCCCTGTTTCCCTGGAGGGCTGAAGGCACAAGGTCCCTGCTGACTGCCTCCCCTGTGCTCTCTTGTGCCAGGTGGGCTCCAGAGGTAGAAGGAAGGCTGCCTCATGGTGAGCAACTGCCTCGTGGTAATGTATAGACAGTTCTGTTGACCCGTGGGCCAAAAAATATCTGGTAGGTGTGGTAGGCTACTATTTGTCCCTGAAATCAGCTGGGGAGAAAACTTGGCTCAAGTTGACTTCCAAGATTACTAGCAAAGGTTCTGGAGAACGTGGCACAATAAGGAGCTGACCCAAATATGCAACTTCCCCACTTCTTTAGCAAGTGTGACCAGGCTTGGTATGACTTCTCATTTTGGATACTATGGGAAAGCCAGTTTCACAGGATAAGCACTCTGCATTTCTAATGGAGTTGTGTTTATGATGGAGCTTGTTGCTTTTGTGTGAAGTAGCATTAGATAAGCAGTGCCTTCAAAAGTTAGATGATGTCTTTTAAAAGGCAGTAATGATATGAATTGTTAAGCTGGGATCAGTAGTGTGCCAAGAGTGTGCAAATTTTCCAAGGACTTAACCTCAAACATGATTACAAAGCAATTGCTTATAAACCCATTCTGAAACTGCTCTGTTAACTCTAGTCTCTTCTGTGTTTTAATAAATTGCTGTTCCTTTATCTCAAATGCGGACTAAGAGCTCAGTTGAATTACCACAGCCTCTTTCTGTGTCATCTGTGTTGCTGCACATTCTGGTTCACAGCTCAAATAGTACAGATGTAGCAAATCAGGATGGAATTGTGTTACCTGAATCGCACAAGGAAGCTTGAATTATTCTGGACTGCAGCCAGAGCTTTTAGCCTTGTGCTTTCCTAAATAACAATGTAAAATCATTATTTGTTAAAAAAAATAAAATGTGTGTGTGTGTGTAAAGGGCCCTCATTCCCCATTTACATTACAGGACAAGGTGGGGAGAAAGGTTTCTGGGTTTGGGTAGGTTTTTTGTGCTATGAGTAGCCTATCTGAAGGAAAAAGGTGTTGTATCAGGGAGGCTTGTGTCTCTGTTAAACCTCTTTTTTTCTTTTTTTTCTCTTTGAGGTTTACACAAGCAAGCAGCAGGGTGCCTACTTCCTAGGCTAAGATGCAGGCATCTGTCCATTTTGGCAGTCTCAAGTCACTGTAATGTGGTACCCAGCTTTTGTGAAGCATTCCAGGTTCACTCCTCAACAAAAGATATACAGCTGTGTTTCTGCACACTAATTTATGCCTTGCCCGATTCTGAGTACATTGCTGCATCCATTGTGCTCTTGAGAAGCTGGCTGCTCCTGTGGAAGAGCTCTAAGACAAGTTTTAGATTGTATTTTTCTTTATCTAGTCCGGAAGAGTAAATGATGAGGGAGATAAAAGTGTGGGGTTCCAAATGAGGAGGGAATTCATCACGTAGGAAATTGGATGTATTTGGCAGTACCTGGACTTCTGATGTAGGTGTGATACACAAACCTAAGATGTCACTAAAGACTTCTATTCTTCAACAGAGGGAGCTGCTTTAGTTTTCAAAGGGCATTCTGCACTTTGGTTTTGTGCAAGAGGGCAGAGCTAGCTAGGCAAATCTGTTAGTTTGGAAAGTGTAACACTGGGAAACATTGCAGTTACAAGGAGGTACTACAAGGACAGCATGCTGAATTTAATAATAAAGAAAAAAAATAGAAAGTGTTACTATACTGCTTCTGCTGCAGCAATTTGACTGGCAGAAATCTTGAGGCAGCACATAGATGAGGCCTTAGATGGGCACCTGTTATAAAATATTGTTCTGACTTAAAAAAGTTGTCATCATTTGCATTCTTCAGAAAAAGATCTGGCCTTTTTCCTTATAGCACTGCAGTATAACAGAGTTAAATAATGAGTACCTTGGACAAAATTTACAAGTTTGTGTGATCACATTCTTCTTAGCTGTACCTGTCTACAGTCTGAAATCTTCCTTTAATATGTGGTTAAAATGTGTGTATGCATGTATAAACCTCTCCTATAGAATAAGCTTTTACTAAACAGCTGTGTAGTGAGTGACAAAGCATCTCATCCCTTTCTTAGTTTGGGGATGATCAGTTATGGCCAGTTCTTTATTCACTGCTCATGGTTTCAGAAACAATGTACACAAAGATAGAAATTAATCTGTTTTCCAGAGAGCCGAGGAGATAGAGTGAGGTCCAGTTAAAGTGCCCTTGGCCCTCAAAACGTGCAGTTAGGCTACAGCAGGAAAAGAGATACCATATGATTCAAAATGAGTCTTTTAGTATTTGATCATGAAGAATGGCATTGTCACATTCCCAGTATGCCTTCTAAGGAAATTTAGTGTAGACTGTTTTCCCCTATACTGAATAGAAGCATTCGTTTCCTTTCCCCGTCTCCAGCTGATCCATTTAGACTCTGTTATTTATTTTTCAGTTTCCTGAATTTATTTTCTTCTAGTTTAGCAGAAGACCTGGCAAAGTGCCATGTTCATATTGATATATTAAAAAAGAGAAGAAAAAAGAAATTAATGCAATTGAGTATCCAGCTCTGCTGGAATTTATTTGTGGTGTCGGTGAACACTTCTTTGTTATAAGATCACAGGTTCTTTTAAGATAACACACTTCAGCCATACATTTTTCTCTCCAGCAGCAAAGAATATTGTTTTCAAAGGGGATGGCAGAAATATTAAGATTGAGGACTGTGGAGAACATGATATACATTGTAAAATGCCTGTAAAACAAATTAATTAGACTGACTGTGGGTAGAGTTGTTTTTCCTCAGAATGCCTGCTCGTGGGACTTACTGAGTATTTTCTGTGAAGTGCTCGTCACTTTTCAAGCTCAGGTCCAAACTTCTGCTATGAAATTTTTCAAAGATTTAGAATACCTGCGGCTGAACAAGTGGAGCATCTGCAAACAGCTGTATTCTTTCATTTTTTTCCCCTCTTACCTGTACTTTTTCTATTCTTGAGCCATGGCTGCTCTTGCACTTTTCTCTTTATTTTCTGTTGCCATGTAAAACTGTTTGTGTCCGAACTGCTGCCTTGCTTGACCTCTCATTTGCCTTCATCATCTTGTGCAGTGAGTAATTGTCATTCCATGCCCTGGGGCTTCCCCAGTCCCATCTGTTTAAAGTCTCTAGCCTGCTGATACCTGCACTGCATTACTTCCATCGTGAGGAAATGTGCCCAAATCTTCATATTGCAGTTCTCTCTAAAGAGAAAAAACAAGAGTTTCCTTTTGCTTCACTGAGTTCCCCAGTTCTCTGCAGCTCCTAACACTGGCATGGACTGCCAGCCTCATTGATTCTCCATCTCAATTTGAAATCTTGTTTGGGGAGGGGAAAAAAGAAATTCTCCTTCAAGTTACAGAGTTCTGTTGTCAGGAGCATTAAGGCACTTGTGGTGGGATTTATGTCTCAGAGGCTGGCTGATAACAGCAGTGTACCAAAATAAGTCTGTCGACGCTAACATCTGTTCTCGGTTTTGTTTTTCTTTTTCTTTGCCCTCTTGCTTAGAATTTGGAATGGTTTCCCTGATATTTTCCGCAGCATTGGCCTACTTCCCCTCGCGCCCTCCGTTCCCTCCCAGCGTGGCTGCAGCGAGCCAACGGCTCAGCTACAGGAGAAGTTTTTGCAGACTCTTAAGGTAGGACCTCCCTGGGTTTCCACTTCAAAGCAGATCAGCACCTAAATAAATAAAAACAAGTGTGCTTTAATCTTCTCATGGAGCAAACAAGTTGGTTTGTAGTGTTTTTAAACAAAATAAAATTAAATATTCATGTTGAGACATAAAAGGATGCTAACTGCTGAAAAGCAGACATTAAATTTTAAATCACTGGGTATATCTCAAGCCTTCATGCCAGAGTCCTTCAGCACCAACAGTGCTTTAGTCATCCTGTTATCACAGCTTTTTTTATACAATGCTTCTGTTACATCAGGTTATACAAGGTTGTTTGCTGTGAGATAACAATTAGCAACACTGGGCAAAACTAACTAATAAGCTGCTTTCTTCTGTGCTTATTATATGGGAATGAATTTGGAGTTTACTTGTCATTCGAAGGATTATTCAGCTATGGGAGCAATGAATGAACTATCTGAAATCATTATATGATCAATTAAATCTCATTAAATGCATGTTAAAATATGAAGTGGGAATAGGAAAAATGTCTCCAGATGTGTTTCTGGACAGGTTCAAAGACTAGTTAGCTTCCTTTAAGTTCTTGGGTTTAAGAAAAGAAAAAAGTTACAAAGAAAATAACAGCTTTGCAGTTTTTCCCACTTGGTCTTTTTTGGTAAGACACAGACCTACTTCCCCTCAGTGTTTGTAAACAGCTAAAGCAACTGTAATGTTAATGGTAGATAATTGTGAATGCTCGTGCCCTGTACATGATACTTTAGAGATGAACTTCCTGGGGCAAAGAACTGCTCCCATGGTGCAGAATGTGACTGACTTCACAGGGGGGGCTTCACATTCTGGTTGTAATTGTTTGTTGAGTGATGCAGTGATAGAAGCTGAATCTGCATATAAAGGGCTGCTTGAAACTTGATAGTAGTGGAGCATTAGACATTCAATTATTACAGACCTATGGTGGGCCATACTTTCAATAAATGTATTTAGGGGCAGTGAAAACACCTCATCCCTAGTTGTTGTTGGTTTGGGTTTTTTTTTCCTTTTGTTTTTGGAGGCTTTTTATTTTGTTTGGGGGAGTAAATAGTTGGCAATATTAATACTGAATGTTCATCCTGGAACACGCTGGCAGTCGGGAGAAGATGTGAGTGCAGCTGACTGGTTAAGTCTGCAAAGTGACCGATTCAGGATATTAAAAAATAGCAGTTCCCCTAAGGACACTTAGCACATACAGTAATGCTCTTACTCACCCAAGCTGATGTGCAGTTGGACCCTGCCTGAGGGCTGTGTTGTAAAAATGTTGCTGTTGAACAGAAATCCAAACAGCAACTGGCTCCACAGGTGAAATATAAAATTTCTGTTGACAGTGCTCCATTTGGGACCTTTTTAACTGGTAGATTCCATGTTAAAAGGGTTGTAAACAGTGGACCTGAGATACTGGTAAGGTCAGGATATAAACAGCAAAGGTGGCTTACTATTCACAACCAGTGAAACTTAAGAAAACAAACTGTATTCTTAAATAATGAACGTAGTTTATAGTGTCTCCAAGAACCAAGAGGGGTTTTTTTTAAACATAGACAAGTAGATAATTATATCTCCCGTCCCTCTGGTCTTTTCACATTCTTCCATGCTACCATTATCAAAGGCACTTATTTATTCCTCTGTACATGAAATAATCAACAGTTCATCATTAAACCCGCTTATCTTGAGGAGCCTTTCAGCAAGAATCCATCAAAGGAACTAGGTTTTTTAAAAGAAAATGGTGTCTGCCATGCTTCAGGAGAAGTCCATCATCTGGCTGATTAGGCTTCTAAGCTCTGTTGCCTGCCTAATCTAGGCTTCCTAATTCTTGGCTCAGGGAGCCTTTCTTTTGACTTAGTGGTGTAGACTGAAGATAACCAGCAGATGAGTACTAAGAAATCATGATTTCCCCTTACTGTAGACTTATCCTGTGGTATAAGAACTGTGTGTAAGGCATTTGGGATGTGTGTGAGCTGGTGGGCTGACTCAACTATGCACCAAAAACACTTATGAGAATTGAGATGTTCATCATTTCCCTTTTTTTCCCCTGGGCTGCAGTTCTATTACTTCAAAATAAAGCAGCATAGCATAATGTTACCATTGAAGTCATTGACCTTTTTACCTTGGACACCAAAGGGATCTATCACATCCTTTCAGATCCCACACTCCTTCATGCCTTCAGGTCCTTGGGCAGTCATCTGCACAGGCTGCTTCTTGCAGAGTTTTATTATACCATCAACAGAGGTCAACCATCCCCTGTAGGCCATTTTTGGGGACTTAGGAAACTTGATTCTTCCTTCTGATTTGGAGGATTCCTGCTTCTGACAGATTATAACAATTAGCTGATCTCTGGTTATCTCCTGATACCAACGCTCTCAGCCTGCAGCGGGAGACGACAGATTAGTCATGGTTTGGGAGCTAAGCCCAAATCTTTCAACAGTCTATCACATGCTGTGACAAGTGTAGTTTGAATTTCTATTAGAAAAAGTGCAGTGCCCTTTACCAGTTTCTTGGGTGAAGCAAATACAACTTTTTTTTTCCCCAGTTCAGAATATGCCACAAACTTCAATGGAAAAAATCCTAATACAAATAAATAGTTGATAAATCTTAAAATCTGCATTAAGAAAACTTGTTGTGATTTTTGCTTTGAGGTAATTAGATACTTTTAGCCAGTTACATGCCTTTTATATTTTCAAGGGACTGTGTAAGCAATTTTGAAATTTTATAATAGGGTTTTTATGCATCATTGTTGCTTTAATGAAACTTTCATCAACATCACCATCCAGTAATGGAAGCTGCACAGAGTGTGCCTGATGTTAATAGGCACTGTCAAAGTTATTCTGAAAATAATGACTGACTTTGATGGTGCTCCTCTCTGTACCAGTCTGTCTGTAGCATTAGATAGGTTTCTGAAAAAAAAAAAAATGGGAGAAAAAAATCAATTTGTATTCCAGCAGAATGGTTTAAGAGAGGCTAATGCTGATGTCCCGTGATCACTGATAGGATGGAAAACAGTGTGGGTTCAGCAGCTGATGGTGTGACAGACAGCACATTTTTCTATTTTCAGTGGAGTAATTGCAAAATTGCAAAACCAAATACCAGTGACTGGAGCCATGAAAAGCAGAGCTGCTGCTGAAGATGTGTGTTTCAAACAGCTTTAGCACTTAATGTAGGCAGCACTAGCTGTTGCTGGACAAGGGGGCAGAATGGCATCTGGGGATGGGGGCTGCTTTGTCACTGTCATGCACCTTTCTCCTGGTCACCTCCCTTCTGCTGGAGACCAGGCAGAGTGGCAGCCTCTCTTGTTGGAGGGTGTCATGATGCAGAGCTGGTTCTCTAGGATTGGTACAGGAGCTGAATGTGGCACAGGGCAGCTATCCCATATGACAGTCTGTCTTGTTGCTTGAGTTACAAACAAAAAATACACCACGGGAAATTTTGGTCAAGTACATTACGAAGTTCTCACTTCCTCAAAAGTAACTATTGAACTGAGGTTCAGATAGCCAAATATTTTGAATATTCAGCAAGTGTATTGGAAGACTGCATTCAGACTTGTTCCCTCTTTGCAGTCTACAGCATGACTATTTAATGTCCATGCAAAATTCCTCTTTATTTTATTTTACAGATGTTGAATTGGCTCTCACATGGATAGTATTAAATAGCATCAGATGCCAAGATGATACAAGATAGACTAGGATAAGAATATGGCATTCTTAAAAGAGAAAAAAAGTTGTCAGGAAGATGATAGCATTCAGAGAAAAATAATCAATGTGTAGAAGAGATGAAAGTTTGGGAGTTGTTTTTCTTTGCATTAAAAAATAAATCTGACACGAATGATATTGAAAACGGATGATACGTTCATGTGATGAAAATGTGTTATTCAAGAAGATGTGTGAAAAAGAACAGTGCAAAAAAACACTGGCTAGTGTGCTGTGCGTGGATCATCTGGGGGAGTAAAACAGTGTAAGCTGCGAACTTCTGAATGCTTTGGAGAGTAATCGAATTTCTTTCTCTCCCTCTTGGCTTTCGTAACTGTGTGCTATCAAATTGCCACTGCATGCCAAGGAACTGGTACTGATCAGGATCAATTTTACGTAAATTGTTTATGATTGGAGGGAGCCACATTTTGTGGTTAAACAGATACCCCATGGGATAACTGACCTTGGAATCACCATAAAATCTCTTCACTTCAAAATGTCACTGTTGCAGAGTCCAACATATATTTTCTGGTTTTCATCCAAAATTGGAACATTTTTTGAGGAAAATTTGGATGTCTCTTAGCAAAGATTTCACATTTGCTTTCAGTTACGGTGAGCGAGGGAAGTTGTTGGCTAAACCCCTATTTAGCTGTATATGATGAAGATGGTGACACTGTTTTGACTGTTTCACCTTCCCTGGATACTAAAGGTTGAATAATTTTAACTGGGGGGAAGAGCAAACACGTTGATTATTTAGAGCAGAATATTATATTGTCTCTGGTTTTTGCCAGTTCATTGTCAAAATTTTCCACTCTTGCAACTGTACCCATCTTATTTCCAGTGCTCTCCCTGCTTTCACCAAAATTAAGAGAAATAAAACAGGGTTTCTTTTTGATTTGTTTTTTTAAAGTTCAGTTCAAGAGGCATGAAGCTCTGATTTTATTCTTGAAATATGCTTTTCATCATTTAAATTAGTGCTTATTATTCCTAACATACACTTTGGCTAAGGAGGTTGCCCATGCCAGTGCACGGAAGAATTGCTTGCGGAAATGAGAAACACATGAGCCCAGCATGTTACAGAAATCTTTGAACCATGTGGAGAGACTGGCTTTTTCTATCACCACAGTGCTAAGGCAGTAGCATAGCCACTGGAAATACAGTGGCATGGCTGGATACCTTTCTCAATTTTCGTGGCTCACTCCTCTGTCAGACCTTTGCAATTTTTCTTGATGGGCAGAATATAGAAGGTGTCATTTACTGTACTGACGAATCTTGGTGCGATTTCTAATATAACCTGCAGCTAATTGCAGTGTTTTATCTTCACAGCAATTTCCGATTCTTGATGATTGCTTTAGCCTATGCTATACCACTGGGTGTTTTCTCTGGCTGGTCTGGTGTTCTGGATTTGATATTAACGCCTGTTCACGTAAGCCAAGTAAGTAACTCCTGACTGATAATCAGCAGCCATTTTGTAAATGGCACGTTTTTATTTTGCAGTAAAATACAGTTTTATCAGGTTTTTATGTTTAGCAGCTGTTAATACATATGGACCACTTTTCTCCTTGAAATTTTAAACAAAATAAACCGTAGCTTTGGCATCCCAAACTGTCACAATTCTCCCTTCTGACTCTCCATCAGTGGCAAGTGTTTTCAGAACTGTACACACCTCTTGACAAGAAGGAAGAGGCAGGTAAACAAACAGGAGTGTTGTTGTCTGCTTCACCTTTATGGAAAGAAAATAATGTGTGCCCAGTGGAAAAGATGAAGTGGGGAGAAGATGATTTCTAAGCTTTTGATAGAGTATTATAAAAAAAACAGAGGACATTACTCAGATTCTATAAAGAGAGGTCACATTTAGGGCATAGACTACTTAGTCATACTTCCTTGTAGTGAATTTATTTCCTTTCCTAGAAAAAGCCTGGCACTTGAGATTGTTGTCAGGGGCTGTTGTTAGCAGTTTGCAGCTCCTGCGCACCATTTGTTTTGAAAGTAACATCGTCTTATTTTCTCAGCTTTAACACATTTCTCTCTTTTGTTTTGTTTTTCCTGTCAGGTAGATGCAGGCTGGATTGGATTTTGGTCTATAGTTGGAGGTTGTGTTGTTGGCATAGCAATGGCAAGGTAGGAATAATTACAGGTCCTTCTTCAGTTCTTCAACTGTGATTGTCATTTAGTTATCCTCATAGTAACGTAACTTGTTTTCTTTCTTCTTCTGGAAACTTGAAAATGCATTCTGGGGTTATGATGTGTTTCTTGTAGAGCAATAATTTGTACTGGGTTAGTGGTTGTTGGGGATTGAGAATTCCACATGCATATATCTGAATTTGGCAAGTCAGAGTGCTACTCCTGACAAGGGCTTCCTGTATGCTGCTTTTAAACACAGCTCTCATGAATTCAGCTGCCTGGTATGAAGGAGAACCTACTGTAGCACATTTGGAAGGCATTGAAGAAATTAGTGTCTGTCTCCTTCCATCAACACTTTTGGGCATACTGATTCCCAAAGGGATATAGGGATTGTAGTACAGGCAGCATACCCACCATAATGTTATGCTTCTCCACAGAGAAATTAGTCTGGGCCCATTTTGGCCAAGTTGCTGGATTCCTGTATAGCCTATTTCCTTCTGTACTCCTATGGATTACAGTATGGGTGAATCTACACATTTTATAAATCCAAACACAGCTCTCCCTGGCCATCATGAATAATGATGACATGGGAAGCAGAACAGCAAAGCATGGATTGCCCTTCTGAAAGGTTGCTGCTTTTTCTGCATTGAGGTTCTCTTTAGAAAAAGAGGTGGGAGGAGAAAGAAAAAGTCTTTTAGGAGGTACTTGAGCAATGAGTTTATGAAACTGTCTAAAACCAATCACACATTCCCCTTGCATTGTGATACCTGAGCATTGTCCTGGCTTCTCTGTGCCCACTCCTTAGACTCCAGTTCTGCAATGAATTAAGCACAAGTGCAGAGACCTATAATTGTTGCAGTCATTGCAGGATTATGGACACAGGGAGTGATCTTTTTAGGACAGAAATTGAAACTCTCTTTTTTTCACTTGCTTTTTCGCGTGCTTCATCAGAGTACACAATGCATAAAGAAATATGAAGTTTCTCATCCTGACGTTTTGCAGGCTGCCTAGCAACTGTGACAGGGAGAGGAAAAAGCTCCTGACCTAGGGAAAAGAAACAAGCACTTCTCTCCCATCCACTCCAGATGCAGGCCAAAGGACTCTAGCCAAACAAAGTTCATGCCCTGATTTCCTCTAAAAAGAGTTGCTTTTGATTAGCTAAGCTCCGATAACGAGGTCTTCTGTGTGAGAGATGCTGAAAACCAACTGCTGTAAGTGACAAAGATGCCATAGGTTGCATGCTAAAGCACAGGTAGTGTGCTAGTTTAATCTTTTCCATCATGAATTAATCTCTAGTATATTTGCAACATTTCAGTAGTAGAGGGACACCCTTAGCAGCTCATTTGACTTTTTTAGGAGAGAATCTGCTGACTCAATGCCAACATGCAAATCTCAGTCTTTATGGTAGATTAATTTATTTAATATATTGCCTGGGTTAAGTTTCAGGAAATACTGACAGCCACTTTAACTGCTTCAAACCTTTGATTTCAGACCTTGTTGAACACCCATATTTTTTTAGCATTCAGTACATTTAGGAAATACCAACAGTCTGTCTCCAAATATGTCTTTCTAACTTGGGCAACGCACAGTTCAAATGGGAGGGTTTGCATACAGAAAGGGAGGGAGGAGGTGATTTGTCACTCCTGATGGATGACTCTCCCTCCTAGGCCTATTCAGCATTTATCTGTGTAGGGTTGAATCAATGACGAGTCTGACTGTAATCTGCTGGAAGTTGTAATTAGGAAAATTAAGTAATGATTCTTGTCAAAGCTGACAAGTTGATATATTTCAATGTCAGAATTGTGATTTGCCAAGCAAGCAGCTCTCTCCCTTAACCACCCCTTAAGAAGCTGTTAGTTTTGGGGTGGGGTTTTTTTGCTTTTTTTTTTCCCCTGCTAATTTATCAAAGCAAAATTGGTGCAGTTTAGGCATTTGTGCTTTCCATTTTTGTCAGTGCAGATTCTATCATTTAGAACTCTTAGCAACCTGAGAGCAATGCCTGGGAGCATTAGGTCCTGCACATTACAGTAGGTGTTAAATCATCTATATATAAAGTAATGCCCAGTTTGGAAATTTGTTTTTCTATCTCATTTTCAAAGTGGTGCAAATTTTCCTCAGCATGATACATAAATCCTCCTGATCTCCACCCACTGCTGTCCTGATAGCTGTGAACTTACATGTTTAGCTAATTTGTGTGATGCATTTTTATAATTGAAATGCCTGGCCTATTTTGGGCAGCTGGCAGGTGCTGTACCCTTTGTTGGCAGCTTTCAAATGCTACTGGTTTGAAGAAAAGCAATGTCAAAGAGCGACATTTGTATCATTGCATGGAAACATAAATCTATTCCCGATTCTCAGATTTTTAAAATATTTTTCCCCACATTTGCCAATGATTGCAGATATTTCTGAGGTTTTGTCCTCTGCAGCTCAGTTTTTCTTCCCACTTCTAACCTGCAGTGTGGTCAAAGTGTTGAAACTTTATGGCATGGTGATGATTTCCTTAGCAACAGACAGTGTTGTCAGCAACGCAGGTTTGTGATTTTAAAAGTAGGATACAGCCTTGGGCTGGATCTGCTGGGATGCTGGAGACTGTTACCAGCAGTAGGCTCAGAGGTCTGTGTCTGGGTAAGTATACACCTTGTCTCTTCTTGTGCCTACTGTTTTAGCAGCTGCAGACATCCCCTTACATGCTAGATGATGAAGAAGGATTTAAACAGAAGAGAGGGGTTTGAAAGCAGGTACCCAGGCCAAAGGATAAAAATAATTTTTTAATTGAAACAAGTATTCTGAAGAGTTGACTAGATTTATACTCTTCTTTATTCTCCTGTAACCAGACAAGAAGCAGAAGTCCCTCCATTACCAAGTTCAGGCTAGGTTGCTATGTTATTTTTTTCCCATTATTTCTATTGCTGGCTGATTTCAGTAGCTGCATAAACCTTTCCCTTTGGGGGACATTTGACCCTTTTGGAGTCCTATGATATCTGAGAGCTCCTTGGAGCACACTGCTACCCAAACCAGGATCTTTGTGTCAAAAAGAGTTGCAGCTGCTCATAGATATTTTTTCTCCACTGAACTGTTGTGAATGGTTTAAATGTGTATCATCCTCTCATCTCCACGTATCCCTGGTGGTAGGATAGAGATGGAGGATCCCCTAGAGATTACCTCCAGACCTGTTGTCTGTGAATGTCCCTCCCAGAAGGCTGATATCTCTCACACTATGTTTCATTAGACAGGATCTACGTTACTGCACTTGCCTGTAAGGACAGGGAATAATGATGTTGTCTGCCAGCAGGCAAGATGGGGAGTCTCTGTGGAAGAAGCTGAAAGCTTACACTTTGAGGTGCTTCTGCAGAGCTTTTAAAATTGCTGATTCTGACCCTAGTGATCCCAAAGAATAATTAAAGAAACTGCCAAACCAGAGAGGTTATCCTGATTGCTGGATTGGATTGTCAGAAGAAAAGCAACAGTAGCAGCTGACCTCTGCTATTGGAGATGAATGCATAAGGCACTCAACACTGCAGTCATAAACTTTTAAGATGATATGCAGCATTGATCTCCCACTAGTGCTTATTGAATTACTCACTGCTAAATTCAGTGTGGAATTAAAGCACAGGGAGAATCAAAACAAGAGGAAAGAAGTTGGTTTGGGAGGGTGAGGGGTGTTTGATTGCATTACTCCTGCATCTCTTATGGTATATGTGGAGCTGAGGGTCCTAGTTTTCAAAATGTTGGTAGCATTGTCTCTTTTATCAATTAAGCTATAAGGCATCTGCTTGTAAAGTGATCTTTGTCAGGGCAGAGAGGGCAGCTAGCTGATGGATGGACAAATTTCATCATGGACCAACCTAGGTGGATTATGCTGCCATTAGCCTAAACAAGGTAGGAGGCTGTGAGGGTAGAAGATACGCTTTAGACTTGCATACCTAACCTGTCCATCCCAAAATCACTTCTCCTAAGCAGGAGATTATAGAAAATTACTTGTGAATAAATGACATGGGCTTCTCTCATATATCTTTTTTAGTAGCTAGGTTGAAATCCCTTTTGAAAAGAGCAATTGCACTGATAATTATGCCATGGGAGTGCTGCTCAAATGCGTCCCCATCTCCTTGAAAGAAAAAGAAATGAAAAAAGCAGTTGTACCATCAGGTGGTATAAAGATCATATTTCACTCTATGTAACAGCCAGAATACCCAAGGGCTTGTGGGGCTGTGCTCCCCAGACTGTCAGTGGGATATGTGTAGAAGAGGAGTGATGCCAAGCTCTTGGTTTCTGGAACATTTCAACCCAAAACAGCCACTGGCAGAGTGACCCCCTGTGTAAAGAGTCCTCCTCTGCCTAAGCCACCAAGAGCTTCATCACCTGTGCATCTAAGGGTTCAGAAGCTGTTCCTTGTCATCTTCAACTTGGGATTCTGGTATTTGGAGTTTTGTCATTTCCCACAGAAATGAATCTGGACACTTAACTCTGTCTTGAATGAAACACAGCAGCCTCCTCATATGCTAATGGAGTTCTGTGTCTGCCAAGGGAGACTGGCAAACACTGACAAAGCAGCGATGGAAGTAGTGGTGTGATATTGTGTCCAACAAATGCAGAAGGAAAAAAAAAAGTTCCCCTATACCAAGTGTTTTCATTTGATGCCTTGAGAATTGTTCTGGTTTGGTTGTTATTTCCTGACAGCTAAAAAGTCCGTGGCTCTTCAGCTTGACAGCTAGAAATATCACCGTTCTATAAAAACGCCTTTTTTTTTTCTATTCCTGAAAATGAGAAACTACTTTTAGATTCTTTTTATAGCCTCCAAAATGTTTAAGGGGAGTATACTGAATTAATTGTCAAGCATCACATTTAAATAATATGAAAATCAGCATTTGTACTTCTCTGATCTGTGCTTTTATTTTAGGTTTGCAGATTTTATCAGGGGCATGCTGAAGTTTATACTGCTGCTGCTTTTATCTGGAGCAACGTTAGCATCAACCTGGTTTACTCTCACCTGTCTAACTAGTGTCACTCATCTGCCTTTAACCACAGGTATCGACAATGCTTTTAATTCCTATTATTTATAATTGATATTGCAGGCAAGTATTTGCAGTCTTAACTGTCTTATAACGTGGTTTGTTATCTATAGAAATACAGTAGTTTTATTAAGACAAAAAAAATGTTTTTAGAAAGCCTATTGAATCAGAAATATTTTTACCACCTTTGAATGACTTCATAACAAGGTTAAAAACTTACAAAACTCAATAATAAGAACCCAGAATACACATTTAAATTTGATTTGGGGACAAGGTGTTTTTCTTCTTTGAGTCTTTTGAAATAACTGAGGTGAGAAATAAATCAAGAAAAATCAGATGAATGGGTATAGTGTTGCATATAAAAAACAGTGTTATGTCTCGGAGTTTAGGGGACTGAAACTTACATTAGTTATTGGAAACACGTGGTGCATTTCAAACCAAGGTGACCCATAGTATTTTCAGCCATCTAAATCTGTCCCTGCACAATGCTGTCCTCTTTTTTTTTGCACCTGCATGCAGGTTCAGGGAACTCTTCCAGCCCAAAATTAACTCAGCCTGTGCCTCAAAAAGACAGGAAAAAAAGATGTTGGCAGGGGTGGGGGAAAAGCTCAGAGGTCTACTCAGGCTGCCAGCAAGCTGTACCCTTAGTTAAAAATTAGTGCTGCTTAGTTCTTAAAAATCTGTCCTTCACCTTACTATCTGCACCAAAGGACCGATCCATCTGTAATTCCAACACCTTCAACAGAGTAATGAGTTACAGTAAAACTTAAGTCGTTGAGATTTAAAAATATATTTATTTAATTAAGAATTCTGAAAAATCCATTTTAAATGAAGTGCCATCTTTGTTATAGAATCATAGAATCAGATGGGTTGGAAAGGACCTCTGAGATCATCAAGTCCAACCCTTGATCCACTACCACCACAGTTACTAGACCATGGCACTAAGTGCCACATCCAGTCTCTTCTCAAATACCTCCAGGGGCGGAGAATCCACCACCTCCCTGGGCAGCCCATTACGTATAAACAACTTTTGCATCATAGGAGAAACGAAAACTTTTTTTTCCCCATTTTTAATGAAAGAGTTTGGTGTGGAGAGTATATAGAATACTGTTTTACTCAAATTAACTTTGATTTTCAGTGAGTGTCCTTGGTGCATTGCAAATGTCACAACTATAAACTAAAGTGGGTACAGCAAATTGAAATACATGATCAGTTCAGGAGCAACACCATCTGGATGGATAGGTCCAATTTGTGCTTTATCTTGAAATTTCAATGTTTTCAAAAAAATTCTGCTTAAATAAAACATAATTTAATCAATAAACAAATCAAATTTCATGATGGCTGTTGTCATACCAAATGACTACGCTTTTCCATCAAATCTAAAATAAATGCAATAAAAGCTTTTTTCTTGTGCTTGCCTGCTTCGTCACTACAAGCCTGCAGTAATGTAAATTTTTACAGTAAATCTATCCTCTGAATTGATGCAACAAGCCAAACATATAAATGTCTCTTCAAGTCTATGCATAAGAATGAAGCAGAAAGGTTTCAAGAGGTGAAAGTCATTACATATGTGCTCACCAGTGCTCCAAAACAAAACTGATGGAGCTCTCTCTGATTTTATTTTTTTTGTAGAGAATTCAGCATGCAGCATGGGTTCTATAAGAATTCTTACTTGTTTATAGCATGTAGGTGCATTGCCGGTTTTTGGGTTTTTTTGGAAAGCTGGTCCACTGTCAGGACATGAAAGTATGTAAGGTATTTGAAGTTTGATATACAGTATCCTAAACTAGCATCCCTTGATAAAAATCTGGGCATTGGGTTGTTCTTTTCATGCAGCTATCATTTCTCTTAAAATGGATGATTCCTTAGATTAAGTTGTAATTATATTTTAGAGTTTTTTGTCAGTACTATTCTTATACATGTCTCTGTAAATATTGAACCCTTTTCTTTAAAACACAAGCTTGTTTTGAATAGAAGTACCAGCAATGTGGTCCATTCTTCAAACAAAAAAAGGCAGTCAAAAGCTTCAGAGTCTAATGTGCAAGCACCAAATAAGATCTCTTTTTTCTTCTGTTTAAATTTCATAGATAGGTTGTGGGGGAAGGTTCATATCAGGCTTTTCTCATTAAAGTTCATATAAAAGAGATGTAATGTGCCTTTTAAATTTAGCTTCTTGTACACAGAAAAGCAGTGGTATATCTTTATGAAATATGCTGTTATGGATGAAAACACACAAGCTATTTAAGCTAATTTATAGGCCTTCATGCTAGATTATTCCTCAATGTAATGATGCAATATGATGATGACCTCTGCATTCACAGTAATTGGGAGAAATGGTACATTTGAATTGATTTGGATGAACTTTTTTTTTTCTCCTTTTAATTAAAAGTTTGATATGTAGAGTATATCAGAGTACAAACGTGGGAGGTCAAATGCAGGCCGTGGGCTGGCAGCTTTGGGAAGTGATTTGTGGTAGCTGGTAAAGGTGGAAGTCTGTGTTCCTCAGTGGACTAATGTTGACAGTGGGCTGCCAGGTAGTTATCCTCTGTGTGTTTTTGTAGAGGTGGAAGATGTGCAAAACAAAAGCAGCAGTCATTGTGGAGTTTTTTCCTCATTCATTTTTTTTTTTCTCTCTCTTTTCTTCTTTTTTTTTTTCCCCTTTGTTCTTTTTCTTATAGTTTTCTTTTTATCTCTTTAGTTTCTTTTTTTTTCAGAAGAGATCCATGTAATGCTTTGTTTCCCAGAGATACTTTGCAGGCAGCACTGAACACCTGCTGCAAAGCAGGGATTGTTGTGTTACTGAAGGCAGCAGGGTTTGATGTTGATAGAAGGTTAAAAGGCTCCTATACTTCTTCCTGCCCTGTGGCAAAGAGCACAAGTGTTGGGCTTGGCAGTGCTACAGAGCCAGTGATGGATCCCAGTCCACACTTCCAGCCTCATTCAAACGCTGAGGCAGACCAAGCAGCGTTCAAAACTGATATGGAAACTTGTGGGGGTGTACATTTGATCTTTTCCAACCATCTAGCTCCCATTTTGGAAGGGACTTCCCCCTCCTCTCTGGGCCTGCCTCCAATGTTGTTCTCTTAAACAAGTCAGACTTTGCCCTACAAAACCATAGGCGTTGTCATCTTCAGCAGTACCCGGAAACTGCTAAAATATCCACGTGATCTGACAGGCTGCTGGTCCCGTTAAAAGGGAGCTCTTCCACGGGTCAGGAAAGGCATTTTGATGAGGAGGAAAGACACTTCATGGGAGCTCTTGTATTGGCCCAGGTGTTACATCAGGAAGCTTCACCACAGAGATGAAGTCTGGTTAGATAACATCATCTGCCCCATCTCACCTGACAGCTGCTTGATCCATAAATAAAGTTTGCATCCATAGGCTTCCCCGGATCCAGAACCAGTTCTTTTCCTTTACCATGTGGATATTGGGTGATTTCCCAATACGCAGCTCATTTCCCTCTTATGAAAATCCCTTACCCTTCTCCCACCTGGTCTCCAGAGCAAGAACTTAGGTGGATACATTTTCATGGAATGCTAAAAAGATGAGAGTCTGGCCAATTATTCATCCTGAAGGGAAAAGAAGAAAATCTCTAAAGATTTGTTTTTAAAACACAAACAAACCAACCCTTCTCTTTTAATTGGTATTCTCTGCAGCAGTTGTAGTAATGTCTGATTTAAATATTGGGAGAGGAAATGTATTGGAAAAAATGGTCCCAGCAAAATGTATTTTCCTGACCTTGCTTGTGTATTCTCCTAATTCCTTGTAAATAGGCACAACATCATTTAAAGATATTTCCTACAAAATGTAATTACGTAGAATGGAGACCTTTAATGCAGATATGAAAAATCAATGACTGCATTTGAGAATTTTTTTTAAGTTATGCTGGTTAGCATTGTTTGTATTGAGTAATGCCTACATTGTTTTGCATTTGCATAATATGCTCCATTTTTCCTCCAGCCATGGAGGAGGAGAAGTTTTCTGTCAGTTGTTGACTTCTTAATGTATCTCCAAAAGATTTTATAAAAAGTTTATTCAGAGTCATATACATGAACTATAACAACCAATGTGGGGAAAAAAGAAAGCAAGGCAGTAATGATACAGTGCCATCATAGCTACTGTATCATCTGTCTGAAACACCTCTCATCAGCTAATCACAGCTCTCCAAAAACCTTGATTCTGGAATTGGTTTATATTTTAAGCAAGCCTGAATTTTATTTTAAGAAATTTTAATTTTAATGTATATTATTTGCATTTCAGTTTCAAAGACAATTTCATGTACACATCGAACATTAAAATAGTTTTCTCCATTGAAGTCCCAGCGCAGCTGCTGATCTGTTTCTCTGTGCCAAGTTCATTGTTAGTTTGCTTTGTACTGAACTTCATTATGTGAATTTATGTACAATGGGATACTTCGACCCAAAATAATTGTGTAAGGCATTGTCATGCCAGCTTCAGTATCTTGCCACTTTGTATTGCTGGTAGTATCTCTGGATACAAATGCTAGCATTTTCCAAAAATTGATATGCAATGCTAGTTGCTTGCAGCTCAGATTGAATGTTTTCAGCATAGCATGTCAAGAATATTCTAATATTTATGAGCACATTCAGCAGAATTTTGCTTTACAAAATCTTTTCTAGTGCTGCATGGCAGACACTCTGAATATGGTGGCAACTCCATGAGTTGATGACTATATTTAGGTTAGACAGCCTACACTTTTATTTTCAGGTTCAACAGATTGAACATTATAAACACATCTGTCTCTGTCCTCATCTACAAAGCACAGTATTGAAAAAGAGAGATGTTAATTATTTAATACTGATTGGTTAATTATTTCAATTTAATTTCTTTACTATAAACAAGATGTGCTTGGTAAGTATAAGGCAGGGCGACCCAGAGAATAAAACAGTGGCCTGAAAACACTAACCTGCTGTGGGCAGATCATTACCCCCACTCCTGTCGTGCTTTTTCTGCTCATTGGATGGGAGTAATGACCTTTGTTTTGCAAACAGGTTCTATAATTCCACAGATAGAAGAGTGCCTAAAGAAGAACTAATTTAGGGGGCTTATTTGAAAACAGTTTTAAAAAAGAGTGTTAGACAGTATACAGTGCTTGAAATTTAGGAGGAGCATTTGAGGGATGAATATCTATGAATCTGGCCACCTTAAATATCCATTGATAGCAAACCTCAAATATTGTGTAATTTCCAGCCCACTCCTTTATTTTTTGAGGCTTACTCAGTAATTTCTATACTTCTTAGTTCTCCAAACTGAATGCTCTGCTTTCAAAGAGAATTCCACTTGCTTTTCTCATGAGAAGTATATAGAACAAATCAAATTTGATCAGATTTTTGGTTACTTTCAAAACTGTATCATGAGATAACAATTTGATCAGTGTATGCTGGAATGGAAATCCAGACAATGAAACATATTGATGTTATAAACGTGCACTACAGAGACATCTTTCTTCTATTGTGTTTTTTTGTTCCTAAAAATAAATTACAGTAAAATTTACTGTCTTACCTTGAGGGAGTCACATTTCTCATGGAAAAATTAAGGGGGACTTCTTCCATGACTTTTCTTACCATGGCCAGGGGCAAGAATTAAATTATAGGGAGGTGTTATTCTACTTTAACAGACTTTAGATTTTGGTAGGAACTAACTTTGAATTGTTCAAATCATTCATGGGGATACTGAAGCACTGAAGTCAACAAAGACTGCATCCACATGAGGCATTATCCTTTCACTTTTATATTTGGAATATAGTTATAATGGGCATTAACAGAGTGCCCTAAACCTCCATAGGTTTTGCTTTAAATTGTATACTGCACCCAAGAGAACATATTCTGTTGTATTAACCTGTTTATCCATATAAAATTTGTGTGAGTCTTGCTTGGCTCAGTGTGTCTCAGAAGAGAACTATTACAAAACCTACAGGGTTCAAGAGATTCTGGCAGAGGACTTTGGAAGAAGATACTGTACCACCTGCTTACAGTTGATACAGCAGTGGTTGTGTAAATTTATCTGAAAACTTTTTTTTAAAATGGTAGTACTCCATATTCTTTGTTAAAAATCAGCCAAGATACACCTGCCAGTGGTTGATAAGCACTAGTCACATCACTTGAGGTCCTCCATCCATTTTATTTGGATTTGGATCAGGCTCTGTAGTTATACATTTAGTGATGGTATACTTTAAGAGTAAATTGCTAAACCTGTTGCAGAATATCCTGGAATATTCTGAGAAATTGTTTGAATGTCAGAGATACTTGAGTCTCCTTCTGCTGTGTTGCAAGCTCCTCTGGGGACACCAAGTGAATTCTGTCATTTAAATCACTTCCCTATTTGAATTCCTAAATTTTTCCCTAATTTTTTTTTTTATTGGTATAAAGCTTTTGCCACAGTTTGTGGTTGGGAGAAAATAAAGTCTTTTTCTGGGATACAGGCATGTATTTGCCATCCAGTAGCTGAAGGCCTGTAGGAGATAAGAAGCCAAGAAGGAATCTTACGTCTTACCACTTTTTCTTCTCTTTGTGCTAAGCCACTGTATCAGCATCAGTCCCAAGTCAGTACCTTGATTCATCTAACTTGTAACATCTCTAATGCTATTATCAAGGCACATTTTATTCCTTGCTTCCTTCCTAGCCAGGAGAATGAGTGCTGAGGGAATAGCATGGTTGCCTTGTACCTCAAGCATGAACGTGACAAGATGAAGCATGGCTTGAGCCTTGTGCTGCAGCAGCTCCTGGCCAGTTCTCTGAAGCAGCTGTGCTTGGGATGGGTCTTTTGCTTTTCCTGATCTTTTTGCAGTGACCAGACTGAGAAATAGCTGCTTAATGCACACAAATATGTTCTAAATTATTTCAATTAGTGTCATGTTTTAGGAAATGTAGCCCTGTTCCATTGTTGGTGTCCATAGCTGCCACTGTCTTGGATATACGACTTTGCACATAGCTTTATAGGCAGTAAATTCCTTTTTCTAAGAAAAAATGATCATTTTTTATACTAATAGCATGCCATGCTTCCCCACTGTATGCTTATCCAGGCTAGTTGGTAGTTCTTAGGACATAATGTTAGCTTCTTGGTAAACCATCTCTTTTTTTCTCTTCTTTTTTTTTTTTTTTTGTCAGTGCTTTCATATTCATTTTTGATGACTGTCATTAAGATTGTCTTAATTGAAAGAACATTTGCTGTAACTTTAGCAGCTGTTCTTCTGCAGTATAAAATCATGGTAATTGTTTGTGTTCATTCAATGCAAGGTCACTGTAATGGAAAGCAAATAGTCTCTGTTAATAGGTAGTATTCTCCCTGCTATCTTGTTGCCTGTGAGCTGGAATGTGAGATATGCTATTTAGTGTGTGAAACAAAAAGCAAAAAAACACTTTAGAGCTCTTACTTTACTTCTTTCTTATTACTTATTTTTCTGAAACTGCGTATCTTCTCTTCGAGTTTTTGTCTAGTTGACCGGTTGGATTTGTGACTTAGTTGCCAAGTTAATGAAATAATCTTATTTGTATATCACTGAGGATGACCCTGGGTGATTTACAGATACATGAAATAAAAAACAGCTTCCCATCTCTACAATAAGTACACATTTAGGAAGGCTTTCAGATGTGCACATCTCCTTCACTTTCAGTGCTTCTTTTTGTGGCTTACCAGTTAAAAGCTGTCATTTCCATTAGATGTTAGAACTTAAATTGGCATCTTCCAGATGCTGTATTGCGTCTGTCCTGCTTATTAATTCCAAAGGTGTGTGTACCTATGTGTAGACCTTGTTTCATCAGTATTACCTGTGATCGCAGCTGAGGTGCTGTCATTGGTATTCAGCTGGCAGTTTTTGGTGTGCACACACAAGGCAGGTAACACTCTGGGGCAAACCAAGGGTGATGCTAAAGCTGCTTTGCTCCTAATAGTATGGAAGTGTGAGGTGTGTGCTGGTGGGTGTATTTGCACGAGTGTCGAGACAAGGAAATGTGAGGGTGTAATTTCTAAAGTACAGAGTTATTGCACTTGTTCACTTATGGTCTGGTCCTCTTAATACATTTTAGTAAGTGGCCAGTCTTCGCGAACGAAGATCTGGGAAAGGTGTTTTTACCTTTCAAGCCTGCGCAATGGATTTTTT
>JAWWLV010000183.1:11280501-11337398 GCA_035041135.1 Platyrinchus mystaceus | reverse complement strand
ACCCGGGGGACCCTGAAGCAGGACCGGGATTTGAACCTGCAGCCTTGGCGCTGAGAGACCAGCATCTTAACCGCTAGACCACCAGGGGTCCCCACATTTTAGTAAGTGATGAGTAATGATGTAGTTCAACTAGCATATTTTAAACCTAGAAATCTATTTTGTAGTCTCCTGTTTGTTTTATGGAAACTTTGGCACCTCCTAGATTAACTAAATTTTCAAGTCTTAATCTTTTAAATGGCTGCTAATCTTTCATGGATATTTTTTACTTAATCTCAGTGACTCTTGAGTTTCTAGAAATCATACCTGTATGGATTGCCTCTATTCAGAAGCATGTGATTCCCCTTTCCTGGCTGTTGCTCTTTATGGTAGATGTTTCAGCTCTCCTGCAGAGGTGTTGCCTCTGACACTCTGTACACAGCTCCACTTTTGATAGTGCTGTTGTGGCTTTCAGCAGCTTCACGCCTATTTCTGCTGTTTGAGTTTCTGATGCAGAATTACAGCTGGCTGACACCTTCTCTTCTTTGGGGAAAGTTCTGAAATGTTCTCTAGAAGTAACAAGGAGTTACCTATAGATATCTTCAACTGACTGTAAAAAGGGATAGATGTTCATTTGTCTTAAGAGATTCTTCTGTTTCATTTATGTGTTGGTTTTTTAAGCCAGTACATAAATTTCAAATAGCTGAGTATGTTTGGACTTTCTGGCTACCCCTGATAGCAGTTAGAGGCAGTTAGAGCAATATGCAGTGGTGTTTGAGGTAAGCGGGAGTTCAAAGAGTGATTCATGAAATTTTAAATACTGGTGAGGACTTGCAGAAAAATCTATGGATCTTTTAACTAGGGAATCAGTTCTTAGTGTGTTAGCTGGAAGAGCCCATTAGGAAGAACATCCTAATACTGGTTTGGGTTTTTTTTCTTCCTCTCTGGCAATGCCTGGACATACCTTGCATTGATTTCTTTGATTTGTTCTACAGTTTATAAGAGAATTTAAGAGTTGGGAAAGTTACCATGTTTTTGGGGAGGAGGGTGGTTGGTTTTTGGGGGGGATTTTGGGTTTTTGTGTGTTTGTTTTTTCTTAAAAGCTCAGGGTATTAAGATATATTTTAAAAAGTAGGGGCCAGCTCTCCTTCCTTTTTCTTGTCTAGAGGAATCCTTTGTAGAGAAAGAAATAAGTCTTTGTGCCTTGGAAACAAACCATATCAAATAGAAGATCTGATAGACAGCCCTTTCTGCTTTTTAATGCCTTTATCTCCTTCCCGTGATTCTTTATGTTTTAAGAAACAGTGGGGGTTTTTTTTTAAATTTTTTGAAGTTGGAAGTTTCCTGCTTCCTAACAGTTTCTCAATTGAAAGCTTGAGCAATGCTTAACAGAAGATGAAGCAGAGCTGTTTCAGTTCTCCCCTTTCCAAGACAGAAGAGTGTAATTAAACTGAAATATAACTATGTATATCTATATGAAAAAAAATTATCTAAGAATTTTGTACCATACTGGAGTGAAAATGTACTATAAATAATTTCTCTGTGACTTTGTAATACTTTTCTATCTGAACATTTTTTCTTTATGTTTTCTTATAATTTTGGTGGAAACTTCAGAAATTATTCCAGAGTTTTCTGGGGGTTCTTCAAACCTAATAGTTTCTTTATTCTTTTGCTTGATCAGTAACCTCAAATTGTTGAGTTTGCAGGTCAGGAAATCTTTCCCATCCCAAGACAGCACTAAGGAAAGACTTATTTAAATTTCTAAATTGGTACTAAATTTTCCTGAAGTTTTCAGGTTTCTTTTTTTTTCCATAAATAGATTTATTAAATTATAATATAGGTATATTAAGCTTGTGTATTAAGCACTGTAAAGTATTGGGCAGTGTTAGAAATTATACAACAAAACAGTTGAGGCTACTGAAGAAATGTCTATATTCTTCTGTTGATTTGTCCAAGAAAAACAATTTGTTGTACAGCAGTGAATAATCTGCATTATCAAATCTATCCTGTTCCTGTCAGGTGCTGGGTGCCCTTCATTTCCTTTTGCAGCCAGAAGGGATTCAACATGTTGCAGCTCAGGCTGTGCTGAATACTAATGTCCTGATATCTGGTAGATCATTAGTATTTATTTGTAAAATGGAAGCAGAATTAGTTTTGACCTTTAGAGCTAAGTCAAAAGGTTAATCCATGTCCATTTCCAATTTGGTGCATTAATTGCTCACTGTCCTAATTGTTTGGAGGACAATATTTTCTGTTTGTTTCAGAGGTAAATCAAACTGTAGGTGATGCTTTGCATTCATAATTTTGTTGTTTGTTTTACTTACAAGTGAATTCCAAATCACTGAATGTGTCTTCCTGGGTTTTGTTTAAATAAATAAATAAATAAATAAATAAATCAGTATTTCTGATCTTTTTTTCCAAACCAGTGCATGCATTCTGCCTAAAGCTAGTGGGTTGTGATATGCTTTATGATACACAGAGGATAAAAATAAGTTTATGCATTTTTTGGTTATTCAAATACTAGTATTCTTGGCAGCTCTGAATAGGGAGAAAAAATACCAGCATGAAATTAATAACTGTTTTTGTTTGCGTTATAGCTACACTGTACACATCCTGCATTTTGTTGGGTATATTCCTCAACAGCAGCGTACCAATATTCTTTGAGCTCTTTGTGGAGACAGTCTATCCTGTTCCAGAAGGAATTAGCTGTGGAGTTGTCACCTTTCTGAGTAACGTGTTTATGGGAGTGCTTTTGTTTTTCCTCACATTTTACCATACAGGTAAGAAATATAAGCCACTTTGTAAATGTAATTCTCCAGTAAGACATACCTTTGCCAGTAAAAGGGAGGATTTGCACATACGATTTTTTTAATAACCAAGTGTTTGAATCCCCCAATGGGGCAGCAAGGGAGGAGAATTTTATTTGTTCTTTCCTATGTGCACGCTAGTAAAAATAAAATTACTTAGATGCAAGATACATTCTACTTGAATTTGCTACAGCCAGGTTCATCAAGGTACACATTGTCATCATGTTTTATAAAGGCCTGGTAATGTGACCATTAATAATAGTTGTATCTCTGGGTGTTCAAAACCGCAGTAAAGCTAATCCAGTCTCATACTTCTGGGTAGAACTGTATTGCCCAGGAGGGGCAGAGCAGAAATGCCCCAGTTATGGTCAGCTCTGTTCAGTGGGTCAGATGTACCATTGCAGGGGAGAGAGCAGCTCTTCACCACTGCTCAAAGTTGAAATAGTCGTTCCTTTAGGCAATCCTGTGGCCTAATCCAGCACATCAGCGTTTTGCTTGATGTTCTCATCAACTTCTTCACACTTTCTCATTTTTCAAGTATTATTGGCTTCCTCGTAACTCGTAATTATGACTTACAACTTGCTATTTAGTAGGCTATAATACATATTATTACTCTAAGCTGTAAAATAAGAATCCAATTTTCTTTGAAAGGGAAGTGGTCTTTATTAATGGTTTTCAAAGATGCAAATTTTTAATTTGTCTTCTGTCATTGTGGTAAACGTTTGCTTCATGATGCAAGACTTGTAAAGCATTAGAAAATGTGAGCTTTTATGTATTATCATGAGTGCATTTACTTCTTAAAATGTTGTGTTTTATCACCAAGAAGAGACTGACAAATTTCATAATGAATTCTGCTAGAAATTATTAAGGTTACAACCGGGGGCATAGTTTGTATCTTTCTGCCAGGGAATTACAAGTAAGGATGACAACCCTATTCCAAATTGTGATCTGTGAACACAAACAGAATTTTTTTGGGTTTTTTTAATACTGTTGTTGAACTGCATCATTGTAAAATCTGAATGCCAACCGGGTTAGCCTTGGGTGGTGTGAGAGTTAGTCTTTACATTTTAAAGTATGCTTTTAATATTAATTTTATTTTAAATATAAATTGGTGGGAATTATAGTTTCTGACATCCATACCTGAGCTGGAAAGATGACACAGAATATTCTGATAATTTTTCAGCATTTTTCAGAGTAGCAATCCAGTGTTTGGCATTACTTAATAACTGAGGATGGGAATACAGTGTCTCACTTCTAATGGAAGAATTATGATTAAGTGAACTCGTTCCCTCATAAATAGGATATTTGGGGCCATTTTTGGTCTCTAGTATTTCTTTCTGTAGCAGTAAACGCATGTAAGGATAAACCTGAAACTGTTATATCCATATACTTGGAATATTTTCCCTATTTCTTCAAAGGAGAAAATAAAAAAAGTAAAAAAATGCAATTTGTGTTTAGGACATTCCATTCTTTGATCAAAAGTACAAGAGAGTGTGTGGTCACTGGGGGAGGGGGCTGTCAGTGCCAGTGGGTGCTATTGGCTCCTCTGATTAAAAAAAATCCTTTAAGAGGTTGATAATGATCTTAATCATTAGCTTTCATTTGATTCAAATACATCCTCTAATGGCATTTAAGAAGCTTACAGATAAATCAGAACTCAGTCAAATTCATCTTGTTCTTTTGGTCTTTTCTTTTAGGCCAAATAATCTTTCAGTAGTTTTAATTCTGATTTCTCTTCTCCTCCTCTGATATTGCGAATGCTGTGAAGGACCCAAACCCTGGAAGCTTTCCAGTGCCCTGAAGTTTTGGTTCATCTACCACAGTGGAGATGTAAACCTTCCTAAAGCTCAGCCTCCCTGATAGTGCTGTGTCCTGCTGCAGCCTCTGGATGTGTTTTTCTTTGCCTTTTCTGCAGGGACTTCTGAGGGAAAAACAAAAGCAAACTGACCTCTGGCTTCGTGCGATCGATGGATTCGCTGCATTGCCAGAGCTGTCACAAATTCAGGATTAAAAAAGATATGAAGGATTCACAAGTTAAATTTGATCTGTTAGGAAGTTTTAGTTAAAGTCTGTTTAATCCAATTAAACAAGAATATTATAAGGAAAATAACAGCAAAGCATTTGACTATTGACTTCTGGCAACACATAACATAGTTTTTCTCCAAGCCTAGGAAAATTTTACTTTGGTTTTAATAACATTACTACCTAAACAAATCCCTATGGGTTTTTGGTGGATCATGGAGGGTGTTGTTGAAGGTTATTGGTTTTAGAAGGTTGATTTTTTTTTTTAGGCTTTCTGACTTTCGTTGTTTGCATTGTGTAATATAAATCGTGATTTTTCTTTTAGCTATATAAATTACAGATTTAAGAAAGTAACAGTGCTGAAGCCTTGATTTTGATTAGGAGACCTTGAAGGAGAGATTAAGTTCTGTAAAATTAAATTAATAATAATAATAAAGTAATTTTTTAAAAAATAAATAGAACAATATCTCCAGTGAAATTAATATTTCTTCAGTAAATTGACAGATTTTTTTAAAAAAGGAAATTGTAGTGCACTTAGTTTGAAAAAAAAAACACACTGAATAAAACTGTTAGTAGGCAAATAGCAGATTATAGGATTTCTTGAATATGGAACACAGCATTTTAAGAGCAGTACATTATGTCTAACAGCTGGAAAGAGGCTTCTGAGGAGCTGTTTTTGCAACTAGTTTTAAATTGAATTGATTGTACTAAGCACAAGTTTCTTCTGAGGAATTGGTTTTTCCTCCTTATACCGTGTAGCAGGTTTGATTCAAAATCAAATCCAGCTTTTTCCTACACTTTTAATTTGTTTTAGTTCTCAATCCATAGAAATCAAAGAACTAATGAGTAGAGTCTTTGGAAGTGGTTTATTCTCCATTAGCAATGATAGATTTTATTTTTTTCCCCTGTTCTCTTCATTGGAAGGTTGCATAAGGAGGATTAACATTACCTGGAGGCATTGGTTATAAATATATATATATATATATATATAACTTGAGGTATCCATGGAGAAGTCTCATAGACCATGTTTACCATTGATTGATCAAGGGCTGTCAGGATTTTGTTCAGAACACAGCAATTTCCTTCAAACGTGCCATCAGTCCAAGTTTTGGTCACTTTAAACACAGAACATGTTTGATAATTGAGGTTGGGTCTCTGTTCTGCCTTACAGAGTTTTCCTGGTTCAACTGGTGCCTGCCAGGATCGTGTCTGCTCAGCCTGCTCCTCATCCTGTGCTTCCGCGAATCCTACGACAGACTCTATCTCGACGTTGTCGTCTCTGTGTGATAATGCCAGACTGGTGATGGGTTGGAAGAGACTGGAAGTCAGCTTTGCAGTCTGCACATCTGCCTGGATTTGCACAGCTGGACAGCAGAAACACAAAGAAATTACAAGACTTAATTGTGGCTTTATTTAGAGAGGGTGAGGGAGAGGTTGTTCTTATGCTCAAGACCACCTTGATTTGCTGTAAATGTGGAACTTGAGTGGTAATAATAATGCCAAAATGCACAAAGAGAATACATCTGCTGTACAGGTCCCAGTGCCAGAGCTGGGGCTCTCTATTTAAGGGGCTGTCGGTGTTGCAGTGAGGTGTACGTTGTGTGTGTGTGCCTGTGTGCTGACTCACAGTTATATGCACCAGGGTACCAGTAATCTTTGGAGTCTTCTATCAGAATAGAAATAAGGAATAATTTTAACAAAAGGAAAAAGAGAAAAGAAATCTTTTCTTAAAGATCTCTTCTAAATCACTAGTTATTTATATATTGAATGTCCATTAAACAGTACACTACATTTACATTCTAATAAAGTGATTTCTGATATAAGACACTGGTACCAGGGTTTTTAGCCATACTAAATATCCCAAATAATCCTTGCAGTGTTGTTAGAGGTGTTTGTAATCACCCTGGAGCACAAGTAAACAATAGCTTTAGCTGCCACTGAATCCCAACTTGCACCCACAGTCATCTCTGAAATACCACCGTGGTTCCATATCTCCTGAATATGGAGCATCTGTGGTGTACTGGAGATTCACTCTTGCTAAACGTTGCTGTTCTAAAAGCCACCACTGTGTCACCTTTCCATCCCCTGTCTCCAGTACTGCCTTTTTTACTGTGAAGACCTGTTTGTGACACTGAATACTGTGGATGTGGATGTCTGAGTCCCGCTAGTTCTCTTCTGATACTCAAAGGTGTGTGTGGATTTTAGAAATAGTTTATGATTGAGGGTGCCTAAACAATATTGCTTGTAAACCAAGTCTTAAAAATCACTGTTTCCTAAAAAAAAAAATCTTTCTAGTTGATGAGGTGTGCTGATAGCGAAATGACAATGAGAAATAACTCTTGAGTTCTGGCATAATATGGGAAATTAATGCCAGCTCTTTTTATCAATACTAATCTGTGGTCATTCTGGCCCTTACTTGAACATAAATATTAAAGACACTTTGAATAGTTTTTTAAATCAATTTTTAAACCTGCTAATAATTTCTTAATTATATTCTTAGATTTCAGTTCAGCATCATTTACAGTATTTCCATGTGTGTGTGTGTGTGTGTGTGTGTTCTGTGCTTTATTGTTACGGGGGTGTGTTCGTGTGTGTGTGTGTGCGTGCATATTTATATCTATGTATACACAAATAAAACTTATATATATAACCTACATATATATATAAGTTATATAAGGGTATGTGTTTACATAGGTTTATTTTAAGTGATCCTGTCTGGGGATGGTGGTTTGCCTGTTTGTAACTAAGCCAGTCACTGCTGTGAATGGAAACACGAGCATACGCTGTCTGCGACATGAATCTGTTTCAGGGGGTGAATGATTTCCTGTCGCGGCAGTTCTGTCGCCGGGGGTGGGTGCACGTGTTGGAGGAGGCTGGTGTGCAGGATTCTGTGTCTGCAGAAGTCTGAATCAAGCACCCTCTGCTCCCGTGTGGGGCTCTTCACTGCGGCCCTGGGGTGACACCAACACTGTAAGCTCACTCAAATAAACCCTGAACTGAGCGCTACCTTTTAGACACGGATCTGTTCGTTCTGCCTGCTCTCCTTTTGCAGAGAGAATACACCACCTTTAACTCAGGAGTGTGTCTGTGCAGTAAAATAAAACGAGCTGTTCCCTGCTTTTATGTTTTCAGAGCAATGGATGTATTTACTGAGTAACTGAAAACGGATTTAGCTCATTACCTGTATCAGCTACTAAATGATCTTTTCTGTCTCGAAGCAGGCTCTTTGTGGAAATGGAGCTAACCTACATGGGGATTACTAAGTCAGTCTAAACAGCATGTTCAGATCCGCTGGCATCATCCTCTTACTGTTTTTCAGATGGATGGTATTAACTGTCCAGCTTCTTTTTACTATGTTTTAGTGCCTGGAATAGTTTCAGTATCCAGTAGCTGCTGCTACCTATTGTCTTCTGAAACCAACGGTCGCTTGCCAAGAGTCTGATTGGAGTTGCATTGTCATGGCAGAACTGCAAGCTCGGATGGCTCTTCAGAGCTCTGTTTCTGCAATTTACTGTAGCTATATTAAGATTAAAATTGCACAGCTCAGGCACTGTCCCGAGTGACAGAGATTTCTAATCCTTTCACTGTCCTGACTATTTAAAGATGGAGAAACACTTCAGGCAGTGTTCTGACTATAACCTTTTCTGCCTCTGTTCCAGAAAGCATCAAACAGTTCAAAATAATTGTCAGTGCTGGCAGATGCAGGCTCTCCTTAGTCGGGCGAGAAGAGTGAACCTCTTGTTTTGAACCCTGTTGATTGTTTTTCTGAGTCAGTGTGAATTGCTCACTGCAATCCCGATGCCTTGGTAGATGTTTCTCTGTGTGATGGGATGACTGTGGCTGGATGCCACGTGCCCAACAAAGCCGCTCTGTCATTGCCCTCCTCATCTGGGCACGGGAGAGAAAATAACAAAGAGCTCAAGTTGGGATAAGGGCAGGGAGAGATCACTCACCATTTACCATCACAGGCAAAACAGACTCAACTTGGGGATGTTAGTTTAATTTATTAGCAATCAGATTACAGTAGAATAATGAGAAATAAACCAAATCTTAAAAACACCTTCCCCCCACCTTCTTTCTGGGCTTAAATTCACTCGTGGTTTTCTCTCCCTCCTCTCCCCAGAGGCTCAGGGAGACAAGGAATGGGGAATGTGGTTAGATCATCACACCTTGTCTCATTCCCTGAGGAGGACTTCTCACACTCTTTCCGATCTCCAGCATGGGATCCCTCCCATAGGAGACAGTCCTCCATGAATTTCACCAATGTTGATCCCTCCCACAGGATGCAGACCTTTGGGAACAGTCCTGCCAGCAGAGCTGCTCTAGTATGGGCTCCTCTCTCTGTGTTGCCACAGGTCCTGGCAGGAGTCTGCTCCAGCACAGGCTTCCTACAGGGTCACTGCCTCCTTCAAGCATCCACCTGCTCTGGCATGGGGTTCTTCACAGGCTGCAGGTGGATCTCTGATCCCCCATGGACATCCAGGGCCACAGCTGCCTCCCAGTGGTCTTCACCGTGGGCTGCAGAGGAATCTCTGCTCTGGTGCCTGGAGCACCTCCTGCCCATCCTTCTGCACTGACTTGGGTACCTGGAAAGCTGTTCCTCTCACACGCTCAGTCCTCTCTCTGGCTGCTATTGAAGTTGTGCAGTAACTACTTTCCCCTTATTATATCTGTTATCCCAGAGGCTCTGCCACTGTAAGGATTTTATTAGATTAGCAAGTCTGGCTCAGGACAGGTGAGGATTGTAAATGTGCTTGCTGAGATCTCAGAAAAATATTTTACGCCCATCTGTGTCCCGCAGCAGCATCCTTCAGTGGAGGAGCAGTCCATTTCATGTCAGTAGCCCAACTCAACCCATAGGAATATTTTTGGATAAGTGTTACCACTTGGTCCACCCTTGTCTGGATTTACCAAGGGTCCAAGCTGCCAGGGTAACTGCATTTTGATAGGAGTTTGAGAGCTCAGGGCGAGCCCTAAACAGTGCTGATACAATTAGCAATAGTGCAGAATAGGCTCAAAACAGTTAATGTTTTTCTTAATAGTGAGTGAAGTTCGAAGTCTCTCTAACTTTTGAACCAGTAATGACGTTGGCTGCTGTGTGGCCTGTGACTTGCCAGCAGAGGAAGGCGCCCTGGGAGCCAAGGAATTTGCCTCTCTTTGTGGCCCATAAGTTCACAGCCCTGAAGAACGTTTTTCCTATCTGTGCCAGGCCCCTTAACCACAGGTAAATGTGTTATGGTTTGTGTTGGAAATGCTGGGAAGGATGCTGCACAGTGACCACTCTCTCTTAGTAGTTCATTTTAAATATGGGCTGCTCCTTCAGTTTCTGTGTGGATCGGTAACACTCTGGGTTCAGCTTCCAGTGCTCCTGGTTTTTCTTCTGAGCTGCAGAGCTGTGCTGGCTTCCATGCTGCTCGTGAGGAGGCTCAGGATTAGAAGATGAAGGCTCCACTTGCAGCACTGGTTACTGTCTCTGGTCACTGCTGTTACCCATTATTTCCTCTTGATTCCTTCGCCTTCCCCTGTGGCTGCCTGCTCCCCTGAGCTGGAGGTGTGGAGAGGAGCTTCCTTGCTCCCAGACCAACTCTAGAGGGATGGGTTGGCTGTGTGCTTAATATACGTAAAAGTAGGGATTTTTTAGAAAATCATGCCAGCTGAAAGAAAGTGCAGACCCAAAGGATTCTGCACATATTGTGAACAGATAATCTGTTACAAAAAGACTGTAATTTGCCTGAAACTTGTAATTTTAGCGCCCACACCTAGAGAGACCAAGGTGCTATACACCGTGTATTAGGTATTCAGGCTCACAGCATCACGGAGTTACTCTTAACCATCTGACAGAGCTGAAATGAGTGGAAGTGGGATGTCTTTAATCTTGGAGTGGGTTGGAAAACCCCAGGCTGTGTCAGTGTTTGCAGTGGTAACTTGGGGAAAACAACGGGCTGGTGGATTGAGTAAAGGGAGGGGGCCAGTTCCAGGGGGCATTTCAACAATGAAATATTGTGCTGAGTTGATCATATAAAATTTAAAGCTTTGAGGTGATGAGGATGTTATACAGTAAACTGAGCAAGTGACTGCGTAGCCTTGCACTGCAACATAAACAAGTTAAATTGATTGATGTGCATATATTGGCTGTTACAAGAAAGGAAAATGCGATTTAATTGTGAGCAGTGACTGAAATATGAATGGGAATTACACAGTTTGCACAGTGGATGTAACTGCTCTGTAATGCTGTGACAGCAGGGCTTTAATTGTTCATTTCTTCTGTTGGGTCACCAGCAAAAATTAGTAAGTATCTATTTCGAAGGCATTTTTATGTTTTGGGGAGTTTTAGACTAAGTATAGGTCATTGTAATAACTTGGCAAGACAACTACTACACCGGTATGGAACCCTACATGAATATTTGGTAATGATTTAGTATTTAATGTTGGTGCCACCAATTCTTGGTGTTCTTGAAGTGCCACAGGGGGAGAGCAGGGATGTGGGGTGTGCAAGGAGGCCACTGCGTGCATGGGTGCACAGTCGTGCAAGGGTGGATGCTGACCCTGCCAAAACACACAAGAACTTCATTATCTGTGGATCCCAACGTCTGGGATGGGAGGAGGAGGAGGGGAACATGCGCAGGGGAAAATGCTGCCTTGTGGCTGCTGCCTCCTGACAGACAGACAGACAGACTGACAGACAGCTTCCAGGCTCACTGCTTCACGTGTGAGGGATCAGAGCTATCAACAGAGCCATTTCCCTGCAAACATTACTGCTATGAGGTGGGTTGTGGGTGGCACAGGAATACCTGCCTTGCTCCCTCCAGGAGTGTCAGTTCATCCAGCAGAGGAGAACTGCCACAGAGCAGACACAGCCCCAGTGGAGTCAGAAGAAGATGTCAATCTGCTCACAATTTTTGCAGTTTGTGTTTCAAGACAGATGAAACTAATAAATAGAGGAAGAAATGTAACTCTGTCCAAAGTTTGGACAAGCAAAAGCAAATATTTGCACAGATGTGCTGGCTCCTGCCTATTACTTGGGATTGCAACGTGTTTGGAGCAATTTGTGCCCCCCTGCTCTGGAGTGTGGACCTGCTCCTGCAGCCCCCAGTTCTTCACTGCTCAGCCCCAGCAGCACTGCAGGAAACTTAGTGCCCAGGCTGGAGGGCAGCAACCAGGGCAGAGCAGGAGAAGGGAAGTGCTGAGCCAGGATGCCCAGGAGGTGCGATGTTGATGGGCGCCTGGATTATTTGCACAGGAGGGGTGTCTTCTGCAGCCCAATTAAGGGTCCCATTTTTTGCTTCCTCAATGATAAGTTTCTGACCTTTGTTTTCTCTTTGTGATGTGATCTGTGTGCAGGGTCAGCTATGGTGGTAGCACATGGCATAGAGATGCTGGTTTTCCAAGGTGTGCAGCAGATTTGCTCTCTGCAATAACTGCTCCCTACATGGTCTCTCTCCCCACTGGCTTCCTCTGTGTGATTTATCCACTTGTTAACATCTGGACAGACTCACTGCACTCACTTTGTATTGCTACATGAAGAAAATGCCATCAGCAAAACCTTTTTGATTTATGGGGAGCTTTTCCCTTCAGGCTGAGGCCACTTCTCCAACCTTAGTCCACCTGTTTGTAAAAGCCAGAACAACCCCAAGCCCATGTTTTCCTTTGCAGAGGGGGACGTGCAGGTTTGTGTGACACTGGGATGGATAGTGAGAGCCTGGGCACTGCACTTGCTCTTTCACAGAGCTGCTCAGGGCCTTGGGGAAGGGCTGTTTGAAGGCAGTTTGCCCCGACCTTTCTGCTGCCACTCTGTCACCTGAGCAAGCCCAGCAGAGCCGCAGGGTGTCCCCACGGGCAGCTGGCCATCAGCTCCTGCTCCCCCCAGGATAACCATGCACTTTCCAGATGTATTGATTTTCTCTGCCTATGATATTTGCTAGATTAAAATCTCTTTTCCCCTACCAAGTTTAATGTCTTCTGCTGTGCATTTTAGAAAAGTACTTGATAAGGTGGAAAAAACCCAGCTTTTAATTATGGGACACACCTAACAGTTGGGGCTTTTTGAACTGCATGAACATAACAGAGAAGGAATAGGGTTTTGCATGTTGGAGAGCATCTTTGTAAACTATCCTTGACTTGTAAGACTGTTCAGTTTTACTGGAGTTTGTATGCATTTTACTTTTGTAATTTTTTAAATGATTTGATAGACTATTAGGGCAAATTCTACATTTTGTATGCAATATTCCGATGTGGTCTATTTTTATTTTTGAGAAAATAATGTTGAAAGCACTATATACTTGTCAATGTAACGTATCCACCATGTCATTTCTATTTAAAACTGGACTCTGACCATGAAGTGCGTGTTATTTTACGTACTGGTTGTTGCACATTAAAGAGGTTACTCAGATTTGCTGCCATCACTGTTCATGAGTTCCAAGAAAACAAAAGGGAATAGTTTATTTCTGCTATAATACTGCCAAAACCCACTGCAGATACTGCTACAAAATGGGGGTTGTTTAGTCTAAATGAATGTAGCCTCATCCAACCCCCCAGCCCAGCCAACAGAAAGATTTCCATCGCTTTTAGTAATGTTTTAGGGTGGGGGTCTGACACTGCTGTTGGACCAAGGGACCCACAGACCAAGGGATGCAGGAGGTTGGCTGGGGCAGAGGGTCCCCAGCCAGCAGGGGACTGAGGGAGGGGAAGGGACTGGTGGCAGTGGCAGCTCCTGCTGCACCACCACACCATCAGAACTCTGATTTCACACCCTGCTTCATCCAGGCTTGTGGCTCAGGATGCTGCAAGCCAGTTGATTTTGCTGGTTCCCACCATCAGTGTCTCTGTTCGGGCTTTTAGAAAGGAGACCCTTCATAATAACCTTCCTTGTGTTTATCCTGCATTTAATTGAAATGGCCCCAACCTGAGATCTCTTGATCCATGTTTATTTTCTAGGACCAACTCTTCAAAATTGCCCTGACTGTTTACCAGGGCAAGTTTAAAATAGCCTCACATTCTATTAGTTCTGGGAAGAAATCTGTCAACTCTCATGTCGTGAAATATCTGGGCCCCACTATTCTTAGCAACAGTCTCTTTCCAGGCTATATATGGGAGCTTAAAGCGCCTCTAATGATACAGTTCCCAGTTGTATTTATCTTTGCGGTGTTACAGAAATCTCCATCCTCAGGGGGATGAGAACTGAGGGTCCATCTCAGATCCCTGGTATAGTTTTTTGTGTTGGTGAAGCCCTTGTGCTTGCTCTTCCTCAGAGTTCTTTTACCCTCGTTTCTATTTTATCTTTACTGTTGTTGAACTCTGCTGTTTCCCTGGCACATAAATGACATTTATTCTCTCTTTCCTGATCGGCAGATCCCTGCTGAGACCTCACTGGTGGCTCCCTCTCTGACCACGCTGCAGTTACACACGGGGGAGCAGCTGGGCTGGGGCCAGGCTGCTTGAAAGCACTTGGTGCTGTGCCCAGATGTGGGCAGATGTGAGTGAGCTGCTCACAGATACCTCATGTCTAATGGCCGTGGGACCAGCAGGGGCTGGGGAAAAAGTTGGGGCCACTTGTAAATGCTGGGTAAGGATGTTTTGGCATCTCTGGGCTGCAGCCCAGCACCAAGGGATGCTGATGCTGGGAAAGATGAGCAGCAGCACCCAAAAGTAGGTGGGCCTGTCTTTACCCTCCTGCCGTGGGTCACGAGAGCCAAGCATCAGTGGTGCTTTACCTGCTCCAGGAGCAGGGATTGGGCTGCCATCAGGGAGTTTCGTAGGGACCCAAGGCATTCTCCTTTACCTGACACACACCACTGATGTTACTCGGCACCCGCTCACCACCATATGAACACAACTTTCCAACCAAGGAATATTTTTTTTTTTTTTGCTGCAAGTTGAGCTTGAGCAGACAGAGGGGAAGTCCCAGAGCATGCACCATGCCAGGACTCCTCATGCAAGCTGCCAGGAGCAGCACACTCTCCTCTCCTGGTGTGGGCCAGTCACACACTGAAGTCATCCTTGGCTAGGGGTTGCAGAAAACACCTTAACTCTTCAGGAGTCAAACAAACATGGGGAGCAGGGCCCCACAGCCCTGAGAGGCTTTGTAGGCCCCATGGCCAGAGTGAGGTTTCTCTTTGGGAGATTTCTTGCTTTGCTCCATTTCTTTTCTCCATATCTGCAGACAGGTCCCAGTGCTGGGGAAGGTCTGCCAGTGGCATCAGGATGGGCTGGACCCCTTTTCTGGGGGCTGCAAGGGCTGTGCTGTGAGTAAGCCTGCCCATCTCTCTGTCTGTCCATCCAACTGCTTGGTCACAGAACTACAGCCACAATAAGTACCTGATTCAGGCACTAAAAAGCAGTGGGCAGGGGATGCAAACCTCCCCACGGGCAGCACAGAGGGAAACATTGGCTCGGTAGGACCCTGGTGAGTGGGGCTCAGGCGAGCGCAGGCAGAGGAAATCTGGCAGCCAACAAACTGACCCCACCGCGTTCTGAACCTGAAACTGTTCCTGGGGCTCTCCTGAACCTGCCTTTGATTGCAGAGCTGAGACTTGGCATTATGAATGTAGCTTTGCAGCTGAGTTTTGCTGCTGGAAGGGTAAAGGGTGATAATGGCAAAGGGAAAGGCGGCTCTGAAGGGTTTGCAGTGAGTGGAGGAGCAGCAAAAATGTGAATTAGATCAGCACAACCTTATACAGAAATGCCTTCACTGCCACTGAAGTGCAGAAAAAAGAAACATTTTGAGAGAGATTTTCAGCATAGGTCTGAGCCTACGATAAAGCATCGCAGCTCATCCCATCTTGTACACTCACGTGGCAATTAGAGGTGATTTTATCTTGGCTGGGGGCGGGACTGTGGGTCTGTGGGCTGGTGTGCAGAAATGATGCTCGGAGCATGAGTCCATACCTATTAGCTCCAGACCCTCCTTGGCTGCAGCAGCACCTGGCATGGCAGGGACTGCCAGGGACTGAGCTGCTCCCCAGGACAGGCAGCCTCTGCCAGGCAGCGAGGTTCCCTCCAGTGCCAGAGGAGTGATGGATCAGCAGAAGACAGTAGTAATTGCCAGGAGGCTTTCAGGCAGAATGCAAGGCTCTCACTTGAGGACAGGCTGATGTAAGTCAGCATGTAAATTGGGGACAACATAAAAATAATTCCAGCCGAGCTCCTAGGAAGAAACCTACGAACAAAAAAAATGTTGTTGCTAAGAAATGTGAAAACAGAAAACAATAATGTGGCTCCTGCCAGGGTAATAAAAGTGTATCAGCATTGTGCCTGCTCTCTCGTACAGATCGCTTGCTCATGACAGTAAATTCAGTACTGCCAAAATGGGTACAGTTTTCTCTGTGGCCATTGATGCTTCACATCATGGAAATATCAAACGTTTCTGATGGTTGTTCATTACCCTGCGCTTGAGAGGGGAGCAATCCTTTGCCGGCTCCATTATTTCCATGACAGCAAGGAAATGACTATGGGAGGTTTAAAAATGAAAGAATACAGCAAGGTTAGATGGATCGAATCTCAACAGCCTGTTGCTGTTCACTGTGGTTGATGCTAACTCCAGGTCTGGGAGGCACCTCACTGTCTCGAGTGATGGAAAACCAGGACTACTTTTTGCTTCCAGCTAATTGCCGATTCATAAACTGTGAAGTTTGACCTTGAAAATCTTCAGAGATGTTATTTTGAAGGGAGACAATGTTGCAGTGCAGCTGCTCAGCTAAGAGGAGCTTTAAGCATTTGCTGTATTCCTGATCTGCCTCAGCTGATGCAAGGATCCAAAGAGTTGCATCTTCCATGTTCTGCAGAGATCCACACCATGGAGCTGAGGGACGGATGTGGCTGGTGTACAGCACACCAATGCTTCACTGTCATCTTAGCAGTTTTAAAATGAAAGCCATCTGATCTTACACGCATTTTTGCTGTCATGAGGTGATCGACATAGGGTCATTCACAACAAAACAAGGGTGATAAAATTCTGGGTCACAAAATAAACCTGTCCTGCAAGCACACCAGCACAAGCAGGAAAAGGCAAGAGTCTGCCCAGCTGCCAAGGGCCAGCTTTATATTTTTATCTCAATGCACAAAATCTTAGCCTAGTTCAGTCCTTTCTTCGGAGGAGAATCATTTGGTTTGGAGATATTGTTAGCAGATCAAAGGGTTGAAATCTGGCCAAGGACAGGGTGGGTGTGGGGGTGTGTGTGGGTGTAGTTGCTGGTTTTTATCTTGGGCACAGCTGATGTCACCTTCTTGATTAATTTGAATCTCAGGTTTTTTCAACAGAAAGTGGAATGACAACTCTGTCAGTGGCTTCTTACGAATGAATAAAATAAAACCATGACAAAATGTATTTCAACTGTTAGCAAAACAGCATTTGTAATGAATCTCCAAAGCTTTTGGTAATTGAGCTGTGTGTTTGGGAGTGTGCAGTCTCCCAGCTGTACACTCCAGGGGGAAACACACATCAGACACCGTGGGAGGTGGAGCTTTTGCAGTTGGGCATTGACTCTCACACACACTGAGGAGGTGCCTGCTCTGCACTGCTCTCTGTGGGGTGGCTGCACTGAGCTGATTTAAGCTGACTCAAGAACTGTTGTTGAGCTTGGGGACTGTCCCCCTGACTGGTCACAGCAGCACAGCCACGTGGGCTCTCACAGCTGAGTGAAATGCTTGCATGGGCAGAGGAAAATTCAGGAGTCTCAGTCAGGGTTTGTGATCACATTGTGATGGGGGGACAGGGGGCACTGGTGGGGATGGGGGCACTGTTTGGGGTGCTGAGCATTATAGGGGTGCTGGGCATGGCATTAGGGGACTCAGTTGAGGCTTTTTTTACTGCCACAACCTGACTGCTTTCTGAGGAGTGTGTCTGCATGATGCTCTGCCTGGACATTGCTCCTGGCAGCAGAGGAGGGTAATTTATGAGAGAGTTAAAAACCTTGCTAAAATCAGGCTGCGTGATATTTCTTATTTCCATGCTGTCTGCAGGACATGTCTGTTTCAAGGAGGAAATTAACGTGGTCTAACACAACTTGCTCTGGATAATGCCCTGGTGCCCATATGCTTCTCCCTGGCTGCTCTTTGACAGGTACAGCTCCTTCATTCAAGGCCTTGCTCCTGCATTTTCACTTGCACGAGTGTTAACTGGGCTGGGCTGCAATTCCCTGCCCCTCCTTGCCTCCATAACTCACCCAGGCGAGTGCCCCACCAGCCATAGATGTTTACATCCCTTGATAGAGAAGGAAAAAAACGGCAAATGGGCTTCATATGGAGGGACAAGTTTGTCACTGCACCATCTGGCACAGCATGTCCCTAAAGCCCGTACTGCAGGGAGCTGGGAGGAACAGGTAGACTAGACATGACTCATGAGGAAACTTCCGCTTTTTCCTTTTCCCACATTTCTTAACCTCTGAGCGCTGCCAAGGGCAGGCTGGAGGGGGGCTGTGGGGCTGTGGCCGTCGCTGCTGTTCCCACAGAAAGCTCCACACCCTGGCCTGTGTTCCCCCAGTTTACCAACACTGCTGCAGGTGCTCCCCAGCAAACCCATGAGCAGCGTGCTGCTCACAGCCCAGCAGCACAGCCCTGAGGCTTTGGCTTCATAAAGAGCTGACAGGGAAACTGCAAGATAATGAAACTTTAGCTGTTTGACACTCAGTTAAGAATTAAAGAGGGAAAAGTGTACAGCTGGGATGCATAGTGAGAGAACAAAATTTACTGAGGCTAAAAGTGAAAGTGTTATGTTAATGAATCAAATTAGCAACTAGAAAAAAAAATGTGGTGGCAGACAGATTTAAAGGAAATTGGTTCCAACATGATACTTTGCTCTAATTGTGTGCAGAGGTGTCTTGATGCAAAACAAAACCATTCAGAAATGACCTCCCTGAGTTATTGTGCAACCTAACTGGGAAAAAAAATCTATCTTACTCACAGCAAGTTTGTTTTTACGGATCTTGTGCCTCTCAATTACTTTTTAATGGTCTGCATTGAAAAGAAATTCTTGTATGCACTCTTGAGAATATGAAAACACCCAAATGATAGCTTATGATTTAGTAGGATTAAAGTATTATGTATGCAGGTGTAGCACGTTTCAGGTTATTAGCAATCCAATCTATTTTTTATGACATTATGGTGTAATTTTCTGTATGGAACTTCAATATAAGTCTTGAGCTGTATCGGAACATAAACTAAAATGTTCCTGACTCTGTCACTTTTCATGGTCTTTACTTTGATTAATAAATGCAACAAGAGCTATAACGTTCTTCAATATGAGGCTACGATCATCCTTCAATCAAAACGTGTCCCTCAGCTTTTTATAACTTTTCACATCAATATGTAGGGCTTGAGCAGGAGCAGTGACAGGATTTCATTGCAGGTGAGCACGTACAGCTCAGAGGCTCTGCAGAGGATGAGCCTCTTTTTGCTGGCTGCAGCCAGCTGATCTGCTTGGCATGGAGAGCAGTTGTGCCCTTGGAGAGTTGGTGTCACCTGCAGAGAGCTGGGAAGCAGAGGGAAGACACGTACAGCAGAACTGGACAAGAACTTGGCACCCCAAATTTTTATCTTATCTCACTGGGCACTTCATTCTGAAACAAAATTTTGAAATGCACCTCAGGTTTGGTGTGGAGCTCATGAGGGAGGGGAGGTGATTGCAGGGACAACCTTTGGTGTAACATTCAGTAACACAATTTTGTGTCTGCACAGCCTACAAGTCATGACAAATGTAATCCAAACTTGGGCCTCAGGATGCAGCCAGAGTGCAGACAGGGAGAAAGGATGTATGCTTCAACTCCCCATCTCTGCTCAAGCAGCTGAGTGGATTTTGCATTGCTGTTGGCCACCAAGGTCAGGAGGAAGCTCCTCAGTGTTCCTGCTGACCCATCGTGCCAGTGCTGTCAGGACCCCATTGGCCACAACGGGGAAATAACTCATAGGCTTGTCAGGTTGGTCTGTTTTATTTCTGAATTATTCTTTACATTGTACAATATATAAAAATACAGAGTACCCAAAAAAAATTCACAGTGTCTAAAGGCAGTGATTACAGTCTAGGTCACCTTTATGCTAAAGTACCATCAAGTTCAATTGCATAGGAAGGGTGATGTGCCTTCACAACAGAGTCCAAAACTACTCTCCAGGTTTTGTAGTTTTGGGGCAAGCATTCTGTGTTGGCATAATTGTTTCCCATGTACCCAAGATCCAGTATTGCATCTGTCACTCTCCCACCTCAACTACAAGGTAAATCCTATAATTTCCACCTCACATACCATACATCCTCCCTAAAGCTTCCTCTGTAGGAATGCTCCTATTTAAGTGCATTACTTTTAGATATGGGCAGGTTTGGATGCTGTCTAAGGAGGGGTGTGGATGGAAAGCACACTCCCAAGCAGCTGGCTGGCTTTTACGTTGTTTGACATTTTGGTACTAATAACATTTTTGCTTCAGTTATTAATGGCCCATCCACGCCGTCCTCTGCTTGACTCTGCAGCCTGCGACTCAGCAGCATCCTGCTGGATTACAGAGCTGTCAGAACCAAGAGTGCAGCATTAATACTTTTCACAATCACATTTGTTTAAAACCAAATCATGGCTGGGACCTGCAGAAAGCCAAATGCTGCTCTTACAGCACTGAACCGTCTCAAACAGCAGAGCTGAGTTTGCCACTGAGGCTGGAGGCAGAATGTTAAAAATAAGAGGTTTAAGACCCAAACTTATGTTGAATGCAATTGAACACTTATATTTGTGGCTATGTAAATAGTGGGTTGCTGGTTTTGCTCCTCCAAGCAGGACTAATGCAGACGCTAATATTCCCAAAGGTTCCAAAGGAGGAATTTCCAGACAGAACAGCTGAGACTGGGTAAGTCCCACAAGGACCCAGCTCCAGAGGGGTTTCTGCCCAGTTTTGAAGGGTCTGGCAATCAGGCAACACAAAATTGGACAGAAACCTCTCTCACCTACCCCAAAACTGCTCTTGAAGCCACCTGATGTTTCCTCTTAACAAGCTTAAGGGAAAGATTCACCTGTTGGAGTTTGGGCTTGGTCATGAGGGCATTGCAAAGTGATTTGTTGGAAAAAAAAAATCTTCAAACCCCATTTATTGGGTATTTCTCTCTTATACCAGGCAGCTCCAAGGGGTGCTGTGCCCTGCCATGCATATGGGCTGGCTTGTAGGATTGACGGGGCAAGAAATGGATGCAGAGCCTTGGCCACTAATGCAGAAAGCTCCAGACACACAGAGGGCAGCAGGTGCCTGACTCCCATGGCCCTGCAGCTTTTTTTGGAGCCCTCTGACAACCAAAAGCCATGGGTTTGCAGGCTATTTTCCTAAATTTTGTACTAAAACCTCCTAGTGTGACTATAAGGCAAGGCTTGTAATGCAGATCGATAACTCAGAAGGCAGTTACTGACTTCTTAAACATGGAAGATGACAGTTTTCCTGTTGTAACAGATGATGTCTTTTGCTCTAATGGTACAAGATTTGTTACTCCTACTTGCTATTTTAATTTTCTTTGCACGATTACTCCCTACTTATAATTAGAAAAAACAATAGAGGGATACACATGAGAAATTTGGGAGGCTTATTCTGAAAATATAAGCAGTAACAAGTATCTTTTTCTTAATCACTCTCAACCAGAATGATTCAGGGGAGAATCAGCATTTCTAACTAGAAAAATCAATTTATTTTTCAATTAAAAAATTATATTTCATTTACCTCAAAAGTGGGTTTTTAAACCTAATAGAAAGGATACTAGATTTTTACAGGGTTTTTTTCTTCACTTTGTCCCTGTGGTATTTGAATACCAGCACCGCCTTTCTTATTCTAAGTTTCCTCTGCAGGCATTTTGCTAAATATATATATTGCGTGTATATATTATAAATATATACTGTATCTATCCACTGATAGATGTATACACTGTTACAAAAAAAGAGTAAGTTGTTACACAAACTTTACATTTACATTTTTATATATATATTTTTATATATATAACTCTCCCCCACTACATTTGGTACAAAGAATAAATCAATCTCAATTGACAGCAGTTTTCTCTCCAGGTGGGCTGAACATCAGATTATCACTGGAGGCATCAAATTGTCTGTGTCAGACACGGGCTCCATTCCTGCTCTCTGTTGATTTCAAACCAAACACTTCATTTCCTGAACGTAAGGCATTAGGAACAGTGGTGGTGAGACAATACATCTTCTTCTTCTCCTATAGTATCTGTACAGTTCATATATTTAAGAGCAGCCCTGGCTCACATGCTGAACATTCAAGTGCACCCTCAGAGCAACAGCACCTCTTATGCGATGGTTTGATCATCAAGTGGTTTGTATGTCAGCGAGCAGCACAAGGTATTCCTGGTGGGTGAGAGCTGCTTAAGGAAAGTCTGATGGCAACAGCACAACACAGCCTGGATAGCACCATCATGTAAACCCCCTTTGGCTTTTTCACTTCCATGGAAAAAGAAAGAATGGCCTAATTAAAGATGTTTCCACTACATACTTGGCTGTAAGATTTCTATCATACTTCACACACTGTATACCTGAATACTACCCAAAGGTTTGCAGAGACACGGTGTCTCCAGACCTACACAGAAACTGTTCAGGGTTCCCCTTCTGTGGTAGAAGTAAAAGAAAAAAAAATAATATTATATGAGTCTTTTGGAAAGCAATATTCCCACAGGAAATGCATTTCCAGTGTACTTTGAGATGGCCTTAGGAATAGGAAATTTTAGCAAGTTTAACATCCAGCTGCAGGGGCAATTCAAACTGATACAGATATTACAGACCTGATGCTCAAGGTTCTGAATTACCTGGATCGCAAGATATCACTGTACATGGTGTCATTAACCTGCCACGCATTAGAGAGCTCATAAAAAATGCAACTCTCACACCACATTAACATCCTCCTTAAAGAACTGCACTCTCCTGCAAACATTAATTGAGTAATAAGTGTTCTGATTTCTTTTTTTCACTCTCTCCTGGATTCTGCTTTCTGCTCGAATGGAGACTACAGCCCCTTGCTGTGATTGCCAATTATATGAAAAAGGGCTGAATCCATTTGGATGGCTGGTAAGAAGGAATGTCTTGATGAAACTGTAACCACATGCACCACCCTCAAAGCATTTGCCTCCAATAGCCTCCAATATCCACCTCCTGAGCACAATGGCAGTAATCACCTGTCTTGGTGAGTTGAACATTTAAATAATTTCATCTGCTATACAGTACTTTGGGAAAAGAAATCAGTTTACATCATGTTATTCTGTGAAGCCAAAAATGGAAAAAATGTTTAAGGGGGGAGCAGGAAAGAGAAAGAAAAAATAAAAAACTGAGATAATTGCAAGGTTTGACTTGCTCACATCCCCTCCAACTCCAGCTGCAATCTTGCCATGTGCATGGTAATTGCAGAGTGTGCCAATACAGGGAATCTTCTGAAGGGGAAGCTCAGAGACGGGTTTGATTTTACAATGGCTAGAAGGATCTTGGGAGCCAGTGTTTCCTCCTGAGTCACATAAAGTAAATCTGGGAAATCCCATCTTGATAGTCTATTATAATAATTTTCAACCCCATGGCTACATACTTGTTAGAACTACTTTAAATCAGGATCTTCAGTGTTGCTGAGAGGGATGTGGAAATTCAGTGAGACAAGGTGAACTCGTCACAGCACGAGGCACTGCTCCTCAAATGGCATTTAGGGGCCTGGGAAGAGCCTCTCTGCAGGCGCTGGTATCTGCTACCAGTGCTATCCTGCTTCCCTGGTGTTCCTGTTTCACTCCTGCTGCTCTTGCCTGGCTGTGTTGCTGTGGGGAGTCAGAGGTGCTGAACACCTGTGCCTACTTGGAGGGTTGCAGCAGGTTGCTTCAGACAGATCTTGTAGGTCTGCATCAGCTTAAATCTATTTAAAAACACCTCTCTCTCCATCTGCCCTCTTTATTTCATGTGGTGGGACCAGAGCAGAAGCAGGATCAGCTGCTAAATCAGAAAAGCAGCTGCTGAAGATGGGCACCACTGAGCTGAAGGTGTCCTCGTGGCAGTGCTAATGACCTCACTCTATTACAGATATCCCTACAGCTTTCAATCACTGCAAACTGAAGTCAAACAAAGTAATTTAAAAATGGGAGGCTATTTTATACTTGCCCTCTGGTCAAAGTGCTTACAGAGCCATGTTGGCTCTTCCTCACAGGAAAAGCAATACACTTGTCACAAGCAACGCAGTCTTCCTTCATTTCCTACCAGCTGCCTACGAGAAAGAGCTGAATACACAGCCCAAGCTGGACTTCCAAACAAGCAACTGCAAAGGAACAGCACTGAGCAACAATCAATGTCGGCTTACAGCGAAATCTGGAATTAAGCACAGACAGACAGGACTGCTGGGAACACAGCCGGGTCAGTGGCCAGGCACGGGCATGGCAACTGCTCGAGTAAGATGCAGACGACAAAGCCAAGCTCAGGACCACATGGAGCTCATGCGTATTTCAGGGTGTACTTTTATCTCATGCTTTGTACTGCGACATTCTAAAATCCTTAGCATCAGGAGTTCGTTATAAATATTTAGAAACACTGAATGATAACAGCGGTGAACTTGTTCACGTTGCTAACACACTGGATGTAACTGTACATTAAGCACCAGCAATAAGTTTCCTTTTTGCCAAACAATTATGTCAGACAAACATCTGGCTGTAGACAACATGGCTTCTGCATCAGACTAATACAGTTCTTATAGACACAGTCACACACATACACAAAATTACATTTCGAGGCTGGATATACTGTTTAGTAATGTTACCGCCCCAATTTACTTCAATAGCTGCAGCAGCATTTGCTTGTTGGGTTGTTTTTCTCAGAAAAATTAAAAAAATATTGGCAAACAATGCACATTACTCAGCTGTGTTACAATTTCACTGGAAGACGCTATAAGAATGTGCAGCAGACTTTCTGGGTCATGTCAGACTATGGAAACATTCCTAACAAAAATACCTTACCCCTGCAAAGTCAGAATTATTCACTTTTTGAGAGTAAAGGAACTAAAACCCAATAATAAAACAAGAGGAAATATTAGCCCAAAGCATGGTGATTTCCCACAAGAAGAGCATGGCCTCTAAAGTTGCTTTTCCTGGCAGACACAATCAGGATCAAAGATAGAACAAAAGAGTTAACACTGTCTCAGAAAAAAAGAAAAAGGAAGAAAGAAAATAAGCCCATGGCTCTTGTGCGGCAATCATCACATCTCTTTTTCCAGTGATATAAACATCTTTGTTTGTTAGGCACTCCAAGTTCATGTCTCCGATGTTACTCCAACATTTACTTTTCTCAGTGTCTCACTGCCTGTATAATTTTCTTTTAATTAAGACTGGAAACATTCTGGAAAGCTTCTTTGGATAATGCACTTTGTTTGTGTGTTGTTTCTCATCAGATGAACTGCATATTACCAAAGAAGGCTGCAGAGAGTATTTCCTGTAATATGAAAAGATTCTGTTGAAGATAAAGGGAACACTGCCCTAGAAAGTTACTACTTTTTTTTTTTTTTCCAGAAACATTAAAAAAAAAATCAAAAATAAAAAAAGGAAAAGAAAATGTTCTTCAAGTTGCTGGCACGATGGAGTCCTGTTTGGCCTGTCTCACAAGCTGTGTGTCATCCAGCACACCATTGCTCTCCTGGCTCAGGAAGGATGCTCTTCATCAGACAGACACCCCTGCCCCAGGAAGGCCACCTCTGGCCTTGCTTGGAGTGCTCCTGTGTGTTGTGTGCTGCTGCACAGTGGCCACCAAGCCCAGCACACATCCCCCTCCTTGACAACATCAGCCTTGGACAGCAACGCTGATCTTCCCGCCATAAACAGTTGCAGTAGTAAGAGCCATCTCCAGCCAAATGTCCACAAAAGCTCTGCAGAACGGTCCATATGCATTTTTGTCCTTGTAAGGAGATGTGCTGTTTACAAGAAATACAATTAACCAAAGGAAAAAAAAAAAAAGACCCTACTGTACAATATTTACATCTAGAGGCTGGGCCGGTACTTGGTCCATAAAATCAATTAAAAAAAAAATCATATAGGAAGTTATCCAGTCCTGTAGGATCTGTCCATCATCAGCTGTTGGTAAAGGTCCTTCCAGGGGAGGCCTCGGGCCTGTAGTCATATTTATTCAGTGTACTGGGATAATAGGTTGTTGTGTACACATTGGTTTGCTGCAACGGGTAGAAGTTGGTCCTGTCGTCTGGTATCAAATTGTTCTTGTTAAGTGTCTGCAAAAGAGAAGAGGAGATGACAGGCATGGCAACAGTGCTACCTAATTACTCTTTTCTACCTGCAGACAGCTCCCTCTCACCTGCCTCCTCCATCACGGTCTCTGCTGTGGCCACACCACCTTCCCTCCAGCTGGGAGAGTAAGAGGGTACCTCGCACTCGCTACGGGGCTGGTCTGTGTGGGACCACAGCTCCTGCCAGGTCTCCTGCAGTGGACCTGTGCTCAGCTACCGCTAGGGATGGAACCCGGAGCCTTCTCCAGAGACCTGGAGTCTCCTGGTAGATGGCGTGTTGCCTGAACACCATTGTCACACAAAACCATGCTGGGCCTACATGAAGGTTGGTGATTAATGGCAGCACTGAGTCTAACCTCTTCCAAAACACTCATGGTACAGCCTGCAGCTCCTTCTCATACCAGTTGCCAAAAGGCAGCTTTTCTCTTTGGAAGAGCAGGTGTGCATTTACCTGATCTCCATCTCCATTGGTAGATATCCAGGTTTGGACCCCCCGATATTAAGTGTGTCACTTCTGTAAGCTACAGTATAAGTAACAAATCATGGTCACTTTTGGAAAATCTAAAATTACTCAAAAAATTTAACAACCACGTAACAACTGTTGGTAACAATAACATAAAAAATGAGAATGACAAATGCCCCTTTTACCACAAAAATTTAGAAATGTTTCTTTTCTCCCTCCCCTCTTCCCACCAGCAAGCAGAAGTCCCCCTCTCCCCAGATTAAAGCCCATTGTTATGCCAGCTGTTACCTATGTAAAAGGATAAAATCACATTTTATGTGCGTGTGTGTGCAGTAATTCTGTGGAACTTTCTCCTACATCACTGTCATCTATGAATTTGTTCGAGGAACTTTTATAACATTTTTTTCAACTAACCCCTGGATTAAATTTCTTATGCCTATCTCTGGTCTCTGTCACTCAGCAATGCACCTTTACTGGCTGTTGTGCAGAGAACCCACTCCTTTGATCTGGGAGTCAACACTAGGTGTGCTGCTACAGCATCCTTATGTTCAGGGCTCATTTAATTAACAGCACATTTAAACCGAGCAGGAGCATCTCTCCTGTCAGGAGCAGAAGTGGAGAGGTCTCATGAGGCAGTAAGTCCTGGGGCCTAATGGTTGTTCTGCCACAACTCAATGTTCCTGGGAGAACCACTTTACCTCAGTTCCTCCTTGAGATAAACACCTCATACCTGACCCAGCTCAGGGCATGATGAAAACTAATTAACTAATGCTCAAGTCCATGAACAACCCAGCTCCATTAGCTTTACTTGACCCATCTAACTTCAGTCAACTCCAGGCATTCTGGTTCTGTCAAAGACAAGAAGAAGACTCCTTTCTGTGTGAGGGCAGGTGCAGATGAAAATTTCTGGGGTAGCCCCTGACCCCCCACAAGCCCCAGCAGCGGTGAGGTGACCTGACACCAATGGAGAACCAACTTTTAGGAAGCTACAGTTGGCAAGTGGGGTCTCACCCTGTGCATGTGCCTGCTGCACAGTCAGGGCTTAGCCACATCCCAGCTGTGACCACTGAAATGATCATCCACCTCAGGCTCAAAGACAAGACCACAGGCAATACCTTTATCTCCAAATTTCTTCATAATCGAATAGTTTTACTGCGTGAGGAGGGGGAGAGGAGGAGGAAGAAAAGAAAATGCTTTCTTCTAATCAGATAGCAGACTGACAGCTACAGCTACCCTGGGAGCTAACAACTCCCAGTGTCATACAAGACATTAGGAGGAAAAGCTTTCCTATGACAAAAGTACCCTGACAAAGAAATTTCCCAACTGCTGAACAACAGAGCAAGTTTTTCAGAAATGGATACTACCTGAAAGATCGCATCCATGAAAACTGGAAGAGACCCAGCCCCCTCCTGGTCTGACAGCAATGTCTCCCTGCCTGGAGTCTCTAAAATAAGCCCACAGCACAACAGTTGTAGGAACCAAGGACAGAATTTGTATAGGCATGCTGTAACAAATATTTTCAAAGAATGAGAATTTGTGCCCTTCAATATGAAAGAAATGTCATGCCTTGCTCCCAGTCACCAGGAAAAATATTAAGGTAGTGGGGGCAACAGTCAGATGCTTTTTGCTGGAGCCTGGGAAACATGGAAGTCCTCAGTCCTCCACTGTGCTATGCCTCCTTGGGAAATCCAATTAACTGCTCTGTGCTTCTGTATCTTCTGACTCAGCTTGAGAAAAACCTTTGAGGTCCCTGGAAAAATGCACTTTACTAAGTACTACCACTGAGTATTTGGGGGAACTGCTCTCTGGTGAACCCCACAGGTGTTCATACCAGCTGCACAAAATGAATGCTGTTTCTGGTTATGTTTCTAGCCCAGGATACCCACTGCAGGCACCATAATTCCATGGCCACAGTCCACCACAGCAGGAGAAGGAGGCTGAATCCCACTGCTGCAGTTTCTCTGGGCTCTCTCGAAGGTGGTCCAGTATCCAAGCCTTGTCTGGGTCACTTTTTGGGACGGTTAAGATTCATGACATGTCAGAAGTACCATGTCTGAAACTTACTGACATCAAAATCCTGCCCTGGAATAGCTCAGGACTGTCTTGATCTGAGGACAAAGACCTCAGGACTCAACTGTTTTGGCTTTCAGATGGAATATCTGTCTGAGTTTCAATATGTCCCACAGTATTCAAAACTAGCCCACTACAACAGATTTAACATTTAATTAACATGATTTGCATTTTTCCCCTCTCTCTCTTCTTATTTTCATATAATATTTAATTAGGAAAAACCCCACAACTGGTCCTTTGCTCTTTTTGGTTTTATTTTTGATGGAGGGCTTGTATCTTAGGGAAATACCTTATGACAATGGTTTAGTGGAATTTACAATGCAATTAGCTGCAAAGAATTTATCTCCGGAAATGCTGCGATGGCAGTACTGTCCTAAATCAGCATGATCAACGTGCACTGCCTTCACATTTCCCCACACAAACTTACTGTCTGTCTCATTTTAATAAATAGATTATTAGGTTCCTTGGCACTAGAAATTGGTTGATACTTTGAAGAAGGGAAATTAGGCAGCAGTGAACTTAGAGATGTACACAGACACACTCATGCATTCACTGCAGGAGAAGGGGTGTGTGCAGTTAAGTCTCTCTGGGTGGACTCACTGCTGCTTTATTCAGAGCTTTAATCCCTGCTCTCATCCTGCAATGCTGTGACAGTACAGAGATGACCAACAACCTTCCATTTGGAAGATATTTCCCCAACGTTACATGTGTTATGCCATCAAGGTCAGAGCCTCCTGACACCCTGAACTCACTGGAGTTACTGTGGGGATGAGAACAGCCTGCTGCACCCACAGGTGTCCCCACCGATACTGATCAGTCCCAAAAAGAAAGGCAAGAGTTGTCACCACTGCACAACTACAGTTGTGCAAACAAAAACAAACACAGAAATGAACACAGAACACACCCTGGCTCCCAGCCCAACTCCTGCCTCTCCACCTCAGCCACCTCTGAGCCAAGTCCCCAGTATTACAGGGGCCAAAAAGTGGTTGCTGAAGACAATACCCAACAAGTCCTCCTAAAAGGGACAATCCTCCAGTGCTTTTGCAGGGACTGATCAGTGGATGCAGTAATTAAGCTGACTGAAGCAGCACAGCAAGCACTGGAGCTCAGGCTGTCCTCACGAGAGCTTTCAGAGAAGGAAAAGAGACTTGCCTTTGCACCCTGAGCTCTCCTGCATCCTCCAAGGAGCCATGTCATTCATCTGAGCACCCTCCAGACCTTACTGATGACATTTTTCCCGACACTCAACCTGAATTCTCCCCTTGCTATCTGCTCCCTCCCATATGAAACACTACTGACTCCCCTTGACAGCAGCTACAACCTTTTAGGACAGTCTGCTCAGTAAAGACAAAGAACCAAAAGTCTGACCAACGCTTACTGCTGCAACAGTACATGCTGCAAAATCTCTGTGCCATACACACAATGTATTTCAGACGCTGAGGAAAATGTATTTCAGGCCCTCACTGTGGTCCTATCCTGCCTTGAGGAAAAAGAAGTTTCTGGTATATATTATGCTTCCCCATAAACAGTGAGTTCAGACTCCGAGCTAATATGAAAACCTGTGGAACATGCTTAGAAAAAGTGCTGCATTCAACTAGTAACTAGTTCTTTTACCTGCTTCCTCCCTTCCAGTATAAACCATGCCATTCTCGGCATATTTATTAAAAGCTTTTTCCTCTGGTCTGTTCACCACTAACCTCAATTCAAGGACCTGTTAGCAGAACGTAAGCCACCAGCATGCACTAACCCAACCAAGTAGATCACTCAAAAGCAGGCACAGCTTAACTGCTTTCTTTAAATGACTTTTGACTATGCTGTGTTGCCATATGTCTAATATAATTTTAAAAAATCTATGACCCAGGAATTCTGCTTTGTTGAGCAGGGATGTTTTCAGATGGACTTAGATGGTTATGGCTTTAAGAGAATGTAAAAGAGCAGCAGCTTGCTCCAGTATACATGATCTGTCAACTAACCAAAAGCTCCAATCTTGTTGTCAGTGAATTGCATGTCTATGCCAAGCACAACAAAATCCTGAGTATTTCAATATTTACAGAACTATATGAACAATTTGTGATCACTCATGCTTGTGTATTAGCAATTAGAACTGTAAGAGTCTGAAGGGAAGGGTTACAGATATCCCCCTTGTGTTGGGCTCTGCCCCCTGGAATAAACACCCGAGGCAGAACATTGACATGAAATCGCAGGCTGTTTCTCCTAAGGTACAGCCAAATGTGTTAAACATGACTGTATTGTACCATATGCATACATTTAACTTTGTTCAGCTTTCTCCATTGATATTTTTAGCCTCAGTCATCATTCCGATTTTCCATTTGTTCCTTTTTCTCCAGCAAGGCCTTGCCACTACTCCCCAAAATTCTGCCTCTGCTCCAAATCATTAAGTCATTATCCACTGACCTTCTTGCTTACATTCTCCCAGATGTATCAAAACATCTTTGCATGGAACAGTGTGGGACTTGCAGTACTACTCCCATCCTTCAGCTGCAAGTATAAGCTGCATAAACATTTCTTACACACATAACCAGATCAAATGTTCCAATGTTCAATATAAAGTCATGAAAATTTCAAAACTTGATTTAAAAAGATGAACATCTCCCCACTCACAATTAAAAGGAATTCCATATATTTTTTGAGAAGCTAAAGTGAAAAGGATACTTCTAAAAGCATCTGATACACACACAATTAATACCAAAATAAGGGCCATAAGATAGTTCCCACAGGGTAAAATATGATGGCAAGGTTTCCTTAATCTGCTCATATAGAAAGCACTCAGCTTTCTGGAGCTCAGCATTCTCTCTGAGCTACAGATCTTCTTTTCTATTTTGGGGGTGGTGCGGAGGAAAAGTCAGCAAGTTTCCCAGGAGTTTTGTAGGTTAATCTTTACCAGCTATGCATCACCATAGTCTCAGTGAAATCAGTGAGCAAGGAAAATTCCCCTCAGCCACACGGTTTCTCCACTATTTCCCTGTCGATGGGTGTAATTTCAGTTCTTCCACCTCCCACCTGTGACACTTTCCTCTTTAAAAACATAAAAAAGAAAAAGCTGGGAGACCTTCAAGGACAGCTTCAAACCACTCTGTCCAGATTTATGGTTGCCACCACTTTAACCTCTGAAGAGGCTGAACAATGCAGAGTGGCACCTTTCCCATGGCCATGACTCATCAGAGATGTGTCACCTGTGCCAGGGATGCAGAGTTACAAGTTTCCATCTTGAAAGTTTGTTTATAATGTTGAACGTCCCACGTTCTGCAAAGAAAAGCTTCCCCTTTCCTACATCACAGAGAGAGTGCAGGTAACAACTCCCATCACTGGTCATCCACTGTGGACACATGCAAAGATCTAAAATCAGGGTTGAGGTAGGAGACAGCAACTTTGCAGCCAACCCATTCCTCTTAGTAAATCCAAATGAAGCCCACGTGCATCCTGCCTCTGCAGATTTCAAGGACAACCTTCCCACTGAACTCAGTCACACAATTAGCCCTGAAAGAATTGAGAGAGGCTTTCCAACTTTCCTCGGAACAGCATCCAACAGACCTCCTGTAGCAACAGTGGGATGGCCATTACACCCCCTCATTCTCCAGGAAAATGGAGGGATAAGGGAATTGTGCAATGATGTAATGAAGCCAAGATCCAACGTTTAGGTTCTTTTGTGCTTCTTTTAAGTCGTTTGGTTCTTGCAGTGAAATCAGATTGAGTAAAATGCCTTTTTGATGCAGATTAGCTGTTTTATGGAGCTAGCCGTGCCTTGTTGTTAAAGGATGTTACATTTTGCATTGTAGGAACATTAGCCAAATTACTTAGGGTTGTGGAAATATATTAATATTATGAAATATTTCCCACAGCTTGTACATCTCTGGAAGTACCAAGGCAGAGATCTCAGAATTATAATTAACCAGTAAATTTGGAAATAATTAGCATAATAATTACATTTCAACAAAATAAACCGTACAAATAAAATAACCTCCTTTGGCAATAATTGACACCAAGAAAATACATGACGTCTGGCCCACCCACATGCTCCCTTTCTTCTGATCAACTGGATGCCACAACACTGCTGTGCCTCTCAAGCTATGCATTACAAATAACCCTGGAAAGATGGAACGTTGCCAGAAAGACCTTATGAGACCCATGTATTTACTCCAAGCTAGGAGTGATTTTTAAGACTCAAATGATTCTTCTTTCTGATCTTTCTTAAAAACTTGCTTAGTGTCTTACACTAAGCAAACTATCTCACCTGATGTTTTTATAGAATCTCTTGAGCTCTGCCTACATGAAGTCAAAAGTAGCAGTGGCCAGGGTTTATGCATTGAGTTTTTTCTGATTAACTCAATAAGGCTGTTTGCAGGATTTACAGTGAAGTGTAAATGTACAGATGAGGAACCTATTTTCTATATAAGAAGGTTATTCCTCTCGAAATGAGATACAAAAAAATTCCATGGGGACACTAAACTTATGATTGCATGTTCTTTTTGGATGGAAGCTTACCATATTTTCAGACTGGAAATTCTTTGTTCACTGTTATTGGTAAATAAATTAAGCAACCCCCAAATGATGGAAGCATCTGTAGATGTGCTCAGGTTGACAATAGAACTAACATTCAATTATAAGAAAATGAATAGCTACAGTTATCTATAGCTGTTTGAAAATAGCTATTTTATCTTTGTACTTAGGAGGGAGTGAAGTTATATTACTGCCATTTTAAACTTATAAAAACCTTCAGAGTTGGCAACATAAAGGACCATTGTCAGAAAGATGCTTTGGCACATCTCTGACTTTAGGCACGAGTAAGATGGCAAAATAAACTGCATGTAATAGTAAGGCAAACGAGTATTTTTCTGAACTGGAAACTGAAATCTGAGGAGTTGATGGAAACTATCCCACTGGCAAGTGCAGGTGTCTAGCCTGAAGCTTGCTATTTATCCCTGGCTTGCCTCTGATTTGGTGGTGGCAACACCCATGGCATGGTGTCCAGACACAAAAGAGGAATTCAGGGCTGCCCCAACTGCTTCCCAATTTAGCTGGTGCACAGGATGTATCAGACATGATCTCAGCTGTGTGGGAAGGTGCAAACTGTCTCCTTGCTGCACTCCTGTGCCCTTGGTGTTTGCCCCCACATATACAATAGTATTACTACAGAGGGTCATCAGCTGAACTACACCATGTGCTCCTGCACATGCTCTAGTATTCAGATAAATTCACCAGAGTCATAACTGTGGCCCTCTAAAACTAAGACAAACAGATCCCATGGGGTGCAGACGATAGTTTGGAGCACTGGGCTATACTGGGCTTCAGCTGATGGTACTTAGTAAGGGCTGTCTGGGGGAGGCAGCTCTCACTGCCTCGTGCAGTTGTACTGGAGCAAGCAGCCTTGAGTTCTCAGATGGCCTCAGAGCTGCTTGTTCTGGTGAATTTTACCAACACAAGTCATGCAGCCTGGTGCCAGCCCCCAGCACTACCCTGGGACTGAGAACTGCAAAGGTGTAACTGCAATGGTGGGAAAAAAAAAAAGTAGTAAAAATAAAAATAAAAGTAAAAATTGGGCCTAATTTGCCATCTGCTAACTCCATTCAGTCTCTCCTAGTCTTACTGCTTTCCAAATTCTCCCAGCCTCTAAATAGTTGCTTTTTGATTATTTTCCTCAAGATTGCTTTATTTTCTCCCCATGTTACATCTAACCTTGCTATTTCCTCTCTACATTTGTAACCTCCTCAGGTATTTGCCCATTATTTCTATACCAGTGGCTGTTTTTTTGACATACCTCCCAGTTTAATATCTTCTGCTATTTTAATTAACACATTGACTGCACTCTCTCCAAGCTCATTAATGAAGATATTAAATAAAGCCAAACCTTGCATTACTGCTTGCAGTGCCCCAAACAACTCCTCCCCGTAGCCCTGTTTGTTCCCATTAACAACTGCCCAGTGTTCACAGTCCATTAGCCAAGTTTCAATCTCTACAGCAGCATTCCTGTCCAAGCCAATTTCTGTTTACACATCACAAAATTATTTAAGACACTGATACCACCCTCTTTTCTTTAGTCGTATGGACCAATGAAGCTACATCTTTAACCAGCTGAGAATCTGCCCTTATGCAGATTCATGCTCAGTTTCATGCTTTCCCTTCATCCCCTAATGCTGAAACTCTACAAAAAGAGATTATGTTTGATTTTTTCTTGCTCAGCATTAGGTCCTGGCTCAGCTGTCAGTTCAGCCCAACCACCTCTGATTTCATCAGGGTATGTGATATGTTGCCTCTCAAATATTAATTCCAATCTGCCTGCATATTAATTCTGACAGAGATTTGTTTCAATGAGTTTCCATTGCAGTCAATCCCATTTGTTTCTCCTGGTTTCACTCTCTAGTATGGCCCTGACTGCCAAATTTTACAGATGAAGCAGGATTTAACACCCCATTGATATGTTCTGTTGAATGGGGAAAGTCCAGGCATACTCTAGTGGTTGTGGGCCTATATGCTTACAGATGTTTTGTCTTATCCTCAAATCCAACTGGCGTTTCCCACACAGACTTACTGGAGCTACTTGTATGACTTTAGTGCATTGGACTTCTGTAGCTTAACAGTGACTCAATTAGCAGGGAGGAAATTGGCCTGCTTTCTCACAAACACTTTTGTATTACCTTTGCATTTCATGACACTGGGGGTTTGCCCAAGATCCATGATATTTATAAAGGTAATTGGAGTTGTTCATTAGCTGGTTCTCACAGACTCTGGGATACAGTCCATCTAGATTCCTTCATCCGCAGATTTTCAGTTCTTTTCTTTATTCACATGCTTTGTGCCAAATCTCAGGACGATATTAGAGCTGATTTAATGAGGATTCCCCCAGCTATATGGGAATGCAGGCAGGGTTACTCCTGCTTTCCCTATGCCAAATCTATCGTGTATATAAAAATGGTGCACCAGGGAAAAGTGGCAATGGCTGTAGTATTGCCAGAGCCTGTGCAGCCTGTGCCATGGCATCAGCCAGTGCATCCTGAGCGGCCCTGAGCTCTCACTTACTCTTTAGGACAGGGCGGCCATGGTTCGGAAAGAAAAGCTCAGGTGTTTCATCTGTCCTCGCTCAGAGCTGCCAAACATATTCTAGATGTTGAGCTCTAGTCCTGAATACTGACATAGCTATATTTATTTTCTATGCATGTAGCTCCATTTCTTTATAATTCTACTTAAAAATCTGTTATTTGCAAGTGGAACTGTTCCAGAAGAATCGCGAGGCAGCTCCTCTCCAAGTGTAGCACAAAGGTTATATGCTTTCTGGTATTTATTGTTTGTCTAATATTACCCTCTCCCTTCACTTTTGCTCCCTGCCTCTTTTATGGCTCCCTTTAAACTCTTCTGCAAACACATAATTAATTCCTCCTGCACATCTTGGCAGCACTGAGGATTTCCCAGTTCAGCCAATGCACATAACACTGCTAGCCAGAGCTTCGAGGAGACAAGGAGTGGAGAATCACTTCAATCACCTGGACCAAGGGAGAACCATTAACTTCTAGCAAATGAGGCAAGGATATATTTGAAATATTCCTCTGCTGACCAGTAGAGGGAAGTCATGTAAGTACACAGCAGCCAGTCCAGTGTAATTTTTGTTATTCCCATTCCAGCAGTTCTTCATTTAATTCTCCTTCTTCCAGCACAGCTGGATGGGTGCAGGCATGTACATGTCAACCTCAGAGAAATTAGGAAAGGCAAAAATTGCAAGAAAAAGCTAATATCAGTCATTAGAGCAATTAATGTAGCTGGAAAAATCAGATAAACTTTTGAACACATCTGTCTGTCTTCAGTTCTGAAGCAGCAGCTCACATGTTCAAAAACCTGCCAGCTTTTCCAGCTATGCTCATTGATCTAATTAAAAACAAACGAAAACTTGTCTGCCTACAAACAGATTATCACAGCTGCAGTACCACTACTTCAAAGAAAGGCTTGTGTGAGCACCTATGATGACTAGCCCAGCCTGTGAGAAGACAGAGCATGGACCATATCCCTAACCTGGGTGTAGAGGAGATACGCCTGGCTGTAATGGAGGAGCAGAGAAAGCTGAGTCAATAAAGAAAAACAGGACAGGATTAATATGAAGCATCTACCCCCAGTGTCAAAACTTCTCAATATGGCTTAAAGAGAAAAACAAAAAGTCATTCCAAAAGCCAGACTCTCTCAAAATGGTGAGGAAGAGGGAACAATGAGGATTCCCACCCTACAGGGAGCAGCAACAGCCCTGTGAAGAAATGAGGGTTAGCATGAAAAACAGATGGAGCGGGGACCCAATTCCCATTGGGGGCCCTTGTGAGCAGCTGCCTAGTATCCCAGAGGGAGCAGGAGCAAGGTAACATTCAGATCTGAACTGGCAGTCTCCCCTACTCTTAAATACTTTATCTATGAGAGTGCGATATCTGTGACTCACACACAGCAACCCACTGAGCCCCCGCTGCCATGGGGTGGGGACAGTGCCAGGAGATGCACATCCCTCTTTGGGCACAATCATCCCAGGACAGCCCCACCTCCAGGCATGCTTGACTGCTCAATTTGACTTGAGCCAATGATATAAAGGGAAGAAAAGACACTAATAGATTTTGACTGAGACGCACCACTTAATCCTTTTTTCCCCATCAGTAAGCTCTCTTACTTTCCCTTCATAGCAGGCATTATGCAAATCAAGAGTCCCCTGAAGTGATATTTGCAACTGCAGGATCATACAAGAAAGGGCACAATGCTCCTTTGCCAATACAACCCCCTGCCCCTACCATTCTTTTTCCAATAATACTATACTCATGGTAAGTACTAAAAATACGTACTCTACCATTCAAGCACTTAATGTTCTTAAATGCCACTTTGTTCAAGGGAAATAGCCTTTGTTAAACATGAAATTCTCTGGGAACAATTTATATTTCAATCTGATTTACTATATTTATTTATACATAGAGAGATATATTTATTTTCTCCAGCTGATTACATCAGCTAAATCTCTCTCTCAAACACCATGGAGCTAAAAGAAATACTTAAGGGGAGACTGTTGATAACTTATTCATAATGTTGGGTATCATCAACTACTGCCTTATGTGTGAACTTTACAGCCACTTCCTGGTGCTTGAATGATGCACAATGAAAGGGTCACTGGGAAAAGAAAAAAGCTTATATCATAGTGCTATCAGTGTACGTGCTGCGATAACCAGAACTAAATGGGTTCGCCAATTTCAGCTGAAGTAGCAACATATCAAATTCAACGACAGGACACTGAAACACAAAGTTTTCCATGGAGAAGCAAACATCCTCAGAGATCAAGGCTGACTTTGACAAACATTCCTCTAGGGCACTTGACAGCAGTTAAAGCTATTTAAACTTGAAACACTGGTGGTCTCCTTGCTATAAAAAGAGGTGTGATTTTCAGCAGCAATGAAAATGGCCATCACCAAGAGAGAGACATTTAAAATCCATAGAGATTCACTTTCCTATACCCTGAGCTTTACTGCTTTTTTGCAATGTTGAAAGCTACACCAAACACCCAGCTTGTTTTATTCAGAAGGATTCTTCTTCCAAAGACAGAATTGGTTTCTGTTTCTTATCTCTCTCTGCTGGTATTTTATTGACATGAATTATTTGGGATTAGCAATGAAGTGTGGATCACAGGGTCCAGAGTCCTTCACAGAGGGTGTCTTCTGTGCACTGTCATTTGATTCCCAACAGCATTGTTCTCACTTCATTAGAAAATATCCATTGTAACTTCTAATTTATACAGTCCCAATGATCTACTGAATATTCCCCCCATTTTCCGGTAGCTTCATCTATATTTGCTGTATAATTTTAGGCAAGTGCAGGACTCACATTCCTATTGAAATTAATGTGTATTGTTCTATTGTCCTAGAAAATTTAGGTATCAAGTGATACATCAAATACTTCGTTTCCCTTTTTTATTGCCATATCCTGCAATCTCACTCAGTTCTCACCTCATCTTTTCCCACAATAAATTTAATCCTTGACACAAATGGCTGCATTGCTTCAGTGTTTGGCCCTCGGCTTCTACGAGAGCAGCGTTGATGCCAGAGCAGATGTAATGCTCAGGTGCTTCCTCAGTTTATTTGAGGCATCAGCACAGGGAGTTTGACTGTGAGACTCACGACTAAAGCTGTGTTTAAAGAAGGAAGGACAGAGGGAAGTCTGTCTAGCACAATTGCAAAGAAAATCTGCAGAATCATCATCATAACCGTCCTACAAACTTAGATTTCTCACTGATCCCATCTGGCCTGATCCAAAGGCCATTGGATTTTGGATTTGGACCAATATGCAGACGCCTTTGTCCAAATCCCGTGTAGAATAAAATGTTGGCTCTCTTTACTGGCAGAGGATTTAGCAATAGGAAGAAGTTCAGTCCAAATCCTTTCTCCATGTGTGGCTGTTCCAAGAACTCCTCTAATTCACAAGGGCTCAATCTTGACCCTGCATTCTCCTGCTTCTACTTCAGGATCATCTGGCTTTCCATAAGCATGAGTCTAAGAAGTAACTCACATAAGGCATTGAGTAGCTAAAGCAAGATGTTAAAAAAGAGGATCTCCTCACTGCTTTGATAGTCAGTTATTAACTAATCGGCATGGCAGTACCGGGAAGGTTGTAGGTGGTTCTGTAACCCATCATGCCAAAATGTGAAGAGCAGATAATTTTTATTTCATTGTGCTTTTGTTCTGCACAGTCTTCAATATTGTCAGAGTGCTGTTTGAACTTCAACCAATTAATGAAACATGAACTGCTTATTAGGTGACCCAAAAGGTCTCTCCCCTACGATCTGTGAATACCAAATCAAAATCAACGTTTTGCTGATAAATGCATACACATGAAATCTTTTAAGACATCATGGCTAAAAGAGATAATAATAAACCTCACAGTATTTTTGAGAAAGCAAAACAGGAAGGGAAAAGAAGCCAAAAAACCCCCCCCTATGCTTCTGCAAAACACTGGCTATGCAAGTTAGCATCAGCTAAATGATCAATAGGTCACCGTTATGTATGATATTTACATCTGATCTGCATTACTGCATTGCTGTGCTGAAATGTCCAACAAGGCACCTATCGGCTAACACTTCCTTCATTAAAATCTGCCTTCGTATAAAATTCACCTTGATTTATAAGTTTGCATTCAGTGCTCTACATTTGAATGTAACACTGCCAAACTTTCTGCAGTGTTCACCTGCTGGTTGGAGTACAGAGATATTTCAAGATGAAAACAAACTAACGATGGTTGCAGAAGGCTTGTTTCCATTATCAAAGAATGGAAAATAATAGACTTGTGCATATGGCCAGCCTTCTGCTACCATCATGTCACTATGTATTATCATTTTCTGTTACTGAAAAGTAGTCTACACATCATGTATTTCCTTAATCATGGACTTATTAACGCTTTTGCATAGATACACACATAAACCTACAATTATGCATTTGCTTTCATTACCTGTAAAATGTTGAGGATGTTTTTCTTGGTATTTGCTGAATAGAAACTTACTTGGGTTTAGAATCTGAAATTTCAGGTGTTTCCACTTTCTTTCATACGTACACATTTTAAATTCAGGAAGGGGAACTTTAGCTTCTTCATCATTTGAATGTTAATTGTGTGGCATCCCAATAAAACTGCACTTGCTCCTTGAAGACATGAAAAACACCCTCCTGACCCTTAAAAAATTCTGCCAGTTATTTCTAAATATAAAGCTGGCTAATAACAAGTTCTGTAAGTAATTACACAACACAGAGCACACAGAGCCTTCCTCTTACTTCACTAATGCTATATGCTTCAAGGGAAAACAGAGGAGTGACAAATTTGTAGTAAGAAATGAAAAATTTTCAGTCAAGAGTTTAGGAAAGGAGGGGCAGTAGAGAAGGTGAGCAGAAGGAAACACTCAGCAGGAATGGAGAAAAGGGGTCTTCACTTGATAAATAGATTTTACCCTTTCTGTAAATCTCATTCACCACTCTGAAAGTGTATGACTTCGAGTCCTTCTCAGCAAGTAGCCCTTTGCTCCTAAACATTTAGTTTTGGTCTGTCCAGTGACTGCAGATTTATGCACTTGAACTCTTTCACTTCCTAACATTCTATAAATAAGCCCCATCTGGTCTATCTCTCCTTGTGTCCAAGTCCCTTCTCCCCCCAGCCTAACTCATACAGTGTCAGTTAGCTAATGCCTTCCTTTAAATAAACCAGACTTTTCAAAACTTGATCTAATGCCTAAGCTCTTTATGTCCCTTGAAAGAAGACTATAGCAGCTGCTCACTGTTACTATACACTAGATCAAGTATTCAGAGATGGATCTATCAAAGAGGTCAACTCCCTCCTGACACTACATTAACTAATCGGCTGCTATTTTAAACTTTGCTTAGCTTTGTTATTACTTCTATTTCACTGCACCACTTGACACAGACATAGTGCATTTCATAACCCATTTACCCAGCTGATCAAGATCATTCTGTGAACAACCTCATCCTTCTAAATTGTAACTATTCTGCCTATTTTGGTATCATCTGATAACGTATGGTTTTCTTCATGACACAAATCATGAAGAAAATGTAACACAAATACAACTTGTAACTACCTGCTTTTGGTCACAAAAATAATTTTGTCCCTTTTCTTCATTGTTTGCTGTATAAGAAACAAGGGAATACTCTTGCTTATCTCTATTCCTGCAAGCCTTTCTAATCTGGGTCTTCCTATTGACCTTGCCACAGCTACTCACATAACTGAAAGGATTGCTCTCATAGTTTGACACTTCCAGGATCAGACCCGTTCTTTACCTGTCTTAATAATTTATTACCGAACCTGTATATGCAGAGTGTATAGAATAATACATCCTGTGAAACTTTGTTAAAAGTCTCTGAAAATCCCAATACGTCTGCTGCTTCCCTCCTATCTAGATCAATATTTATTTAATTTAAAAAAGGAATCCAATTTGCTTGACATGATTTACTTTCCACAAATCCATGCTGACTTGCATTATGATGCTGCACTCTTATTAAACTGTATGCAACTGTAGCCTTATGCTGCTAGCAAATGTGTTTTTGAGACTCCATTTATAGGCACCGGGATCCTCTGAGAGGCTGCAGTGCCTGACACAAAGAATTCACCACATTCTTATTGCCAAACTGGTCAGTTATTTTTCAGCTCAAACTGTTTTCCTTCAAAACAGCAAAACAACTTTGACACTTTTCAAATTATTTGACGCAAGCTCTTATTTCTGATGCGCACTCACACTGCAGATCATGGCTACGTATCAGGAGTCGTCCTGTGCCCAGCATTATACAACTCCTACATAGAAACAGTCCTCAACACCCAGGGAGTTTATGGCAACAGTCCCACCACTGATCTTATTGTTGGGTCTCAGTTAGAAGCCAGGCCAGATCAGCAGAAACAGACTATCAAAATGTCAACAGCACATAGTTGTTTGAAGGAATAAGCAGCTGCAGGGCTTCCTTCTGCTTTGTGTTCATGTCCCAAATAATGCTCCACACTGTTCAAGTGTCCCTAGGCAGGCTGTTCCTCCTGTGGTGACATGAAGCCCCTCCACCCATCCCACTGCTCAATCCTCTGATCCCACGCTTCACCAGGAGGCTGATGCTCAAACACATGGTTGTGTCACTGTCTCAGGGTATTGTCTCCAGCACCATGTCCTATCTGCTCAGATAATGGGTGGTGTTCTCTTTAGCAGGCAGACATGGTAACAGCATATGCCACTTCAGCACTCACCTCCTAAGGCTTCAGCCCCCTACTCTGCTACTGTCATTCAATTCTGCACGGCTGCCTGGGGTAAGTTCTGTCCAGTGCTGATAGAGGGGGCAGAACCCTCTCTGCTTTCTCATTCATTCCAATTTGGCAGTTCCCAAAGAATTTCCAAAATCTCATCCTACCAATGCGCATTTTCCCAGCTATTTGTCTAATGAAGTTTCCATTTTTATTCTTCCTCCCCTCCGTTTCCTCTTACCACGCACTAACAATGCACTGAACTGAGCTCTTACTGATTTTTTAGAGGACAATTTGTATACATTCAATAGTCAGAATGGGCTGGAGTATCTTGGTATGTACTTGCCAGACTGGCATTCATCAGGACTGTGAAACAGAACAAAATCCCACTGCAGTAATGAGGCTTTTTAACCCCTTTTTGACAGTACAACTAAATGCCCTTTCAGGCCCCTGTACAATGCCATCAGCTGGGCACAGAAACACAAACCTACCCAGTTCCAACCCTGACATAAATACAGAATTTATTTAGGCAGTATCAAACTGTTTGTAGTATTTCTCAAGTACCCTACCTTGAACTCCATAGGGGTGTACTTCTCATTCTTGGGGGTTGTGTTGCCCTTGTAATGGAGATGGTTGGGAGTGGTTGGGTGGATAACAGTGGACTCCTGGGACTGCCTCTGACAGCGCTGGCAGTACACGTAAATCACAAACGTTAAGAGGCTAGAGCCGAAGAAACAGGAGACCCCAGTGGCAATCAGATGGATGAGACTAAAACCTGCAAGGGAAATGACAAGAGATGCTATTTTTAAAGAACAGCCCCTTTTCCTCCCCCGACAAGATCACAGGTGCAAATCAGAGTGGTGACATCTCGGGATCAACATTAATAAGCTGTTGAAGCCGGAGTCTTATGTTATAACATAAATTGACATAATCTTCCCGCAAATCAGTCTCCCCACTGCAGGCCTGCCTTGAGCAGTTTAACAGGTTCATGCATTGTTTTCTCAAAGCTCCCTCCCTGTCTCTCCTCTCTCCCCTCTATTGATATTGAAACTAAACATTATGTTAAGCTGACAGCTAAAGAAATGAGCCATACAAACAATGCACATTAATGGATTCCAAAGCATGTGCATGTCATGGAAATAAGGGGATAAAAATGCTCAGTGTTTCTCTGAAGGGGAAGGAGGGGAGGGGAAAGCCCTTTTTGTTGTCTGCCCAAAATGCCTATGAGACTGTGTGTGGGGTGGGGGAGATACACATTCTTCCCCCTTGTAATCCAAGTGTGCTCAGCATTCTTGCTTATTCATGGGGCAGCATTGCCTTGGTCATGTCTGCACTACCTCTGAGCTGTATTTGTACTGCTAACAGTGAAACAGGGGTCCTCAGGAAAATGAGAACGATAAGGTGGGCAAAGGAAAGGGGGGAACTGCATGAAAAACACTTCTTTGTTGGCTTTCTCCACAAATTGCAGAGATAGGAAGCCAGTTGTAGGCAGGTGCCAGCAGGGTAGCTACAGTGCAAATATTTCAAACAGAAAAGCTCTTGGACTGTAAAAGCCTCCTCCGGAGATCTCTCCACGTGGGATTGCAGCAGCACCCTCCAAGCCCAGCACTCAACTCTGGAAGGTGCTGTAGCTGTGCATCCCACGTGCTTGGAAGTACCTAACTCACTCATAGCTCTGACTGGTGGGGGAAGAGAAAGTCAAACAGTACTCCTCATTCCTCCCTCACCTCACAGTCTCACCTCTCACAGTAAAGCCAACGACCAACAGATCTCCACTGACAACAGAACAAACAGTAGCACCCTTTACAGCCACCAAGTTAATGAAGCAACCAGAGGCAATCTTGGGTGGCAAAACTTTATGACCCTGCTGTATTTGGCTATGTGCAAGGGGGACTCTACAGAAAAAGGATCAGTCATTTGACTCCAAATGCTACTGCCTTTCCTCTGCCTTTGCTCTGCCATCTTTCAAACAGACCTGACAGGGGTCCTAGTGTCTGAGGGGGACCCCCTGACTGCTGGCCCCCCGGGGCAGCTGTCCCAGGGGTCAGCCACACTGGCTCGGTGGCGACTGCAGCGGTAAATTTCCCATACTGCTTAAAAAGCCAATTCATCTGGACAGACTGCTGTGTTGACTTGACTGTGTGCAGAGAAATGGGACCAGTCAGAGAGTGACTTTAAATGAGGCTCATTCTTAGTCTGATCACGGCGTGCATTTTTTGGGTGCCATCTTAACATTTTAACTGATATGCTTTTCAAACAGCAGATTCTGCCCATTAGTCAGTGGCTCTCGTCTAATCTTTACTTAAAAAATATCCTCCTGAGTTTAAAAAGAACAAAACCAATAGAATTCTACAGCAAAGTAATGTGCTTCGATTATAATTACAGTAAGGAACATACAGAATTTATTAGACTGATGAGCTACACTTATTTTTCAAACCACACTGTAAAACTCGATTGCAAGATTACCACTTTCTATTGTGTTTTGGATGATGGTCCAAAAAAACTAGCAGAAAGATTATAATTTCTTACTAAATGTTACAAGACTTCTTCAAAAAGACGTTTCCTTTCTAAAAACCTCTGCCTGCTTTACATCATTCTTGACAACTAAAACACCGAATGCACAACTGTGCTCAGTAAAGGCACATGACACGTTGCCCCATTCTCCTCTGGCCCAGCTTTGCTTATATTGCACTGAATGTTTCATTTCACTGCCACATTTGCAAGTCACTACATAAAGCTCTCTTACATTTCACTCTCACCTTTGAAACACCCATCTGATTTTTCAGATGAGTTTTAGCTGTATCTTAAGGGGGGAGAGGGAGGGAACACCAAACAAATTATTTTGTTTGCAGCTTGTGAATCCCCAGGGGGGAAGCTTTCTGGTTCATCACTTTGAAAATATAGATTTTCTGGGATGCATCAACAGAATTTCTATTGATTGGCTTCTTTGCCAGATACTGTAGAACACTAAGTAATAAATAATATTAGCTATGGTAAAATGTAGATTGCAATAGCAAATACAATGGTGATGGTAAAAGAAGGAAATGTGGGTACAGTGCACAACAGTGGAGTGCAAGCCATAGCAAGGGGTCGTGGAACTGAAGTAGAACCACTGCACCCTCTGAGGCAGAAGGAGTGGTGCAGGAAGCCAAATGTTACATTGCAGGGGATGAAATATTAATCCCATTGATTGCCCCACAGTCGCAAACCGAGAGGCCACATTTCCGTGCCACAGGTGGTATTCCCGTTTCTGCCATGATCTCTACAGGGAGGAGAGATTTTGGCAGCCTGCAGATCATCTAGATTTCAGGAAAGCAGGGATGTGATGCTAGCAGGAATTGGCATGGTCATTAGTGTGAAACTAGCATTTCAAAACGTTAAAGGAACCTGCCATTTTCTTCAGTCTGCATTTTTATCTCTGGGCTCCTAGGGCAGTGGAAAAGTGACACTAATGACTTGTAGTAACTTGGATCCTTCCAAGTTACATGCAGAAAGGAGACATGGTTCCTGTGAGAGGTGAGAACTTGAATGAAAGGAAGTGCTTGGAGGACAAGTATAAATCTCTAATCTCAACTTATATCAGCAAAGGATCTGTCTGAGACCCTGTTCACTGAAATCTTCATAGGTTATTTAAAAACACCTGCCTTCAAACAGCTGGAGGCTTACAGTGGTGGAATGGGGAATATCCCTTCCTTCCTCCTGAATCATTTACCCTGTGGGTAGAGAGAGACAAGCAATTGCTCCCTGGTAATTAATGACTCTCAGTGGCCAACCCAAACTCTCAAATAAATGGAAATCTTGGAACTGACAAGTGGACATGCGATACATTCCTCCAGTCTGACTCAGACAGCGAGACTCCAGTGGAATTAAGGCTATCAGTGGGATATGAGCTGTATAGATTAATGGTTTGGTTGATACTGCACAGGGAGAAAAAAAGCCACGTTAAGATAAAAATAAGATATATAGGTAATGGTACCCTACCTCCACAGTTCGTGCTCTCATCAATGCTGGAGGCTGGCAGGATCACTAAACAAAGAAAAGAAGATTGGAGAAAGTTGTCATTTTGCTATCACTTTACTTCTTCAAATAATTAAACCCCCTGTGCTCCAGACACGAGAAGGTGCTCACGTGTTCTGCAGCAAGCTGAGAGCCTCTTCAGATGGAATTATAAGCTCATAGTTTGAAACACATGCAACAAAACCTCTCCAAAGACCTGAGAATTCCAGTACTGTTACCTGATCACTCTTTAGCTTCTTCAATTAAGGGGAAAGATGAAAGCTGAGAAAACCACGAAAAAGACTACCATTGCCTAGAGATCTCAGATTTTTAAGTCAGGGCACCGTAATCAAAAAAATAACATGTGGAAAGGCATTATTCAGTCTAGACCCATATCAAGTATTTGCCTGAGAAATTCAATTTCCAGAAAACACAGGATGGAATATGCTGATGACCATCTGTCCATCAACAGTGTCTCTCTGTTAGACCCTGGATTAATCTGCCTACTTCACACCCAAATTTTCTCCATCTGCCTCACCCTAATTCTTCACTCTTTTGGGATGCTTCTTTTGATACCTGAAATCAAGGACCTTCTGTTGCCCATACCCATACTGAGAACACAGATAATTTTTATATCCCAGCCTGAGACGAACTATGCAAGGTTAAAAGCTTCAATTCGGGTGAAGCCATACTAGTTCTATTTGATCTAGGTAATTCTGTTTAAAAGAAATATTAAGGTGCCTAAGGGAATGCCAGTTACCTGTGCCTGCCACAAGGGAATGTATAACATGTTTGGTTGCTTGCATGTTTTTCTAGAAGCATCCAAGTCCAATTTATAATATAGAAAATCTCAGTCTAGTTTGACAGTCTGGGCACAAACTGCTCTCCTGAACTGGCCAGGCCTCTCCCTCCTCGGTGACACTGTACATACCAGGGATTTCATTATACAGGCAATCTTGGTACTGGGTGCTGTTCCCGACGCACTGAGAAGAGTCTGGGCTGTGCACCTCGCAGTAGCGGCTGCGGTACTGGATGCCCTCTTCATTACACAGGCTCCACTCCGACCACTCCGACCAGCCACCTGAAATCCAGACCACAAAAACACACAGTCGATGTCACCAAGAAGGAAAAAGATGCTTTGTAGATATCAAACTTCTCCGATGCTGAAGGACGTCTAGATCCTGGCCTGGGCCTCTCTCACACACCTAATCCAGGGGTCTTTAATGGATTTAATTTCCTCAATACAAATACCAGTGCAAGCATCATACCCTACTTGTCAGGCTGTAGTTTTCTTAATATGGACTAAACCAACCTTTGGTGGAACACTGCATAGGAGTTGTCTTAAGAGCTCCTCTATCAGCCTCTGGTTAAAGTCATAGGACTGCATGGGGCAACGTTGCATCATGACCTCTAAGTTTTGATGTGGCTTCCCAGGGATCCCTAAAGCAGCCAGCACAAGTTAGAGCAATTACAGAGTTCTGCTGAGGTTCCCAAGGGCAGGAGTCGGCCTGTACTGGATCAGAAAGACACTAAGGTAACGCAAAGCCAGCACAGAACTAAACCCTGTCCTCTGAGTTGTAGCACGTGCTCATCTGCTGTCTGTGAAAGAAAAAGGAAGGATTGTCCCTTCAGCAACTGTACAGATTGCTGCTTCATGACCCCTTTTGTTTGTCTCGTAAGCTTCCATGTTGAAGAACCGAGCTCCAGCTTTTTCAATTACTTGTAATGGATCAACCATTGGCAAGATTTTGCCTGACTGGCACCAGAATGCCAGAGCATGGGCTAGTGAGAAGGGACAGAGAAAGGTAATGTGTTGCAGTTTAACACTGGGATGTCCCCTTTTTCCCTGGCTCAGCACACACCCACAGAAAAACTCATAACTGGTGGTGTTTCTGATGCACCTTTTCAACATTTTGCAGATGTGCCTTGCCCCTACCACCCTCCAAGCCAACTGGAGCAGGGATGAGAAGTGGCTACCTTCGCAGGGGTGCGTGTTGCAGAGGGCCTCCTCAGTGTGCAGGCCGATGCAGATATCCTCCCCGCTGGATGGGGCTGGGTTGGTGCACGTCCGCGTGCGCTGGTAGTGCCCACCTCCACAGGTTGCTGAGCAGTGAGACCAAGGAGTCCAGCAAGACCACGAGCCTTTCACTGGAGGACATTGGAAAGCAAGGAAAGAGAGAAGTAGATGGCATTGGTTACTCCACTCACTGTGACAAAACTAGAGAGCCCCAGTCTCTCACCTTCCAGATCCACCCTGCCCAGACTAGCTAGCAGTTTCTGGGACATTAGGGCCTGACAAGAAAAACTTTGCATCAAGAGAGAGTACAAACATACTGCACTCTGCGGATGCAGAATGAAATCTAAGCAGAAAAAGGCTCTGCATCATAAAGTGCCACAATAGTAACTGTTCTTTATGGTAGTCACTAATATTCACTGAAACAGTCTACTCCACTTTATTCCTTTCCATCTTATAGAACAGCATTGCTATTATTATTATTATTATTATCATTATTATTATTATTACTACTACTACCTCTTGACACTTCACTTATAGCAAAAGCAGATTTACTTGGGGAAAAAGTGCTGTAGAACCTAAGTGGAGCTTAAATTGCACGTTTCTGTGGGGCCCCCAAGTCCTCTAGTTTCAGCCTTCAGGAAACAGAAACTCAGAGGCTTTATTTATTGTCCCTGCTCATTGCAGGGGCATTGGACTACATGACCTCTAAAGGTCCCTTCCAATGCAAACCATTTTATAATCTGAGCATAACCCCATAAGAGGTTAATAATAAAACTAGGGAGGGACTTAAGAACTCTGATTCCCCCACCCCACACCCATTATACTGCCTGGTTTACAGGTCCACATGCCATTAATTCAGAAGATAATAACCTGATGACTTAGTGCAAGATAAACTCAGGATTTGTGTATACACATTGAGTGAGGCAGGGAAAGAGGGAGACACACAGAAATAGTAATCATGCACTCAGAACAGATTGTAAAACATCATACTGTCCAAGGAGAGAAAACAGCACAGAAGAAGGGCACAGACATTAGTGAAAAGCCACTGAGAGCTTCCAAAATAGTACTAATAGCTGCCTTTGTAGTACTAGGGTTATTTCCTTTTTATAGGCCATAGAGTGTAATATTTAACACTCCCGCTATGCTCTTGCTGCACATTCTGATCATATCTGCATTAGAATTTTATCTTTGTATTGAATTTTAGAATCATAACAGTACTAGTATAATGGAGCATTTTCAAGTGTAGGCCACAAGCTATAATGCCAGAGGTAGAAAATTGCTGGAATTGCAAAGAGGCAAGGTAATTTGTGTAAGATCACTTAAATTTAGTTTAGATAGTTATTACAGAGCAAGGAGAAGTGAGAGAGAATACAGTAGTCAATGGTCTATTACTACTATTCTGGACAAGGAGTGCAACATAAACATGAGGACAAACTTGAAAACCAGGAAACCAGGCAAGAATACTCCCTGCTGGCTGTGCAGGAAATGGTAACTGATGTCAAGAGGAGATGCCCATCGCAAGAACAATACGTAAGCAGGAGAGGGGGAAGAAACAAGTGTTCACAAGAAGAGCCGCCACATCAAGCATCTCTATACAGTATTAAGCCACATTTATTAAGCCTGTCTCCTCATCAAGGAGCAGATATGCCATGATGCCCTCCACAGGATGAAGCATCAAACCTTCCTGAAGCAAAAAAATTGCTACAAGCCACCCTACTACTTCCTCTAGAGGATGTGGCTGTGTTACCCTCTGAGCCAAGGTGAAACTTAAGTCAGCGTTAAAGATCACATATGTGGATCATTACAATAGTTTTAAAAATACTAAGGAAAAGCCCCCAAATTAAAAAAAAAAAAAAATAAAAAAAGCAGCTTAGAAATACTGATTTTGTTGTTGTTGTTGCTCTACCGTTAAGGTTTGGGAAAAACTCCTCTGAATCTCATGCAGGAAGATGTTCATGTTTACCTGGGCAGGGATGCGGATTGCAGTCTTGGTACTCCATCGCTGACCCCACACAGGGCAAGCCACCATTTTTAGGTTCAGGGTTTGTGCATGTTCTCTTCCTGATCCTAAAGCCCAGCTCACAGTCCCTGGAACAGGAAGACCAGGCCCCCCAAAAGGACCAGCCCCCATTGATAATCCGTGCAGAGGTCTTACCAGTCTTGAGGAGGTCATCAACAAGAGCTTCAAGGAAAACAAATGAGACACCATGAGACCACAAATTAATCAAAGGCTAGGCTTTTGAAAAGGGGTTCAGCTCATGAATAAAATTGGGATTTATGTGCCCTGTGAAATAGTTTCTGTTGAAAGCCCTTAGCAAGAGTTTTGTTCCACAGGGAGTACAAAAAGAAATTTGCACACACCCAAACTGAGTCTACTGATCACCTTGATAAATGTCCTTTCTGGCAGAAAACTAGGAATGCAGGCTGTGCCCTCAAGACACTGCCTGGCATCACAGCAGTACTGCAGGGACCAACCTGAGAGGCTGTGCACAAGGGGAGCCCAAGAGAGAAAGAAAAGACATGCTGTCCTATAGAACAGCTCTTCTCTTCTTTACAGCTGCATTACTTGCCTGTTCTCTTTGGGGTGGCATGAACAAATCTATATACTGCCATAAGCACAGAGCTCATGACTGTGTATCTCTATGTCACAGGGTTCTCTACATCCCTGCTTCTCTGCAGTGACACTGGTCATACAGGTCACACTAGCTGTACTACTGCAGACACAGTCAGGTTTGTGTTGCCCTGAGACGACCACCCTCCCACCACCAAATCTAGGCTTGGCCTGTGGTCCCTAGAGCTGGCAGGACGTACAGTCAGTATCACACACTGCTGAGCCATCGTTGGGGCAGAAACGACTCTCGGTTTTCTTCCTCCCAAACTGCAGCTCGTGGGGGTCCGACAGCTGGGCACGGCACGTGTAGCGGAAGCGCTGCTCCTGGCGGGCACCGTTCTGGGTGATGTTCACAGGCATCCAGGGGGTCCAGGGTGTGTTCCTGCGCACCTCTGGGCAGCTCTCTGGGTTGCAGGTCTTATATTCCTGTCAAGAAGGAAAACCACTCTCTCCTTACTTATTAAACAGCATCGGCCTAATTGGTAGGGATTTATTTACACTTCAGAAAATAAGGGGGTACTCTCTGGATCTAAAACAATCCCCATCCACCTTATCTGACCTCACAGGCACAAGCCAGCGCTGGGCACAGCACAAAATGTGGTGACTACGGAGGTAGTGGTGGTGCATAGCTTCAGGTGGACCTCAAGGGTAAACTATGCTTGCTATTTTTATGTCTCCCTCAGGTTTGTGTTTATTTGCTGACTCTAAGTCCTGTGGGAGTTCAACAGCTTCGTACATTACGGGCAGGAGAATAATTCAGGCAGCAGATAACAGTAACAGCCAAGAAGTTTTCTGCTGTGACCCTAAGATGCTGCTCTCAGGTCAGCCTAAAGGAGTCCCATGAGGACAAAATGTCAGTAAGGTTTATTCCTTCAAAAATTTATTTTTGCTTTTTAATATGGGTTTAGATTATCTCTTTCTATAGCTATTTTTGTTTGGTTGGCTTTTTGAACTCTCTAGTGAGGGTTATGAACCATTTACCATCCTTAGTGTATAGGGAGGGGGTGATTTGAGGGTTTTACAATTCTTGCCACTAGTGGGAGGAATTCCAGTGACAAACATTGTGTTCTTGATTTAAAAAAAACGAATAAACCACTCTTTTCTGGCAGAGGGGAAGAAATAATGCTTCAGGACCTTGTGATTCTAGAGTAAATGTCAAACAGCTTGTGAAGAGATGGGAAGTGTCAGATCAAGTCTGCTTGCTCTGAAAGGAAACTCAACAAAATTAATTAAAAGAGCTGCATGAAACTGCTGCCAGAATAGGAAAGGGAAAGTAAAGAGAACGAATGGGTAGCCATTGCCTGACTGATGGGTGAACTAGGTGTTGGACCTGTTTATTCAAGTATGGCAGTGTGACTCACTTCTGATGTGTGTGTGGCCTCCTTGACTCAACAGATCATCCTTGGGAGTGGGACAGAAGAAAAAAACATGTATATTGCTTTCAGGTAAAGGCCATAAAATCTAAGCCTACAGAGGCCCAAGGAAATCCTCTGTACCCCAGTCTATCCCTAAATCTGCCACCTCTCTGCTTCCAAGTTCATTTCAGCATCCTCTCCAGCAAAAGCTGAGGACAGCATTTTCTTCTGGCTTGAGAAATAAAACCAAGATGGAGAGAGGAGCTAATACCAAGTTCCTAGATGCTGGCTGTCCATAGGTGCCCCTTTATGCAGTGTCAATAAACAATACATACCACAGCACAGCCTGGACATGTATTTCCATTTTCACAGGACCTCTGCCTTGAATGAATCCCTCCACCACAGTTCACGCTACATTTATTCCAAGGTCCCCATGAAGACCAAAAAATCGGTAATGGACATGGACTGTTCTCATTACAGAATCTGAAAGAAGAAAGTGCTTTGCTCAAAGAACATCCACGTCAGCACATCCAAGGGACAAAATGGTGCAGGACACAAAACTGCACACTTCATCTGAGCACAACTGATGCATGCAAAGAGATCCAGCAGAGGCTGACACACCATCAGATTAGCAATATTCCCGCTCACAGAGAGAACTGTAGCCTTTGTGCAGAGTGGGAGTGGATAACTAGGCTGAGCTCAGAAAGATAGTTGGAGTAAATGGTCGAGATCAGGTGTTTTAAAGTGCTCTAGTCTCAAAACTTTTCACAAACACTGAATCCACAAAAGAGCTCATAAGCTGAAGCCCAAGTGTCAAAAAGAGAGAGAATAGATGGTAAATGGGATGAGAGTGGGAGAACAACTCAACAGTGATTTGTCACTAATGACAGGTGTTAAACACCTGGCAATCTTCTTCTCTTCACACAGTCTAGCTTTTACTGCTCCTTGGATGTTAGGAAACTAGAGATTGCAAATAGGGCTGAACTAGATGCTATATGCATCTAAATGCAGGTCTTAAATGAATGCTATTTCATGTTCCCGTGTCAAAAGTAACTTTAATTTTATTCAGAGTTTTAATCAAAATTGTTCTTAAATTGAATCACACAGGACTGTACTTGATTCTGATGTAATCTTTAACCCCAAAAAGGACCATTGTGAATGGACATAAATCAAATTGAACATTAAAATATCTTGAAACAAGGAAGTTAAATGAATTGCTTTTAGTATTCTGAGAAATGCAGAGACATGTGCCTTAGTGACCACTCACGGGACAAGCAACAGCCTATTGCCAAGCAAGAGGCAGTCTTTAATGAAAAGTCAGAGCTGGAAACAAGTTGAGGAGCCTTGAAGCATGTGTTTCATGAGGGGTCAAGCTTGAAGAAGTGTTATAGGGCAGATGTCTCTGTTGGTTCAAAAAGCATTAGTTTTTAGTAATTTTGCATGAAATTTTCTTAGTTTAGAGGGGAAAAAAGGTTTTTCTGATGCCATACCCTGCAAAACTCAAGACTGAATCTGTGAGTTAAGCTATATTTTGCCTTGAACTTCTTTTTGTGCACCATCACCATCAAGTAATAGAAACTTGGGAGTGGCACAACTGGCAATTAAAAGCTGCACATACTCAGCTGCCACTTCTGGGATGGATCAGAAGAGTGCAACTATACCTGTAAATTGTGCCAATAGCAGGCACAGCTTCTCCTTTAGGTGAGGAGGGCAGCCCCCTGTTGGGGGGACAGGAATACTTATGGAGGTCTGAAAGGTCCTACTTGATAGTGAAGGCAGCTCTGAAGCCTCTGATGTTCACAGGTTCATTGAAAAAGAGTGGTCATGAATGTAAGCAACCTTATCCCTCCCAGGCTCTGCAACTCCTGCTCGGTGCATTCAGCCAAGCAGCCTTAATCTGCAGTCACATAAGAGCCACCGCTCCCATCTGCCAACATTATAACCACAGAAATGAACACACAGCGTTGCGGACAATTCTTACCTTTCTTCCCTGCTCTGTCCAACACAGACCCTGCCCCCATACCGTGGAGCAGGATTGCTGCAGGATCGCTGGCGGACCTGGAAGCCAATCCCACAAGAGGTGCTGCATGGGGCCCAGGAAGACCAGGGTGTCCAGGCGCCATTTCTAACAAAAAAGGGTGAGAGAAAACAGAGTATGGGGATCGTCCAACCGTCTCCCTTATCATGCCATGCTTCATACAGCAAAACACATACGACTATTCATTTCAACCAGATTTTATATCAGAGGAGATTTAGAAAAGGGAGTTTCAAAAGTGCTTAGCACTGGCCTAACTTTCCTTCCCTTTGAAGTCTCTAAGAACTGGAAAGAAAGAGAATGAAGAAAATGCTGAATGATTTTGCAAATGTCTCCTACAATTTGTCAGGCAACAGTGTGGTTAGTATAACTTTCATTGACTATTCCCTCATCACCTCCCTCATCTCATAACCTGGCTCTTCTGAGCCAATGGTTGATCCCAAAGTTGTGTCTCCTGAACTCTTTGCACAAAGAGTGCAGCTTTTGAGAATCATGAATGCCAGTTGTGCCAAAGGATGTAAAAACCCTACCCTCTGCTAATTCAGTAGGTACTGATGCTTTAAATCTCTTACAGCAATACCACTGCCAGCTCCCATGGTTTTATCACAAACCTCATAATATTTTGTGTTTTCCTAAAGCCTTCAGCATTGAATCCTATTAAATGGAAATCTCAAATTTCATTAAAAATAACAATAATTGCTTCTAGCTTTCATGGCCGCCTGCAGACGTCACTGTAGTGTGACCTTAAATCTGTAGAAACCAGAGGCAATTAAGAGCTCAGAGGCAGGATCGAGTTTCATGGTTTAATGAGTGATCACATCTCTGCTGAAGAGTGGTAACACAGCCTGAAGCAAATGTGATGTAAAACCCCTTAGTTCACACCTCAGCGACAGAGATGTTGGCAAACGCTCCGTGCCTCGCTCCTGCAACAGGCTGAGCACGTGCCGGCGACACTGCTGCCGTGTGGTGACTCAAACGTGCCTACACAGAAGCCAACATTTTCATCTTTTAAATCTTGCATCTATTAAAGCTCACCATCCTCTGATTTGGCAGCACTGAACCTTGAAGCGGGAGAGGAGGAACTGTATCTCATCTCTTCTGTGCTGCACGTTTCATTTCATATGGAGCCAGTGGTAATGCTCGTTCCTATAAAACTGCCTAATCTTGACACTTTACTGCCTTAAGCCAAAAAATATCCTTTTTGGGGTGTGTTTTTTAATAAAGAAAAACTTTTTCTAAAAAGTCTAGTCAGAAAACAATTCAGGTGCTCTCTGAATCTTGAAAGCTAAGCTTGAAAACAGATGTTAATTTTCAAAGCATTTACTGAACTAATAACACTGCTGGCAAGAAATATTTTCTGGCATAGCACCAATCAGGGCAGAGGATGAAAGTTAAAACCAACAGTGCCCTTCATACTTTTTGTATTCATTATCAACTCTTGCCTGTTCTTGGCAGCTTTATTTCAGAACCCTGATAGATCTTTCTCCCTTCCTCTTGTTCTCTTATCCTTCTCCCTGCTTCCCTTCCCCTCTCCCACCCCAGACAAGGTCAAAGAACAAGAAACTCACTTACATAAAAATCCTACTATTCCATATTATTCTGCCAAGTTTTAACCCACCTACCTCCCCACTCCTTAACCCAAAAGATTATGTGTAAAATTATGAAAAGAAAAAAATCAAATGGAAGGTTGCTGTTATTGCTGCAAAAAGGGCAAGTAATTTCTACTAAAAAATCCTCAGAAACCCAACAGTTCTCAGCATCTATTTGTGTTTCAGGAGTTTTAGCAGAAATAAGACACCTTCCACTTTGAGATCTCCAGCTTTCTAATAGAACTCATCTTTAAAACATCCTGCTCCCTCTTTTCAGAAAGAAATCTCAATGCCATATGAAGTCAATTAAAGGAAATTTGAGGGCTGAGGCGGATGTAGGATGACCAGATGTCCCTATTTTTCAAACCATGCTGTTTTCCTATGTCTTAAGATTGAATAATCTGTTTTTCATCCCCTTCTTAGAAGCTGTTCCTGTCTTTTTTTGCCATCAGAGCAGTGCTGAGACACCCATCCCACTGGCATGTTTTCCATTTGCCACTGACATAAAAAGCCTGCCTGGGGAAGGCTCCACTCAGCCCACAGTGGCAGCACAGGGACAGGAATGACTGCACACCTTTTGGGCAGCACAGCCCACAACTGGAAGGAGAGATGCCAATTAAAACATGAGTATTGCTGAATTTTTGGTGCCAAGACCAGCACTGATCTACAGGGATGAGTCAAGAGACAGCTATCCTTAATAGAATGAATGTTTATGCAGAAGATAAAGTAGATAAAAACTGTATTGACCCAATATTTACCAAAATACTGGCTGTCCCCACCCTGGTTAAATAGTGCTTACATTATTGCATCATCTTTCCTTGAGTCATGACATGATGTAGTCTGAGGGTGGTGGAGTAACATGGACACAAACACCATGGCTATGTTTGGGCACCCGAGAGGAGAACATTTAGCTTCCATACTGCTCAGACTTCTGTGGACAGGCAGCACTTCGACACAAGCTGAGCTGCATGTGCTGCTGCAGTGCCGTCCCTGGCAGACG